>CM076993.1:116504814-117108720 GCA_039090855.1 Macrothele yani
AAGGATACATCTTTCACGAGTGAGAACGGACGAACTGTTCCCGCCACGTCGACAAAGTTAACTCGGTGGCTTCGAGGAGGAAGTACAAATGGCGCCTCCCCTGCCCCCCATCGCATCCAAATATCTTTTATACAAAAGAAAAAAATATTAGCGCATGTAACTAACGTTTTGACTGACCTCCGTACCTCCCCACACACAGCGCGCCTTTGGCGTGTCCGAATACTTTTGATAATATTGTGCAGCAGTTCTTTGACTTTGGTGTATTCTAGCTTTTCTAGGTCTCAAACTAAAGTTTTCATTCTTTTTTTATGTAAATTTGTTGAGTAAACGTACTTCAAAACATCAAATGAACTATAAATTATTGCAATATATTTGCTTGAAATATGTATTTTTGTAATTTGTGTGTTTGATGAATTTATATGAGCTAACATCAAAAATGGCCAAAAATATGCTAATATGCAATTGCATATAATCCAGATTGTAGTTATGAGACAATACTTATATCGCCAAACTTCACTTTATTATACAGATTGTTTCAAAACAAATGAAACAAATTTTAAGGGGTGATAGACAACTCCGAAACAAATACCTTTCGTCATAGAATGCATGATCGTATATTACGAGGTTAGGCGCTGGATGGCGCTTTCCGTTTCCCCACACACGCCGTCTTTCGCAACGGAAAGACCTATATGTTTTACCGAAACGTCTGGATAGAAGGACGTACCTCAATTTTCTTCAACAAGTCTTGCCTGAATTGATCCAGCATGCACCTGCAGCCGTCCGCCGTAAAATGTCGTTCCAGCATGATGGAGCGCCAGCTCATTTTAGCACTCAGGTGCGTGTGTACTTGAACGCCACCAGGACAATTAATTGGCCGAGGTGGACCCATCGCTTGGCCCCCACGATCACCAGATCTGCCCCATCTGGATTTATTTTTATGGGGGCATCTTAAGTCCGTAATGTACGACACTCCCATTGATTCCAATGAGGAATTAGTCGCCAGACTGCTGCAGCTGTTCGGGAAATGCCTCGTATTTTCCACAACATTGGGGCATCTTTACGTCGACGATGCGAAGCGTGTATCAGGAGTGGATGTCGCCCTATTGAGCAGGTTTTTTAATGTAATTAATTTCAGTATTTACTTATTAATGTCTGCAAATTTGATGTAATTTTGCGATGCCACGTTTTGTTTTTTTATTTTGTCTGCAATAAAGCTTTGTTGTGCCATTCCTGTCTTTGCGTTGCGAAAGACGGCGTGTGTGGGGAAACATAAAGCGCCCTCTAGCGGCTAACCGCCTAACTTCCGACCGTGTATTCTATGACAAAAAATGCTTGTTTCGGGGTGTTCTATCATCCCTTAGAGTTTGTTCCATTAGTTTTGAAACACCTTGTTTATCTTTCATCAGGTGAAGTATTCACCACATCAACGCGTCCTTGCAACAGAAAGTGCAACACATTTCAAGCTACTACTTCGTAGCTGAATACGTTTGACAGTTCATTCCATGTATAATAAGTTTATAGTACGTACGTATCGTACTGCTGTCGTAGCATATCTCTCAGAACACCATCTCTTCTATCGTACTTAAAAGATAGCATTTTAAAACGTCGCTCTCTGTTGAACATGGCTCTCGGTCTTACGATAAAACTATTTCTGACACATAGTTACGTAACCAGGTATTCAGAGATTCACGTTATTGTTACAGAAAGTTACCTTATTACGCGTGAGGGTAAAAATGTTTGTCTCGAAATTTTCTCCAGCCTCGAATTTCAAAGAAAGGTCGGAAACGAGGCTGGCTTCGAGAAAGATAATGCAACGTTTGTCACCACACACAGCAGGCTCAATCGTCATCTTCGTCATGCTAACCCAAAAATCTAACTGTTCTCGATTCTCTCAAGAAGGCCAATGTTAATTTGTTTCCATTAAGTTTCGAAACCCATAAAATGAGTTGCCTTTTTCTTTTAATTTAACGGGTATTACGCAATGCATCCAAAGCCGTATTCATTTCCATTTCGCAATGATTAATTTTTCGAGATCAGACGGAGAAAAAAATTTGCGCGACGGTAATTCAAGCATATGGAATATCAAAACACGATTTTTCTCATCAGAGATTGCATTGAACGCTCTCTTTAATTTCCACATGAGGATTAGTTTCTCTTTCAGAATGATCGCGCGCTTCAGAACCTAACAAACACGAATTTGAAATCACTTTAGGAGAAATAAAAGGAGAATGGGAAATTTAATTCTAAACCCAGGAGTATTATACGCGTTAGTGGGCAGTAAATTTGTGAAAAAGAATTCTGTAAAGGACGATATTGCAATAAAAACGCAATATCAGTATGATAATAGGAATTTTAGTAGGGTGTCAGTAATAACTTAAACCGCCAGAGAATTGTTTTTAATTTTTTTTTAACATTTAACGAGGTTTAACGTGTCTCTTTCGCAGTCTCATTTCTCATTCATTGATTTCCAATTAAAAACTTAATTAAAAAAGGGCATTTTCGCAGTGGTATGCGACTTGTGATGACGCTGTCAGCATGCATGATACAGTTTACATAATTACTGGTCCACAAGCTATTATAACATGAACAATGTAGCTGTTTTTATCTAATTTTTGGGTGCTGATTAGATCTGACCTTAAAAAATGCTCACCACGTCCCGGTTTTTTTTTGTTATAGGGCATTACATATGTACTATTGTCCCATATTAGCGCTTGTAGGCATGTAAAACGACACTAGAACTTTTTATTGTCATATTTCGCCACCGAACATGTTATGGGTGGCAGCACTGATTTTTTCACAGGTAGAGAATATGTAACCGCAAATCGAACGCCATTGCTACTTTTTACATTGAAGAAGGTACACATGCTGCATGTTTATGAGCAAAAGTTGGTGAAATGGAGAACAGGGAACGTCGCTGATGTATTAATGTTCCAGATGCGTGAGAACTTCAAGCCTGGGTCCTCTTCCTGTCTTACACTTTTTTATTCTATTATTCTCATGTACTCTCCTTGCCTCGCGATCTTTGGTCATCTCGATGAGTTCCTGTCTCGCTGTAGGGAAGTAAAGCAGGATCGAGATGGCCCTCGTCTTCTTTTCTAGTTCCGGAGCTAGGACCTTTCTTCTCGCTGAAAGAGAATTGCATTCTATAGTCATGTGAGTCCAGTCTGCTACTCTTCTAGTTAGACTCTGGGAAAGATAGGGTTCGTTTTCCTCCCCGTATCTACTTCGTCCCACTTTATTTGCAACTTCTTTACGTGACATGCACATTTGAGTCAGCAGATTTTGCAGTGGCGTCTTCAGATGATATTGAATTTCTACTTTTCCAGCGGCCTCCTTTTCCAGTTGGTCTGCTTGCTCATTTCCACTGATTCGGACATATAACTTAGGACCCAGCGAAAAGAAATTTCTGCATTGCCTGCTGTCTCCACCAGAGATTTATTTCCCTCACTAGGGGTATTTCGCATCTGAATTTGCCAAACGCCTTTAAAGAGGCCTGGTTATTAGAGTACACCTTAATTTCATTTTTTATGTTGCTGGGCAGAGCTCACAACACAACAACACTTCTCTGATCGACAAAATATCTTCCTGGTAGGCAGAGGAGTTGGGGGAGAACTTTATTCGTTTTGCGATCTTCTTGTTGCCATCAGAGAGCGGGCAAACCCCTACAGCTACTTCACCGCCTATCTTAGAGCCCATCCGTGAATAGCTCTCTCCCCACTCTTAGGGGAGATCCGCGTCCCATGTGGGACAATATTCATCGCCCGAGTGGCAAGACTAGTCTATTCTCGTCAGTTCTGCTTCAGAACACCGATGTTGGTCTTCTAGTAGGTTGACGTCAACACCATTCCTGAGGCTTTATATTGTTGTCTCTCCTGCTGCTACGAGGTCCTGCGGTTCCCATCTAGCTAGCACTTTTCTCTGTGGAGTTGTCTTACATTATAAATTAGCATAATCTAAAATTATGTGGTTCTTTCCTTTTCTGCTTCCTTTTGGAGGCATTCAAAATCTTAAAATAGTATTTAACAGTTTGAAGTTTATTTTATGCGTGCAATCCTTACAAAAATATACACGGTCGTATTAGGACCACCCCCGGAATCACAGTGTACCCGTCAAGGAGCATCGCAGAGTGCACGTGAAAAGGTCGACCACAAGGAGATATAAACGGATCGCAAGGATAGATGAGCCATAGTGCGTTACACCGGATAACATGATGCCGGATGGAGTAACCGATGGATCGCTCGACATTTGGGTCGGAGCGATGGTTCAATTCGACGATGCTGGCAGGAATGGATCCTGAACGTCAAATTTCAGCGCTAACAGGGCGGCTGACGGCCTAGAGCAACGACAGCACAGGAAGATAGAGCTATTGTCAGAGCAGTTGTTACTGCACCAGGATCGTCGCTATCAACCATCCAACGTGTGACCAATACGGCAGTGACCAAACGGACCATTAATAAAAGATTACGGGAGTGGAATCCACGCTTACGGCGCCAATTGTGCCACCTACCACGGACCAGTACGCACCGTCGAGAGAGATTGCAATGGTGCCCTTCCAGATCAACGTGGAATTGTTCCGACTGAAGACAAACTGTCTTCAGTGCTGAGTCTCGTTTTGATCTGAGCCCCGACAACCAGCGTAGCCGTGTTAGGAGACGGGCCGGACATCATCAGGATCCTGCTCTTATTGTCGCGTGCGACACTGCCAGCCAAAATGGAGTTATGGTCTGGGGCACCATTTCATTTGATATCCGGATCCCCTTGATAGTCTTCTGTGGCACCCTCACAGCACAGCGGTACGTTGTCGAAATTCTACGACCCGTTGTGTTGCCGTTCCTTTCGCGGCACCCCGGGCTTACTTTGCAACAAGATAACGCCCGGCCACACACGGCACGCCTCTCCATGGATTATCTTCGTGCTTGCGACACACTTCCTTGGCCCGCCAGATCTCTCTCCCGTTGAGCACATTTGGGATGTGATGGGGTGTCTCCTGCGGCCTTCCCAGAATGTCGAGGGATTAGCCCGACAATTGGAGGCCATTTGGCAAGACATCCCTCAGAACATCGTCCGCCAACTTTACGAATCAATGTCACGTCGGATAATAGCTTGTATCCAGGCCAGAGGTGGATCAACGCCATATTGATTTGCTCTCCTTGTGCAGATCCTGCTATTCTGTGGATCATTCAATTGTTCTGAAATTCTAATCATTTCATTTTCTGTACATGTACATTAAACGTACTACATTTTGTCTCAAATGGATATTTCCTTCTTGCTGCGCGGTTTTTTTTAAAGAGAATTCATCTCTCCCATGGCTCAAAAAAGGGATTGCGTTTTGATTTTTCCCAAATGTTTTGCATTTACCGAAATTTATATTTTTTTACAAAAAAACTGGAATCCTAATATTGCCTCGCTGTAACCTTGCTGCCAGCTAAGATGGCAACCATGGCAGCGTTTGTTATGAACCTGATCGTGGCTTCACGAATCGAGGACTAAGGCCTGCTAGTACTCGAGACTACTTTGCTGTAACTCCGCTGCTAGCTAAGATGGCAGCCACGGCGGTGTTTGTTATGACCCTGATGGTGACGTCACGAATCGAGGACTAAGACTTGCCAGTACTCGAAACGGCTTTTCTGTAACCCTGCTGCTAGCTAAGATGGCAGCCAAGGCAGCGTTTATGACCTTGATGGTGACGTCACGCTTCGAGGACTAAGGCCTGCTAGTACTCGAGACGGCTTTGCTGTAACCCCGCTGCTAGCTAAGATGGTAGCCACGGCATCATTTGTTATGACCTGCTAGTATTCGAGACGGCTTTGCTCGGACACAGAGAAATGGAAGGAGGGTTATAGTTAGTTTTCTCTACGTTATCTCATAAAGTCCGTTATTAAAAGCTTAAATTTAACTTGCAATTTTTTTATAATCCCATATCATTATGCTTCATATGCACAGCGATATTTTTTATTCATTGTATAATATTTAACCTTCCATATTTGTACCTTTTGAAAAAAATTCATGATATTAACTAAAAATATCTCTAATTCTTAATGCTTCACAAGGAAGGTTAAACGTGGAATGTGTTTACTTCAAATTACTACAACATTCCCGTCAAGATTTTTTTATGTGATTTTGGAGTATTTGATGTAAAAGTCATGAAGCAGAATAATCTTGTAGCTTCATCCTATAAGTTTTGCACGACTTTCACAAAAGATTAGCTCATTTCAATGATTAATTTGATATTTATTAGAGCAACTCTACTTGGATTTTAAAAACGCTCTCGAACAAATACCTTTTGCATGCATAATTACATGCACATAGCAAACAGCAACGAAGATTTTCAAAACATATCATCTCGGTTTCAAACGACTCCTGCGGAACTAAAATGTTTTGGCTCGAAACATCAGTGAAATATTAGAAGAGTGAAAGGCACAACTTTTCTGAACTTACTCATTATTAATATGTATGAAATTGTATGTATTCCAACAACATTTGGAAACGGTTTCAGGAATTGAGAATATTATATTGCGTGAATTCGTAAGGGTAAATAAATTCACAAGAAGACTTGAAGAAATAAGGAGGACCGCAACGTTGGAAATTCCGTAGGGAACTTCTTCCAGGTACATGGCTGATTTGTTTTTGTTTTGTTGCTAGGAGAAATGCCTTCTGGCTAATGAATCCTTTTTATTTAATTCATCTTTAGAAATATAAAGGACATCTGCTATTACTAAATCGCATATGGTTCTGACGGAAGTTGAAAACAAAGCACACACATCTGCGACATTCAAACAAGGCATATATTGGGTTGTCGGAAAAGTCATGACGTATTTTGGCATCCGATGGCGGTTGGGCGGTTTTGGAAGTACTAGCGGCATGCGCAGCTAGGTTATCGCTATGACATTCGACAGGTGCCAGTTCTAGCTGCAGTCTAAAAGGAATAGTGAGCGATTTGGTTGATTTGCGGAAATTTGACATCAAGTTGAAGATGGAACACCAAACTGTGCATCTTCGCCATATTTTACTTTTTTACCTCCGTAAAGGAAAGAACGCGCGTCAAGCTTGTGAAAAGTTACGTAAAGTGTACGGTGATAATGCTCTACAAGAAAGTCAGTGCCAGCGGTGGTTCGCGAAATTCCGTGCTGGTAATTTTAACCTCAACGATGCTCCTCGATCCGGGAGGCCCACCGAGGATGATGACGAACAAATCAAGGCATTGATCAAGTCAAACCAACGTTACACGACACGAAAGATTTCCAACACATTGCACATCCATTATTCAAGCGTTCACGACCACCTGAAGAAGCTAGAATACATAAGCAAGCTCGATGTGTGGGTTCCTCATGAACTCAAAGAAGCTCAATTGACGGCGCGTGTAAACATATGCGATATGCTCATTAAACGTGTGGAAACCGATCCTTTTTTAAAGCGACTGATAACTGGTGACGAAAAGTGGATTGTGTACAACAATGTGCTGCGCAAACGGTATTGGTCCCGACGTGCTGCTTCGCATCAAACGACATCCAAAGCAGACATTCTTCAGCGGAAGGTTCTGGTCTCAGTATGGTGGGATTTTAAAGGTGTCGTTGTTTTTCGAGTTCCTACCACGGAACCAAACAATCAATTCGAATATGTACTGTCAGCAATTGGACAGTTTGAACGAATCCATCATCCAGAAACGTCCAGAGCTCGTTTATTGTAAAGGTGTTGTGTTCTATCACGACAACGCGATACCACACACAAGTTTGATCACCCGCCAAAAATTATTGAAGCTTGGGTGGGATGTGTTGCCACACCCAGCATACTCGCCTGACCTTGCGCCGTCAGACTTCCACTTGTTTCGCTCTCTTCAACAGTCCTTGCGTTATATAACGTTCAATTAAGATGAGAGTGTAAATCAGCACCTTGTACAGTTTTTCGCCACGAAATACAGGTCCTTGTTTGAACGAGGTATTCAGCAGCTCATTGAAAGATGGCAAAAGGTTTTCGAACAAAACGGGCATTATATCATTAATTGATCTTTGTTCTTTCTATCAATAAATGACCTTTGCAAAACATGACGAAAATACGTCATGACTTTTCCGACAACCAAATATTTAATCAGTTCAAAAGTATCATCATATGGACGATAAAAAAAATGATATCAGAAACACACACACACACACACACACACACACACACACACACACGATTATCTTGAATCACAACTTTCTTGTATTAAACTGCATTTGTAAAATATCGAAGAGACTGCCATTAACACATAAAGCATTTGGGATCTATACCTCTAATGTAAACTTCGATTTGAGTTTCTGGTTCTTATGTAAATTTAGATTCCTCTTGATAAAGGTTTTTGGACATATTTTTACATTAATTTCGCCGAAGACCTTTCTAAGTTTAAAAACACTGACAGTGTGGCAGATACCAGTAAAACATCAACACGCAAATGTAGTAAAACTGCATTTTGCGATAGCGATTTATTAGAACTATTTGCTAGGACGACTTGTTAGTTAGTTATGTACAAAGGGCATCCTGAAAGTAATGCCTCATGCCTCAGAAGACTTTTATTTGTAGCAGCAAAAATGAGAAACTTCATGGCAAATGCTAGCCTATTCAAAGTAATGTCCATCACGTTTTATACATTTCCACCGTCTTTGTAGCCATTGGTAAAATCCACTTTTTTTGGTTGGAGGTTTAACGACCACCGTGAGAAACTCAATAGGCTATAAGCAGTCGCTCGTCCCTAATGTAGGGCCACTGGTTTCAGGGAAGGGAGAGAGCCAGTGCCGTGAGACAAACACAACATCCATGCCATATCGGGATTCGAACCCGGACCCCTTGCTGACGAATGATCAGAAGCCATCGCTTAGACCACTGCGCCACCGGGGGAGGGCATAAAATCCACGTTGGAAAAATCTCTGAGGCTGTCGCTTCTCCCATGAGTTCACAGCCAGTTTAACATCTATAACATCGTTGAAACGGCTGCCCCAGTGGCGCAGTGGTTTAAGCGATGGCCTCTGATCATTCGTCCTAAAGTGGTCCAGGTTCAAATCCCGGTGAGGCATGGATGTTGTGTTTGTCTTACGGCACTGGCTCTTTCTCTTCCCTGGAACCAGAGACCCTAAATTAGGGACGGGTGACTGCTTATAGCACATTTGAGTTGCTTCCCAGTAAAAACACAAGTGCTGGGAAACTGCTGGACACCAGCTGACAGTGATGGGTCACTGCTGGCTGAAATCTGCTGCTCGTGGCCCGGTAGTGGTCCGTTGGTGGCAGCGCTATCAGTTGGCGAGCCATTGATGGCCCTGCAGCATCGCCGTGAATTGTGGGCCTCCAAGCAAGTGATACTAGTGGCCCGTTGCTGTCAACCAATGCAACCGCAAAAGCAGGTGGAAGCTGGCGAATTTGATTTTCTTTCTTTTTTTCGCCGAAAAATAGTCTATTCCACATGTGTAATAAAAATTCGACACCCTCATTTCGGACCGATTTTTATTAGCACGTCTTTTGTAAAAAAGATCGTGCTTATGTTATCGGTTTGTCCGTCCGCCTATAGACACGATATCTCTGCAACTATCAGTCCGATTTGAAAAATTCTTTTAGCATTGCGAAGCTTGAAATATGCGAATGACAATCCTTCATTTCGCTTTTTTTACAATGTACACTTTCGCCGCTAGAGGGCATAAATGCAAATAATGTCGAATTCAAAAATACGTTTTATTCCACATATTTGCTTTGAAACATCTGATTGAATTTTTTTCCTTTCGATTCCATTTATGTCGAAGAGTATTTTAGATATAGTTACTTTCTTTTTCAAATTACGCATAGAGTTTCCGCTATGGGGCGTAAAAGTAAATTACATTTCCCTCGATAACTCTTCTTCTAAAACTCCGATTTGAAAAATGTTTTTCTTCAGCGGATACAGCTCCTGATGGAAATTTTTTTGCATATATTTCTAATTTTTGGTAAATAATACTTTGGCCACCAGGGGGCGTAAATGTTAATTTTTGCTTCTGATGTATTTGCCGTTAAATCTGAGCTTCTAAAATATTGATTGAAAAAATTATTTCGTGGACTGATGCCAATCACGTCGATAAACATTTTCAGAATATTTTCTTCTTAAAATATTCCGTGATTTCTCCGCCATAGCAGGGGCCAAAGATGTATATCTTACTTTTTTCAATATTTCTACTTCTAGGAGTCCGATTTGAAAAATTCCTTCTTTGTTGGATAGTGTTTTCAGTGTGACATGTTTTTCATGCAATTTCAAAATTTTCAAGTAATTCACAGACATTCCGCTAGCAGGCGTACATGTAAATTGCGTTTCCCCCTATATCTCTACTTCTAAATCTCCGATTTGAAAAATTCTCTCTGCACCGGATACAGCTCCTGATGGGAAATCCTTTGCACACAAATCTAATTTTTGTAAAAAATGGTTTGGCCACCAAGTGATGGCGTAAACCTTAATTTCCGCTTCTGATGTATTTGGAGCAAAATATGAGTTTCTAAAATCTGAACTGAAGACAAAATCGTTTGTAGACCGCTACTTCTCATGTCGACAAACCTTTTAGGAACATTTTCTTCTTAAAATAAAGCATGGTTTCTACGACAGGGGGCGTAGACGTATATCTTATTTTTGTGTTATCTTTACTTCTAGGAGTCCGATTTGAAAAATTCCTTCTTTGTTGGATAGTGTTTCTAGTGTGACATGTTTTTAATATAATTTCAAAATTTTCAAGTAAATCATAGACTTTCCGCTAGGGGGCGTTAAAGTAAATTACTTTCCCCCTATATCTCTGCTTCTAAATCCCCGATTTGAAAAAATCTTTCTGCACCGGGTACAGCTCCGGATGGGAAATCCTTTGCGCATCATTTCTAATTTTTGTAAAAAATGGTTTAGCCACCAGGTGGCGTAAGTCTTAATTTCCGCTTCTGATGTATTTGCAGCAAAATATGAGCTTCTAAAATCTCGATTGAAAAAAAAGTCGTTTGTATACCGATACTACTTATGTCGACAAACCTTTTAGGAACATTTTCTTTTTAAAATAATGCATGGTTTCTACGCCAGGAGGCGTAGATTTATATTTTATTTTTGTGAATATCTCTACTTCTAGGAGTCCGATTTAAAAAATTCCTTCTTTGTTGGATAGTGTTTCCGATGCGAAATGTTTTCACTAAAAATTCAAAATTTTCAAGTAAATCATAGACTTTTAGCTACGGAGCACAAAGGTAAAATGCGTTTTCTGCGTTATTTCTGCTTCTAAAACTCCGATTTGAAAAATACTTCCAGTATCGCATACAACACTAAACGTAAAAAATTTTCATGTAATTTCTAATGTTTGGTAAAGAATTATTTGGCCACCAGGAGGTATAAATGCTAATTTCTGCTTCTGGTGTATTTGTAGCAAAGTCTGGGCTCCTGAAATCTCGACTAAAATTTTATTTTTTCTTGGACCGATACCGCTCATACTGAAAAACCTTTTGAGAACACTTTCTTCTTAAAATAACGCATGGTTTTCCCACCAGGGGACGTTAAGTCACATCTAATTTTCGTAGATACCTCTGTTTCTCAGAGGCCAATTTGAAAAACTCTTCCTGTGTTGGAGAGCATTTGCGGTGCGAAATATTTTTCATATAAATTCATATTTTGCTTAACGCACAAGTCTGCAACCAGAGAGCGTAAGCTCACGATTCCGTTTACAGCAATATCTGAGGGATTGAAAACCCGATTGAAAAACTTATTTCTACCGTCAGATACTATTGCTTTTCATACCGGTTCCATTGACTTTGGATAGCTTTGATAAATTTAATTTGCGTCTGAACGGATTCAAAAGACGTGCTTATTACACCCGAAAGTTCGGTGTCATCTTTCTTGTTTCTTTTGTTATCAATATATATATAAAGGCCGCCTCTGTTCCCAATGGACATCGGACTGCGTTGACCCTGTGAAAACGTAAACAACTCGTAAACGACTGTTGTTGCTTTTGAAACAGCTGTCGAGTGTAATCTTTTTTATTGTGATTTTACAAAGTTTATTAAAATTATAATGTTCAACGTAGTAAATGCGTAACAGTAATATGATGATGTCCAAATATCTTTGAAATACGTAGCAGTAATATGAAGTTGGTATGTTGAAGTTGCAAAGACCTTTCACTGTAACGTATCGGTTATGTTTCAAAGTTATGTAACGTTTGAGGACATTTTGACGTAACGGTGCGAATTCTGAAACATTACTGTTGCATTGCGCAACGTATCTGAAAAGTCTCAATGTTTCAGTGCTACGTACTTGTAACATATACGAAATATTCTGTGCTGTGTGGGATGTGACGTACTACAGAGGTGAAGCACATGTCAAGCCGGCAAGGCCCCGGTGATAAATTCCGTCGGTGTAGCTTAATTGGGAAAGCTTTCGGCTCCAGGTTCGAGCCCTGTAACTGGCAAAATTTGTATGGCTATGCCTGCTCCTTCACAATTCAGACCCGCACACGATACCTTCGGCCTGCCAATATTGAAAGACCTACGTTATGCGGAATTAGCACTGCATCACGAAGAGAGTTTCATATTTGAATTAATGTTTTCTATTTATTTAACCCTTCAACCGGCTTGAACGAAAAGGCTCGGGGTTAACAAATTCGGATGAATTCAGCTCGAATGAATATATTCGTTGCCTAAGAAGTGGTCCGAGCGCGGCTGAAACCAGAGAACCTGCGCATCAGAAAACGTCGCTTTTGCCATTCAAAGTGGCCATTTGGGATGATGATTGACACTACCCCTTTCTGAATAATTATCTGATAAACTATTCATTACAATGGCGACGGGCGTAAGAAAAGGGAGAGAAGTTTGAGTCACTGTTTTCTACCCAGTTGCTTGATATACGTGTCAGGGGGACTGGTCCTTCCCCATCATGCCTTGGGTCAGGGAACAGAGAATGAAGGACTAGAAAGGAGCTCTTAGCACCGATGACAGGTTTGTGGTCGGTACTGCTGAGATGAGATGGGAGGAAAAGTGTTGTTTCGCCGTAGATTTGTAAAGCTTGGCCCCTATACGAACATTTTTCAGTTGCTGTATATATTTTTCGGTTGCTGTGTGTTGCTAAAACGTGAAAAGTCTTTGTTTATTCACTGACGCCACGTATTTGGAGGATTTTCATTAGGGGTTTAGCCTTTTGAAAAACTATGTCTGCACCTCCGTCACTCTTCTTTGTATCTTTGCTTCTTCTTTTTTTTTTTTTTTTTTTTTGCATTGATCTTAAAAATTTTATGTTTCTGCAGAAAAAGATAAAAAATTAAAAACTTTCTGACATTTCTCCCTTTCCTGTTCAGAACACCAACGGTCATAATGTGGCAGAAAATCATTGGCGCAGATTCCCCTTTGAAAGCAATTTCTCTGTAGTTATTCATGGTTTCTACTATATCACTTAAATTTTTCTTGTTTTCACAAAATAAGGAAACGTATGCTTAATCAGTGGCGTCGCGTGCTCATTTAATTTGGGTGTGCTCTGTTATGGGAAAAAAAGCACGCAAAAAATGTATTATGTATCCCCAGCTGCAAAATTCATCCATTGATTTTGTACATACGAAAGCATCTTTTTTATTTAGCGGTCGTCTAATTACTTATGGTAAAGGTCTTTACACACATAGCATCATCATCATCATCAACCATTATCAATCTACTGCTAGATGAAGGTCTCCCCAAATTCCTTCCACAATTGTCTGTCTTGGGCCTGTTTCCTCCATGTCACTCCAGCATACTTTCGAATTTCATCCTTCCACCTCTCATGGGGTCTTCTTCTGGGTCTTTTCCTGTCCTTCGGAATCCAGTCTAAAATTTCGGTTGTACATCGGTGGTCCGTTCTTCCGGCAAAATGTCCAGCCCATTGCAATTTCAGTGATTTCACTCTGGACATGATGTGGTCCACTCCTGTAATTTTCCTTATCCACAAGTTCCTCTTCTTATCTTTCCTGGTTACACCAAGCATGCATCTCTCCATTCTTCTTTGAGTTGTCTGCAGTCTTTGTATGTCTTTTTTAGTTAAGATCCATGTCTCGGCTCCATACGTAAGCACTGGCAGGATGCATTGATTAAACACTTTTCTTTTGAGACATAATGGGCATACTGCTCTTAAAAATTGTACTGTTTCTTCCAAAAGCTCTTCATCCAAGTTTTATACGACGATTAATTTCTTCATCAATGTGACCCTCACTCGATATCTGCTGCCCAAGAAAATTTAGGAATCGGTTGTCTCAAGCTTTTCTCCATCAATCGCTAAATCTTCGTTTCTTGTAAAAGTATTGTACATCACTTTTGTCTTCTGAAAGTTCATTTTTAATCCCACTTCTTTACTGTTGTCAGCAAGTTCTTGGATCATACTCTGCAGCTCTGAAGGGGAAGTTGCAAAGATGACTACGTCACCAGCAAAACGAAGGTGAGTTAAGTAATATCCATTAATCTTTGTCCCTTTGTTTTCCCAGTTCAATGACTGAAAGCCATTTTGCAATGTGGCGTTAAAGAGCTTGGAAGATATGGTGTCACCTTGTCTCACTCCCTTTCCAATTCTTATTTGTGCTGTATCCTCAAATATCCAAACATTAGCACTTGCATTTTCATAGATGTTATTAATAATGCTAATGTATGCATCTTCAATAATGCAGGATTTCAAAGCCATTGTTACTGCTGATGGTTTCACGGAATCGAAAGCATTTTCATAGTCAATAAAAGCCATACATACATATACTCCATTGTAAGAAAAATCTGAATTTCCTGTGCAAATACTAGTGATGAACGAATATTCCGCATTTTTTTAAGATTTTTCAAATATGGACGAGGGTTACCTTCCTTAACTATATTTACACAATCTGCAAAAACTCTGGCAGAAAATGGGGCATAGTACATTTTCAGCACTGTTCCTCATCCCACTCTTCCTCATCCTATTCGAAACTCAAAGAAGTGTGACCAGTGGGGTTTTTTAAGGACGCACACTCTAGAACGTTTAGTATCTGCGTTCATCTGGAGAGCTTCCTATTTCAGTTGTTTTAAGGGCCTAAGGTGTCCGTAGGTAAAATAGTACTCCTAGAACTGCAAATATTACTTACAATGTTTTTGTACTGTACGACGCAACGAACCTTCTACTTTTTCACGAAAATATTGCGCAAGGGAATTAATTTTAGCCACACACGCAGAGCCGCAGTGCAGACATCGGCGAGTTTTATCAGAAATACATACCCCCCACCCCAAATCAATATAACAGCAACTCGTGTAACAATGTTGAATTGCACTGCTCTAGGGTATGCAAACGGTGCTCACTTTAAAAGTTCCAGAGAGTTTCCGCTGAAACTATTTTTCGAGTTACCTGAGAGTTCCGCTGTTACGTTTGAAATAAGATCGTTACATGCAGCGCCATCTGAGAGCTCTTTTTTTTCTGGTTGGAGGTTTAACGACCACCGTGAGCAACTCAATGGGCTATAAGCAGTCGCCCGTCCCTAATTTAGGGTCACTGGTTCCAGGGAAGGGAGAGAGCCAGTGCCGTAAGACAAACACAACATCCATGCCTGACCGGGATTCGAACCCGGACCCCTTACGGACGAATGATCAGAGGCCAGCGCCTTAGACCACTGCGCCACCGGGGCGCCATGAGAGCTCTTGTATCACAGTTGCTTGACATCGCCGGGTGTGCACTCGCCGAACTGCGGAGCCAAAGTTCTTATCACGAATGCGATATACTTACTGAACTAACCTTCTCCATTTAATGAAAACATTACGCGAGGAAATTCATTTTAACCACCACTCAAATACTTTGGACAAACTCTGGCGAGTTTTATTAGAAATAAATCCGAAACAATAATCGATAATGTAGGTTAAGTGCTACTCTGTGTGGGTAACACACCACGAATATTCGCCCATGCTAATAATGAAGTACAAAATTTTTTTTTTAAACCAACGAAAATAAAAGTTCAAAGAATTTACAGCAGTGTGTATTTTCCAGGAGGGGGGGGGGGGTGTCTGGCTTGATTTGCAAGGGGGCTGAGACCCCACTAGCCCCTGTAAGCTACAGCCTTGATTAGGTACTAGCAAGCTTCGTTCTTGCTCGGGTGTTTCCAACGCAGTTAGGGGCGTGAATTTCCATTTTAAGAAGACCGAGGTAAAATGGATCAAGTTCATTTGCCCGACGATTACTTCACCGAAGGGTCACTAAGACCGAAAATCACTTCACCGAAAAGATTAAAGGTCACTTGATCGAAAGGTTCATTTTACCGAAGGGTCTCTTCACCTAACAGTTTGTTTCATCGAAAGGTCATTTCACCGAAGAATCAGTTTATCGAACACTCTGGATTTCATTAGAGGATCTGCTTAAGTGTGATACCATTTCTGACGAAAGACCACCAAAAGGTTAAGGGCACAAGGCACTTTTGATTTATCCGTGTCCCAAAAAAAAACACAAAGAATAAATTTTAAGGCCCTAGGCCTGGGTTTAGGCCTTTTTAGCATGTTTTAATCATCCGTTGGCATATTCATAAGGGTTGCATACGAAGTCAAGTTAATAAGGTTACACTTTTACTCAGATACGAAGAATTGCCAACAGGTGGAGAATAAACTGCACCGTATAAAACCTAACCTTGGAGTCTGGAAATCATCGTGTCGCCGGAACCGTTGGGAAGAAGTTGTTCTTGCGCGTCTCCGCATTGGGCATTGTCGCTTCACGCACAGCAATTTGCTCTGTGGCGACACTGCCCCGGTGTGTGAGACATGCGATTGTTTACTCACCGTCTCTCATGTTTTGTGCAGTTGTGTTCGTTTTCGTGGTCATCGGTTTCACTATTTTCAGTCTCATCTGCTTGACGAAGGCGCAGCTACGCTTCAAAAGCTTTTGGGCGACCACTGCGACACTTTCGCAGTATTTTCCTTTTTAAAACAGATTAACGTTTTAAAACTTATTTAAAAAAAAGGTTATAATAATTATAATAGTAAGTTAATAAATTTATATATAAACCTAATTAACTAACTAGTCTTCACAACTTTCATCATTCTCCTTTCTAACTTTTACCAAGCCTGTCTGCTCTTAATCATTTCAACCCGTTTTTAAAAATCTTTAGCTGATAGTTCTGAGTCTGGCGCTCTTTGGCCAAGCCTGGCCCTTGCGCCACTAAAATCAATTAACTAACTAACTAACTAACTAACTACGAAGAATTGATTTAGCAAATTTTAATCATCCGTGCTTATATTCATAACGTTTCCATAAAAAACATCAAGTTATTAATGTTGCACTTTTACTCAGACACGAAATATGAATTTTAAGGCGGAGGCTTTTTTTAGCAAATTTTAATCCTCCGTGCTTATTGAGCGAAGCTCTCTACATACGAGACTCGAGACAATTCGGTGTTCGGGCATAGGTACAAGATGACACATCCGATCACCGTGATTTTTTGCATGCTATTGGACATCGTCCATGGTCAGATTTTGACGCCTTCTGATTCTCCAAATTCCGCGTCATTGAGGAATAATCGTCCAAAAACTTGCATTTTTAGGGGGTTTCTGGGTTTTGAGAAGGGGCAGTTTGTTACCTATCTATTCCAAATATCTTCAACCGATCGCGTGGACACTTGCCACAGAGAAAGTCAGGGACATAGTGAGTGACATGGAGTTGGTATCATGGTGATCGGTCGTGTCTTATAAAAAATATGACCATTAAAAAACTGATTAATTTTAATGATAATTAAAAAATTTCGCTCTCTATACGAGAATTGGGACAACTAGTTGTTCCGGCATAGGTACGACATGACACATTCGATCACCGTAATTTTTGGCATGCGACTGGACATCGTCCATGGTCAGGTTTTGACGCCTCCCGATTCCCGAAATTCCGTGTCTTTGAGGAATTTCAACTAAAATTATTAAAATTGGTCCGTTTTTTAATGGTTATTATTCCTATAGGAGAGTGGAAGACATCATTATCAGAGTAAAATCCCTGAAATGGCAATGGGCTGGACATATTGCCAGAAGGACAGCCGAAATTTTAGACTGGATTCCAAGGTACAGGAAAAGACCCAGAAGAAGACCACATGGGGGGTGGGAGGATGACATTCGAAAGTATTCGGGAGTAACATGGAGGAGACTGCCACAAGACAGATCGTTCTGGAAGAAACTTGCGGAGACCTTCGTCCAGCAGTGGATTGATAATGGTTGACAATGATGATGATGATTATTCCTATAGGACACAACCGATCACCATGATACCAACTCCATGTCACTAATCAATGATTTTTCAATTAAAAAAACACGCGCGAGCATTACATTACATTTGTTTGCATTCCATAGTCCCAATTTTTCACGACCCAATTTTCTCGAGTTTTTTAGTTCTTTTGCCGTCAATTTGAAATTATTTTCCTTCAAACTGATAAAAAAGAAAGCGGAGCAAATTTTTTTATTGCAGGTTTAACGACCACCGTGAGCAACTAAATGGGCTATAAGCAGTCGCCTGTCCCTAATTTTGGGTCACTGGCTCCAGAGAAAGGAGAGAGCTAGTGGCGTAAGATAAACACAACATCCATGCCTCACCGGGATTCGAATCCAGACCCCTTTCGGACAAACGATCAGAGGCCATCGCTTAGACCACTGCGCCACCGGGGTGGCGGAGCACATTGTGGACACAAGAAAAACGTCAGAATTGGCACCGGTAAGCTTTCTCTTTTTTTTTTTTTTTCGCTTTTTTTCTTTTCTAACTGTAACTTCTGAAGTCGCGGTAGAGGCCAGCAATATGGTATCAATGACGTCACTTGTCGGTTCGGTGAGTGTTGATGAAAAACGTGGTTCCGGATCTGAGTGTGTCTCTCCGCTTTCTTTACATGCAACCGGATCACATCCAACGTGAAGGCGTGAAGGAAAGTAGTTCATGATAAATTTTAGGCATTTCTTTTTTAGAAGGTTTCGTACTTTTGTTCTGGAAGTCCATAAATTTTACGCGTTCGCTTTTTGGAATTTCATATAATAGAGCCCTTAATGAGCTTAAATTTTGCTATAGCTTCGCTCAAAATTTGCCAACTGTACCCGAGTTATCGGTTAGCGTTGACGGCTCGTCCTAGTATTAATTACGTTTACATAACAAATCGTGTTAATAATGTTTTACTTTACTTGTTATGTAAACTTTGTGAGATTGCATATTGTTAAAGAGGCCCATTCATCGGGCTTCATACACTGCTGGCCACTCAAAATGCGACACCAAGAAGGAAGCATCCGATTGGCCTGTAATTCGCAGCATGCGCCGCCCGCGAGAGGACATGCAGACGATTAGCATTGCAGGGCATATGTAAATTATGTGCGCCCGTCACGCCACCGAGAAGCCCTATAAGAAGGGTGCACAGAAGGTAACTAGTGGAAGTGTGTTGTGCTGCCGGACCTGTGCGTGGGAAGCTTCTTGATGCCTCGTCGCAGAATACGGCAGTCATTCTAGCACGTTTCGGAGTTCGACAGAGGACAAATAGTAGCTTTTCGCGACAGCGGTTTATCGTACCGTGACATCGGCGCCCGTGTGGGACGACATCCAGCCACAGTGAGGCGAGTATGGATTCGGTGGGTGCAGGAGGGACGGACGGAACGACGCGAGCGATCGCCGCAGCCGCGGCACACCACCGAACGAGAGGACGGCGTGTTGTGCGGCGGGCATTGATGGCTCGCACCGCCACATCCCGAACGTTAGCACAGGAATTAGGGTATGTTGCGCAACAACCTGTGTCAGCACGTACCGTTCGACGTCGTCTGTAGGAGCGGGGACTTGTCGCACAGCGCCCATTGCTCCGATTACTAATGACGTTACACCACCGGCGAAAGTGGAGGCAGTGGGCTGTTGAACGTCGCACCTGGACTACGGAATGGCACGACATTGTCTTCTCCAACGAATCCCGCTTCTGCCTGCAACACTACGATGGTCGGATCCGCGTGTGGCGGCACCACGGCGAGATACTGTATGACGCCTGCATTATGCACCGCCATACAGGTCCGTTGCCTGGCGTTATGGTTTGGGGCGCAATTGGATATGACACCCGCACCCCTTTGGTACGCATCGCCGGTACACTCAACAGCGAACGCTGCATCTCCGGCGTTTTGGAGCCTGTAGTCCTCCCTTACCTGAAGGACCTGCCAGCGGCCACGTTTCAACAGACAATGCGCCCCCACTCGTGGCACGCATCGTGCAACAATTCTTCACGGCCCACCAGGTGCCACTGTTGCCGTGGCCCGCCTGTTCTCCCGATATGTCGCCCATCGAACACGTATGGTCGCTGATCTGCAACCGAGTGGAGTGTCCCGGCAAGCACCACCCGTGGCTACGCCTCATGAACTGTGGCAACGTATGGAAACAGCCTGGACCGACATACCCCAAGTCCACATCCAAAGCCCCTTTCGTTCGATGCCGCAGCGTGTAGCGACCGTTATTGCCAACCATGGGGGCCACACGAACTATTGATGTCTGCGTGTTCCGCAGACATATGGGCCTGTAAGCTCAATCGATTCATCTTTGTATCTGTTGTTATTTGTCCAGTAAATCTGGCTTTGCTATATCGTGTCCTTCTTGGTGTTGCATTTTGGGTGGCCAGCAGTGTATTTATTTATTGATTTCAAAAGACCGACCTGGAGAAATGGAAACGGAGAAATCAAAAGTGACATTCTTGAACGATCGCCTAGCGTTTTGGTGGTCTCTCTTCCGGACTGACTGAACACTTTAACAGATCTTATGATAAAATCAAAGTTTTCGTTAAACTAACCCTTGAACTTTTTAGGTGAAGAAACTTTTCCGTGAAATGAATCTTTCGATCAAGTGAACAATATCCAGGTAAAACATCTCAGTACACATTGGACAAAACTGATAATTTCAGAATTAAACTTCGCAGTTGGGTAGCAGACTAATCGCCTTGTATATATATACACCTAGTTCGTATTTCGCATCTGAATCTTATTTGAAAAATTAGATAAAAACGAAATAACGCCAAAAAAATATTTTTATTCGTATGGAAACTCGAAAAATGCAAAAATAAATCGTTTCTAAATTAAAAAAAAAAAGAAAGAAAAAAAAACGGGAGGGATCCTTTGGATCGAAAAGCTTCTCAACAGCTGTGGTTACTTGCATCTGTACCCAACGCTGCGTAATAGCATAAGAACATCACAGGTTAGTTTTCTAACGTGTCGAAAATGTAAGAAAAAGAAAGATGTCAAATAACTCTTTGGGTGTAATAAATATGCCTTTTGAATCCGTTCCAACAGGAAAGTAATGCTTCAAAGAGGATTTTTTACAAAGAAGACACAGCTAAAAGTGGAAATTATTTACGCTTCTAGTGAAAAAATAATGCGCGTTATTTAGATATTTAAAATACACAATATATAGGCGTCGTTACTGAAGAAACGGCTCTTGCGTCAGAGAAAGTGTGGGATGTTCAGAGTGGTTTTATGCCTGGTAAAGGCTGCACTAACCAAATTTTTACATTACGCATGATGAGTTAAAAGTACCTGGCTGTTGGTAAGAAAGTATTTGCTGTCTTTATAGATTTAGAGAAAGCTTACGACTGAGTAAATAGAACACTTTTATGGAAGGTATTGAACGAATATGGTGTTACTGGGAATCTACTTAATAGAGTAAACGCCATGTATGCTGGCAGTAGAGCTTGTGTACGAGTGAATGGTGTTTTATCAAAATGATTTTCTGTTGATGCAGGAGTTAGACAAGGTTGTGTAAAATCCCCATGGCTGTTTAATATACTTATTGATGAATGCATGCATGATGCCAAAATAGGTAACACTGGTTTATGTCTTGGTGATCTCCGCTTGTGCAGATTGCTGACTGTATGCTGATAACACTGTCCTGTTGGCAGAGAGCAAAGGTGAGTTGCAGAAAATGTTCTCCCAAATGTATGAAGTTTGCATGAAATTCAAACTGAGTATAAATAAGGGAAAACCCAAAGTTATGATTTTTGTGAGAGAAACTGGTAGCACTGAATGCAATATAAGTCAAAAGGGCATAGTGATTGATCAGGTGAATGAGTTTGTGTATTTAGGAAGCATGCTTGACAGAGAGAACAAATTGGATGATGAAATTAGTAAATGAGTGAATTTTTCATTGAAAGTCATAGCTGCTTTGGGAGGTTTTCACAGGAATGATGGGTTCTCTAGAGAGTCCCGCATGGTTGTGTATAAAAGTGTAATTGTTCCTACTAAAACCTGGGTACTACAGAAGAAATATAGGAGTCGTTTGTGTGCTGGATTGGATGCGTTACTTATGGGAGCGTGGGGGGGGTTGCCAAGACACATTCTGATTGTGTGAGGAATGAAGATGTGTTGCAGTTGTGTAATTTGAAGAAAAATGTTGTTAGCAAAGTGGAGACAAATATGCTTTGGTGGTTTGGCCACGTTGAAAGAATGAGTGATGAGATGTTTACTAAGAAAATCTTTGTTTCCCGAGTGGCAGGAAAGAAAGGCAGAGGAAGGCCAAGGAAGTCATGGGAGGCTCAGATTCAGGAGTGCCTGCATGAGAAAATGTTTATGAGTATGAAGTATAGAAGATCTTGTGTACGTCGTGTGATAAATGTCAGTGGAGCCCGAGTTGTATGTCAAGACCGCTGTAAATGGAGAAGTTTGATATGGCAATAGTAAGTAAAAAACATCTGGTTGTTGGTATTTCTGTGTGAAGCTATCCTCTTAATCTCAGAGAACAGCTTAGTGATATGTATGTATATGCATAATATAGGCGGGTTTTTTTTTAGTATTAAAGAAACCAGTTGCGAACAATAAAGTTAACCAGATTTTTGGAGTTCGTTAAACATCTAGAAGTTGGTAAGCCGGTTACGACCTCTAGCGGCAAAAATATGCTGTTGGAAAAATCCTTATCTTTACACAAAATGTTTGTCACAGTAGAGGATATTCCAAGTTAAAGGAATTTTTGACATCAGTCGGGTGGGACAAAAGAAACGGAGGAAAACGCGCTATAATATTCCTTCGCCCCCACCCTACATTGGAGATAACTGGGCGTCATTGTGAATGGTATCCTACTAAGAAAATATTTTTATTGACGATTTTTCAGATCGGAGACTCTTCTAAATACACATAACACATATAAATTGTTGCCCTCTGACGGCAGAAATGTGAGTTATGAAATGGTGGAAATTATAGGCAAAATATTTCCATAGTAAATGCACTCCGGTGGAAAAAGGGTTTTTCAAATTCGAACTTTAGAAGCTGATATAGCAAGAATGAAATGGTCGAAATTTTTTTTATAATAAAAGCTCTGGGATGGAAAACGAATTTTCAGAATTCGAGCTTTAGAAGCTAATATACATACTAAGAAAAAAAGTTCCCTATAAAACAAAATGTGCGCTTTTTAAACTGTAAGAATTCGCAGTATTTGACGTAGCAAATGGCATACAGAATATAATTTTTCAACGGAATTTTTAGAAGCAAAGATACAGCTGCAAAAAGGGATGCACATTAACGCCACCTAGACTCAGAACTGTGCACTATAAAAATCCAAGTATATTTGCGTAGAGCTGCATGAGGAGAATGGCATACGTTTTGTTTTTCTGCGAGGATAATCGGACGTTTAGAAGCAGAAATATCGAGAAAAATGGAAAATTAATTTGATTCCGACATAGTAAATTGTATACTATCCCTAGCAGGAATTAAGCAGAAAATATTTTTGTGGTAAGAGGTATCTGACCGAAAAGAAATGTCCTCAATCCAGTTTTCAGACAGAAAAGTACAGCTGCCAAAACGTACGCTGTAAACAGAAAGATGCACATACTCCCTCAGACGGCAATATCGCCCCTTAAGAAAAATTAAAATGTTATGCAAAGTACTTTGCACAATGAACGCGGTCCTGCCAAAAGCAAAATTTTCAAATAGAACCGTTAGAAGCATAGATATCGATAAAAGTAAAATATGCATTTACAGTATCTATCACGAAAACTGCTCACCATTTTGAGTAGGAAGTATGCGCAAAATACTTTCCGTCGTGAGCAGCACTTTGCCGAAAATTAATTATTATAAATTCACACAATTGACGTGGACTAGGAACATTAAACAGAAATCGTCGCTCTTTTCCACGTTTATAAGTGAGTCACGAAAACATTCCCATCGGCCGCTATCGAGAATCGAACCCAGGGTCTTCCAGTTACGCGCCGGACATGCTTCCACTAACCACAGCGGCCTCGAAATTACCAGACACACATAAGACTAGCTGCAAAACCACATGGCAGGTTGCTTCTTGGAGCCCCGCACATTGCTGGGGATTCACCAAAGATGGTAAGCAGCAACTGAACAAATAATTTGGAGCCGAATGAACAATAAATACACACAATTGACGTGGACTAGGTACATCAAACCGAAGTCATCGCCCTTTTCCATCTTTGGTGAACCCCAGCATTCAGAAGTCATCACATTAAACATAAGTCATCGCGCTTTCCATCTTTGGTGAATCTCCAGTATTGTGCGGGGCTCCAAGAAGCAACCTGCCATGTGATTTGGCAGTTAATCACTTGTGGGTCTATGGATTTCGTGGCCGCTGTGGTGCAGTGGTAGCATGTCCGACGTGTAACTGGAAGATCCTAGGTTCGATTCCCTGTGGCAGCCGATAAGAATTTTTTCCGGGACACACTTATAAACGTGGAAAAGAGCGATGACTTCTGTTTAATAAATTATTATTTCGGCAGAATTTTCAGGAGAGATACTAGAAATATATTGGACACTGTAATATGTACTATAACGTACCCCTTTGTACGTTGTGCAAGTCTTAAATAACGTAAAAAGGGTTATGTTATAGTAATTGTGACGTACCTGCCAGCAGGACGCACACTACATAAAGGCAGATGGCAGTCAGAACAAACGTCCGCGTAGCTCAATTTGTAGAGTGACTGATTCCGGAATGAGGGGATCCGGGTTCGAGCCCCGGCGTGGATAAAAATGACGGAGAAATTTACTTTGTTATATAATCGATAATAATCGCATATCACGGGGTATTAAGAAATGTATTCCAAACACTATTCCCCCCGAGAATTATCTTTTTCAAAATTAGTTTTTCAGATCGGACTTTTAGAAGCAGAGATATCGGTAAAAACGCACTACACATTTATGCCCACCAGCGGAAAAACTCTGCATTTATTGAAGAAATCGACGCACAATTGCTTTCTTTGTAAAAGGCTTCGAAGGAGGGAAATAATTGTTTCAATGAGCTTTCTTAAGAACAGCACGGCAAGAATTTTTTTTAATTCGATAGCAAGTGAATTTATGCCCCATAGCGGTAAAGGAATACCTCGGAAATGGATCAAAATCGATTTCGCTCTGATAGTTCTGGTTTTCCTATGTGATGTTTTTAAAAAAATAGGAACGATAAGTGCATACGGATATGTTGCGTCATGGAAGAATGGATAAAATGACAACACAGGCTCGTCATTTGAAAGATGTGATAAAATAACCTGGTCACTATTAATTAAAGGAAAAAACAGAAAATTCGCGATAACTCCAAACAAAAAAAAAAAAAAACTTCAACAGAATGAAATGTTTTGGAGAAAACCTATATCATATCGTACGTTAGAGAAAACTCCTAAAATAAGAAACTCTTCGTTCCGTCGAAAATGACTTCATACAGAACCAGATAAAAAGCAAGGTATCCAAAGGTATAAGCCAAAGTACCTAATTAGGGAGTGTGGTAACCCCTTGCCCCCAGCAATGCAGGCCCGATACCCATGTTTCGTGCTGTTTATAATGGTGTCTAGGAGCTAACCCAGGTACTGTTGGAAAATAAGTCATTGATGCGTCCCACAGCAGTCGCACACATGGTTTTCGCGCGAAGAAATGAAAACAAGGTTGCTTATCATTTCCTACTACCATGCGTTAAGTGCTGGCACGGTGTGTCACGTGATCCTTCCCCGAGCAAGCACTTTGAGCGTGAAGGACTTCAGGACATGAACTCTTCACACGCTCTCTTTCTTGTGCAGCGATCTATATTGAAAGCAGAGTGTGTTTACTTGTTCTCTGTTTCATTCAATATATATATACACTGAAGTGCCAGAAAAACTGGTTCAGACGAGCTTATGCAAAATACATAGCAACGTCACCTATGCGGGCACTCGGTTGCGTCCTCCAGTGCGTATTTAAAGCGATAGGCATCCTTGCCAGCTGTCAGAGCTGTTTTCGGCATGAGAATGACAAGTAATAAAACGATTTAAGCGATTTTCATCACGGTGTCATAGTTGGCGCTCGTGAAATGGGCCATAGCATTCGGAGGTAGAAACGAAGTTCAGATTTTCACGGACGACCCTTGCAAGGGTATACCGTGACTACAAGAATTCCGGCAAAACCTCCAACCTACGATACCAGTGTTGCCGTAAAAAGACATTAGGTGAACGTGACCATCGTCGGCTGTCAAGAATACTTTCACGCGACACTCGCAGGTAGCATCGGAATTCAATGCTAGAGCCTCAACAAATATCATCGTTCGGACTGTGCAACGTACCCAGCACGATATGGGCTACGGGAGCCGACGCCCAACTTGAGTTCCCTTTGATGGGTGCACGACACAGAGCTATGCGCCTCGCTTGTGCACGGCAACACAGCCACTGGACACTTGATGGCTGGAAACAAGTCGCCTGGTCTGACGAGTCGCGTTTCCAACTGTATCGGGCAGATGGAAGGATTCGTGAGTGGCGCAAACCTCATTAAGCCATGGGTCCCGCCTGTCAACAGAGAACTGTACCGGCAGGTGGGGGGGGGTGTCCGTAATGGTATGGGGTGTCTTTAGCTGGACTTCACTGGGACCCCTGGTACGTCTACATACATCTATGACCGGCCAACGCTATGTGCGCATCCTTTCTGATGAGGTACATCCGTTCATGTCCTGCATTCATGCTGATGGTTTGTGCCTGTTCCAACAGGAAAATGCACCTCCACCCCAGTGTCGGGACGCGACATTATGGTTAGAGGAGTATTCATCTGAGTTTGGGGTGTTGTCATTCCCACCCAAGTCCCCAGATCTGAACGTGACAGAACACATTTTGGATGCCACGCAACGCGCTATTGAACACAGGAATCCGAGACCTTGGAATACACCCGCATTGTGGAACGCTCTGCAGGAAGTATGATGTGTATTGCTGACAGCATATTTCCAGAAGCTAGTGAAGTCCATGCCCCGCGTATTCGTGGGTTCCCGTACCTACCAAGTATTAGACTGGTGTACCAGTTTTTCTGGCAATTCAGTGTAGGTTGTTACAAATTTGTTACTGACGGGGATCGAATCGCATCGCTCTGCTCCTGAGTCGAATGGTTTACTATAAAGCTACACTGACATAGTTCATCTCTCGAACTTGTCCGTCTTGACATACGATCGAGTTTGTCCCTGACTACAGAATACACTTCACGTCCTCAAGTTTCGTGTTTTTCTAATTCTTTCTTCGCAAATAATCGCGATTGTTTCCTTAATTTATGGAAAGTAAATGTACAATACACTGATGATCCATTACATTATGATAACCTACCTAATAAGTTACAGGACCCCGTTTAGCACGCAAAACAGCGGCCACTCGACGTATATCTGGATCAAAGATCAAATAAAAGCTTCACTGCCCTAGTCCCCTTAACGTGTTTTGCTCCTGAATGCAAACTTTCCCGCAGAGCTCATTACCTCTTAAGATGTGGTGGCGCTGTTGTCGCCTGTTTTACGTTATATCTATGAGAGTTGGCCTTCTTCACGCGTTAACTATTCTTTGGTGGTACAGACCGAAACCTGGAGGACCTGATGTTGGCATTATATTATCTGGTACCATAATGCCAACATCAGGTCCTCCAGTTCTCGTACATTTCTGGGTGGTGGTGATTTAGGGAGAACTGGCATTTCCACATCGAACCACAAATGTTCAGTTGGGTTCATGTTAGGTGAATTTAGAGACCAGGGCATTACCAGAAAGTCACCAGCATGTTCCTTCGAACCACTATTTAACGATTCTGGCAGTGTGGCATGTCGCATTATTCTGTTGGTAATGGCCATCACCAGCAGAGAACACATTTGCCATGAATGGGTGTTCTTGGTCCCTAACGATATTCAGATACCTAACAGCTGTCAGGAATTGTGCTGTTGGGATAATGGGGCCTAAGGCGTCCCAAGAAAACATCGCCCACAGCATAATACCGCCGCCGCTGTCGGTCTGTTTCTGCCCAACAGGGCAATCAGGTGCCACAGTCTCTGTCGGTGCGCTCGGCCGTCTATGTGATGCACAAGGAAATCTTGAATCGTCAGACCACGCCACCACTTTCGTTTAGTCATCCACGGTACAATCTCGATTGACGTGCAGTGATCATGGGGACCCATCTGGGTCTTTGGCTACACAAGCCCATATGCAGAAAGCTGCGATGAACTGTGTGCCGTGACACATTTTCCTGATCATCACTGTTGTAGCTGCGGGTGATTTGCCGCTCTGTGGCTCAACGGTCGCTGTGAACAATGTGCGACAGTCTCCACTCCCCTCTGGCATCAATGAGCTGCAGACAACACACGGACTGGACGACAGTTCACCGTTTCGCCGTCTATGCGCCACTAACTCCAAACTCCCTTTCATTGATACGTACTCACTACAACGGTACACGAACAACCCACAATCCGCACCATTTTCGATATCGTCGTTCCGAGGCGTCGGGCCATCACAATTTGTCCTTTATCAAACTCCAATAAATCGGCAGCTTTTTCCATTCTGACTCCGAACACACTACTAACCAACGTATATCAGGGCAAAGTCCTCTATAATACTGTTACACACGGAGTATATGAGTTTCGAAAAGACAAGTTCACTTCAATGATAATGTAATATTTATAGTTGAACTTAAGAATATTTCTTTATGTACAGTATCATCATCATCATCATCATCATTGTCAACCATTATCAATCCACTGCTGTACGAAGGTCTCCCCAAGTTTCCTCCACAACGGTCTGTCTTGTGCCAGTCTCCTCCATGTCACCCCTGCATACTTTCGAATTTCATCCACCCATCTTCCCATGTGGTCTTCTTCTGGGTCTTTTCCTGTCCCTTGGAATCCAATCTAAAATTTCGGCTGTCCATCGATGATCTGTTCTTCTGGCAGTATGTCCAGCCCATTGCCATTTCAGGGATTTAACTCTGATCATGATGTCTTCCACTCTTGTCATTTTTCGGATCCACGTGTTCCTCTTCTTATCTCTCCTGGTTACACCAAGTATGCACCTCTCCATGCTGCTTTGAGTTGTCTGCAGCCTTTGTATGTCTCTTTTAGCTAAGGTCCACGTCTCTGCACCATACGTAAGCACTGGAAGGATGCATTGATCAAACACTTTTCTTTTAAGACATAATGGCATATTGCTCTTGAAAATTATGCTGTTTCTTCCAAAAGCTCTCCAGGCAAGTTTTGTACGCCGATTAATTTCTTCACCAATGTGACCCTCACTTGATATCTGCTGTCCAAGATAAACGTACGTGTCTGTTATCTCCAGCTTTTCTCCATCAATCGATAAATCTTCATTTCTTGTAAAAGCATTGAACATCACTTTTGTCTTCTGAAAGTTCATTTTTAATCCCACTTCTTTACTCTTGTCAGCAAGTTCCTGGATCATACTCTGTAGCTCTGATGGGGTAGTTGCAAAAATGACTACGTCATCAGCAAAACGAAGGTGGGTTAGATAATCTCCATTAATCTTTATCCCCTTGTTTTCCCAGCTCAGTGACTGAAAAACACCCTCCAATGTGGCATTAAAGAGCTTCGGAGATATGGTGTCACCTTGTCTCACTCCCTTTCCAATTTTTATGTGTGTTGTATTTTCAAACAGCCTAATCTTTGCAGTTGCATTTTCATAGATGTTATGAATAATATTAATGTATGCATTTAAATGTTGAAACCTCACATAGGTTATATCCAATGAGACATAAAACAGCAATGAAGCATATGGGGCAACACGTATTGCTCTCACTTTTCTCCGGTTTCATTCCCTCTGGCTTGCAATCAATCATGCTTCTTGTCCGCTGTTGTACCACATCGTTATAGGTATTCCACGTTCAAAGTTCAACACATACACGAACACCAGCACAATTTCTATAAGAAGGGGGTGATGAGTTAAACTAACTTTGAGATCATTGTCACGACTAGATTACGTTGACGCAGCCAGAATTTTAGAAGTTGAAACATTTCGCTGTTCTCCAAGCTATTATGAAGTATCAAGATTAAAAGATTTAAAAAATAAAAAAATGGTCTCAAAGTTATTTTAACTCATCACCCCTTCTTATAGAATTGTGCTGGTGCTCGTATTATAATGAATTTAATTTCTGCTACTAAGCTAATTATCGTGAATATAGCTTTCACTAATATTATGATGAATTCAGCTTCTTCCAAGCTACTAATAATGCTTCTTCTAATGGTTGTTGTTTGTTAATTAAATCATGAATAAACTTTTCTGCTAGTTGTGTAGTAACAATAATGAACAAGCTTTAACTGCTAGTAATGTTGTAGTAGTAATTAAGATGAATAAAATCTTAACGCTGGTTGTTAATAATAATCAACTAATGACATAAACCTAACAGCCAGACAGAGATCTGACAAAAACTATGAACTGAGAAAGACGTACTTACGAAAGCAATCTTTTATTTGGTCAACTTCTCGCTCTCACATAAAGATCTCTTTATACAACAACAGCTTTCTGACACATAAACCACAGCTCACTTCGTACAACAACAGCTCACTCTACGCACATCAACAAAAAGCTCTCTCTATACAACAACAAACGCTCTCCTTTCAACAACAAACGCTCTCCTTTGGTATCGTTGAACGCGCCTATTTATACTGGCTACCACCACGTCATGACTTACACTCATTGCCAAATCTCATTCAGCGGGTGAAATAACATCTCGTTCAGTAAGAAGATAATTTACATAGAAAAATAAAATAACCAGAGATAGTAAAATCAAAAGGAAAGTGAATATAGAGTATACGTTACAGTATTTGTGTTGAACTTTGAACGTGGAATACCTTTAATGATGTGGTACAACAGTGGACAAGAAGCATGATTGATTGCAAGCCAGAGGGAATGAAACCGGAGTAAGATGAGCGCAATATGTGTTGCTCCATATGCTTCATTGCTGTTTTATGTCTCATTGGATATAACCTATGTGAGGTTTCAACATTTAAATGTATATATACTGTACATAAAGAAATATTCTTAAGTTCAACTATAAATATTACATTATCACTGAAGTCAACTTGTCTTTTTCGAAACTCATATACTACGTGTGTAACAGTATTATAGAGGACTTTGTTCTAATATACATTGCCTATCTCCCACGTAATTTAATGTTCAAATATTTGTATGTATAGACTGAACTTCTACTAAAACTCTACTAACCGAAAGCCGGTCTTCCGCTTCTAGATATGCTGCTCTGTGAACTTCACCTGCGCCATCGTTCAGTCTCCAGGCGCGCTCATTTCTCTTGGGGGGGTTATAATGTAATGGCTCATTGGGGTATATTGGCAGTGTTATTTATCTGTGAACATGTTGCCTCTGTTTTTTTCATAGAATATTACGCACGATTCTGAAACATGATCAACTGTTGCTGTCAGTTCTGTAGATTTGTAGTTACGCTAAATAATTAAGATTCATGCAATTTTTTGCAGAGAAAATTTCCCAGTTTGAGAACTGAAGCACAAAAGTTTCTCAGATATCCCTAATAACTTGCTTTCAATAGAAAATGAAGTAAGTGCTTTCTCTCTTATGAACGTGACTAAGTACATTAATGACGGATCTAATGGTAAAGCGTTCTTTCCCGAATTTCGCAACATCAGCAAGTGCTTCACCTCTGATAAACAAAAGTACGAGCTCTCTTTAACCGATTGCAAAATATCCTTAGCGGCAACAAATGCACTTCATACGTATTAGGAATTTTATGATTTCATCCAAAAAAAAAAAATCACCTTAGTTCGTGCTGCCTCTTATTAATAAAGATCAAAGCTTAGGGGTTCATCATGTTTAGCAGCTAATAAAAGTATTTCATTCTCAGTAAATAAATCAATAGATTATTAAATTTGTTATTACTGCTTAAGAATTCGAGTAGCACTGTAAAAAGAAAAGTGCACTAAAATTATTCTGCGAAAGTTTGCATAATTGAATCAGACGACAAACTTGAGCCACTTGGACTAAAAAATTGCATACGAAATACTCAAAAGTAGCATTTTTGAGGAACTCCTCAAGATTATCAATAATGTTCTTTTTATATGCTTTACGATTTTTTTTACTGGATTCCTGTTCAGAACGTTTTGCAGATAAGCGCATGTTCTGAGAAGTGCAACTTGTAAAACTGGAATGTTATTAAATGTTATTTTGAAAAGCAGAGTCAAAAGTAAGCATTTAAGCAAGTGCTACTTATCAGCGTCTTTTTTAGTTTGTTAAACGATATGAATTCAGATTAAGTCTTGCTATAATGAACGTCAGGAGACTGTAACTTTTGTTTGCTTTATACCGAAATAGTAAAGCTTATAATGAATAAACTTCTTCTACCAGCTAAGCTAATTATAATGAATACAGCTTTTAACTACTGAGCTAGTAATGTTTTATAATGCTTCGGCTACTGAATTATATGCTTGTACTAAGCTTCTAATAGTGAATTCAAATGGTTGTTGTTACTAGTTAATTAAAATCATGAATAAAGTCTCCTGCTAGTAGTGTAGTAATAGTATTGAACAAACTTATAACTGGTAGTAATGTTGTAGCAGTAATTAGGATGAATAAAGTCTTAACGCTGGTTGTTAATAGTAATAAACTAATGACATAAACCTAACAGCCAGACAGAGATCTGACAAAAACTATGAATTGAGAAAGACGTACTTACGAAAAGCTCTTTTATTATGTAGCTCTTGATCATCCAACGCACACACACAACTCGTTTCACAATAATGAAGAATCAAACTAATCACATAGAACGAAGCTCTCAATATAACAACAACAACAAACTCTCTCCTTCACATAAACCAACGCTCTCCGTACAACAACAAACGCTCTCTCTACGTATCGTTGAACGCGCCTATTTATACTGGCTACCACCACGTCATGACTTACACTCATTGCCAGATCTCATTCAGCGGGTGAAATAACATCTCGTTCAGTAAGAAGATAATTTACATAGTAAAATAAAATAACCAGAGATAGTAAAAATCAAAAGGAAAGTGAATCTAGAGTATACGTTACAAGCTTAGGTTGAAATCCTATCGAAATGCTGTAAATATCGCTTTGAAGACATTCTGTTCAAATAACTTAATCTCATTCAGCGTCTAATTTTTTTTTGTAGTTTACTAAATCGCTAAGTTGTACTTCCTTTACTGAAACACACTATCTGATCAAAAGTATCCGGTTACTTCCTCATACACAAACTCCTGTAATAGTAAAATAATTAATAGCGAGTTGGTCCACCCTTTCTGCTATCAGAGCTTCCATTCTGCAGATAATTCTTTCTACTGGATTTTAGAGCGTAGCTGCGGGAATTGCCTTCCATTGTAATACAAATTTTTTAGTTAAGTCAGTGTCGGGCGGTTTGTCCTTGCTTGAAGTCGCTTTCCAATTGGCCCCAAAATTGCTCCCTTGGGTGGAGATCGGGGATTTGTGCAAGCAGGTCAAATTTTTCCGCATCCATCACATCAAACCATTCCTACACAGACCCCGCTTTGTGAACGTCGACATTATACGCTCATTAGATAAAACAGTAGAGAAAGAGGCGATGGGGTGCTGACATGGGGTATCCCCGTTGCAGAGTGGTACCAAAGAATATCTAACTGAGAAAAAGTTAAGTCTCGGCGAGACGTAACTAGCGCCGCCATATCTTAAGAGTTAAAATGCAGTGCACAGAAGCCAACGTGCAGGCTGATGCTGGAGCAGACTGCGCATGCGTATTTCGGTTGACTTCAATTCTTTGGGTAAAGAACAATCAGCCGAGCTACTCACAGCACGTGATTGTTACCTTTTCGGTAGCATAATAATTTCGCAAATAGGATATGTTAGTTTTGTTACGCCAATCGGGTTAGTTAAGGTTTTTGTTTGTTTTTCAGTTTTTCAGAAACATTTATTGCCAAATACTAGGGAATGTCTGCATTTTGTACGGATCTTTAGGCCTAACTATAATATTTGCTAAAATTTAATTTAAATAGTAATACTAATGTTATTGCATATTTTTCTCACCAAAATAAGGGATGAGCGGGATATCAGAAAACAGCAACAACAAGAAGAAAAAACTGCTCTAAGCAAATAGTCATCAGATCGAAGGAAACCATCCTGGATCAAAGAAAAGCTTCACTGCCTTAGTCCTCTTAACGTGTTTTGCTCCTGAATGTTAACTTTCCCGCAGAGCATATTTTCTCTTAAGATGTGGTGGCGCTGTTGTCGCCTGTTTTACGTTATATCTATGAGAGTTGGCCTTCTTCACGTGTTATGTATTCTCTGGTGGTACAGACCCAAACCTAACATATGCGATAAATAGACGGACACCGGGGTTTCGCGGAAGTGCATCGCAATCGACGAAACGTGAGTGTTTGTGATGATCTGACCGACTTTGATCGTGGGCGCAATTCAGATGGGTCATTCTATCGTTCAAGTGGTAAAATCTCTTGGGTTCCCGAGGGGAACCGTATCTAGGATGTACCGCAACAATGCCATCGACGATCGTACCAGCACCCAGAGAGCATTTGGTGGCCGACAACACGCCACACATGACCGGGGTCTACGTAGATTATCCAGTCTCCTATAAACCGGCCACTTGGCAACGGCATCGCAAATCACATCCATGTTATATGTCGGCTGATCAAGCACCGTCTGCAAACGATCGGTACAGGGCACGCTGCATACTCTGGGATATGGTAGTTCATATTACTTCTCGCCTGGTGCCGATAACATAAAATCTGAACCTCTGCAAAATGGCGCCTCATCGTGTGGTCAGATGAGCCATGTTTTCAGCGGTACCGAGCTGACGTGAATCCCCAGCTTAAGTCCATAGCCTCGTCGTACTGGGTCGACTCAGTGTAAGGCAGCGGGGGATTTGTGATGGTTTCGGGAGCCTTTTGATGGGACGATCACCTAAACCGTTTCATGGCCTTGGCGCATCTTGGTATGTTCCAGGAGAACAGTGCACCGCCCCACCAGGCCGCAACCACCCACGCGTGTCTCGGGGCGCACTCATCTGAGTTTGAAACCATCCAGTGGCCCCCAAGATCTCAGGATGTAGACGCTATGAACTCTGGGACGTCGGGGAGCAGAACATCAAATTCATGGATCATACACCGAAGTCTCAGGCAGAGTTCTGGATAATGTTACATCACTCATGGCTGTAGTTACCACCGGAAACCCTCCGACATCTTGTGGAGTTGATGCCTTGTTGTGTACAAGCTGTTTTTTGAGCTAGAGAGGACCAACACGCTATTAAGTAGGAATCTAATGTTTTTTTTTCGTTGAGCGTATTATTTGTAAAAGAAAAATATCCCTTTTACAGAGTCATTTTTGCCACTCCGGTCTCATAGTAGTCTAAGCGGTGCTTCTGACCATTCTTCCGTGATGGGTACGGGTTCGAATCCTGGTGAACCAGGATGTTGTGTTTGTCTTACGGCACTGACTGTCTCCTTTTCTTGGAACCAGTTACCCTAAATTAGTGACGGTCGACAGGCCCATCGAGTTGGTCACGGTCGTCATTAAACCTTCAATCGAAAAAAACCCAGCAAGAGTCATTGATAACTAGGAACTATACACCAACTGATTTATGTTTTACAAATTCCCTATATACCAAATGTTTTCTATCAGCTCAAGAACGCGCTGAAGAAGATGAACCTCTGTGTTGGCACCAGGTCTCCGACATCTTTATAGGCCATGCTAGAGAAACACTGACAAGACCCCACCTTCCAACGAAGCAGGTGTATATGGCATTCCTTTACTCTATCCGCAGGGCCCCAAGCGATGCTATATATGGGAATGACTAAACGTTCATTTAGAATTAGAGTGAACGAACACAAAAGGGACATAAAGGACGGCAAAGTAACCACAACCCTATCCAAAGAAGTCAAGTTCAAGTCCGCTGCTCGTATGTGGGATGACGTAAAGAAATTAGCTTCCTACTCCATCCCAAAATCCATTGCCATTCACGAAACTTTGGAGATCATAACCAACAGCGAGTCGTGCAATGACAACGTCTTACTAAAGTTGTTACGAGTTTGGAACCAGTTCTTCAAATAGTGATTGCCTCTTGGTTTTCCTTCCATGATTCTGCGTGTTAAACGAGCATAACGCCTGGTGTTTTTGAATACCTGATTATCTCTTTGTTATTGTCAAGTGAAGTCACCGCGTTCAAATTCTTGAAGCGTTTCTAAGGCGCGTCGCATAAATATAGAGACAGTCTACTTTGCACCGTGAACGCAATGCGAATATAGGTAGGAAGCTGAAGTGGTACTTAATTAGACATAACCCTGCAAAAAGGTTTCGATCCGTCGAGATGACCGGATTGTGTGAAAAGAACACCACAAAGTGAAATAGTGTAATTTTAGGTGTCTTATAAATATAAAGTCAACTATGTAAAGTAGCCACATGCAAATGAGATGTACAAATTAGCATGTTGTACGCACGTGCATGGGCCGTAATTCGGTCCAGCCTACAAAAGACAGCGGACCTGCCGTCAGACATTCATTTGCCGAAATGCCACGCAACAGTCAACTTTCTGGTGAGGAGGTGCAGAAGATTTGGAGACTTAGAGCAAATGGATTGCCTGTTTTGTAAAGCCATGGGGAGGAGTAGGGCAGTCCTTTATAAGACTTTGTCAAAACGCGGTGCGTTAATTGCCAGAAAACGGCCTTAAAGGCTTTGAATAACAACCAAACGAGATGATCGGCCATCATGCGTTTAGTTTCATCCCAAAGGTTATCATTACGTCACGTTTCTCGGACTGTTGGTGTCACCGTCTCAAAGGACACAGTTCATCGACGAATCAAGGAAAGTCGCAACATTATGCTCCGCAAATTACGCCGTCTGCCACACCTCACGCGGCGCCACAAGGAAGCTAGATTGTTATGAGCAAGCAGCCACAAGCACTGGACGGACGAGTGGATCACAACTATTTTCTCCGATGAGAAAAAGTTCAACCTGGACGGCCCTGACGGTTGGAACTGCTATTTGCATGATTTACGACGCGAGCCACGCACTTTCTTCATCAGACAGAAAGGAGGGAGATCTGTGATGGTCTGGGGAGCTTATGCGTTAAATGGGACAATATTTAACGCAAAAGCTCCGGATATCGCTTTCTGCAAAGCAGACAAAACTCCGAAACGTATCAGGACATACTCAGCAGCCATCTTCTGCCGTTTGCCGAAACTCTAGCGGGTGTTTATTATCTGTTCCAGCAAGACAATGCCTCTATCCATCGGTCTGCATCAACGAAAAGCTGGTTTAACACTCATCATGTGACCGTAATGGATTGGCCAACACTCAGTCCAGATCTGAACCCTATTGAGAACCTCTGGGGTATCGTCGCTCGTGATGTGTATGCGAATGGACGGCAGTTTTCAAGTGTGGTGGCATTGAAAGAGCAGATTGAACGAAGTTGGTACGCACTCCGTCCAGAACACTTACATCACTTGGTGGACAGCATACCTAATCGGGGTTTCAGTGTTATTCGGAACAACGGCCCCACTATTCGTACCGGAGGTGCTCATAACTAGTAAGTCTTTATATTTTTCAGACTGCGTATTTGTGTTTTTTTCTTGTATACTTGGCGTTGGAATTGTTATGTTTCTGTCAAACTATTGTGCAGCTGCGTGTACTATGCTATTTTTGCTATAAATATGAGGTGTGCATTTCAGTTCGTTGTTGTTTCTTTTTTATTCGGGAATTTGTTCTGTCTCTATATTTATGCGACGCACTATAATATTATTCAGTTTGCAGTTTGCTGTCAGCCTTCCTTGAAAAAGCCAACTGGTTGATGTGCGAAAGCTTGGAAACTTTGATTTCTATTTTACACCAAGAAATTTCGAAAAACCACTATAGTTATAGTATTTAAGAGTCATTGTTCATCGCATCTTACGCTAGACGGTATTTTGCAGGGTGATTTTTTGCAAAATATTGGCAAAATATGAATAAAAAAATGAATCTTTACGATATTTGAAGAGATCCTTGATCGATTGTTATGCCTGCAGTAATACGGAACAGTTCACCCAATATAACATATCATCATCATCATTGTCAACCATTATCAATCCACTGCTGGACGAAGGTCTCCCCAAGTTTCCTCCACAAAGGTCTGTCTTGTGCCAGTCTCCTCCATGTCACCCCTGCTTACTTTCGAATTTCATCCACCCATCTCCCATGTGGTCTTCTTCTGGGTCTTTTCCTGTCCCTTGGAATCCAATCTAAAATTTCGGCTGTCCATCGATGATCTGTCCTTCTGGCAGTATGTCCAGCCCATTGCCATTTCAGGGATTTAGCTCTGATCATGATGTCTTCCACTCTTGTCATTTTTCGGATCCACGAGTTCCTCTTCTTATCTCTCCTGGTTACACCAAGTATGCACCTCTCCATGCTTTTTTGAGTTGTCTGCAGCCTTTGTATGTCTCTTTTAGTTAAGGTCCACGTCTCTGCACCATACGTAAGCACTGGAAGGATGCATTGATCAAACACTTTTCTTTTAAGACATAATGGCATATTGCTCTTGAAAATTATGCTGTTTCTTCCAAAAGCTCTCCAGGCAAGTTTTGTACGCCGATTAATTTCTTCATCAATGTGACCCTCACTTGATACCTTCTGTCTAAGATAAACGTACGTGTCTGTTATCTCCAGCTTTTCTCCATCAATCGATAAATCTTCATTTCTCGTAAAAGCATTGAACATCACTTTTGTCTTCTGAAAGATTATTTTTAATCCCACTTCTTTACTCTTGTCAGCAAGTTCCTGGATCATACTCTGCAGCTCTGATGGGGTAGTTGCAAAATGACTACGTCATCAGCAAAACGAAGGTGGGTTAGATAATCTCCATTAATCTTTATCCCCTTGTTTTCCCAGCTCAGTGACTGAAAAACACCCACCAATGGGGCATTAATGAGCTTCGGAGATATGGTGTCACCTTGTCTCACTCCCTTTCCAATTTTTACGTGTGTTGTATTTTCAAACAGCCGAATCTTTGCACTTGCATTTTCATAGATGTTATTAATAATATTAATGTATGCATCTTCAATACCGCAGGTTTTCAGAGCCATTGTAACTGCTGATGGTTTCACCGAATCAAAGGCTTTTTCATAATCGCTAAAAGCCATGCACAATGGAAGTTCATATTCCCTCGCTCTTTCAATTAGTTCTCTCAGTACGTGGATATGATCTATTGTGCTGTAGCCACTCCTGAATCCAGCTTGTTCTCTCGGTTGAGCCATGTCCAGTGTTACCTTCAAGCGGTGTGAAAGAACTTTAGTGAAGATTTTATAAACTACTGATAGGAGGCTGATAGGTCTGTAGTTTCCGAGATCCTCAATGTCACCTTTCTTATGTAGCAGGATCATTGTAGTGGTGTTCCAATCCTCAGGAATCTTTCCTTCATTAAGGCATCGGGTGAAAATTTGGGCGAGTACTGTTTCGATTTCTCCACTTGCTTCTTGTATGATGTCTACAGTAATTCCATCTTCTCCTGGAGCTTTTCCCTGCTTCATGTTCTTGATTGCATGTGCAATTTCTGCTGGAAGGACTGGAGGAACTCTGGTACTGGTATCTTTCATGATGTCTGGAGTGCATGTATCATCCCTTTCATATAATTTGGAGTAGAAAGCTTTCACTCTTGTCAAAATTTCGCCTCTATTTCTTGTTACAGAACCATCTTCTTTCTCAGTGCCATAATCTGTTTTCTTCCCTTACTGAGATGTCCCTTTGCTATTTTTAGGCTTTGGTTGTTTTCAATTGCTTTCCTCACTAGTTCACAGCTGAATTTTCTTACGTCTTCAGTGATACTTTTTCTTACTGTCTTGCATAGCTCTATATATTCCACTTTGGAAGTCACATCTTCTTTAGTTGTCCTCATCTCTCTTCTTTTTTGCATCAACATTTTCGTTTTTCCTGATAATTTGTTTACATGCAACTTGTTCTTAGACCCAGCTAATTTTGTTGCTGTTTCCATAAAAACTTTGGTTACTTTTCTGTTAACTTCAGAGATGTCCACTTCTTCCGATGTTAGGCCTTCTAAAGCTGAGAACCTGTTCTTCAGTTCTAACTTGAAGGTATTATGGTGTTTTTTAAGGTTGGTTATGTCAATAGATTTTGTTTGTCTTATGAGCTTGCCACGTTCAAGTTTAGTGTTGAGGTGCATCTTACATCTCACCAATCTATGGTCACTACCTGTGTTGAACTTGTTTAGCACACTGCAGTCTTCTATGACGAATTTTTTGTTACACATAATAAAATCAATTTCACTTGTCGTCCCATTTGGATGTCTCCATGTCCATTTGCTGTGTGGTTTTTTCTTGAAGAAGGAGTTCAAGATGAAAAACCCTTCTGCCTCTGCAAACTCAACGAGAGTATTTCCACGCTGGTTTCTGTTGCCGTGACCGAATTTACCTACTGAAGTTTCATTCTGTTGCCGTTGCCCAATTTTTGCATTGAAATCTCCCATAATTATCTTCAAGTGCTGCTTACCTTTATTATTTAGATGACGAATTTCCTCATAAAATTCTACAATTTCTTCTTCAGGATGACTTGTGGTGGGTGCATAAGTTTGAATAATCTGAGCCTGGTATCTTTTCGAGAGTTGGATAACAAGTCGTGCAGCTCTGTCAGAGGAACTTTCAACTTCTACAACTTTATCCTTCAGTTTCTTGTTTATTATAAATCCAACACCACTAGTTCTGCCAGTATCTGTCCCACGATAGTAGAAGAGATGTCCACTTTTCAGTTCGATGAGATCTTCTCCTTTTCTCCTTACCTCACGTAGCCCCACGATGTCCCACTTGATCCTTTGTAGTTCCTCTTCCAATTCAAGAAGCCTTGAATGAGAAGATAGGGAGCGTCCATTATACGTAGCCAAGGTCAGCATCAGATGGCAGCCTAGTCCGGTCCTCCGGGGATTCTTAGCACCCTCTGCCTTCATGTCGCACTGGCCGCTGCCTTGGCCAGGTACATTCCAGCTGCCGGAGACTGAGGGCCAAGATTTAAGTTGTGGAATCATTTTGGAGGGGTTTGGCCATAACTCACCACGCTGGCCAAGCGGGTTGGTGAGTGTGGGATAGAATTTTCTCTAATCCCGATGGTATAGTTATACCGCTATTGGCGGTCGTCAGAGCCCCTTTAGTGGGAACAGGATGCACCACGAGAAGGCTGGGTTGACATTTGTCAAGGAGAGGCTGTGATGTTACGCATCACCTGACCTTACATCCCTATATACAATATACAAGGGTGTAATTACACAGTTTCATAGACCATCCACGATGAGAATCCTACTACCTTAGTTGCTGTCTCGTGATGAAATGAAGGGCGTCCTCAAAATACGCTGTGAAAACGGTATCCTCTGTTTTTTTAAATATAGAATTTCCCTTTTAAATATCGGTAGATCATCTTTTGCTTTTTATAAAACTCAAACACCCAACACTCAACTATATTCTCAATGGGTAAAATACACTGGTGTGCAAAAGTTAAGGACGAAAAGGAGAATAGCATAACAGCGGAACGAGCTGGAATAACGGACCGAAAGACCACTCAAGAGATAGACTAGGGTCCGGTACGGTAGGGCATGAGCATATATGCAGCATGACGTAGGGGGGAGTGTCAGAAGGGTATAAAGCACACGGGCGGTGTACTCTCAACAATTCGATGGAAGCTATTGCACGGTATACATCGGTTTGAACGACGTCGAGTTGCTGCCACCGTGTGATATGGCCAACAGGCAATCCAGTAGACGACATCTGGATGACTTTACCAGAGGTCGCGTCATTGGTAAGTTGGAAGAAGGTCGAAGTGGGACTAGTGTGGCCGAGGAGTCCGGGATCGCTCACAGCATCGTTTCACAAGCTTGGAGAGCATTTCAAATGACAGGAACAGCTGTCCGATAGTTTAGCAGTGGTCGTCCACGAGCAACCATGGTGGCGGACGACCGGTATATTGTCCTACAGGCGAGAAGAGACAGACGGCAGACAGTGGGATAAATCGCGCAAGTCACATGCAAAAGACAACTGGACATCCGTAATCGTGTTTTATCGTTGCCAGGATGCTGCACAAAGGTGGTCTATTTGCACGACGACCAGTACGGTTTGTGCCACTAACGCCTGCTCATCGGAGACGGTGGTTTCTGTGGTGCCAGGAACAAGGGAACTGGACACATCAGCAATACGGTCGAGTTCTCTTTACGTATGAGAGCCGATTTAGTCTGACGAGCGATTCTGGACGTATACACATCTGGAGAGAGCAGGGAACACACAATCACACCTCCAACATCATCGAAAGGGACCGGTTTGAAGGTGGCGGAGTTATCGTTTGGGGCGGTATCATGCTTTGTAGCCGTACTGACCTCCACATCTTCCAAGGAGGTTCAGTCACTGGTGTCCGCTATTATACCGAGGTTCTCCTGCCTCACGTACTTCTGTTTAGAGGTCCTGTGGGTCCTGAGTTCCTCTTAATGGACGAAAACGCTACACCTCATCGTACAGTGGCTGTCGCAGAGCTGTTGGAGAGTGAAGATATTCAACGCATGGATAGGCCCGCAAGGTCCCCGGACCTAAATCCAATCGAACACGTGTGGCACCTTCTCGGGAGACGTTTGGCAGCACGTCACCAGCAGCCAGCAACGATTCCGCAGCTGCGATTGACGCTACAAGATGAATGGGCCACGATGCCTGAACAGCTCCTTGAAAACCTCGTCTTCAGCATGGACAGACGTTGTAAATCCTGCAACGCAGTCAGGGGTGATCATATCCCCTGCTAAAGACTGGATTTTTCTTGGCAGCCGCCTGTCACATGGACGTTTCTGTCTTCTTTCCAGTTGTGCTCGAAGCTACCTTTTGAATAAAGTGCCTATGTATCCTTTGGATTCCTTGTTTGGACGGCTTTGCTCACTTGTCCCATATTCCTACATCTTGTGGATGTTATGGTATGATTTGGGTCGATGTGGAGCACTTCTGCACGCCGTTACATTCGAAAAACCGTCTCGTCCTTAATTTTTGCACTCCAGTGCACATGTTGTGACGTGCCTGCCCAGCAGGACGCACACGAGATAAAGACAGATAGCAGCGACAACGAACGTCCGCGTAGCACAATTGGTAGAGTGACTTCTTCCGGAATGAGGGGACCCGGATTCGAGCCCCGGCGTGGACAAAAATGACGGAGAAATTTGCTTCGTTATAATGTATATCCTGACCACGCCCCATCGATGCTAAAGGTGAGTGAAGCCTATCTCGCATGGTTCGAGCAAGCAGTATGTATACTGTGGCGTAACTCGAGGGTTATTTGAATGCTGGTGGCGAGAATAACGTGTCACAATGCACACAGTACATCGATCCCTGCTACATACCTCAGGAGCAGAATAAACTGCTGGGGAATAATAAGCAAGCTGTGTAATACTGATTTTAGTTCCAAAGGTTAAATACATAATCATCTTAATTCATATTCTTTCGAAAGAAAGTTGCTTTCGTTTACGTGCGTGTCAATTTTCGATATCGCTTTTCGAATCTAGAGAATATTACCTCCACATAGGAGAAACAAGTTTCGTGTAGATTAATTTTACAAACCTGAATATGTTACATTACAGTTTTATTGAAGAATATCCTCCGAGTCAGGTTTATTGTTCAGTTGTAAAACTTGGTACTGTACTAATTAATAACCCATTTCAAAGAGGGGGGAAGGAAGTTGGCTCTAGTTTTTTTTTTATTGGAGGTTTAACGACCACCGTGAGCAACTCAATGGGATACAAGCAGTCGCCCGTCCCTAATTTAAAGTCACTGGTTCCAGGGAAGGCAGAGAGCCAGTGCCGTAAGACAAACACAACATTCATGCCTCATCGGGATTCGAACCCGGACCCCTTTCGGACGAATGATCAGAGGCCATCGCCTAGACCACTGCGGGCTATATTTTCCACAGGTTTTTATATGGGCGTTATTCATGTGACCTCAGAAGCGGATTTCTGCGAACCAACATGGCTGCTGATTCAATGTTGTCGCTATTTTTTTAATGTTGACTAAGTATTTCAATGTTGACGTCATGGTATCTACTAACGAATTAACAAAGCTACAGAACGAAGAAGAAGAAATTAATTTCTTATAACAACAAATCAAGGTTGCAAAAATATACCAAGACAATTTTTTTTTTGATCGGAGGTTTAACGACCACCGTGAGCAACTGAATGGGCTATAAGCAGTCGCCCGTCCCTTATTTAGGGTCACTGGTTCCAGGGAAGGGAGAGAGCCAGTGCGGTAAGTCAAACACAACATCCATGCCTCACCGGAATTCGAACCCGGACCCCTTTTGGCCGACTGGTCAAAGGCCATCGCTTAGACAACTGCGCAACCAGGACGCCCAAGACAATTTTGTGTTCGATGTTTACTTAGCATGACGCAAGAGAACATCACCCTTAGTCATCATGAAATTTTCAAGGGAGCATTTCTCGTACACAGTATATTAATTTTTCATGTTCTTACTGTCAGACATTGGCGAAATATCTGAAACATAAACTTAGGAACCTTCTTTTGCAAAACAAAGCATTTAGAAGCCCAGACAGATTCGTAATATGGAAACAAACTAGGTTTCGCACGCTAGGTAATCTGCTTAAAAATTAAATGAATGCGTGCCATTAAATAAAAGAAAAATTATAGATATGTTTGTTTTGTTCTTTCGGGAAAGGACGTAGAACTTAATTCATTATTTACTGATCCAAATATGCCATCAGTTTTTTCCTTCTAACTTTTTGTTTGTTTTGTTTTGAAATTGAAATTCAAGGGATGGCTACGAGGTTTCAACTGCCTTTGATTCGCAGTGTCGTGATATCCAAAATCTCTTTCGTTAAAGTGGGAAGAATATATTGGAGAATGAACGTTGGGATGGAAATCATCGCGTTTCATTTTACACAGCCATTCCTTTAACAATTTAGTCCTTTTCAGAGGAAAATTATGAAAAGCTATTTCTTCGACTATACAATTTAGGTGGCAGGATTAATCAGCACAACCATACGATGAGCAGAAGTTAGACATGTCGTTAATAAATTTACGAAAATCGCGGATTTCCTGAACCCTTGCAACGTAACTCCTTGTTAAACCATGGGGAAGCCCATGTAAACAAGCTATCGTTGGTCCGAGGCCACGGAAAAGCTTTCCCATGATGCAATGTGAGGTGAAAAAGGTCCATTCCCTTTTTAAAGAACTTATCGTAGGGCCTACATGTGATGAATACAAAGTCAATTCGATTATGAAAGTGGGAAATTGACACATCCGCTGTCACAACTGCCCATGTACAGTAGCGAACAAAAGTATTTGGCGAAACACTTTTTCGACCATAATTTGTTTTCTGCTGGACCAAATCAGGTCATTTTGGGATATAATACGTGTTATTCAGTTGTAAACATGGCCCATATGCAGATGGATCGGAAACCTTAACACAGATCAGGTACCGAGCTTAATCGCAAAGATCATACAAATTGACCAACAAAGTAGGTGTGTATCCCATTCATTTAATGCAACGATAACTGAAAACAAGTACGAGAAAACGACAAAACAATACCTAATACTTAGTGGGATAACCACGAGACTTAATAACAGCTGCACAACGGCATAGAGTCCACTAGCATCTCGACGGTGACCTGCGGAATTCGCGCCCATTCTACAGACAGCTGGTCGAACTTCTGGGCCCTATTCCGGCAGGTTTTCTTCGCACATCGTCTCTCCAGCTCCTACCACATGTGCTCGATGGGGTTGAGATCTGGAGATTGGCTTGGCCAGCCTAGACGTGTGACCTGTTGCTGCTGGAAGGCTGCCTTCGCTACTCTGGAGGTGTGCTTCTGGTCGTTGTCTTGCTGCATGATCCATCCGGGTGGCATGTTCTGGTTTGCCCATGGGAAGACATCGTTGATGAGCATGTTCGTGTAGCTCTGGCAGGTCATTATTCCGTCAATCTTGATGATGGGGCCCATTCCATTGCGAGAGAAGGCGCCGTAAACCATGAGCGATCCTCCTCCGTGCTTGACAGTCGGCTGAATGAACTAGGGGTTGAATCTCTGGCCACACTGACATCGTACGTATCGGATGCCATCACTCCCGAACAAGTTGAACTTGATCTCGTCGGTGAAAAACACCTTACTCCAGTCCGCCGCGGTCCAGTGTCGATGACGGCGCGCGAAAGCGACTCTGGATCGTCGATTCTTGACTCCGATGAGTGGTTTCATGGCGGGGCGTCTTCCATTCAATCCACCAGCAATGAGACGACGGGAGATGGTCATTCAGCTGATGTTCAGGTCGTCGCTGTCGCGGAATTTGGTGGCGATGTCCACAGCAGTCAGTCAAGGTGGAATCAGCACGAGATCGACGGAGGATGCGTCTATCCTGACGCAACGTAGTGGAACGAGGCCTACCACATCGCGGACTGTTCTCGATGGTCCCAGTCTTCTTATAACTTTGCAGGATAGCTGAAATGGACTGGTGTCGGATTGTCAGGGCCCTCGCAATGTCGGTGACGCGCATTCCGGATTCCATCATGTTCACGGCCGCCTGGCGAGCTCCAACAGGGATCTCAGCTTTTTTACTCATTTCTGAAAACCTAAGATTGACTTATTATCACACTACACATCACAAAACCCACAAAAATCCCAAGCAAAACATTAATACATGCAGCAAACAAATGGGTAATAATTGGCGACTCTTGAATATGGCCCATTTCGAACGACAAATTCGACCTGAGCGAAATACAAACTACGCGGCATTGTAACCCACGAATCAACACATATCATATTCCACAATAACCCGATTTGGTCCAGCAGAAAACAAATTATGGTCGAAAAAGTGTTTCGCCAAATACTTTTGTTTGCTACTGTATAACCATTTCGAAGGGGTGGTTGAAAAGGGTTGGCTAAATTTTCCATAGTTTTTTTAAATTCCCTTTTTTTAAAGAACTTATCGTTGGGCCTACATGTGATGAATACAAAGTCTGTTCGGCAATGAAAGTGGGATTTTGAGACTTCCGCTGTCACCACTGTCTATGTATAAACATTCCGAGCGGGTGGGGGAGTCACAGGTTTGTTGGTTATAGTTTCCACAGTTTCTTATATTCCATTTTTAAAGAATTTATCGTAGGGCTTACGTGTGATGAATACAAAATCGGTTCAATTATGAAAGTGTAAACTGACCAGAAGTCCCGAATTGTGGAGGACAATCGTCGAATTTTGTTTACTGTCCCCGAAAACGTCGGATGCCATTGGGGAAGCATATTGTCCTCAAATTTTGATGTTTGTTATCAGGTGTCCTCGAATTTACACTTCCTCATTAGCTCGTTAGATTTCTAATGAAAAATGGTCTAAAAATAGTTTCTGTTGCATTAATTTTCAAACATGCTTCTGGTGAAAACAAAATTTGACTTTTTTTTTTCCGAGTCTAACGACCACCGTGAGCAACACTAAAGACCGTAAGTAGTCTCCCGTCCCTAATTTGGGAACATTCGTTCTATAGGGAAGGGGGAGAGTAAGTTCTGTAAGACAGACACACCATCCATGCCTCATCGAGGACTCGAACTCTTACCAACTTAAGAGCACTGCACTACTGGGGCTGCCAAATTTCGACTATACTTGTTAATACAGACATTTCACGTGGACCAGGAACATCAAACAGAGGTCATCGCTCTTTCCACGTTTATAAGTGAGTCACGGAAAAATTCTCATTGGCCGCCACCGGGAATCGAACACAGGGTATTCCAGTTACACGCCGGATATGCTTCCACTGCACCATAGCGGCCTCGGATTCCTCCAGACTAACATGCACTAACTGCCAAACCAATTGGCAAATTGCTTCTTGGAGCCACGCACAATGCTGGGGCGGGGGGTCCTGGGTTCGATTGCCGGTGGCTGCCAATGAGACTTTTTCCGTGACTCACTTATAAACGTGGAAAAGAGCGCTGACTTCTGTTTGATGTTCCTAGTCCACGTCAAATGTCTGGATTAATTATTCATGCGCCTTCTAATTATTTGTTCAGTTGCTGGTTACCAGCATTGTGCGAGGCTCCAAGAAGCAATCTTCCAATTGGATTAGCAATTCGTGCATGTGAGTCAAGAGGAATTTGAGGCCGCTGTGGTGCAGTGGAAGCATATCCGGCGCGTAACTGGAAGACCCTGGGTTCGATTCCCGGTGGCGGCCAATGATAATTTTTCCGTGACTCACTTATAAACGTGAAGAGAGCGATGACTTCTGTTTGATTACTATACTTGTTCTGAGTTTCCCCCAAAAAGCTTTGGCAAGATGAAAAGTTTTACCACGCAATTCGTTCATTAGTGGGAAGTTTGATTTTTATTCAGCAGATATACCTAAGATAAAGCATTTTACTTTTGCTAATATGCTGTCGCCATCATAGCTTCACTTTGTCAGTACGAATTACCATCATTCTACAAGATATAACCTTTCAAGGCATAAATTTTCATGTGTAATATCACACTTACAGAAACAACACAGTTTTGTGACAGAAAGATTTGCATATTTAGTTTGAGCATGTATGTGTCCCCAAATGATCTGCAGATTTGTGGACACCACGCCATTTTGTCCTCAAATCAGTGTTCAAATATCTGGTCGCCTTATGGAAGTGCGATATTGGCACATCTACTGCCACTACTGTCCATGCACATAATGGAAACGTGTTCTCTTTCGGTTCTGTATATTTAGTTACGACACATTTTACAAACAAGAAAGATGACACCGAATTTTGGGTTGTATTGACCACGCCTTTCGAATCCTTTCCGATGCGAAAAAAATTTATCAAAGTAATTCAAAATCAATGGAACCGGCTAGAAAAGAAATCATCCCAATATTACAATCAATAAAACTTCCAGAAATAGAAACAACTAGTTACTTTCACTAGCGACTAAAAAGTATTGTTTCGACCTTTGGGCCTTAGATGTCACTATGCCCAATTATTTTCCGGACTGCGATTCGAATCACTGGATTCGCCAATACCTCGTTAGCCAATTAGCCGACACAGTACACCAATAAACCAATGGAGGCACAGTATAACAATTAAAACAGGGATTTAATAGATATATGCATGAATTACACCGGATTCTTCATCTAATTAAGAAAGTTATAATTTCCGGCCGGCTTTGGCCCTCTTCGGTGTTTCAGAAAATATGTCCTAACGAAACGTCTGTTCGTTCACAATGGGCCGCAAATAAAATACCGGTAAAAAAAGTACTTACATAGGTCCTTGAGTATCCACAGTATTGATGACACCAAAAACAACAACAACAACAAAAAAAAACACACAACACTCACTCACATTCACTAATATGTTGGCACTACGGGTAGTTTGATCTTAACTTCCATCACCGCTCATTCTTTGCTGTGGCTAAAACGATGTCGTTCCGCGGTCACAGGAGGTACGCAATCAGATACACACACAAGATTTCTCACCCGTACTCGACACGAAGAGGCTAGCGGTTGCTTTAGATGCTCTATCTCTGCAGGGGGAGGGGGGGTCCTCCGTGGTTCCTGGTGCTGGTTATCGCTTCTCTCAGTGTGAGCGAGGCGATGCCGTGATTATTTTCTCTCTTTCCATTTCCTTTCAACTGGCTCCTTACGGCAGGTATCGATGGTACGGCAAGGTGAAGAAAGTTCTCAGGTAAAGTTCGTGATAGTTATTCATCAGCTTATGCTTTTAGCTGGTTTCCCTTCTTATGCTCAGAACGCAAAAGCACGCAGAGGGCAAGCATTTGTTCTAGCGCGAGGAAAAATCCTTCCTCATTCTCTCGGCTTAAAACGGATTCTGTTACTCGCAACAACAATCTCCCGTCTCCAAGAAATTGGTAAGCGGTGAATTCTAACACTTGAAACCGCGACATATTTATTATAAACCGCTCTTCAAGTCCAAGAGCTTTCCCATTGTTTCGCGCGCGGCACAGACAAAAGCTTCAAACGCTTTTGCCGTCCAAACACTTTTGAGTCATGGGAAAAAGCTTTTAAACTCTGACCCGTCCCATTTCCGTTTATGGGCTCTTTGTTCTCGTGGCAAACACCTGCAACTCGCCACTTGAATTCAAAGTGCTAGAAGATCTTTTCTTTATATACCGCCCCTCGCAAGTGTTTAAATTATAGCTCTCTGTTAATTAAAACCCCCAAGCAAGTTCCAATTACAGTTAATTAGCCACACCTCTTGCCAATTAATTATGTGAGTGTGCGAGTGGGGGGGGGGTCGTCACAATATGTTGCAAAAAATTAAAAGAGGGTGCGCAAAAAATTTCTCATGGCAGAAGGAAGGTATCAGACACAAAGAGATTTTTCAAATCTATCAATCAATGTGGTTCCACCTAAAATCTCTGACTTATGTTTCCAATGGTAAAACTTCTTTACATATTTTCTTCGCAATTAATGTGTTCCCAAGCGATGAAAAGTTGCACATCGATAAAGCAAACTTTAAGTTATAGAATGGGATACTTAATACTTGCTAAAACATAACTATAATTATATTAAAAATCATTCATTTTTCTTTGAGTAATGTTCAGACCTGTTAATAGATGGCGCGACCTGAACATTGATGACGTCAGTAGACAAAGACTTGTTTGGATTGATTTATTATGATTATGTCTTAGCAAGCATTAAGTATCCCATTCTATAACTTAAAGTTTGTTTTATCGATGTGGAAATTTTCATCTTTGGAAATACATTAACTGCGAATAAAATATGTAAGGAATTTTCACCATTGGAAACATAAGGCAGATATTTCAGGTGGAACCACCTTAAAAGAAGAAATAGATGGGTACAAACCCATGATATAATTCTACGCTATCAAGCGGAAGAATTTTGCGTAAGAGAAAAGTTGAAAATATGCGAAAAGTATTCTTCACGACAGTTGCTATGGTAAGGAAACCGAACTTTTCTGATTCGTCTCACGGAATCAGATATAGCGATAAAAAAGGTTTTCACCTTAACGAACATAGCGGGAAGACTGTGCATTATTTCATAGCGAAACGCATGCAGTAAAAGAAGAAATTTTCAATAGGATTTTTAGAAGTGGAGATACTGGCTCAAACTAAACAAAATCGCCACCTCCCGGTACAACTGTGAACTAAAAAAGCTCCCCAAGTACAAACTTAAAGTATTCCACTGTATAAATGGTATCCGATGTTCAGAGATTATTTTCTTAAATCGAACATTTAGAAGCAGACATATAAAGAAAAAGATATTGAACGTTCGCGCCCCAAGCGGCGGTATTGTGCACTATTTTGGGAAATAAATACAAACAAAATGTCTTCATGATTAGCAGTATCTAACCGAAAAAATATTTTTTCAATCGAGTTTTTATTCCAGCAGATATTGCTGTAAACGGAAACGTAAATTTACGCCATCTAGTGACACACTTGTGCGTTAAGAAAAATTTGGAATTGTAAACATTTCGCTTCGAAAACGCTCTCCGGTAAAGAAAGAATTTTTCAAATCCAACTAATTGTTGTACTGATATGGTATACACAGACACACGGAAGGATGGACGGACAAACTGATTCTATAAGCACGTACCTTTTTTTACAGAAGACGTGCTAAAAATTATAGGACACCACAAGCATTTGTAAATTTACGACTTTTATCTGCTTTAAAAGCTGTACGATACCAGTAAGTGGTAACTCAATTACCAAAAGACTGAAATAAATGCAATAGTTTTATGATAAGTTTTTAGTAGAAGGACTCAAATGCATTTCGAAATTGAGTTAGAAAGTACTAAAATATTATTATTATTTTACATTTCACTTATGCCAGAAAACGTAATTTTAAGTGTGTGTTTGAGTTGTGAATTACGTTGCTAACCTGGACATAACGTAATACCTAAATTTTTCACATATTGCATGTTACATTGAATGAGTGCTAAAATTATCCTAGTACATGTTGAGGTACTTTCGAATATAAATATGTGATTGAACTTAACGCAGATTGCCAAATCTCGATTCAGTGACGTGTGCAGAGAAGCCGACCGTAAAAATGGGGGACAGGTTCACGCTGTAAGATTGGATTTTGTATTGAAGAAAGTTGGCTCTTTCATTAGGGAAATGTCCTTCTTGGCGTGCTTGCTGCTGAGCTAAATGCCATTTTCTAATAGGTTCTTTCAGATTTTGACTACCGGTTGGAGGGTTAATTGTGATGGAAACGGATTAGTAAAAAATAACTTCAGGTTTTCTGTTCTCCGTTCTGATGATATAATAGAATTATTTTATCCAACTTTTTCTAAGTGAATTTTTATGATAAAAATGCAACTACTGTCTTTTCATTGGGATCTGATTTCAGAATTTACTTAACGTTATTTTCAAAGAAGGAAGTAAATGTTTCAATGTTGGCTGACGAAGTTTTTCCTGAAGATATACCTTCGTTTCCAAATCGGAAACAAATGACAGCGGCTTTTCTTTTTCGCATCGGGTTTTGGGCGTTCATTTCTGAGTAAAGAAGTACACGTTACTAAGCATTTCATCTTGTTTTGTAGGATACGTTTCCAATTGTTATGTTGAGGAAATAAATAGTTTAACAGAAATTCTGTCCCAAGAGACCCATAAAAAGAAATTCCTTCATAAAAATTGCACTTTTTTCTGTTGCAGAAATGACACAAATGCTTTTTTAGGATTATTGTTTTCTGTTACAGTAATGGATTTTTTAACTTTGATAAATTTGTCTTCTTGCGGGGGATTGAGAATGCGATTCTGAAAAGTCCCTGAAGTGTATCATTAGAAGACAACCTACAATGTGTATGTTAAAAGACAATATGAGGAACGGGAAAATCTTAAGCTAGTTATTAGCACAAAAATATGGAGAATGTGCATATTTCTTAGACAATCTCTCCAAAACGGAATAAAATCAAAAACAAACAACACGGGAATAAAGACAAAAAATAAAAATCCGATGTTAGACAAAAAGGTTGAGAAACTTTCTTCTCGCTTTTGATTATATTGCGACAAAATCTGAAGCTATCATTCCATTACTTCCCAGTAGAGATAAAGGGATAGATAAAAGCTAAACTAAAAAAAATGCAAATCATTAATTCCAAAGGCAAGTCAGTAAAAAATATATATTTTAAAACACGAGAAATAACACTTAATAACGAATACGGTTAAATATTGAGACCAGTGTGGTGAAAATAAAATAAGGATTACATTTATAAATTAAAAATGATAAGATCCTATTCAAGAGATTTAAGAACAGTATTCTTAACCGATGAGGGTAAAGAAAATGAAAATTTTATTTACTTTGTTAAGCAACTGAGAAGATTTCTTTCTGAAAACTGGAAGTTAGAAGTTAATTAATTTGGCGCGTGACTACTAATTAATCTAGCGTCGACTTGTTAATTTTAATAACAATGACAAAACTTTGGTTAGTAATATTCCACCAGGAAACGAATTGTCTGTAAAAATACAGCACTTCCATAAATTGTAGCTCATATGCTCCGGTTGCTACATCTTAGAATGATGTTCGGCGGAGAAAACGATTATATAACTCTCCAAATTTTTTCAACGTTTAGATGCGGATCATTCGTAACAAACTTTTCGTTTAAAACGCAATTAAAACAAAGAACAACTCATAATACAATGTGATTCTCTCACTAGCAAACCCGAACACACCTTAACAACTTCTTCACTGCGCGAATGATTTCGTATGAAACTATACACGATCGAGTCACATTATTGTGACTACCAGCTAATATCCAGATCAACAACCGTGTGCAGCGCGGACAGCAGCTAGACGAACTGGCAGTGATTCAGTGAAGTGCTGGAAGGTGTTCACAGGTATGTAGAGCCAAGCTGACTGCAATGCATCTGACAGCTGTTGGAGGGTGCGTGTGGGAGGATCCGTAGAGCAAACAACACGATAGAGGTGGTCCCACAGATACTCAATTGGGTTTAAATCCGGGGAATTAGGAGGCTAGAGAAGTACTTTGAAGTCTTCATCGTGCTCATCCAACCACTCTCGGACATTTGTAGCTGTGTGACGTGTCGCATTGTCGTTCTGAAAGATTCCATTTGCCCCAGGGAAGACAATCAGCATGTCGGTCCATTGTTACACGGCACTAGCAGTGTTCCTGCCGAGTCGGCCGGTAACGGTGCTTGAGACCTGAAGTACAATTTAGTTGGCCGCGGCACCAGGTGAGAATCTCAGGTGCACTGCTGCACTCAATGATTCACACCAGAACATAAAAAATGAAAACTTGAAGAATGACCCGAAGCATAAGGCTTGGGTGAATCCACCGTGTGTACAAAATAACAACAACAAATAAAAAATAAAATAAACTAAAAAAAAACGACACTTTGGGATCAGAGTTGTGATGAGGTTCACCCGCAATCACCAATTCGTGACTGAGTGTAGTGGTCCGGATCATACTCCGGTACATTCAATCCCCAACCAGCCAGTACAACACTCACTTTAGCAAATAACACATGATTCACAAATACACAACACAACATTTAATTACGTTCTGCGAAATTTAAACAGATACGGCGCTCTCTAGGCGCATAGATAATTGCCCCTCTTATGTGGGCAGCATACGGTGTCACACTTTGCTGTCGGAAGACGCAAGCCGACTGAGTCTCCACCGGACTATCTGAACAAGAGATACTACTCGTTAACACACTAAATAGAGCTGCAGGTGATATTCATATACAATTGCTTAGAGAATGAAAAAAAAATTATATGCAAACGATCACATTAAAAACACTCGCGACACAAAATACACAGGCACGTTAATTAGCGGTATAAGATTATAGGTGCGAAATACTGCCAAAGTTAATTAACTAAATCTAATAAGCATGCACATGCAGATCCCTTCCCCGCTCGCTTTGGCCCTGAACCAAAGTTAAAAGAAACTGTCCCGCCCAGCGGAATTTGTGGCCACATCCTCTCCCTTATTCATGTAAAAAAAATAATCAGGAAATGGGCCCTGTAAGAAATTGAAATCTGTATGTGCAGGTATTTCCTCTGAGGTTCAGTCACTCAGCATTACTGCATCTATGTCCATGCAGCTTTGGGTGTCGGGATGGCACAAGTTCGCAGATGTGCGAAGAGAGAAAAAAGGAAATATTCATCTACTTACAGTTTCGTGACTTTGCTGTGCAAATCCGTTGTGCATCACATAATATCACACGACAAAAAAAAACGCGCACACACACACAGACACTTGCACCATGTGGCAGCACCGATGATTCAACACTTCACTTTGACGCTTGATGTAAATGAAGCACACAATTAAAATGGTGATATCACGCCGCACTTTGTTGCACTGATTAGAATGCACGCTGATCTATTCTCGTGACGATTTGAAGGTGGCCGTTAAACAAAATAGGCCCTCTCACATCTGCTGTTGCGGTTTCCAAGACTGATTTTCTGTGTTAATGGGAAATGATTTCTGTTGTCGTGAAGAAATGATTCTGACCATCAGCTGTTTGGAGAGTGGGACTCCCTCACTTCCGCTGCTGCTATAGTAGATTCCGTCCGTCGCTACCTTCCGTCCTTTTTGACCATTCATTCCCAATTCAGCCAGTTCCTTTCCGTTAGCATAACATCTACCCTGCCTGAGTACGCAGTTCAAATATGCCCCTCGCAGGTCTGTTTCCATTTTTTTATCGAGTTGCGACCACCAGCCCTGAGATTAATTTTCTCGGCCAAGCGAAATCAGAAGGGGTTTTACCTTAAGCGTATATCAGCAACTGCTGACCGAAAACAACGCTCGAATTCACCCCTATTCTTTTCGGCGATCCTATACTCTTTAATTGCCCCATTGTCCCTCGCAGACGTCAGAGTATCTTTCTCACTGACAGAGTTATGTGTCTGCTGAGGGTCTCTTGGCCCACCCACTGAAGTAAACATATGGACCACAGCGTTAAGCTACAAGCGGAAAGAAGAAAAAAAAAAGAAAAGTGAAAAACCACTTCGAACATTGCTGCTTCCATCCGCATTCGAAAGCACATTTCTCTAGTTCGTTTTGCAGCCCCTCGAAGACACTTGAGATAGGAATTTTTATGTTTCACTTCAGGGCTATGTGTGAGGTCTAGCAATTCAAAATGGCAAAAATATTGCGTTTCTTGCCTTCAAGAGCATTGGAGCGACTTCCTAATTATCCCGCAATTTTGTTAATTAATTTTAGAGAACAGCCGAAAGAAAAAACAATGTAAATGAGAAATAAATAAAAAAAAACTGAACTGTAAAAGAACATGTGAGCCTGCCGAACTGTGATTCCTAGCTGCCTCATACAATACGCGACATGGCGGACAAATTTTAAAGTTTTCTTCAGGTTTTAGGTTGGGAGGGGGGGCGGTGTCCACTGTAACACCATAGTGCCTTCCACAGGTATGAGTGGACCCAGTGAATGGCACGAAAGCGTTACCCCAGCGGCCCCGGTGGCGCAGTGGTCTAAGCGATGGCCTCTAATTATTCATCTGAATGGGGTCTGGGTACGAATGCCGGTGAGGCATTGATGTTGTGTTTGTCTTATGGCACTGGCTCTCTCTCCCTTCCCTGGAACCAGTGACCCTAAATTAGGGACGGGAGACTGCTTATAACCCATTGAGTTGCTCACGGTGATCGTTAAACCTTCAATAAATAAAAATAAAAAGCATTCCCCAGACCATAACGCTGCCCCCACCAGCTTGTGTTCTTTCAGCAATGGTTGAAGAGCGATTGTCCTCCGATGATTCTCGCCTTATAAGCCAACGTCTATCCGTTTGATGAAGCAGAAAACGTGACTCATCGGAGAAGGCGATCCTTTGCCAATCAGCGGAGGTCCAATTCCAATACTGCCATGTAAATGTAAGCCTTTTCTGCCGATGCCCCTTCGTTAGCATAGGTGCAGTGATCATCTGTCTGCATCGGAGCCCCATACTCAGCAGGGTTCGCTGAACTGTCGTTTTAGACACACTTCCGGTACCCACCAGGTTCATTCGGCCAGTGAGTTGCTCCACTGTAGCGTGTCGATCCGCCCTCATGCACCTTCGAAGCCGACGTTCATCTCTCCCATCAGTGACACGTGGTGCTCCGCAGTTTCCGCGTCGCTTATTCATACAGCAGCACGCGAACAGTTCACAAACTGAGCTGTTGCAGAAATACTGCCACCCTTGGCCCGAAAGCCGATAATCATCCCTTTTTGCAAATCTGATAGATCGCTCCTTTCATCCATGACAGCAACGAGTGGTATGCAGTGGTGTATTGTGGCCAGAACGGGCTGGAACGACGTTCCCCACTTTTTTAGTATTTGAATGGTTCGAATGCGTTCACAAAATTAAAAAAATAATAATATCCGTCCTAGGAAATATTGTAAAATGAAATAATATTTGTGCGTGCTCCTTCTTTAGTTATTTGTAGCTAATTGGACTTCTTAGTGAAAGTTCTCAGTCACAACTCACATTGCTGGCGCGGCGGGATCAGAAGAAATCTTTCAAAACATTTCTTCTGATCCTCGCCGAGTCAAATTCTTTCTGATCACGCCGCACATCTCTCAAGAAGAAAACTTGGCGACGGATTATGCAGAGGGTAGGATTGTATCTACAGGTCTAGCAATGCACAGTAAAAGAGAGGGCGGGGATTAGGGGTTACTGTTGTGTACTATACTTGTGTACACACTTGTTGTTTTTACATTTTTTTTAATTTAAACATTCTGCCTATTATATACACGTGCATTCAAAAATCGTTCGTGTTACATTGTGCGTTCCAGCACTTCTTTTTTAGCAACACACCACAGGTGATATGTTTCCAGATTGCCTACCCCACATCTTGTATACCCTCCAAGCCAGCTCACGACACGTGCCTTCTTTCGTTGGTTACGCGCTGTTGACGTCAAAAGTAGGAGGTGTTCACAATGATGTGGACTCGTATGTGTACACGGACGAAGCTTTCGTCTGTCGAAAAGGAATTATCGCACTTCGCATGACGTTACCCATGATCTTGACATTGACACTCGCGACCACCGACCAGGTGTTTGACTTAGTGTAGAGTGATTGCGTCTGCAACAAACATGTACTCAGTTGAACAGCGCGTGTTTATTGTTCACGAATACTGGTGAAGGAGTTCATTTCAATAATATCAAAGGGCATCTCGGAATACATATGGAATAGTGGCTAGAAGAGATAGTGTGCCGTTCGATAATACCTCACTGTTTAAATTTCAGCTCCCTCTTTTCATGAAACCGCTAGATGGCGCTCCTGCGAGCGTCGATGCTGTGATTTCGAAACGTTAGCATGCTTTTCTACAGCGTGTTTGGTAGATAGCGAGTAAAAAATTAATTTATTTGTTAAATCGATCATGACAAGAAGTAATAATAAGAGTGTAACGTTGACAACGTGTTTTGTACCTGGATGTAAAAGTAGTTACAGGTCTTGTAAACAAAAAGTAACTCTGTTTCCCGTGCCGAAAGATGAGGCAAGGCGGAAGGAATGGAGCAAAGAAATTAATTCCTCGGGGTGACAAACAACTAGTACAGAAGTGTCTGGTATGTGGACGTCATTTTGATGAACGTTTTATGGAAAGAAATCTTAAAACGCTTATAAATGGTAAAATACTACTAACGCCCAGAGCTCGGCCAGTACTTTTAGCCAATTTTCCCAAATAAGTGCTGTGCTCACACCTTTCTCCGTATAAAATAAAAATGAAAAAAAAAAACGAATTTTTGTTTTGTTTTATCTAATGTAAGTTGGTGATTACATGTTTTTTCATGTTATTTAAACAATAATAAAAAAATTCACATTTTCGGGAGCTAGGGCTCCATGCTTACACATATATATTGTATAGGTAAATCAGTTATAACGAAGTAAATTTCTCCGTCTTTTTGGTCCACGCCGGGAATCGAACCCGAGTCCACTTATTCCGGAACAAGTCGCCTACCAACTGAGCTATACAGACGTTCGTTCTTGCTGCTATCTGCCTTTATGTCGTGTGCGTCCTGCGGAGCAGGCACGTCAGATCTCTCCCCCTCCCAGAAAGAAGACCGGGGGCATAAATCGTCGTACGCAGCCATCCGCTGAAGAACATGCACTTGATCCCAGTCCATCTAGTGTGTGAGATGGTTCTGGATGGTGTGGCTGCTTACACGTTTCTGTGCACCAGCGTTAAATTGCCGAATGATTTCTTGCACTGTGGCCAGTATATCCGCTGTTACAATGCGAGCTAGCCGACGATGACCCCTTTCATCAACACGCTGTTGTCTACGGCAGTTGGCCCTTGCAGGGATGGTTTTACCGGATTCGATGTACTCATGGTGCACCCGTGACACACAAGCTCGTGAAAATCCCAGTGCCTGCACGACTTCCGAGATCGAGTGACCCATTCGTCGGGCCCCGACAATTCGCCCGCGATCAAATGCGCTTAGATCCTTCGTCTTACCCATACTGCGTTCGACTCTTACTGATTCCTGTCGCATCACTCCTTATATTGTCGGATCGCTGCATACGTCATGTCGTTTCCGTTTACAGGGCCGCCCACAGCGCCACATTTGCATAACGCCAGCTGTCTCTAATTCAATTTCTCTTCAGTGTACATATGGTAAAGGAAGTGTACCGTGAAAATCCTGTATTCACCAATTGGCAAAATATTAGAGACAGCAGGAAGGTGTCCAAGTGCCTTTCAAGACACTTCCTGTAGCTTTGAATTTATTTACCTATTGTTCGATACTCCTTCTTGTCGGCGTCTGTCTCTTGTACTCCGTACTGAACTTACGCTGAACAGTTGTTAAAGATTTTGACTTCGCAAGCCAAAACACATACCTTGCTTTCTCCACTGGGGAAGCCATTTCTGCTGTATTCCGTGTTTAATGAGATTTTTCATTACATGAGACATGTGGCGTCATCTATCATCTGTCTTAACAAACTTTAACACTTGCTACGTACCTTCGCGTTTAAAGTAAGATTTTTTCTATCGTAATTTTTTTTAATAGCAAACTAAAGTTGTTATTTTTCTATTAAAGACACACTGTACTACTCCGCGCCCTGGAGTAAGCATTGCGCATTATTTTAAGCAGAATTGTTTTGCAAAAGATTCCTTCATGGTGAGCGCTATTATAACGCAAGAGATTTCTTTCAATCGAGTTTTCTGATGCGTAGCTTTTGCTTCAGTTACATCGTAAATAAAAATTTACACTTACGCTCCTGGCGGTAAAAACCTGTTCTCAAAAAACAGAAATTTTATGAATTTCCGGGTAGGAGCTCTATTCCATGCAAAAATATTTTTTTAAAAGTGAACATTTAGAAGCAGAGGTATTGGGAAAATCAAAATTTAACATTACGCCCGCTAGCGGAAAAACGTGGCATTATTTGAAGAAACCGTAACCAAAATAGCCTTGGTTACAAATGGTATCGAAGTGAAGAAATAATTTTTACAGTCTATTATATGTAAAAAGAAATTTTAAATTCGATAGCATCTTCATTTACCCCCTCTAGCGGCGAAGAAATGCATCGGAAGTCAGCCCAATCGCAAGGATCATCCTTCTCACATTTCAAACATCTTAATGTAATAAGAATTTTTCAAAAGAGGAAAATAGTTGGGGAGATATGGTGTCCATAGGCGGACGGACAGAGTAATAACATGAGATCGTACCCTTTTTACAAAAGACGTGCTAAAAACGGAGTGTTCTGCAATCTCCGTTGTTAGACGTAATTCCGGATGTGTTTCATCATCTCAAGTCGCCCGTCCCTAATGCAGGGCCACTGGTTCCAGGGAAGGGAGAGAACCAGTGCTGTAAGGCAAACACAACATCCATGCCTGACAGGGATTCGAATCCGGATCCATCTCGGATAAAATCTCACTAGCCAGCGCTTACACCACTTCGCAACCGGGGCACCTTGTGCGTACTGTAATTGGCATCACGTTATTAGCTAAGAGTCAAAACTTACTGCTGACTGTAAATTGATTCAGAAAATTTTCAACGAAAATCTAATCATCTCAACATTTTTGAAGACTTGGTGCTCAAATTGGTTTACAATACATTTGTTGCGGCAATTGTTCAGCTGAGCACAAAATGGGTTTTAAGACAAAACTCTTTGACTTTACAATGCTACCGAAAACTACCGAATGTAGGGTCACATTAAGAATTTTGAAGCACAATGCTCATGGTATCATCATTTCTATAAAAAAATAAGGAAGATAACACCGAATTTTATTTTTGGTTATGATGAGCACGTCTTTTACATTCTTTCTAACGCGAAACAAATTTTTCAAAGTTATTCCATAGTCAAGGAAAACGGTTCGAAAAATAATCACAACCAGATTTTAACAACCGGTAAAACATCCACGAGTAGAAGCAGCAACTTAACTTCCACCAGTTGCTGAAAATTATGTTACGAAAATTAGCGAATTGTGCTCAAAAAATTCCTCGTAGCAGAAGGAACAATTCGGAGACAAAAGTATTTTCTAATCGAACAGTTAAAAAAAGAAGGATAGAGGAAAACATGATATAACTCTACGCCCCCTAACGGAGGAATTTTGCATAACGGAGAAGTTAAAAATATTTAAAAAAGTATTCTTTATAGCAAATGCTATGCTAAAGAGAAATACTTTTTCAAACACGTCTTCTGGAAGCAGAGACAGCGCGCAAAAATATTTGACATTTACGCTTTCTGGCGGGAAACGTGTGTATTAGGTAAAGCGGATAGTGTAATGCTTACAGGAAAAAAATTTTCATTAGGTAAAGCGGATGAGCGAATGGCTTACAGTAAGAAATTTTTCAATAGGATTTTTAGAAGCGGAAATACAGCTGCCTACAGAAGTATACAAGCCTAATCTGGCGACAGAACTGTAAACTACAAAAAATTGTACAAGCAAAGTGTTCCATCTAAGCAAACGGTGTGTGATGTTACAATATTTTTAATGGCGCATTTACAAGCAGAGATATCGAGAAAAATAGATTAAACATTCATGCACCTAGCGGAGAAATTGTGCATTGTTTTGGAAAAGAGATACATACAAATTGTTTTCAAAATTAAAAGTATCTGCCCGGAAAATAATTTTTTCTCAATCGGAGTTTAGTCACTTAGATATTGCTGCAAACATGCTGAAAACGGAAACGTGAAGTAACGCCCTCTAGTGGCACACTTGTGCGTTAAGAAATATTTGAAATTATATGTAAAGCATTTCGCACTAGAAACGCTGTCCGATAAGGAAATCATTTTTCAAATTAGACTCATAGAAGCAGAGATATTGACAAAAATATGATATGCATCAACGCCCACTGCAAAATCATACACTATTTTAAGCAGAAGGTGCGTGCTCTCAAAAGGTTTTCGTGAAGAGAGGTGTCGGTCCACGAAAACATTTTAAATCGAGATTTTAGAAGCGTTGATTTTGTAAAAATCGGATTTATGATGTCAGAAGCTGACAGAAAAACACACATAGCGCCGTGGATTGTTGGCCACCGTGGTGTAAGGCTAACGCGCTCGGCTAGATATCGAGAGATCTGGGATTCAGATCCCCAGCAGTGACCGAATAACAATTTTTCGGTTGCTATGTGTTGCTTAAACGTGGAAAGAGCGATGTATTTGTTTATTCACTGACGGTATTTGGAGGATTTTTACTTTGGATCTCGCCCTTTGGATTTAACTCCTATAATTAATACACTATCTACCAACAAGTAATTGGACACCCCTGCAATCGATGATATCTGCGGTCCTGACGCACGTCACGGCCGCCGCGGTTAAATATCGTGTGGGAAGCAACAACGCAACCAGTCGCATGCAAGATGTCACGCAGTTTGGAGCTATCTGATTTCGAGAAAGGTGTAATCGTGGGGTATCACAGAAATGGCCGATCCATACGTGACATACCCAGCGAGTTGAAGTACCCAAAATCGACAGTGGCCTACGTGATTGGCAAGTGAAAGATGAGAGGTGACTGTCGGAATGTGCCCCGACCCGGCAGACCCACAAAAGTGGGAGTTAGAGATCGACGGGTGCTGGCCAGAGAAATTCGGAAGAACCGCACCAAATTGATGAGCCACATCCGCCAAGAGTTTCAATAGGCATCCAGGAGTGTTCTTTTGATGAATACCAACCGTAAGGAAGCCCATCTGCTCCGTTATCATGGACGTGCTGCCGCCCACAAGCCTTTGATCACCAAGTCCAATAGCGCTGCTCGGCTAACGTGTTGCAAAGAACGTCGACAAAGGACCGTTGAATAGTGGAAACAGGTTCTCTGGAGCGACGAATGAAGGTTCACCCTCTGCCGTTCGGATGGCAGGGTCTGGGTTTGGCGTCTGTTTGGAGAACGCCTCCTGCCAGAATGTATTGTTCCAACTGTGAAGTTCGGTGGCGGAGGAATGTTGCTTTGGGTGTGTTTCTCCTGGTATGGCACGGGACCCTTGGTCGCAATTCCTGGTAGACTCAACGCCGAGACCTACTGCACCATTTTGGATGACCATGCGCTTCTTACGTTGTGGCAGTTTTACGGGTGGACCCATGTTACTTTCAGGATGACAATGCCACCTTTCATGTTGCGAGGTCCACCATGGCTTGGTATGGTGACAATGGGGTTAATCGAATGGACTGGCCTGGGCAGAGCCCGGCACTTAACCCTATCGAGCACCTCTGGGACGAGTTGGAACGTCGATTTAAGGGGTGCCCCCACCGTCCGAAATCGGTGAAGGAACTGACCTGTCTTCTCCAAGCCTAGTGGAAGAAAATACCGCTAGCCGTCGTATAACGTCTGGTTGAGAGTATGCCCTTGAGGGTCGCAGCTGTAATCGCCGCTCGTGGAGGCTCCACCAACTATTGAAGGTGAATAAACTTCGTTTTCCTTTGCTATCACAGATGTCCAATTACTTACTGGTAGATAGTGTATATAGCTACTGCCGTGAATGCCCACCAGATGGAGACGTCTCATTGGCTGAGCTCATCTTACGGATTTATGATGTCAGAAGCTGACAGAAAAACACACATAGCGCCGTTGATTGTTGGCTACCGCGGCGTAGGGCTAACGCGGCGTAGGGCTAACGCGCTCGGCTAGATATCGAGAGATCTGGTATTCAGATTCGCAGTGGTGACCGGATAACAATTTTTCGGTTGCTGTGTGTTGATAAAACGTAGAAAGTGCGATGTCTTTGCGTAGATTCTGGTATAGAACCGCAGCCCTGAAAATTGCTGATCTATTTATCTTTGTTCGTTTGGCGATTTCACAGCCACTGTGAGCAACTAAATGAACTATAAGCAGTCGCCTGTCACTAATTACGGGCCACTGATTCCAGGAAATGGAGATAGCCAGAACTGCAAGACACATAAACATAACATCCAGGCATCACACCGGAATTCGAATCCGGACCCATCTCGGACGAATGGTCACAAGCCAGAGCTTCTACACTGCGCTACATTAGGTACCGACCTTTTGGTGAGCGAATTGATATGCACTATAGGCAATTAACTCAAACAAAATTTCGAGAGAGTAAAATCCACACCTTATGCATTTTTAATAAAACAATCTTAACACTTACAATGACTGCATCCTGTAATGAACGGTTGTATATATTTTTTCAAATCTATCTCTGTTCAGTGTTTTCATAACCATGTCTTTTTTCACTATTTTGTGGTGCTGTGAAGAAAAAATTTAGTAGTTTTCTGATAACAGATCAATTAATGTAACCTGCTTTCTTTCCATAAAGGTTCCAACACATGCGCCGCCTATCTAATTCCCTCCTTATCACACTGGCTATCTCGGACCTTTTAGTGGCTCTGGTGTGCATGCCTATGGCTATTGGATTTTATACCTATAAACTATGGATATTCGGGGAAGCCATGTGCAAGATCGCTAATTATCTGCAAGGTAAGAAATAACAGGTACAGAGGTGAAATGTAACTAATTTTTAATTGCCACATGCGATAGCAATATAGAAGTGGTAGTAGATAAACTGGTGGACGGACCCAAAATTTTCATGAATCGAACAAAAATTAATATGGAGTGCGATGCATATCAATTTAATCATCTTTTAGATATTCTCCATCGAGACACATACTTAACTCAAACAATTTTGCCATTCTTGGGGGAGAAAAACAACATAAACGTTTCCCACATAGTACTAAGCCTGTTGTAATTTTGTATTGGATTTGCTATCCCCATAGGCGCCCATATGGGAGGGCAAGAGGTGCGCACTTAGATTTGCGTTGTCCGTTTAACGACCACAGTGAGCAACTCAATGGGCTATAAGCAGTCGCCTGTCCCTAATTTAGGGCCACTGGTTCCAGGGAAGCTACAGAGCCAGTGCTGTAAGATAAACACAACATCCATGTCTCATCCGGGTTCGAAATAGGGCTCTTCTCTGAGGAATGGGGGTGCACTTGCCTTCTTCTGGAAATCTGACAATGTCATTTCAGAGTTCTTGGCAGATACTGGAAATACTTTCGCCATAAGTTAATCCTGACTGCTAGTTTTCCTTGTAGAATGTCTAGGTGTTTTTTTTTTTTTTCATTTCCTTTATTTTTTTTTATTCGGTGCTTAACGACCCTCCGTGAGCAACTCAATGGGTTATAAGCAGTCGCCCGTTCCTACTTTAGGCCTACTGACTCCAGAGAAGGGAGACAGCGGGTGCCGTAAAACAAACACAACATCAGTGCCTGACCAGGATTCGAACCTAGACCCACTGGGACGAGTGTGCATAAGCCAACGCTTAGACCATTGCGTAACCGGGGCGGCCTTCTGGGTGTGTGCGTATTTGTTTGCAGTAAATATAGCAAAATCCTGCACGTTCGCCGGATATGTCCCCGATCGAACTTGTCAGGTACATGGCAGTTAAGCGACTGGCCCGTCAAACACTTCCCCCAGTCACCATAAATGAACTCTGGCCTCGCATAGAAGCAGCTTGGCTGTCTGTTTCCCAGGACGATATCAAGAGCCACTTTCATTTAATGCCATGCCGTGTATGGGCAGCTATTGTTTCTCAAGGTGGCTTCATACGATACTGAGTTTTGAAGCGAAGAAATCTTGTATAACCCTACAAATGTAATCAGTTATCTCTTGTAACGTGAAGAATTTGTGATAAAAATGTCACTTGAATAGCTCGATTCTTCTTGGTGCTGTAATTTTCACAAACAGTATAGTAGTGTGCTAGAAGTGTATCATCTACTAAAGAAGGAATCGGTACAGACGAGCTTATGCAAAATACATAGCAACGTCACCTATGCGCGTACTCGGTTGCGTCCGCCAGTGCGTATATAAAGCGATAGACATCCTTGCCAGCTGTAAGACGAGCCGCGGAGGGCTTAGTGGTTAGCAAGTCAGACTGTCATTGCAAGGTCCTCAGGTTCGATCCTGGGCTGATCTTTCAGAGCAGGTGTGATTTACTAACAATTGCTGAATATCCGCCGTGCATCGGACGAGCACGTTAAGTGACGGCCCCCAAGCTGGACCCACTGGTTAAATGGGTATCCTTTTCTATGCGCCCCGTGAAATTCTCTCACCCTTCTATGTGCAACATTGTACTTGTACGGTGGCACCATCTACTGTACTCTAATATCACTACAAACTGTTCTGTCAAAGTCGCTAGACTTGCTCTCATTCCTTCCGTTTCTGTGTCCTGCCCAAAAGGCGAACTCGCTGTAGGAGGCTGGGACCTAAACTCTACTCACTGTGGACGGAAGTCCTACAAGAAAATGACAAATACTGTGGCTGCCAGCTGTCAGAGCTGTTTTCGGTATGAGAATGACAAGTAATAACGATTTAAGCGATTTTCAACGCTGTGTCATAGTTGGCGCTCGTGAGATGGGTCATAGCATTTTGGAGGTAGAAACGAAGTTCGGATTTTCACGGACAACCATAGCAAGGGTGTGCTGTGACTACAAGAATTCCGGCAAAACCTCCAACCTACGATACCAGTGTGGCCGTAAAAAGACATTGGGTAAATGTGACCATCGTCGGCTGTCAAGAATCGTTTCACGTTATAGGCGTGCAACACTCTCGCAGGTATCATCGGAATTCAATGCTGGAGCCTCAACAAGCATCACCGTCCGGACTGTGCAACGTAGCCTGCACGATATGAGCTTTGGGAGCTGACGCCCAACTGGAGTCCCCTTGATGGTGCACGACACAGAGCTATGCGCCTCGCTTGGGCACGTCAACACCGCCATAGAGGGTGAGAGAATTGATGACTGGAAACAAGTGGCCTGGTCTGACAAGTCGCGTTTCTAACTGTAACGGGCAGATGTAAGGATTCGTGTGTGCCGCAATCTCCATGAAGCCATGAATCCCGCCTTTCGACAGGGAACTGTACCTGCTGCTGGTGGTGGTGGTCCATAATGGTATGGGATGTGTTTAGCTGGACTTCACTGGGACCCCTGGTACGTCTACAAACGTCTGTGACCGGCCAACGCTATGTGCGCATCCTTTCTGACGAGGTACACCCGTTCATGTTCTGCATTCATGCTGATGTGTTGAGCCTGTTCCAACAGGACAATGCACCTCAACACAAGCGTCGGGACGCCACATTATGGTTAGAGGAGCATTTATCTGAGTATTGGGGTATTGCCAATCCCAACCAAGTCCCCAGATCTGAACGTTATGGAACACATTTGGGATGCCATGCAACGCGCTGTCGAACACAGGAATCCGAGACCTCGGAATAAACCCGAATTGTGGGACGCTCTGCAGGAAGTATGGTGTGCATTGCCTACAGCATATTTCCAGAAGCTAGTGGAGCCCATGCCCCGTCGTATTTCTGCAGTCCTGCACTCCCGTGGGGGACCTACCAAGTATTAGACTGGTGTACCAGTTTTTCTGGCACTTCAGGTTATATACAATAAAACCTCTCTAAGGCGACCACTGCCGGTTTTTATATAAAACGGTTGTTGAGAAGAGTGGCCACTAAATAGGGCAAGGTTTCAATGGCATATTCAATGAACAGTATTCAGATATAAATTACGTACTCGGAATTGCTACATTCCAAACATGCGGCATTCTAGTTCATTTACAGTTCACTATGTATGTATGTACACCGATGAGCCCGTATATTATGACCACCTACCTAATAAGCTGTAGGACACCATTTAGCCCGCAAAACAGCAGCCACACGAGGAGGCATCGATTCGATGAGGTGGCGACAGGTGTCTGGGATATCTGGTTTCATAATGTCAACAGCGAGTTCTCCAAGTTTTGTGCATTTCGGGGTAGTGCTGATTTAGCGCGAACCCGCTTTTCCAAGTCGAACCACAAAAGTTCGATTGGGTTCATGTCAGGTAAATTTGGAGGTCCGGGCATTAACAGAATCACCAGCATGTTCCTCGAATTACACCTTGACGATCCTGGCAGTGTGGCATGGCGCATTATCCTGCTGGTAATGGCCATCACCAGCAGGGAACACAGTTGCCATGAATGCGTGAACTTGGTCCGCAACGACGTTCGGATACCTGACAGCTGTTGGGGATTGTGGGTTTAGTGTAATGAGGTCTAACGTGTCACAAGAAAACATCACCTACAGCATAACGCCGCCATCGCTGGCCTGTTTGCGCCCGACAGTGCATCCAGTTGTCACAGCCTCCATTGGTAATAATCCGCGTATCCACGCTAAACCTTCCACGTGATCCACCAGGAATCTGATTGGTCAGACCAAGCCAATTTATTCCAATCATCCACGGTCGAATCTCCATGATATTCCGGTCCCATTTCATGCGTTGTTGGCGATGACGTGCAGTGAGTATGGGGGCCTCCGGCTACGTATGCCCATGCGCAGAGAGGCTGCGATGAACTGTGTGCTGTGACACATTGCCCTGATTACCACTGTTGTAGCTGCGGGGGATTTGTCGCACTGTTGCCCTACTGTCGCTGTGAACAATGCGCGACAGTCTCCGCTCCTCTTTTGGCATTGATGAGCTGTGGACGACACACAGCTGGACAACGGTACGTCGTTTGGTCATCTATGCACCACTTTTGATACGTACTCACTACAGCGGCACGTGAACAACTAACATGCCGCGCAGTTTCCGAGGTCGTAGTTCCGTGGCACCGTGCCATCACAATTTGTCCTTTATCAAACTCCGATAATTCGGCAGTTTTCTCATTCTGACTCGGGGCACTCTACTAACCGAGCACCACACCTCGGATTGTATATATACTGCTCTGTGAGCTTCACCTGCGCCACCATTCTGTCTCCAGGCGCTCTCATTTCTGTATTATATGTATGTATATAATCATGTATTATATGTATGTGCATAAATAGTAAAAATTTACAAGAGTGTCGTAGTACATTTACACATTTGGAAAGTTCCTATAGTGTTAATCTAAAACATTAATTTGAAAACCGAATGTAATGTCGTCTGCTCAATTTATCAGACTTTTCTTTCACACGATTTTTTCTAAGTTTTCTTCCAGCTCACAGAATAGTTTCTTAATCCCCCCTTCCCCCAGCTCCTCCGGGACAGTAATCCCTCGTAAGTGTCTTCTGTCAGGCCAAAAAGGAAATCAAATAAAGATAAGTTTTAGATTTCTTTCATTTTTTAGCCTTCGTAGGAAGTGTGCAGACAGGGTCTCTGTCTTTCTTTACGTTACAAATTAAGCCATTCGAATTGTTTGTCATTGCCGAGAACTCCCCCCCGCCGTCGCACCCCCACTCACTACCGTGCAGTATGAAGCCTCCTAGCCGTTTAAATTGACCCCATTCACAATAATTCACATTTATTGTTTCATGGTTCCAGGATATGGAAGACATTTTCAACGGGAATGGTAATCCGGACATCGCAGTTTTTGTGCAATGGTCCGTACGCATAGATGGATGATAACAGGGCGTGAGCGGTCTTTTAATAGGGGGAAGGTTAACATTGGTGCTATGGGTTTTGAAACCTGTTCCACAGAACAACTGCCGTAATGAGGGGTGCTCGTCAAATAGGGGTTTTTTTTTTCCTAAGACAGTATGCTATTTTCTTCTGAACAGTCGGTTTTCCTCTTTGCTAAGAAATATAGTAATATGGGCAAGGGAAAGATACTAGAAAATGTTCGATACCTTACAGGATTTTTATATGTATACATTATTTTAATTAAGAAAATCAAATCTGTATTCAAAATCAACGATAACCGTTTCCTGCTGCTCCTAGAACGCCTTTTGGCGTTGCTATCGGTTACTAATACGCAACGGCTGCTTAAGTTTGTTACGCCTAAAATCTCTGCCTTATGTTTCCAATGGTAAAACGTCTTTACATATATTCTTCACTATTAATGTATTCCAAAGGATGAAAATTTACACATTGATAAAACTAACTTTGAGTAATAGCATGGGATACTTAATACTTGCCAAAACATAACCAGAATTACGTATATTAAAAATCAATCATGTTTCTTTGAGTAATGTTCAGACCTCTTAATAGATGGCGTGACCTGTATATTGATGTCATTAGTAGACAAAGAAATATTGGATTGCTTAATTATGGTTATGTTTTAGTAAGCGTTAAGTATCCCAAGTTAGTTTTATCCAAGTTAGTAGTACCTTAAAGTTAGTTTTATCGATGTGCAAATTTTCATCCTTGGGAATACATTAACTGCGAAGAAAATACGTACAGAAGTTTTACCATTGAAGGCAGAGATTTTAGGTGGAACCACCTTAACTGGACTCTTAACTGGACTCGCCGTAAAGCACTCGCCAGCTAGACTGTAAATTGAGACCTTGGCAAACGCTCCTCGTGAAATATTTTCTGCTTGACTACAATCCCTTCCATGCGTATACGGTGGCATAAACCCAGATTGAAATCACCTTAACCCACTTGGAAACTCTTGTCTCATTGCCTTTGAGCGTGTCGTAGACTTGCTCAAAATGTCTAGTTATACTCCGTCGTTTGGGAAGCAACAGCAACTTCTAAGAAACTGTTCACCGTGCCGCCTACATGCAGGACACGGATTTCGACGTGGAAAGATTCAGTTCAATTAACTGGTCACTAAATCAAACAGAGAAAATCTATGCATCACCCCAGAAATAAAAACCTAAAAATGTCTCCATAAAAAACACAAAACATAAAACTAGCTGGATTAAGAAAGGTGCTAGCACATGCCTCACAGCACTAGAAAATGCAAAATTAGGACTCCGCTCAGGGAGTCTTAAAAATAAAAGAAGAAAAACAAACCAAAACGTTCAAAGAGCTTAAAACTTTGCGTAACAATTTGGCCCTAGCAAAGGTTACCCCTTTCCCTCTGAGCCAAAAAAAATAAAAAAATTAAAAATTCAGCTGATAATTTTGATCTAACACAGGAACGCTCCCGATCCCCGATCTCCAGAAAGCATCAATGAAAGGATGCAAAAGTAGAAATAAAGTCCTCCCACGAGGAAAGGATGCAAAAGTAGAAATAAAGTCCTCCCACGAGGAAAGGATGCAAAAGTAGAAATAAAGTACTCCCACGAGGAAAGGATGCAAAAGTAGAAATAAAGTCCTCCCACGAGGAAAGGATGCAAAAGTAGAAATAAAGTCCTCCCACGAGGAAAGGATTCAAAAGTAGAAATAAAATCCTCCCACGAGGAAAGGATGCAAAAGTAGAAATAAAGTCCTCCCACGAGGAAAGGAATTAAAAGTAGAAATAAAGTCCTCCCACGAGGAAAGGATGCAAAAGTAGAAAGAAAGTCCTCCCACGAGGAAAGGAATTAAAAGTAGAAATAAACTCCTCCCACGAGGAAAGGATGCAAAAGTAGAAAGAAAGTCCTCCCACGAGGAAAGGATGCAAAAGTAGAAAGAAAGTCCTCCCACGAAGAAATGATGCAAAAGTAGAAATAAAGTCCTCCCACGAGGAAAGGATGCAAAAGTAGAAAGAAAGTCCTCCCACGAAGAAAGGATGCAAAAGTAGAAATAAAGTCCTCCCACGAGGAAAGGATGCAAAAGTAGAAATAAAGTCCTCCCACGAGGAAAGGATGCAAAAGTAGAAATAAAGTGCTCCCACGAGGAAAGGATGCAAACGTAGAAAGAAAGTCCTCCCACGAGGAAAGGATGCATAAGTAGAAATAAAGTCCTCACACGAGGAAAGGATGCAAACGTAGAAAGAAAGTCCTCCCACGAGGAAAGGATGCAAAAGTAGAAAGAAAGTCCTCCCACGAAGAAAGGATGCAAAAGTAGAAATAAAGTCCTCCCACGAGGAAAGGATGCAAAAGTAGAAATAAAATCCTCCCACGAGGAAAGGATGCAAAAGTAGAAATAAAGTCCTCCCACGAGGAAAGGATGCAAAAGTAGAAATAAAGTCCTCCCACGAGGAAAGGATGCAAAAGTAGAAATAAAGTCCTCCCACGAGGAAAGGATGCAAAAGTAGAAATAAAGTCCTCCCACGAGGAAAGGATGCAAAAGTAGAAATAAAGTCCTCCCACGAGGAAAGGATGCAAAAGTAGAAATAAAGTCCTCCCACGAGGAAAGGATGCAAAAGTAGAAATAAAGTCCTCCCACGAGGAAATGATGCAAAAGTAGAAATAAAGTCCTCCCACGAGGATAGTATGCAAAAGTAGAAATAAAGTCCTCCCAAGAGGAAAGGATGCAAAAGTAGAAATAAAGTCCTCCCACGAGGAAATGATGCAAAAGTAGAAATAAAGTCCTCCCACGAGGATAGTATGCAAAAGTAGAAATAAAGTCCTTCCAAGAGGAAAGGATGCAAAAGTAGAAATAAAATCCTCCCACGAGGAAAGGATGCAAAAGTAGAAATAAAGTCCTCCCACGAGGAAATGATGCAAAAGTAAAAATAAAGTCCTCCCACGAGGAAAGGATGCAAAAGTAGAAATAAAGTCTCCCACGAGGAAAGGATGCAAAAGTAGAAATAAAGTCCTCCCACGAGGAAAGGATGCAAAAGTAGAAATAAAGTCCTCCCACGAGGAAAGGATGCAAAAGTTGAAATAAAGTCCTCCTACGAGGAAAGGATGCAAAAGTAAAAGTAAAGTCCTCCCACGAGGAAGCAACTTCTTCAGTTTATGCAAAGTTACATCCATTTCTGTCTGATGGGGCCTAGATCACTAATTCTATGTTGTTTTTTTTTGAGTTTCTGTGTTCTTACGAAAATTTGGGTATTTCTCGTTAAACATTTTTCTGGCTTAACGACACATTATTATTCCCGAGGAATTTTTTCAAAGTTTGCATCCTGACAATATGTCAAAGGTGAACAAAATGGCGTAAAGATTGGTAAATTAACAACGGCCTTATCCAGAGAAGTCCAGTTAAAGTCCGCTACTCCTATGTGGGATGACGTAAAGAAATTAGCTTCCTATTCCAATCCAAAATCTACTGCCATTCGCGAAACTTTGGAGATCATCAGCAACAACGAATCATGCAATGATAGCGTCTCCCTGGAGTTGCCAGGGTTTTAAAACCAGTTCTTCAAATAGTGAATGCCTTTTGTCTTCCTTTCATGATTCCGCGTGCTAACCGAACATGACGCCTCGGATCTTTGAATGAATAAGGACTTGACATCCGTTAGTTTATTTTCAAGCGAAGTCACGGCGTTCAGATAGTTGAAGCGTTCTATTATTAACAGGTTGCTGTCTACCTTTATTGAAAAAGCCATCTGGTTGATGTGCGAAAGCTTGGAAACTTTGGTTTATATTCTACCCAAATAAATTCGAATTGCTAGTATAGTTACACTATTTTAAGTATAACCGGTGTTACAGTTCCTTGTTAATAATTAGAGACAAAGAGATTTTCACATCTTACAGCCAAAAAAAAAAAAAAGAAATATAGAAGGAAACATGATATAACTCTAAAAATTTTGTATAATGGAAAAGTTGGGAATATGCTAAAAGTGTTCTTCATAGCAAAAGCTACGCTAAGGAAAAATAATTTTCCAAATACGTCTCCCGCCAGCAGATATAACGAAAAAAGGTTTTGATCTGCAAGCCCTCTAGCGGGAATGATGTACATTATTTAAATAGGGTAATGGTTCCCATCTTTATTGCAGCGAATGGCATACAGTAAAAAAAGAAAAAAAAATCAATAAGGATTTTAAAGCGGAGGTACAGCTGCAAGCAAAAGTACACAAACGCCACCAAGCGACAGAATTGCGAACTACAAAAAACTTTCCCCGTACAATGCTGAAGTTTTTCCACAAAGCAAATGATGTCCAGCGTTAAAAGAATTTTTGGAATCGGGCATTTAGAAGCAGAGATATCAAGAAAAACATATTAAGTATTTGCGATCTCTAGCGGGGAAATTGGGAATTATTTTGGGAAAGAAATACACATGAACCATTAGGATGAATACCGTCTTCACACGATTTTGATGATCTTAAAATATGAAATATATGTACAATTAAAATACTCTAAAACACACTAGCACTTTCAGAGCGACAGTCGCCCTATCATCAGGTGTGATCAGATCTCCCAAACCGTTCAGTATAAATATCTGTAGTGCGCCATAACTGCAATCGACGTACCAGAATCTTGCGATATATGCGCCATCTGTCCCAGCGGTAAAACCACGATCAGAGCGATACCACATCACAAATCGAAAACATGATTATAACTGCGACATTAAGTATTAAAGTATAAAAAAGGAAGATAGTTCTGTGGATTGTCCAACACTTGTAGACAAGACGTCTCCAAATATCAGGTAGATCCCAAGGGCAATTATCATTACAGCAACTTCCTTTAAACGCGGAAATGAACAAACTCTGTAACCAGTAGCATGTGTGTAGAGGCTGGGGTTATCAAAATTTTGGTATTGTCCCAATCAGGGATTAAATCTTCTGAATCAATGCACTTGGTAAGGGCTGTACAGATATGGCTTGCTTTTAAACTATGTTTATGTTCCTGCAGCCTGAGGCACAGTTTCTGACGAGTGGAGCCTATGTAATAGTTAATACTCTCATGCGAGTCATTGCCCAATAGTGGGATGCAATGAACACCCCACCTCTGTGAATCATCAATTTCTGGGCGGTCTTTCCTCAAAACAGATGATAGTTTAACTCCCACGCCAAAATGTAGCCGGTATCTAGAGCAAATTTCAGACATTAAGGTAGTAAAACCAGGTAGGAAATCCATTTTTCCAACAAACTTTTTAATAACATGTGGATCACTGACCAAAGTTGAGAAAGGTCGACGAGATGCATAAACTCGACGAAAAATTTTACAATAATTCGAGGATAGCCGAACGAGTGGGCTAAATCAAAAATGTAATTGATTTCCTGATTAAAGAAAAACCTGGTGTAATTTTGCAGTTATAATAATGTTTTCGACTTGTGATGTGGTGTCGCTCTGATCGTGGTTTAACCGCCGGGACAGATGGCGCGCATATCGCAAGTTCTGTTACTTCAATTGCAGTTATGGTGTACTACAGATATTTATACTGAACGGTTTGGGAGATCCGATCACACCTGATGATGGGGCGACTGTCCCTCTGATAGTGCTAGTGTGTTTTAGAGTATTTTAATTGTACATATATTTCATATTTTAATATCATTAAAATCGTGTGAAGACGGTATTCATCCTAATGGTTCATGTGCACGAATGCTTTTCTGCATTTACACATGAAACGTTTTCATAGTCAGTAGTATCACCCGAAAAAGACTTTTTTTTTCAATCGAGTGTTTAGTCTCATAGATATTACTCTAAACATTCTTGTGGCACATTGTGCGTTAAGAAATATTTGAAATCCTATGCAGAACATTTTGCTCCGAAAGCGTTCATTGATAGATAAAATATTTTTTTTTAAATACGACTCTTAGAAGCAGAGATATCGGAAAAAATAAGATATGCATCTGCGCCTCCTAGCTGAAAAACTATGCACTATTTTAAGCAAAAGGTATTCTCAGAAGGTTTCCCTAAATGAACGGTATGCGTTCGAGAAAGAATGTTTTTAATCGAATTTCAGAAGTGCAAATTTTGCTGCAAATGCATCAAACACAGAAATAAACACATACGCCCCCTGGTGGCCAAATTATTCTCTACCAAAATTGTAAACATTATATGCAGAACATTTCTCTCCATCCGATGCAGAAAGAATTTTTGAGATCGGACTTTTACGATCAACGATATCGGAGAAATCCCAATTTAACTTTACGGCACCTAGTAGAAAGTACATACATTGCTTGAAAAAAAAAAACTGTGCCCCTAATAGTCTTCGTTATAAAGGGCATCAAGAGCAAGAAATAATTTTTTTCAATTGAATATTTAGAAGCAAAAATATGGGATAAAATGTATATTGAATTCGATAGCATCTGCATTTATGCCAGTTTCGCAACGGGAAAAAACGGAAAGTGATCATCGTTCTCACATTTCAAGCTTTCCAATGCAAAAGTAATTGTTCAAATCGGGCGAATGGCTCCAGAGATATGGTGTACACATGCGGACGGACAAAGTGATACTACAAGCAAGTGCGTTTTCTACGCTTTCCAACCGTAGGTTGAAGAAGCGTATATGCTCCAGCTTTGTCTGTCTGTCTGTCTGTCTGTCCATCCGTCCGCACGATAACTCACGTAAAAATGGTTCGATTTCGATCAAATTTTAGTATGTGGTAGGAGACCACCTGGGGACGAATCCTGTTGAAAATGAACGATATGGGGTCAAAGGTCTGGACATAGGACCAGGATTCATTCCATTGCTCTTTTGCCTCATAACTGCAGTAAACACGCTTCGATTGTGACAAAACTTTAACATGTAGTTCAGGAAGTATAATGAAACGGTTCTGTTGAATATCATCGAAATGAGGTCAAAGGTCAGGACACAGGAGCAAGATTTATTCCACAGCCATTATCCTCATAACTTGACTAAAAATGCTTCTATTGCGACGAAACTTTAGTATGTTGTTTCCGAGGTACAGTGAATCGGTTCTGGTGAATATCATGGAAGTGGGTCAAACTTCAGGACACAGGAGCGAGATTTATTCAATAGCGATTATCCTCATAACTTGAGAAATGATTTCTGGTATGTTGGAAAGCGTATTATAATCAATGCAGAGCATGATTTTACTAACTTGTTGTACAAAAGACGTTCAGAAAAGGAAAGTTAGAATTCATATCATGTTACCTTAAAGTTAATATCATCACACCATACAAGGACCTGACACCTTTATGTCATTCGTAATTGTCCTTACCTACACCGCTGGCCCCACAAAATGCAACACCAAGAAGGAAGCATTCGATTGGCATGAAATTCGCAGCATGCGTCGCCCGCGAGAGGACATGCAAACGATTAGCATTGCAGGTCATATGCAAATCATGTGCGCCCGGCACACCACAGAGAAGTACCATAGGAAGGGTGCACAGAAGGCGGGGTGTAACTAGTGGAAGTGTGTTGTGCTACCGGACCTGTGAGTGGAAAGCTTTCTTGCGCCTTGTCGTAGAATACGGCGGTCATTCCAACACGTTTCAGAGTTCCACAGAGGACGAATAGTGGCTTATCGCGACAGCGGTTTAACGTACTGTAACATCGGCGCCCGTGTGGGACGACATCCAGCCACAGTGAGACGAGTACGGATTCGGTGGTTGCAGGAGGGACGGGCGGATCGACGGAAGCGATTGCCGCAGCCGCGGCACACCACCGAACGAGAGGACCGGCATATTGTGCGGTGAGCATTGACGGCTCGCACCGCCACATCACGAACGTTAGCGCAGGAATTAGGCTGTGTTGCGCAACAACCTGTGTCAGCACGTACCATTCGGCGTCGTCTGGTGGAGCGGGGACTTGTCGCGCGGCACCCATTGCTCCGATTACCATTGGGGTTACACTACCGGCGAGTGCGGCGGTAGTGGGCTGCTGAACTCCGCACCTGGACTACGGAATGGCACGACATTGTCTTCTCCGATGAATCCCGCTTCTGCCTGCAACACCACGATGGTCGGATCCACGTGTGGTGGCACCGCGGCGAGAGACTGTATGACGCCTTCATTATGCATCGCCATACCGGTCCGTCGCCTGGCGTTATGATTTGGGGCGCAATTGTATATGACATCCGCACCACTCTGGTACGCATCGCCGGTACACTCAACAGCCACCGCTACATCTCCATCGTTTTGGAGCCTGTAGTCCTCCTTTACCTGCAGGACCTGCCAGCGGCCACGTTTCAACAGGATAATGCGCGCCCAGCACGTGGCTCGCATCGTGCAACAATTTTTCTTGGCCCACCAGGTGTCACTGCTGCCGTGGTCAGCCTGTTCTCCCGATATGTCGCCCACCGAACACGTCTGGTCGCTGATCGGGAACCGAGTGACCCGGCAAGCACCACCCGCGACTACGCCTGACGAACTGTGGCAACGTGTGGAAACAGCCTGGACCGACATCCCCAAGGCCACATCCAAAGCCTCTTTCATTCGATGCGGCGGCGTGTAGCGGCCGTTATTGCCAGCCATGGGGGCCACACGAACTATTGATGTCTGCGTGTTTCGCAAGTCACACGGGCCTGTAAGCTCAATCGTTTAATCTTTGTATCTGTTGTTATGTGTCCAGTAAATCTGGCTTTGCTATCTCGTGTCCTTCCTGGTGTTGCATTTTGGGTGGCCAGCAGTGTATTTTGTTCTTTTAACATTGTAAACGTGTTTTTTTATTTCGGTGTTTTCTTTCCTGACTGCAAATCATTTGTTATTAAAGATGATGAAAGATATGATCGTTTAAAAATCCTTCGTAAATAATAGTTCATTGCGTTTTCTTTATATTTTTACGTTTCTTTAAACTAAAGGGGCACTGGCATTTTATAAATGCTTGTTTACTAAATGGAAAACATATTTACAAAATTATTTCCTTATAATTGAAAGAGATCTTATTTTGTAAGAATATAGCTTTAATGCAAACATTATTTCAACTGTAAAAACTTTATTCAAAATACTAATACCCCATTTAATACTAGTAAAATACATAAAATATACTTATTTCGTAAGCATTAATTAGATAAACATTGTACTTGCAAATTCTTTAATTTAAAGCTAAAAGCATCTTATGCGCCGTAAAACACTTTTGCTAAATGACGAAATGTTTGTTCTTTTAAAAATAAGCAACTCAGACTTCCACGAAGAAAGCAAAGTTCTTTGCTAGGTTACAAGCTGTTGGAATACTCATGAGGATTGAACTGCGAATAATTTTTAAAAAACGAAAATATGAGTAGTCTAAGAACCGCGCATAATTTCCACAAAATAAAATGAAATGCTCTATTACCTAAGAATAGAAGAGATATTGCATTTAATACTTAAATTCCAACGCAACTTTATTTTCATTTTATTCATTTCCACAATAATTATTTTTTCGAAGTTATGGCCTTTTATGCTCAGAGCAGGGTTTACAATTTCAATTCTTGTCTAATAAACTAGCGGTAACGGAATAAAAGGCATAAGGAAAATTACGATCTGCCTAAGATGCTCAGTTAGAGAAGATACTCAAAGTCAAGGAAACAAAGGGTGCAGTAGAGAAAAAAAGGGTAAGGAGTTGTTGGATCTCCCTTATCGCTACTCTAATGTTCATTTATACATATTTGTTGAACAACCTCGCTACTTCGAGTGATAAATGTAGTTTTCTCACACAGTCGTCTTTCGTTGGTATAAATTCATTATTCAGAGAAACAAAGGGATATTATACGGGTGATGGATCACTTTGTTCGTGTTCATTTTGTTCGTGTTCATTTTGTCCGTGTTATCTTGATCCAGCTCACTTCATCCACGGTACACTTTTCCACAGTTCACTTTGCCGGCTGTTCATGTAGTCCACTGGTAATTTCGTCCAGCGTTCACTTTGTCCACTATTCATGTAGTCCACTGTTAATTTCGTCCAGCGTTCACTTTGTTCACTGTTCATGTAGTCCACTGTTAATTTCGTCCAGCGTTCACTTTGTCCGCTGTTCATGTAGTTCATTTTTAATTTCGTCCAGCGTTCACTTTGTCCACTGTTCATGTAGTCCACTGTTAATTTCGTCCAGCGTTCACTTTGTCCACTGTTCATGTAGTCCACTGTTAATTTCGTCCAGCGTTCACTTTGTCCGCTTTTCATGTAGTCCATTTTTAATTTCGTCTAGCGTTCACTTTGTCTGCTGTTCATGTAGTCCACTGTTAATTTCGTCCAGCGTTCACTTTGTCCACTGTTCATGTAGTCCACTGTTAATTTCGTCCAGCGTTCACTTTGTCCAGCGTTCACTTTGTCAGCTGTTCATGTAGTCCACTGTTAATTTTGTCCAGCGTTCATTTTGTCCTCTGTTCATGCAGTCCACTGTTAATTTTGTCCAGCGTTCATTTTGTCCTCTGTTCATGCAGTCCACTGTTAATTTCATCCAGCGTTCACTTTGCCCGCTCTTCATGTAATCCACTGTTAATTTCGTCCAGCGTTCACTTTGTCAGCTGTTCATGTAGTCCACTGTTAATTTTGTCCAGCGTTCATTTTGTCCTCTGTTCATGCAGTCCACTGTTAATTTCGTCCAGCGTTTACTTTGTCAGCTGTTCATGTAGTCCACTGTTATTTTCGTCCAGATTTCACTCTGTCCGCTGTTCATGTGGTCCACTGTTAATTTCATCCAGCGTTCACTTTGCCCGCTCTTCATGTAATCCACTGTTAATTTCGTCCAGCGTTCACTTTGTCCGCTGTTCATGTAGTCCACTGTTAATTTCGTCCAGCGTTCACTTTGTCCGCTGTTCATGTAGTCCACTGTTAATTTCGTCCAGCGTTCACTTTGTCCGCTGTTCATGTAGTCCACTGTTAATTTCATCCACCGTTCACTTTGTCTGTATTTATTTCGTCCTCAGAATGGATGGAATACCGTGGGAATTTTCAGTTTTAATTTTGTTATTAGACCGTGAAAAAAAAGTCAGCGGACATTACATACATGCAATTTTTTCCTGTTCAAGTTTTCCAATTAAAATACACTCACGGACAATTAAATTTGCGCACCTGCACCTCGGAGAAAACATGCTACAACCGCGAAACTTTGCAAATAGCTAGAGTGCGTGATGGTATGCAAATCCACGTTTAGTGCGAGTGCGCATGACGGCACATCCTGTGGCGGCGTTGCAAGCACGAACTTGCGGCTTATAAACGATGGTGCAGTCTATGCTTCATGAAAGTGAAAAGCACCGGCCGACGCAAGCAAGAGTATAGAGTTGTTCACGGGCAGCTGTAGTAAACCGGCTTTCGGTTATTAGAGTGTTTGGAGTCAGAATGGGAAAAGCTGACGATTTATCGGAGTTTGATAAAGGAACTACAATATCAGAAACGGGTTGTTCACGTGACGCTGTAGTGAGTACGTATCAAAAGTGGTGCACAGATAGCCAAACGACGAACCTTCGTCCAGCTGTGTGTCGTCCTCCGCTCATTGATATCAAAGGGGACGGAGGCTGTCCCACATTATTCACAGCGACCGCAGGGCCATCGTGCGACAAATCACCGGCAGCTACAACAGTGGAGATCAGGGCAATGTGTCACAGCACACAGTTAATCGCAGCCTTCTGCGCATGGACCTGAGTAGCCGAAGACCCAGCCGAGTCCCCATGCTCACTGTCATCGCCAACAACGCATGAAATATGCCTAAGGTCATCGAGATGGCACCGTGGATGATTGGAAGAAAGTGACCTGGTCTGACGAATCAGGATTACTGGTGCATCACGTAGACGGCCGAGAGCGGATACGCCGATCACCGACGGAGGCTATGGCACCTGGATGCACTACTGGGCGGTAACAAGCCGTCGGCGGCGGCGGTGTTATGCTGTGGGCGACGTTTCCTTGGGACACTTGAGGCTCCTTTATTCCAATAGCACAATCCCTGACATCTGTCAGGTATCTGAACATCGTTGAGGACCAAGTTCACCCATTCATGGGAACTGTGTTCTCTGCTGGTGATGACCATTACCAACAGGATAATGTCCCATGTCATACTGCCAGAATCGTGAAGGTGTGATTAGAGAAACATACTGGTGACTTTGTGTTAGTGCACTGGCCCCCAAATTCACTTGACATGAACTCAATCGAACTTTTGTGGTTAGACTTGGAAAAACGAGTTTGCGCTGAATCACTAGCAACCCGAATTGTTCGCGAACTGGAGGACCAGCTGTTGACATTATGGTACCAGATACCCCAGGATAGCTATCGCCCCCACATTGAATCGATGCCTCTCCAAGTGGCCGCTGTTTCTGCGGGATAAAGAGGGGCCCTACAGAATATCAGGAAGGTGGTTCTATAACGAAGTAAATTTCTCCGTTATTTCTGTCCACGCCAGGATTCGAACCCGGATCCCCTCATTCTGGAATAAGTTGCTCTACCAATTGAGCTACGCGGACGTTTTATTCTGATTCCTATCTGCCTTTATGTCGTGTGCGTCCTTCTGGCAGGTACGTCACGTCTCCTGGTACGTTACAGTTCCCCGAAGAGTGGTCCAAGGGTTCTGAGCTTGTATTTATAACAGTTGACTTAACATTATTTTGTCATTTTATAATTTCTTTCTTTATAGTGTTTTTTTTTCGTCTGGAGGGCATAAGACCCTAGTCGAAAGAGAAAGAGAGAGAGAGAGAGAGAGAGAGAGAGAGAGAGAGAGAGAGAGAGAGAGAAGGCATTCAAAAGGTCTTTCCGCGGTGGGTATTGTAGGTTATATGGAAATTTAACAAATGTGTCATGGGGAGTATGTGCTTGTTGTTCAATCTCTTGAATATTAAATTCATCGATATTAACAAATAAGGCATTAATTCCGACATGACATACCATGGGAATGGGGCGTTAGTATATTAAACGAAAACCTCTGAGCGTTCAATGCGAAAAATGCGATGTGAAAAATAACTCTCAGTCTTACAATGTGACATGCTGGGATGTGAGACAGTGAATCATCAGAGAAGCAGGCGATAGGCGTTTGCCTGTACATTGCTTTTGAGAATCGAATTGAAGACAAACGCAAGCAAAGAAAGTATGGTTTTGCGATACGGTGTTGGTGTGTTTAACGTCGGAGTCGGTTGGTGGAAATTTTCGATGTTTTAAGAAAGACATGACAATATTATTCCCTGACAAATCATTTTTCAATCCGCCGACAACAGTATCGAGCACAAAATTCCGCAGTGCGCATTTTTCCTTGAAAAATGTTTTTTTTTCTTTTCAAAAACAAAACGGAAATAAAACACCAGGTAGACATCGGGTCAGGAACACGTCACCGCCGCCCCGGTGGCGCAGTGGTCTAAGGTGCTGGCCTCTGATCATTCGTCCGTAAGGGGTCCGGGTTCGAATCCCGGTCAGGCATGGATGTTGTGTTTGTCTTACGGCACTGGCTCTCTCCCTTCCCTGGAACCAGTGACCCTAAATTAGGGACGGGCGACTGCTTATAGCCCATTGAGTTGCTCACGGTGGTCGTTAAACCTCCAATCAAAAAAAAAAAAAAAAAGAACACGTCACCCTGACCCTACCAGTTTGACCCGCAAGAAATTGTCGACCCGCTGACACGTGTACAAACGTTCCGGCATTTCCGCAGTTCCAACTTCAGTCGAACTCACCTGAAAGCGATCATCAGTTCTATAACAGAAAATATTATTTCCTTTGCTTGCGTTTATTTCCAGTGCGATTGTCCTGAGCAAAGGACCGGTTATGTTTTTAACAATCGTTCTCGCATTTCCGTAATTGGAACTTCAGGCGATTATATCTGAAGGCGATCTGCAGACCTATAACAAAAACAATCTCATGAAGGAAAATTCTTTAACGCTCTCTCTCTCTCTCTCTCTCTCTCTGAATGAATTCTGCAATTTTATTCCTGAAACCTTTTTTATTATTGAAAGGAATATTTTGTTACTACGTGTAGAACCACAATTAGAGGCGATAAAACCGAAACCAAATAATCGTTCCTTCCAGCAGAATACGATGGTATTTGAAGATTTGCATAAGAATGGGATGACATTTGAAGATTTGCATTAGAATGAGATGGTATTTGAGGATTTGCGTCGGAGAAAGAGACCTCGTCGTGGAAAGCATTTTTATGTCTATCATTGCCTTGAAAAAGCCTCCCCATGGAGTGCGAAAGCTTGACGAATATTTGTGCTTATTACGCCATAAATATAAACGGACGAAATACGCTTTATGCGTTTCTTGAGTATAAGCAACGCTGAATCTTTATTCTGATAAAAAAGACCTCTTATATCTTGTTCACTAGTTAAAGAATTGAGTTTAGTAACAGTAACTGCATTTCTGACTCCGAGACAATGAAAAAGAAACAAAAGGCAGATATCAATCCAGTGAGCATAACAAAGCCGGATATTTGTTGAAATACAGGAATTAATTAAAAAAGATCAAAACATCATTGTTAAAATTGTCAGAAGTTCGGTAGGATATTGCAGCATTATTAAGCAATAGTTAAGAGTACACCCAAATATTCAAGTTCTAAACCCCCACTAGCGTCGGTTGCGTTGAACATTATATTCAAATAGTCAAGCTTTCGTATTCCACTTAGAACCTTTTCCAAGGTAGGGACGAAAAAGATATTAGACCTAGAGCGCTGAGAATTAGGGCACTAAGAAACAAAGGCGATTTTTTAAAAATAGCGTTTTCGAAACGCTAATACCACCGGTGATGTTTTCGAAAACAGCATGGATCATATTACATGTTACACATCGAATTATTTTTATTTATTTCAGAAACTGTGACTACCCTCCAGGGTGCTTAGTTAATTCGCATCAATCCCGAACATGAGATACACAAAAAATAACCGCAACCATAAGGGACACAAAGCTTACGTAAGAATGTCCACACGATAGAACGGTGAACGCGCTCACACAGTACACGTTAAATTAAAAACAAGTTAGTAAAATCATGCAATGCATTGATTATGATACGCTTTCCGACATACCAGAAATTATTACTCAAGTTATTTGGATAATTGCTGTGGAATAAATCTCGCTCCTGTGTCCTGACCTTTGACCCCATTTCGATGATATTCAACAGAACCGGTTCAGTATACCTCAAGAATAACATACTAAAGTTTTGTTGCAATAGAATCAGTTTTACGCAAGTTATGAGAATAATGGCTGTGGAATAATTCTTGCTTTTGTGCAATGACCTTTGACCCCATTTCGTTGATATATTTAACAGAACCGGTTCACTATACCTCCGGAACAACATGATAACGTTTTGTCGCAATCGAAACATTTTTTGGTAAGTTATGATGCACAAGGACAATAAAATGGATCCCACTCCAGTGTCCTGACCTTTGACCCCATTTCGCCCATTTTCAGTTGGGTTCGTCCCCAGTGGCTCCCTACCACATACTAAAATTTCATCGAAATCGAACCATTTTTACGCAAGTTATGACGCATAAGAGCAATGGATCAAATCCCGCTCTATGTCCTGCCTGACCTTTGACCCCATTTCGCCCATTTTCAATAGGGTTCGTGCCCAGGCAGTTCCCTACCATATACTAAAATTTCATCGAAATCGAACCATATTTACGTATGTTATGACGCATAAAGGCAATGGAATTGATTCCACCTTTATGCCCTGACCTTTGACCCCATTTCGCCCATTTTCAATAGGGTTCGTCCGCAGGTGGTGCCTTACCAAATACTAAAATTCCATCGAAATCGAACCATATTTACGCATGTTATGACGCATAAATGCAATGAAATTGATCCCGCTTTTATGTCTTTACTTTTGACCCCATTCCACCCATTTTCAATAGGTTTTGTTCCCAGGTGGTTCCTTACCACATACCAAAATTTCATCGAAATCGAACAATTTTTACGCAAGTTATGACGCATAAGGGCAATGGAATAAATCCCGCTGTTATGCCCTGCGTGATCTTCGACCCCAATTTGCCAATTTTCATACGGTTCGTGCCCAGGTAGTTTCCTACCACATACTGAAATTTAATCGAAATTGAATCATATTTACGCATGTTATGACGCATAAAGGCAATGAAATGGATCCCGCTCTTATGGCGTGACCTTTGACCCCACTTCACCCATTTTCAATAGGGTTCGTCCTCTGGTGGTCCCCTACCACATACCAAAATTTCATCGAAATCGAACCATGTTTACGCAAGTTATGACGCATAAGGGCAATTTAATGGATCCTGCTCTTATGGTGTGACCTTTGACCCCACTTCACCCATTTTCAATAGGGTTCGTCCCCTGGTGGTCCCCTACCACATACTAAAATTTCATCGAAATCGAACCATTTTTACGTGAGTTATTGTGCAGACAGACAGACGGACGGACGGACGGACAGTCGGACGGAAAAAGTTGGAGCATATACGCTTCTTCAACCTACGGTTGGAAAGCGTAAACAAAGGGGTGTCAGCGATATCAAGTGAAAAAAACATCATACGTAAGGAAAACAAACAATGGTAGATACAACAAGAAAGTTGACACCAAATTTTCGGGTGTAATAAGCACGTCTTTTGAATCCGTTCTGACGCAAATTAAATTTATCAAACCTATTCAAAGTCAATGGAACTCGGTATGGAAAACAACAGATCTGACCAAAGAAAGAAGATTTTCAATCGGGTTTTTAATCCCTCAGATATTGCTGTAAACGGAATCGTGAGCTTACGAACTCTTAGAAACAGAAATATCGACAAAACTAAGATGTGACTTTACGTCCCATGGTGGGAAAACCATGCATTATTTTAGGAAGAAAGTATTCTCAAAAGGTTTATCCGTATAAGCGGTACCGGTCCAATAAAAAAAAAAAAAATTAGTCGAGTTTTCAGGAGCCCAGATTTTGCAATAAATACTTCAGAAGCAGAAATTGACACATATGACCCCTGGTGGTTAAATCATTCTTTACCAAACATTAGAAATTATGTGAAAAATATTTTCCATCAGGTCTTGTATAGGATACAGGAAGAATTTTTCAAATCAGAGCTTTAGGAGCAGAAATAACGCAGAAAACGCAATTTACCATTGTGCCCCGTAGCGGAAAGTGTATGATTTACTTGAAAATTTTGAATTTGGTGGAAAAACATTTCGCATCGGAAACACTATCCAACAAAGAAGGAATTTTTCAAATCGTACTCTTAGAAGTAGAGATATTGACAAAAATAAGATATAAATCTACGCCCCCTGGCGTAGAAACCATGCATTTTTTCAAGACGAAAATTATCCTAAAAGGTTTGTCGACATGAGTAGTATCGGTCAATAAACGACGTTTTTTTCAATCGAGAATTTAGAAGCTCATATTTTGCTGCAAATACATCAGAAGCGGAAATTAAGATTTACGCCTCCTGGTGGCTAAACTATTTTTTTACAAAAATTAGAAATTATGTGCAAACGATTTCCAATCCGGAGCTGTATCCGTTGCAGAAATAATTTTCCAAATCGAAGATTTAGAAGCAGAGATATAGGGGAAAACGCAATTTACCGCTACGCCCCCTAGCGGAAACTCTATGAATTACTTGAAAATTTTGAAATTATATTAAAAACATGTCACACGGAAAACACTATCCAACAAAGAAGGAATTTTTCAAATCGGACTCCTAGAAGTAGAGATATTGACAAAAATAAGATGTACATCTACGCCCCCTAGCGGAGAAACTGTGGAATATTTTAAGAATAAAATATTCCAAAAAAGTTTATCGATGTGAGTGGCATCAGTCAACGAAAGAATTTTTTAATTGGTATTTTAGAAGCTACGATTTTATGGCAAATACATCAGAAGCAGAAATTAAGACTTACGCCATCTGGTGGCCAAAGTATTCTTTACCAAAAATTTTAAATTATATGCAAAAGATTTTCCATCATTGTATCCGATGAAGAAAATATTTTTCAAATCGGAATTTTAGAAGAAGAGTTATCGGGGAAAATGTAATTTACTTTTACGCCCCCTAGCGGAACATCTATGCATAATTTGAAAAAGTAACTATATCAAAAATATTCTTCGACATAAATGGAATCGAAAGATATAAATTTTTTTTCAATCGAATGTTTAGAAGCAAATATGTGGAATAAAAGATATTTTTGAATTCGACATCATCTGCATCTGCATTTACGCCCTCTACCGGCGAAATTGTACATCGTATAATAAAACCAAATGAAGGATCATCATTCGCATATTTCAAGCTTCCCAATGCAAGAAGAATTTTTCAAATCTGACTAACAGTTGCTGAGATATCGTGGGTACAGACGGACTGACGGACGGACAAAGCAATAACAGAAGCACGACCTTTTTTTACAAAAGACGTGCTAAAAATGTGAACAGTATGAGACATAGACATGTGTTATGGATCACAGTATACTACGATATTGACAAAACGTGGAAAAAGACAAAGTATCTGGGAACACTTAAAATGAATGGTACAACATGAAATAGCAGCAAACCTGCAGTAGAGAGTTAAACATAACAACGACATCATACACTGACGGAAAAAAATCCCAAAACCACGAGAAAATAGTTGTAGAGGAATAAAATGGCGGCAATACATTTATATTGGTAACATATTTAATCGATTAAGGTTTCAAGATCACAGTTTATTGTAAGCGCGAGAAGAGCCATTTTAAATGTGAAATACTGGTACATTAATAACCAGTGTAACCGCCAGAATGTTGAATGCAAGCACGCAAACGTTCATGCATTGTGTCGTACAGGTGCTGGATGTCAGTTTGTGGGATGGAGTTCCATGCCTGTTGCACTTGGTCTGTCAACACAGGGACGGTTAATGCTGGTTGGGGGTGACGCTGGAATTGTCGTCCAATGATGTCCCATACGTGCTCGATTGGTGAAAGATCTGGTGATCTAGCAGGCCACGGCAACACGTCGACACTCTGTAGAGCATGTTGGGTTACAACAGCGGTATACGGGCGAGCGTTATCCTGTTGAAAAACACCCCCTGGAATGCTGTTCATGAATGGCAGCACAACAGGTTGAATCACCAGACCGACGTACAACTGTGCCGTCAGGGTGCGTGGGATAACCACGAGAGTGTTCCTGCTGTCATTGGAAATTTCTCCCCAGACCATAACTCCAGGTGTAGGTCCAGTGTGTCTCGGCCGCAGACAGGTTGACTGCAGGCGCTCACCTGGCCTCCTTCTAACCAACACACGGCCATCACTGGCACCCAGGCAGAACCGGCTTTCATCAGAAAACACAACAGATCCTCATTCCGTCCTCCGATGAGCTCTAGCTTGACACCACTGACGTCGCAAACGACAGTGGTTTGGAGTAAGTGGAATGCACGCTACAGGGCGTCTGGCTCGGAGCTGTCCTTCAAGTAACCGATTTGTAACAGTTCGTTGTGTCACTGTGGTGGCAACTGCAGCTCGAATTCCTGCCGCAGACGCGGTACAGTGCTCCACGGCCATACGCCGTACACGACGGTCTTCCCTCTCAGTAGTGCCACGTGGCCGGCCGGAACCCGGTCTTCTTGAGGCAGTACCTTCCCTTGACCACCGCTGCCAACAATCATGCACAGTGGCTACATTAATGCCAAGTCGTTCTGCAATATTGCGGAAAGAAAATCCACCTTCTCGTAGCCCTATTGCACGACTCGTTCAAACTCCGTGAGCTGTTGATAATGGCTTCTTCGTCTTCTTAAAGGCATTCTCGACTAACATCAACACCCTACGTCGAATCTCAACGATAACTAACGCTCACGAACGTTACAGCGCGTATTTACAGCAAACCTGCTTTGCATGTTCCGAGGGGCGCTACTAGCGCCGCACGTATGCGCCGAGCGCAAAATTTGCATAGACATCATCTTACAGATGTACTCTCACCGCCTACCAACTGTCGTTTATCTAACACAACCCCTTCTTGGTGTTGGGATTTTTTCCGTCAGTGTATATACAGGCACATAACGGAATAAAATCACACATAATGCAGCGGAAGAACCATAACCCACAACTGCATCGAAAAGAGCAGATCTGGATTCTGTAGCTCCTCATGGTGGGCAACCACCAATAGTCGCAGAGAGTCGCAGAACGTACACTGCCGTGTAAAAATTAAGGACGAGACGGTTGTTCGAATGTAACGTCGTGCAGAAGTGCTCCACATCGACTCAAATCATACCATAAGATTCACAAGATGTAAGAATATGGGACAAGTGAGCAAAACCGTCCAAACAAGGAATCCAAAGGATACAAAGGCACTTTATTGGAAAGGTAGTTTCGAGCACAACTGAACAGAAGACAGAAACGTCCATGTGACAGGCGGCTGCCAAGAAACATCGAGTCTTTAGTAGGGGATATGATCACCCCTGAGTGCGTTACAGGATTTACAACGTCTGTCGATGCTGAGGACGAGGTTGTCAAGGAACTATTGAGGCATCGCGGCCCGTTCCTCTTGTAGCGCCAATCGCAGCTGCGGAGTCCTTGCTGGCGGCTGGTGACGTGCTGCCAAGCGTCTCCAGAGAAGGTCCCACACGTGTTCGATTGGATTTAAATCCGGGGACCTTGCAAGCCAATCCATGCGTTGGATATCTTCACTCTCTAACAGCTCTGCGACAGCTACTCTACGATCAGATGTAGCGTTGTTGTCCATGAAGAGGAACTCCAGGACCAACAGCACCTCTAAACAGACTCACGCGAGGCAGGAGAACATCGGTAGGATAGCGGACACCAGCGACTGAACCTCCTTGGAAAATATGCAGGTCAGTACGGCTACAAAGCATGATACCGCCACAAACGAGAACTCCGCCACCTCCAAACCGGTCCCTTTCGATGATGTTGAAGGTGTGATTGCGTGTTCCCTGCTCTCTCCAGATGTGTATACATCCAGAATCGGTCGTCAGACTAAATCGGCTCTCATCCGTAAAGAGAACTCGACCCCATTGCTTACGTGTCCACTTCTTGTGTTCCTGGCACCACAGAAACTGCCGCCTCCGATGAGTATGCGTTAATGGCACACACCGTACTGGTCGTCGCGCAAATAGACCACCTTTGTGCAGCCTCCTGGCCACGGTAAAACGAGATAACGGACGTCTAGTTGTCTGTTGCGTGTGCCTTGCAATTTCTCCCGCTGTTTGCCGTCTGTCTCTTCTCGTCTGTAGGACAATATACAGGTCGTTCGCCGCCGTGGTTGCTTGTGGACGACTACTACTAAACTCTCGGACAGCAGTTCCTGTCGTTTGAAATGTTCTCTAAGCTCGTAAAACGATGCCGTGAGCGATTCCGAACTCTTCGGCGACACTAGTCACACTACGATCTTCTTCAAACTTCCCAATGACGCGGCATCGGGCAAAGTCATCCAGATGTCGTCTACGGGATTGCCTGTTGGCCATATCACACGGTGGCAGCAAGTCGACGTCGTTCAAACCGATGTACACCGTGAAATAGCTTTCACCGAATTGCTGAGCGTACACCGTCCGTGTGCTTTACACCCTTCTGATCTCATTCCCCTACGTCATGCTGCATATATGCGCATGCCCTACCGTACCGGATCCTAATCCATCTCCTGAGTGGTCTTTCGGTCCGTTCTGCCTGCTCGTTCCTCTGTTATGCTAATTTCTCCTCTTCGTCCTTAATTTTTGCACACCAGTGTTATTGCAAACACCCCGGTGTTCAGGGAACTAAGAGTCAAAAGCTTGAGGTGGAACAGTATCGTACATAGAGTACTCAGAAATTCCTTTAAGGCGTCTCAAACGTGAAAGAAAGATGGTGACGAGGGCACATTATTATTGTTCAAAATGGCGAAGAGATTGAAAATGGCGGATACATTGTTTGAACTGACAAACCGGAGCTTGAAAACCCAAGTCAAAAGACCAGCGAATCTTCGTTAAAAAAATCTTTGCGTTCGTTCTTGAAGAAAGAAGGTGACGAAGTTGTTTACGGGACAAACACCGGTAAATCCGAGGGAGGGAGCCCACTTTACGTACAATATCGGACGCTGTGCTGGATCGAGAGCGCACCGACACAGTACGTTGTTCGGCTGGGGCCGAAGAGTTGTCAGGAAGAGCCGAATTCGCGGAGATGTCCATTGGAAACGAGGAGGACAATAGACTCTTCTGTTTGGTAGATTTCTTTGAGGAAACGGACCTCTTAGAAGAGGAAGCATTAGTCGACACGTACATCTGTTGATCAGAGACGGTCTCAGATTCGGAGGTAGGGGAAGCAGATGAGTCATCCGTTGGCGCAGTGGTCTAAGCGATGGCTTCTGATCATTCGTCCGAAAGGGGTCCCGGTTGGAATTGCGGTGAGGCATGGATGTTCTGTTTGTCTTACGGCACTGACTCTCTTCCTTCCATGGAACCAGGGACCCTAAATTAGGAACGGGTGACTGATTATAGCCTATTGAGTTGCTCACGGTGTTCGTAAAACCTCCAATAAAAAAACCCGTGAGAGTGGGACTCGTTTGAATGGCACAAGGCATTGTAAGACGCGGTGACTGCAGTGTGCTTTCCTGAAGAAAGGAGACCTGTGGAGCCACACTTGAATTTTCAGATCCGGCTCCTAGTTCTAATGATCCTTCAATGAGAAGCACTTGAGGAACACTTGGCACATCAGAGTAGAAAAGTTCTGTTGTGCAGATGTCAGTGGTCGGGACAGACTCCAAGAGGCGTGGAGGAGGCAGTACCTTCCCCTGGACAACGGTGGAAAATGGCTGGAGTCTTTCAGATGGCTCACAGGAAGCACAGAAGATGGTGGATTAACAACAAACACCAGTAGATGTACTTGCGGAAGCATCAGGCTGCAAGGAGGAGTGAGCTGCCGCGGACGGGTTTTCACCAAGAGAACTTAGTCGTCGGGTCCGACAAGCTGTCGTAGTGTTATCTTGCGTCAGACACTGTGTACAATATTGAAATGTAAAATCTTGAAATTATATGAACGATTACAGATGTTAACAGTCATATCTGTGGGGCAATCCCGCAAGGACTGGTCGGTCGGGAAGTTGCCTTAGAAAGCCAGAAAAGTGGGTGAAATGATTGACTTGGGGTGGCATCCGAAAAGTGGCCGACTTTTTCTACATTTTTGCAGACTTTATCAACCAGCAAGGGTAGTATGTCGTCAGGAATCGCCTGAGGGACGGTATAGAAAGTCATTGCAATAGGCCCTTTCGAAATTGGAGACTGCCACCCCGGTGACGCAGTGGTCTAACCGCTGGCTTGTGATTATTCGTCCGTGATGGGGTCGAATCCCGGTGAGGCATGGATGTTGTGCTTGTCTTACAGCCCTGGCTCTCTCTCTTTCCTGGAACCAGTGTCCCAAAGTTAGGGACGGGCGATTGCTGTAGCCCATTGAGTTACTCACGGTGGTCGTTAAAACTTCAATAATAAAAAACAACAACAACTGGAGACTGAATGAGGTGTGCACCAATGTTCAAGCCATTGGACGCGAAGTCAATATCAGTTTTGAGGTCAAAGAACACAGAGATACCTTGAGGTGTTCTGGCGATTCCGGAAATTGAAGATGCAAAAATATGGATAGATAGAGCCTCCATGTAACGAGGTAGAGAAGTGTTGGGTAGGACATGAAAGAATACATATCAATCTAATAAGAAGGCAAACTCTCTGACTACCTTTGACTGAACTTCAATTGTAGCGGTAACAGTTTTGTAGGCGATCTGTACAATCAGGATACCAGTTGACGGCGGTACTGAAGAGGCAGGAGTAGGTGATGAGGTTGAATCTCGTTGAAGAAAAGTCACGACTGATGCCTTTCCTGACGGCTTGAGAGGTGGAGAAGGCAGCATTAAATCATGAGAAGGCAACTGTGCAACGGCAGGTACAGGAGGGGCAGACAGAGGTAGCGCATCTGATTGATTTTTTTTTTATTGGAATTTTAACGACCACCGTGAGCAACTCATTGGGCTATAAGCAGTCGCCCGTCCCTAATTTAGGGTCAGTGGTTCCAGGGTAGGGAAAGAGCCAGTTCCGCAAGACAAACACAACAGCCATGCTTCACCGGGATTCGAATCCGGACATTTTTCGGACGAATGATCAGAAGCCATCGCTAATTTTTTTTTTTTTTTTTTTTGGAGGTTTGACGACCACCGTGAGCAACTCAATGGGCTATAAGCAGTCGCCCGTCGATAATTTAGGGTCAGTGGTTCCAAGGAAGGGAGAGAGCCAGTGTCGTAAGACAAACGCAACATCTATGCCTGACCGGGATTCGAACCCGGACATTTTTCGGACGAATGATCAGAAGCCATCGCCTAAGACCACCGCGCCACTGGGGCGGCAAGCACATCTGCACCAAGTTCTGAGACAGGAGACATCTTAGTAGACGGGATGACGACATCAATGACAGTGGCGTCTGGGAGAAAGGTACTTTAACTTCCATGGAGTTGGAGAGTAGGGTGTGATCTATTGTGTGAGATATACACTCACGAGAATGAATTTTGCGCACCTAGCAGAAAACATGCTACAATCGCGAAATTTTGCAATATGCTACACTGCGTGCCGGTATGCAAAGGACCCACGACCGCATACCCTATTGTGGCACTGCAAGAACTGACCGGCAGCCGTATAAACCAGCGTGTAGTCGATGCCCCACTAAAGCGAAAGGTACAGGCCGACGCAAGCAAGAGTACAGTGTGACAAGCATGCCGGGTAGACGCCAGAGACGTCGATTTACGCAACTTCGGACTTTGAGAGAGACCTGATTATTGGGCTTAAAACCGCTGGGTAGCCCGCCACGTGGATTGTTCTGGCCATACTGTTCGACTGCGTTGGGAGGAGTGAACACGTGACGGCACTGCCACGCGGCGAAGCGGCTCCGGACGGACCAGGAGGACCACCGGTACAGAGGATCTACGGATCATGCGCCAGGCAAGAACGGATCCCAATGGGTTCCGATCCACTGTACAGGCAGATGTAGCGGCTCCTGTGTGAACAAGAGCCATTTCCCGACACCTCGCGGAAGCGACTCTGCGATCCCAGCGCCCCTTACGTGTGCTGCTCTTAACACCGGAACATCGCCGGCTCGGTGTGCAGTGGTGCCAAGCCAGAATGACGTGGAACGTCACAGACTAGAGACGTATGTTGTTTAGCAATGAGTGCCGCTTCGTTTTGGGGACAGATGATCATCGTGTCTGGGTGTGGAGGTCCGCGGGTCAACGGAATAATCCCAAATCCCAACCTAGCTATCGAGCACCCCACCTCCCCCACTGCAGGCATTATGCTCTGAGGAGCCTTAGCCTACGATAACCCATAAGCCCTAGTAGTGGTACTTGGATCATTGACGGGCCAGCGGTATGTGGATGAGATTCTACGGCCCCATGTGCTTCCATTCCTGGCCGGGATTCCAGGTCGCTATACCATCAGGAAAATGCCCGCCCGCACGCTGCTCGGGCTGCCCAGGACTGCCTACGTCATGTCCAGACAGTTCCATGGCTTGCCCGCTCTCCGGACATGTCCCCTATTGAGCAAGTGCGGGACCAGTTGAAACGCCAGCTGCCGCCGTGCTGCACTATCCGGGACTTGGAGTACAGCGTCCAACACGTGTCGGCCAGTATGCCGCAGGACAACATCAAGTCAGGCATCTGTTCGCTTCCATGCCGGGCCGTATTGCAGCCTGTATCGCCGTAAGAGGCGGTGCCACTCGCTATTGAAGATGGCCGGACTGCGATCCACAGATTCCTCTGTAATTGCGTTGCAGCTCTGTTTTCGCCATCATGTGTATCATTCATCTGTATCATTACGTACATAAAATTTCAGTTCAATCCGATGCATCTTTCTTGGTGCGTAAATTTCATTTTACGTGAGTGTGTAAAACAGAACGTTTATCTATCTACACTTAGTCGTTGATGCCTTCGAAATACTAGAAGCGCAATGCTCAAATGCATGGCGGACTGAAAACTTCGGAAAAGAAGAATTATTGCATGCAGGCCAATAAACTCACCTTGAATAAGGATATGCTTTGAATAAGAAGCTATTTACTTAAAACATAATATGAGCTTTCTACACAGAGGGAAAAAAATTCCAACATCACGAAAAAATAGTTGTAGAGGAATGAAATGGCGGCAATACATTTGTATAGGTAACATATTTAATCGATTAAGGTTTCAAGATCACAGCTTATTGTAAGCGCGAGAAGAGCCATTTTAAATGTGAAATGCTGGTACATTAATAACCGGTGTCCCCGCTAAAATGTTGAATGCAAGCACGCGAACGTTCATGCATTGCGTCGTACAGGTGCTGGATGTCAGTTTGTGGGATGGAGTTCCATGCCTGTTGCATTTGGTCGGTCAACACAGGGACGGTTAATGCTGGTTGGGGGTGACGCTGGAATTGTCGTTCAATGATGTCCCATACGTGCTCGATTGGTGAAAGATCTGGTGATCTAGCAGGTCACGGCAACATGTCGACACTCTGTAGAGCATGTTGGGTTACAACAGCGGTATGGGGGCGAGCGTTATCCTGTTGAAAAACACCCCCTGGAATGCTGTTCATGAATGGCAGCACAACAGGTTGAATCACCAGACCGACGTACAACTAAGCCGTCAGGGTGCGTGGGATAACCACGAGAGTGCTCCTGCTGTCATTGGAAATTGCTCCCCAGACCATAACTCCAGGTGTAGGTCCAGTGTGTCTCAGCCGCAGACAGGTTGGTTGCAGGTGCTCACCTGGCCTCCTTCTAACCAACACACGGCCATCACTGGCACCCAGGCAGAACCGGTTTTCATCAGAAAACACAACAGATCCTCATTCCGTCCTCCGATGAGCTCTAGCTTGACACCACTGACGTCGCAAACGACAGTGGTTTGGAGTAAGTGGAATGCACACTACAGGGCGTCTGGCTCTGAGCTGTCCTTCAAGTAACCGATTTGTAACAGTTCGTTGTGTCACCGTGGTGGCAACTGCAGATCGAAGTGCTGCTGCAGACGCGGTACGATGCGCCACGGCCATACGTCGTACATGGTGGTCCTCCCTCTCAGTAATGCCACGTGGCCGGTCGGAACCCGGTCTTCTTGAGGCAGTACCTTCCCTTGACCACCGCTGCCAACAATCATGCACAGTGGCTACATTCCTGCCAAGTCGTTCTGCAATATTGCGGAAAGAAAATCCACCTTCTCGTAGCCCTATTACACGACCTCGTTCAAACTCCGTGTGCTGTTGATAATGGTTTCTTCGTCTTCTTAAAGGCATTATTGACTAACATCAACACACTACGTCGAATCTCAACGATAACTAACGCTCACGAACGTTACAGCGCTTATTTACAGCAAACCTGCTTTGCATATTCCGAGGGGCGCTACTAGCGCCACACGTATGCGCCGAGCGCGAAATTTGCATAGACTTCATCTTACAGATGTACTCTCACCGCCTACCAACTGTCGTTTATCTAACCCAACCGCTTCTTGGTGTTGGGATTTTTTTCCGTCAGTGTATATACATAACATGTAGAATAAACGAAGGTTCACTTTGGTTTAGAAGACACTCACAGCTAGAGTAACTTTACAGCTGACGAACATGACACTTTTTCTGTATGGTCACCACTTAGCGCGTGTGAGTTCACTTGAGGTGCCACGTGTTCAATGCAATTAAAATTTCTAAACAACTTCTTCCTTCCACGCACGCGCGGACTTTGCCTTACTACTGCTGTGAAGCGCGCCGTATGTTTCCAAATTGATCAACTTCGGCCAATGATATCGGTAATGTGGGATCACCGGGAGCCGCCATTTTGGCGGCTTCCACAAATAGTCGGTGTTTGGAGGTGAAAACGTGAGTAGAACTTAATGATGAGAGCAAATTACGAGGTAAGAATAAGTGAAAAACATAGTTCGTACCTTTATGGTGACAATACGCACAGATAGAAGAGACGAAAGGAAGGAAAACTCACTCAAATGGTCAAAATATTGGGACACGAGATACACACAACCAGCTTAGTTAGAGTTAGCTTTGCATCAGAATCAGTCCGAGTTCTGAATATTCGGAGCGATAACGAAGTACCACGTGATGTCAACGCCACGTGCGGCTACTATAAATTTTGTACACGTATCCTCTGAGTGTTATCAGTCAACGTTCGCCAGCGGAGGTGCCAACTTTTGAAAACTATTGGGTGAGCTCAATGACCTTTATGGTTTCATAAAAAAAATCTCACAAACTCTCCTTTACATAGATCCTGATTTTACTTTTATATCATCTATATGACGGCGGATAGCATATAATATAGAAAGCAAAAAATAACAAACTGCAGAACTTCAAATGATTCTTTCCGTGTGAATATAAGGAAATTATATACCTGGAAAATACAAATCATTACAACCCGCGAGCCGCGAACGCTCCGCACCTGCACTCACCAGAACTCATTGCAGCTGACGAACATGTGGGATTTGAAGAGAACATGTAGGAAATGAAGAGAACAGGTGTATCCAAAAGACAATGTGTTCTCTTCAATTTCCACGTGTGAATCCTGGCATTGGGACTGATATTTTCTACCCCCAGGCCACACCACATTCACTGCCAGACGAGACGTCAGACTGCCTGGCGGCTATCTTGCCCAGGGGAGTGATTAGAAAGGGTATTGCAAGCAGTTCTCTCAACACTGCAATAGGATACACAAAAAGGATCACTACCAGGGAAAATAAGTGATATTATTTTTGGACTGCGATTGAGAACTCAGAGAAAGAGGTTGAATTTCGAACGAAGAGAACAGATAATGATCCATGTTGTTTCGAATCCCCTAAGTGTTGTAAATTATATGTAAATTATTATATTTGGATTCAAAAAGGATAAAATACATATTTAAAACTCGTTTAGCCTTGTTGCTTGAAACATACATTCTATAGATACGTTTTCCATAACACATGATTAAATATTTTGATAAAGTAATTTCTCTAAAAAATTCTACAGGGTGATCCATTTAAACCAGTACCATGTGATTTACTTATAACTTTTTTATAAATAACAACAAAATCATACAGTAAGTTGAGAATTGTACATGTGGTATTAGAGAATCATTTTATCAAAGCAAATGTTGGAATTGTCCTCCATTTTCTTGTAAACACAGTTGAACACGCCGCGCCATATTCAGTGATGTCTCATGTAGAGTACGAGCAGTAACATTGCCAATTTCAATCGTGATTGTTTCACGCAATGCATCCAATGTTTTTGGATGGGTTTTGTAAACTCTATCCTTTAAGTAGCCCCATAAAAAAAGTCAGGGGAAGTTAAGTCCGGAGATCGGGGAGGCCATATGTTTTTTGGAATTAATCTGTCATCAAATCTGTCTTTCCCTTGTCCGGTTCCTGCAGATAATGGATTACGTGCACTTTAAATGGTCGAATATTCGCTTTTTTTGCTGCCCGTAGACAAGTTCCGTATGAATATCCTGTCAGTTGGCTTAATCTGCGCAGCAATTTCGTCGGAGAATGAAGTAAACGTTGCCAAAGATCTTCCACACGCGTTTGGGGCATCGGAGAGTGGTGTCTACCGCTACCGCTGAGAAGAAAACCGGTTTGCTCCAGTCTTTTTACCATCGACAGAATTGTTGACTTGCTTGGCACTTTTCGAACTCCAAACTCTCTTCAAAATGCTCGTTGCGTTTTGATGACAGAATTGGTTACCCAATACGATTTCGCTAAAAAAAACACGCTCTGGAACAGAGTACTGCATGTTTCCGAATGCACGCAAGTGAATGACAACGCAACAACAAACAAATCACGAGCTGAGTTACAGTTACGGTTAACAATCTTCTTCATAGTGGCGGTTTTCATTCTCCAGGAGTTGCTGCTTCTATTGAAAAAAGAAGTTCCTTGCGCGATCCCTTGCAAAAATGTAAGGTTTTTTCAGGGTACTGGTTTAAATGGATAATATAGTAACAATCGTAATAAAACACGGCAAATTATCCGGTGGACTCGGGCCCGACGGACTCATATAAGTTGGTGTCCATGTTCGCCAGCAGTGGGGGAACGTGGAGAAGTAAACCAATGACCGTTGCTAATTAGTTGGGCCTGGAAGGCAGGTGCTAGTATTTCGGAAACAGCCACATCTGTTGGGTGCTCCCGTACTACTTTCTGTAGTATGCAGGGCTTCGCTGTTGCGATCTGTCTTATGATAGCGCTTGAGAGTATATTCATATTCTGCTTTTCATTGTACGCTGTTGCTTAAATATTTTTTGTTACTGTCTGCCTTATAATTGTGCTTAAGTACATGTAATTTTTTCTGATGGTGTTCAATAAATACTTAGTCTACAAATATTAATTGAAATTCATCGCTTTGGTGACGTGTTGAACTTTTGATTTTGGCTGTTTATATTTATGCCTTTCTCATTTCCTAAACTCTCCGTTTTTCCAATTAGGTGTTGCCGTAGCTGCCAGTGTGTTCACCATGACTGTGATGAGCCTGGATAGATACTTAGTCATTTGCCATCCCATCGCTGTGAGGCGCCACTTATACAGAAGACATGTCGGCTGGAGCATTCTCTTTGTGTGGATTCTCGCTTTACTCTTATTCGTTCCTGTCCTGCTCGTGCGAAAAGCAAGGGGTCTAGTACTTCATGCCGGAACCTCGTAAGACATGTTTCATATAACATTATTGTTTTCCCACGATTATCTAAGTTTATTTGGAGTAGCTCATATATTTCATGGCTATTGGCTCCGCTGGCCGAGTAGTCCGGAGCGCCGGCTCCGGAAAAATTGTCTGAGATACGTTCCAGTAATAAGTCCTGATGGGGCATAGCTGGTGTACCTGTTGGGTGGTGGTGGTGTTATATTTTCTCTTGAACCAGTGGCCCTAAATTACGGAAGGGCGACGGCTCATATTTCTCAAAGGTATTCATACTGGTTGTTAAATTCCGAAACAAAACGAATAAACGTTAATTCTGTTAGTATGATATAGATCTTTAATAGCGCAGTTCAGCGAAAAGATCCTATAAAGAATAAAACCTGTATAAAACGCTACGTCTATCCCTACCGCTCTGACGTCATTCAGTTCTTGCAGCGCCATCTGCTTTTATCCGGTAGCCGAAAGCGGAACTAAGTTCTCCGCTATCGCACGATACGTAAAATCAAGGAGGAATACCGGTAAAATAAAATAAAGTCAGTAAGACAAACGACTTCATCTGTGGCGACACGCACGAGCTCGAAAAAATGTCTGCGACGTTTGTTCTGTTACGTAGGTGTTATGTCGTGTTTAATTTCATTTTCTCCGCGTTGCAGAGTAATTTTATAAAGAAGATTAAAATAATTGGAGAGTAATTTCATATAAAGGAATCCGCGGTATTATAAATATAAATCACCAAATCTACACTGCTGGCCACCCAAAATGCAACACAAAGAAGGACACGAGATAGCAAAACCAGATATACTGGACACATAAAAACAGATACAAAGATTAAACAATTGAGCTTACAGGCCCGTGCGACTTGCGGAACACGCAGACATCAATAGTTCGTGCGGCCCCCATGGCTGGCAATAAGGCCGCTACACGCCGCGGCATCGAACGAAAGAGGCTTTGGATGTGGGCTTGGGGTATGTCGGTCCGGGTTGCTTCCACACGTTGTCACAGTTTATGAGGCGTAGCCGCTGGTTGTGCTTGCCGGTCCACTCGGTTGCCGATCAGCGACCAGACGTGTTCGATGGGCGGCATATCGGGGGAACAGGCGGGCCACAGCAGCAGTGACACCTGGCGGGGCGTGAAGAATTGTTGTGCGATGCGTGCCATGTGCGGGCGCGCATTGTCCTGTTGAAACGTGGCCGCTGGAAGGTCCTGCATGGAAGGGAGGACTACAGGCTCCAAAACGTCGAAGATGTAGCGGTGGCTGTTGAGTGCACCGGCGATGCGTGCCAGAGGGGTGCGGGTGTCATATCCAATTGCTCCACAAACCATAACGCCAGGCGACGAACTGATATGGCGATGCATAATGCAGGCGTCATACAGTCTATCGCCGCGGTGCTGCCACACGCGGATTCGACCATCGTGGTGTTGCAGGCAGAAGCGGGATTCGTCGGAGAAGACAATGTCGTGCCATTCCATAGTCCAGGTGCGGCGTTCAACGGCCCACTGCCCCCGCACTGGCTGGTGGTGTAACTTCAATGGTAATCGGAGAAATGGGCGCCGTGCGACAACTCCCCGCTCCAGCAGACGACGTCGAACGGTGCGTGCTGACACAGGTTGTTGCGCAACACACCCTAATTCCTGCGCTAATGTTCGGGATGTGGCGGTGCGAGCCGTCAATGTTCGCCACACAACATGCCTGTCCTATTGTTCGGTGGAGCGCCGCGGATGTGGCAATCGCTCACGTCAGTCCGTCCGTAGTCCAGATGCGGCGTTGTCGGATGTGGCAATCGCTCACGTCGGTTCGTCCGTCCCTCCTGCACCCACCGAATCCATACTCGCCTCACTGTGGCTGTCGTCCCACACGGGCGCCGATGTCTGGGTACGATAAACCGCTGTCGTGATAAGCCTCTATTCGTCCTCTGTCGGACTCCGAATCGTGCTGGAATGACTGCCGTATTTTGCGACGAGGCATCAGAAAGCTTCCCACGCAGAGGTCCGGCAGCACAACACTCTTCCACTACTTACACCCCGCCTTCTGTGCACCCTTCATATAGTGTTTCTCGGTGACGTGCAGGGCGCACATGATTTGCATATGCCCTGCAATGCCAATCGTTTGCATGTCCTCTCGCGGGCGACGCATGCTGCGAATTTCAGGCCAATCGGATGCTTCCTTCTGGCTGTTGCATTTTGTGTGGCCAGCAGTGTATTTATAATGCTCTAACGTACAATAAAAACTGAAATTTTGAGCTGTCAATGTGAGCAAAATCACGTCTAAAAATATTTTCAGCTCTTACATCAATGAGCTTCTACTATATTTCCTTACAGAAATCCGGCGTCTATTTGATATGTTTTCAATCTGCTTCAATTAAAAATTTCACACCGTCCTAGGTAAGGCAACATAAAAAAACCCGTCCTAGACGGTCTGCGGGCTAATAAACAAAGAAAGATTGAAATCAGTGATATTCTAATGATAGCCGACTTGGGTTTAATTACACACGATACATCACAAGACAGTGAATTAATTATCTTTATCCACTGAAAAGCAAAATCGGAATTTTTTTAACCGAAGAAAGAATGTATGCTATAAATATACGTTCCTTTCCTTTAGGAATGACACGAAGCACAAACACAAGCTCATCAATGGCGGACACTAAATCAAAATAAACAACCATCGCTCTCCGTTGCCTCGGGAAGGAAGAAGACTGATGTCGTTTTGCGCACGCGCGGTTGTGCACCGCATCGCTCCATCTGTTCGAGTTCGGCGGAATATGGCGCGACTGGACTCTTGTTGATCTTCCCATCTGATACGACGTGTTTGCAACAAATTCCCGGGATGGGATATAAGTAATACCACAAGAAAGAACAAAACATTTATGAAAACCTGTGTTTCAAGAAATAACAAATTTTACAACCAGTAGTACCAGCTGACATAAACCTGGGCCTTTGATCCACCGATTCTTCCGCCACCACAGAATTCCGAATCTTTAACTCTTTTACTGGGTGGAACAAATTAACTCGAAGTTAGCAAAATGGGCTGAAAACAGCTCGTACGACTATATTCGCTGCCTAAAAAGAGAGCAGAACGCGGTTGGAACGAGGAAATCTGCGCATCAGAAAGCGTTGCTTTCTATTTACGCTTGTTATTCAAAGTTGTCAATTCGTGGGATCACTTATCATTTCTGACTGAAAACCTGAGCCTAAGAAGGGAGAGACATGTTCGAATCACTCGTTTCTACTCAGCGGCATAAAGTCCGTGTCACAGGGACTAGCACTTTTCCATCATGCCTTTTTTTAATGGAGCAGAGAATATATCACATAAGCGAACGCTTATCACTAGTTGCAGATTCAAGGTCGGCACTGCTGAGATGAGGGAGTAAAAGGAATTATTTTGCGGTAGGATTTGTAAAATCCATGAACAAGGGGAGCGAAGAAACAAACTACAAATGTGGAGTCCTGGACTCAAGGTCGGCACTGCTGAGATGAGGGAGTAAAAGGAATTATTTTGCGGTAGGATTTGTAAAATCCATGAACATGGGGAGCGAAGAAACAAACTACAAACGTGGAGTCCTGGACTCTTAGGATTTCAATGAAAAACTGTACCATCCAGTGCTCAAGAGAGTATACACATTAATACAGACAAGTGGCGTGGACCAGGAGCATCAAACAGAAGTCTACGCTCTTTTCACGTTTTTATACGTGAGTCACGGAAGCATTCTCATCGGCCGCTACCGGGAAACGAACCCAGGGTCTTCCAGTTACGCACTGGACCTGCTTCCACTGCACCACAGCGGCTTTAATTCCTCCAGACTCACATACACTAACTGCCAAGCCACTTGGCAGGTTGCTTCTTGGAGCCCCGCACAATGCTGGGGATTCACCAAAGATGGTAAGCAGCAACTGAACAAAGAATTTGGAGGCGAATGAATAATTATTACAGACAAGTGACGTGGACCAGGAACATCAATTAGAACTAATTGCTCTTTCCACGTTTTTGTACGTGAGTCACGGAAAAATTCTAATCGGCCGCCACCGGGAAGTAATTTAGGTCTTGGTTCACGGTGGCGGCAGATGAGAAATTTTCCGTGACTCACGTATAAAAACGTGGAAAGAGCGAAGACTTCTGTTTGATGAGTTTACACATAGTGCACGTTAAGTAATCTGAGAAAAATTATAACATCAAAACAACAAACTATATTTTGAATTGTCACTTACACAGATTCAATATAATCTCCCTCCAACTCCACACAATAGTGATATCTTTTGTTCAGGGGTTCAGAGGTACGATAGAAGTCCGGTACCGGAACCTCCTTTAGTCTGTTGGTCACACCACGTAGGATGTCCTCAATGTCGCTGAAGCGCCCCCCTTTCAAGGCGCACTTCACGTTTGGGAAGAGGAACAAAATCTGCGGCAGCCAAATCTGGCGAGTAGGGCGGATGTTTGATCATACAGATCTGCTTGGAAGCCAGAAAATGCTTCACAGACAACATGCTACCCGGTGCTCTCTCTGTTTGTGTGTCAACGTGTGTGGCACAAACCTCAAACCCATCTTCCTGATCTTTTCAAAAGATTACCGTGGCCGTTTCCATACCGACAACAAGCTGTTCAGCAAGTAGCCTATAGTGTCTACCTGGGCTGCTCACTGCCATGGGCAACAATTCGCTTTACCTGCCAAGGGTAACTATTTTGCTAGCCTTTACCACATTTTCATTTGTTCGTGCAGAAACTGGACGTCCTATGCGTGGTTCATCCTCGAGGGACTCCCTCTCATTTTTTAAACGTTGAAAACCAGTGGAACATTTGTGCGCGGATCAGACAACCATCGGTATAAACTGTTTTTAGATCATGGTACACTTCCGTGACATTTTCATTATTCATAGTAAAATGTTATCACAGCTCTTTGCTCCATTGCGGAACTTCAATCATGAAAGAAATACGGGATTACACCATATAATACAAATTTTGAAGATGACAATTCGATTTTTGGTGTAAATGTGACAAGGATGGTAAGTCAGATACACCAAAAATCGGATAGTTACTTTCAAAATTTGTATTATATGGTGTAATCCCGTATTTCTTTCATGATTTATCTGCTCCTCTGGGCAATCACGGGATAGGATTCTTAACTTCCAGATTCGCAAAACATGAATGCCGGTTGCTTCGACAAGCGAATCCTGTGATGGTTACAAGCAAATTAATCGGCAACTTGAGACTTTTTTTTTTTTTTTTGAGGTTTAACGACCACAGTGAAAAACTCAATGTGCTATAAGCAGTCGCCCGTCCCTAATTTAGGGTCACTGGTTCCAGGGAAGGGAAAGAGCCAGTGCCGTAAGACAAACACAACATCCATGCCTCACCGGGATTCGAACCAGGACCCCTTACGGACGAATGGTCAGAGGCCATTGCTTAGACCACTGCGCCACCGGGGCGGCCAACTTGAGACTTGGTAGTTCTGGGTGGTATAGTGGTTAGCATACCCGGGCGTTATCTGGAGAGACGCGGGTTCGAGTCATGCTGCAGGACGATGAAATTTTCAAGTTTTCGGATATTATCTGACTTACAATCCTTATCACATTTACACCAAAAATCGGATTGTGATCTTCAAAATTTGTATTATAGGGTGTAATCCCGTATTTCTTTCATGATACATTTGTGTTTGTTTAATTGTCTGTTCTTCAGCGTGAATAATAAATTCATGGTCTCTGTATTGTTTCTATTTTGATTTTTGCCAAAAGATTTGCACCCATTTTTTGTTTTACTTAAAATGCGGCTGTTTCTTAGAAATTGTCAACCAGTGTAGTATTGTAGCTGATGAAGAAAAAAAAATAAAAAAACACTCGCTCCGATCTAATGTGTAAGCAATGTGAATTCCTGACCATTGGACTCTACTGATCAGCTCCAGCTTCACAGCGCTACATCATCATCATCATCATCATCATTGTCAACCATTATCAATCCACTGCTGGACGAAAGTCTCCCCAAGTTCCCTCCACAACGGTCTGTCTTGTGCCAGTCTCCTCCATGTCACTCCCGCATACTTTCGAATTTCATCCACCCATCTTCCATGTGGTCTTCTTCTGGGTCTTTCCCTGTCCCTTGGAATCCAATCTAAAATTTCGGCTGTCCATCGATGGTCTGTCCTTCTGGCAGTATGTCCAGCCCATTGCCATTTCAGGGATTTAACTCTGATCATGATGTCTTCCACTCTTGTCATTTTTCGGATCCACGAGTTCCTCTTCTTATCTCTCCTGATTACACCAAACATGCACCTATCCATGCTTCGTTGAGTTGTCTGCAGCTTCTGTATGCTTCTTTTAGTTAAGGTCCACGTCGCTTATGCATCGTTAAATATTGTACCGAAATCTAAGTTTCACTAACATTGCTGCACATACTGGCACGTGCCTTTCTTTTTCGCTTAAACAGCTTTTTCCTCCACAATCTCTGCGCCTTATCCCTGATGAGTAGTTTTTGTATTTCTCAGAAGTATTTTTGCACTCTTTATTTTCTGGGTCTTATTGTTCGTTCTCCCGACACTGTTATAACAGAACCGCTCACTTCTCGCGGCCATGACGACGTCTCGACCTATGGCCTCACGGGCTGGTTGTCCGCTTATATACCGCGCGCCGTTCTTGCGATTGGTCTGCAAATGCAATAAATTGCATAACGTTTACATGTGCATTTATCCTGTAATTTGCATGGCGCTGCGTTCACGATTTCGTTGTGTGGCATTTTTTTCTGTCAGGCAGTGTACAAATGCTAACCGATAACCAGGTAGAGAGACATCCCAGTGTGGAATATGTCCACCCAGAACATCAATGCAGTTCTCACAACGTCGTGGCATGCTGAGGACCACGTGACCCAGGCGTTCCTAAAGCAAACTGGCCCACTCCTCCCTCAGAACACGGATGCGTCTCTGCTTGTTTTCTAGAGAGAGATTTCGAACACATATGCATCCCAGACGTGTTCGAATGGGCTGAGGCGAGAGGAGCGTGTTGTACTGTTCCCGTACAATGACGGGTCGCGCTGTCGTCCATTGACAGAAAGTATTCTCGTACAGCACAACGGAATAATCGAAACTTCGTTGTAATATCGATCGCTCGTCATAGTTCCATTTTCCAATACCTGTAGCACTGTGCAGCCATTAATCCTGATGCCGCCCAGCACCATGACCCCAACACCGCCGAATCTGTCCCTTTCCCGCACATTCTCTCGCTGGTATGCAGTACCGCTTTCACGCCAGATCAACTAACCTCTAGAATCGGAGGAGAAGAGTACATTGGTCCGTTGATGACGTGTCCAATTTCTGTCGGACCACTGAAAATGTGCGCTACGTTGAGCTCTGCATAGAGCAATGGTTCCCAACCGGTAATCCGCGAGAAGCTCAAAAGTGGTCTTTGGGGCTAATGTGACATAAGTATAAAACAAACCACAATCATCCGAGATTACGCGAGTGAATATTCATGAAAGCGACGGATTTGCGCACGTGGTTGAGCTGAAGGCTGACCGCAGCCGTAACCATGGCTACGCCTCAGCATGAGCCGTGCGCATGCGCTGCAGTGCTGGACGCTGCAGAGGAGTCAGTATCCAGTTGTCAGCCGCTCGGTAAGAATGTGCATTTTGTGGCACTATAACGTATTTTCGATTGTGTAAGAAAATGGCACAGAAAAGAAATTACGATAGTTGTTATATGAAGTTCGGGTTCTTTTTTTTTTTTTTTTTTTTTGATTGGAGGTTTAACGACCACCGTGAGCAACTCAATGGGCTATAAGCAGTCGCCCGTCCCTAATTTAGGATCACTGGTTCCACGGAAGGGAGAGAACCAGTGCCGTAAGACAAACACAACATCCATGCCTCACCGGGATTCGAACCCGGACCCCGTTCGGACGAATGATCAGAGGCCATCGCTTAGACCACTGCGCCACCGGGGCGGCGAAGTTCGGGTTCGACGCATTTGAAGTAAATAAGGAGATTAGACTCCAGTGTGTGATTTTGTGCTACAATCCTCAGTAATCCCACACAGCACAGAATATTTCGTATATGATACAAGTACGTAGCACTGGAACATAGAGACTTCAGATACGTTGCGCAATGAAACAGTAATGTTTCATAAACCTTACGGTTACGTCAAAATGTTCTCAAACGTTGCATAACTTTGAAACATAACCGATGCGTTACATTGAAAGGTCTTTGTAACTTCGTTACACTACTATTAAGTATTTGAAAGAAATTATATTACTGTTACGTGTTAATAGGGGGTCTCTGTAACAAAGTAAGCCGTCAACGAACGGCACCAGCCGTCCACGTGCTGCTTCAAGGACGGATGTGATGGATTCCGGGTCAATCATGATGTCAGTCGCAGCCATTTTTTTCACACGTGATCTTTCCGACCATCTTTTGTCCGCCATTTTCTCTTTGTGCCACGTGATCCTACCGAACATGCTTTGTTCGCTAGATTATTTTTACCTCTCCACATGGTCTCACCGATATCTTTAGTACGCCATTTTGTTTTTCCCATCAGAAAATTTTACGGTGTTAGGTCACGACGCTGGGGAAATTTTCTTTCAAAGGATTTGTATTTCCTTTACAAATCCCCTAAGATCACGCTGGGCTCGAACCCCTGTCCAGCGGATTCATGGTCGAGTGGGGTAATGCAGATGCATTATTACCCCACTCGAACATGTGTCACCTCGCTCTTACAGCGTTCTGTAGGAACTAATGAGAAGGCCAATGCTTTGCGAATACGTTAATAGAAATGCATTATTTTGTCCAAGGATCATTTTATTTTTCTGAAGTATGACTTAAATTTCTTCATGATTAATCAACGAAATGTACCTTTTAATGTATATCTCAATCTATTTTTTCTAAATGCTTTGAGAATACATCATTTTTTTTCCTTAGATCATTTTATTTTTCTGTAAGATGACTTAAATTTCTTCAAGCGAGGCGACCCTCTTACAGCGTTCTGTAAGAACTAATGAGAAGGCCAATGCTTTGCGAATACGTTAATAGAAATGCATTATTTTTTCCACGGATCATTTTATTTTTCTGAAGTATGACTTAAATTTCTTCATGATTAATCAACGAAATGTGCCTTTTAATGTATATCTCAATCTATTTTTTCTAAATGCTTTGAGAATACATCATTTTTTTCCTTAGATCATTTTATTTTTCTGTAAGATGACTTAAATTTCTTCAAGCGAGGCGACCCTCTTACAGCGTTCTGTAGGAACTAATGAGAAGGCCAATGCTTTGCGAATACGTTAATGGAAATGCATTATTTTTTCCACGGATCATTTTATTTTTCTGAAGTATGACTTAAATTTCTTCATGATTAATCAACGAAATGTTCCTTTAAATGTATATCTCAATCTATTTTTTCTAAATGCTTTGAGAATACATTATTTTTTTCCTTAGATCATTTTATTTTTCTGTAAGATGACTTAAATTTCTTCATGATTAATCAACGAAATGTACCTTTTAATGCATATCTTACTCTATTTTTTTCTAAACTTGTGCAGTCGTTAAACTTCTCAATATATCAACACCTTTTTTTACCTTTACAAACTAACAATTACTTTTATTGATATTTTTTATTCTGATTACTAAGATATTATACACTGGCGTGCAAAACTTAAGGACGGACGCTAGTGTACACTAACTAGCTAAATCGAGTGCGACAGTATCACCAAAGAATATACCAGTAGCACGTGGAAATACGACTACGAGAGTGCTTCGGTGAAATGGCATAAATGCGCGTGCGCATCCACGCCGTTGCCAAAGTAAAAATCTTAAATATAGCCGGAATGTAACATCAAGGTAGCAATTATGTACAATGGAAACTATGAAACAGTAGTATCGATGAATTCTATATTTAACGTAACCGTAATGTATAAAGAGTTATGTTTCAAAATAGATGTTGCTGAAACGTAATTGTAAGATATCTCTGGAAGTTTAACGAAAATGAGAGATTGTAACATTATTGATACATATCTGAAACGTTGTGTGCTGTATCGGATGATGCACTAAAACCCGCAAAGCTGGAACGCCATTTAAAGGCGGTCCATCCTAATTTGAGCGATCGCCCACCAGAATACTTTCCTGGAATGTTGGAGAACTTGAAGAAAATGAAACTTGGAAAAAGTGGTACAAGATTTGAAATGTCGGAAAAAGCGCTTTCCGTATCGTTTGAGATTTCACAATTAATTGCTAAGTCAAGAAAACCTAATAGCATTGCTGAAACATTAGTGAAACCATGTTTGCTCGGAGCAGTGTAAGAGGTTTTAGGTGAGGAAAATAAAAAGAAAATTCAAGAAATTCCTTTATGGAACAACACCGTTAAGGCGCGAATAGAAAACATGTCACAGGACGCTAACCAGCAGTTCGTGAGTAAAATTAAAAATTCTCTCTATTTCGCATTGTAATGTGACGAAAGTACTGATGTTGCTCAGTGTTGTCATTATTTGTCTTCGTTCGATTTCTAAGCGAAGACAACACGGTCAAAGAAGAATTTCTACTGTCACGTGCATTGGAAACTACGTCGAAAGGAAAGGAACTCATGAAAATAATTTGCGATTATTTCGAGAAGCATGAAATTAAATGGGAAAACCTTGCTGGGTTTAGTACTGATGGTGCACCAGCTATGCTAAGATCGCATTCGGGTTTAGTAACAGCTGGTGAAAGAGAATAACTCCTCCACATTGACGACGACGCACTGCATCATTCATCGCCAAACGCTAGCGTCCAAATTGTTGCCGGATGACGTAGCCATTTCAATGAAACTGGATACTGTTAAACATAGTGGGCTAAATACACGCACTTTCAAAACACTGTGTACAGACTTGGACGCTCAGTATGAGACGCTACTATATCACAGTGAGGTTTGCTGGCTCTCAAAAGGAAATGCACTGGCGGAAAGTGAAAAAAGAACACCAAGAAAGAATTGGCGATCATGAAATTTACATATGTTAATGGGGTCGAGTTTACGTAGGTGTGATGTTAATTTCGGGACCAACCGGTGAGCGCTTACGCCACAGCACGGCATAATATGCAAATTATAGTCGGTGGTATTTAAGTAGTACGGCGAAGTGATTGTAATCAGTCGTCGGCGTACGGACACGTGCGAAGACCCTGAAAAAGCTGCAATGCCTGGACATGGAAGACGTGTACGATTTCAGCAGTTATCGGACTTTGAGCGAGGTCGTCTAGTCGGACTCTGCGAGGCCGGGTGGTCGTATTGTCGTATTGCGGAGCGAATTGGACGGGAAGTATCGGTGGTGGTACGATGGTGGCGTAGATGGTCCGAGGAACATTCCCACACGAGAAGACGTGGAACCGGGAGTCACAGACGGACTGATGAGCGGACCGATCGACGCATAAGAAGAGCGGCGTTGTCAAGCAGAACATGCACTGCGACGCAAATCCGAGCTGCCGTTGCACCTGAGGTGACTGTGCGAACAATCCGCAACCGTCTACTGGATGCAGGACTACGTGAACGTGTGCCTCTGGCATGTGTACCTCTGACTCCAGCCCACCTTCAGGAACGGCTGCAGTGGTGTCGACAACGTCTGCACTGCAGAACGCAATGGGGATCTGTCGTGTTCGGCGATGAAAGCAGATTCTGCTTGGGAGCCTCCGATGGCCGTATGCGTGTTCGCAGACGCGCAGGGGAGCGTCTCCACTCTTCTTGCATCCGCCAGCGACACACAGGGCCTACACCTGGTCTCCTGGTGTGGGAAGCGATCAGCTATCACTCCCGTACACAACTAGTGTTTGTACCGGGTACGTTAAACAGCACCTCCTACACCAACAACATCATTCAGCCCGTTGTTGTGCCATTTGTAAGGTCGGTCCATCGTGGTGTTTTCCAGCAGGTAACGCACGCCCACACATGGCACGTGAAACGCAACATGCACTTCAAGGTGTGAGACAACTTCCATGGCCTGCACGTTTACCGGATTTGTCCCCCATTAAGCACGTGTGGGATTTTATGGGACAACGACTTATCCGGTCTCTACGGCCAGCCACGACCTTCCCCGATTTACGCGTCCAGGTGAGGATGCTTGGAACTCAATATCCCACACTTACATCCAACATCTGTACGACAGACTCCATGCCAGAATTGCACAGTGTGACGCAGTTCATGGCGGTTCAACCTCGTACTAACCATATTACATGGAAATGTTATTTTTCATTTTACCAGCAAATGCAGCCGTATTTTGCCATAATGTTTTGATCACGTTATCCTCTGTATTCCGTTATTATGCTGTATAAATTTCGTTGGAATCAGACGTCTCCTTTTCGGTATAATTATTTCGCGCGGGAAATCATGTAGATGATGTATTTGAGACATCACGTTCGTATCTTTATGCCTTCACGTCCATATTTTCCTTCAAATACGTGTCGCCTACCGCACCCTTTTCCCTTTTATCTATTTGAGTAATACCACATGACCCTTGTGCGCACATTTTGATTCGATATTAGCATTGTGATTAGGCATTTTGCATGTGCACTGGCTTTCTTCTGTACGTCTCCAGTTATGCAAATTGTCAGAAGCTGTTGCGTCTGATTTTGTCGCAACCTTTCGAAATATTGTTCGTCTTTAGGTTTCGGACACAAGTGTAATAAGACAAATGACGTAGTTCTTGCCAAGAATCTGATTAACTATCAATAGAGAGGTGCGCAAATGTTAATGGAGAACAGTGTAATGTTTTACTGTCAGTAATTAAAAAGGCTAATAGATTATTTCGCGATGAGATATGACAACGAACTGGCAGAAAACAGTTCTGTCCATCACTTTGGTTTCGAACTTTTTTTAAGTTTCGTGATAATCGGATATGTGAACTTTTAGAACTAGTCGAAGTGCTGTCTTTTGCAAAACCGGCTTTAATCAGAAGAACATGAGATCATTTGATTTTTGATTTTTATGCTTTCCAACCGTAGGTTGATGAAACGCATATGCTGCAGCTTTATACGTCTGTATGTCTCTCTGTCTGCCTGTCCGCACGATAACTCGTGTAAAAATGGTTCGATTTCGATGAAATTTTAGTATGTGGTAGGGGACAACTGGGGACGAACCCTATTGAAAATGGACGAAATGGGATCAACGGTCAGGAGCGGGATCCATTCCATCACCCTTTTGCGTCATAACTTACGTCAAAATGCTTCGATTGCAACAAAACTTTAGTATGTTGTTTCGGAGGTGTACTGAACCGGTTCTGTTGAATAGTATCGAAATGGGGACAAAGGTCAGGGCACAGGAGCGACATTTATTCCACAGCCATTATCCTCATAACTTGAGAAATGATTTCTGGTATGTTGGAAAGCATATCATGATCAATGCATTGCATGATATTACTGACTTGTTTCCTTTAGTTGAAATAAATAATTCAATAAAATGACTCTTTGATGAAATGATCAGTTTAATGGTCTTCCGGTGTAATGAACTACATCTGTGAAAACACATTAAGTGTATTACTTTAAAATTCTCATAATTTTCATTATGTTTAATGAAAAGTATGGTAAATTTTTGAATTTAGAATATTTATATGTAATATCTCAGTTGCAATAACAATCATTACCCACCGAAGGAGAGTGTATATATTTTTTTTTCTTTTGTTTTTTTATTATAAAATCTCGAACACAGATGCAATACCTACCGGAAACCACGGGATTCATCATATCGTAACTAAGCGCTTTAAATGTTAGAGATTATTTTTTACTGACAAGAAATTATATACGTTTTGGCATTCGCTGGAGAACTAAGATGAAAGCATTGGATTTTAAATGAAAATCCACTTTTCTGTTATTTCTATTAAATATTCTTTAAAAATTAAAACGTTTTCGTAATCCGGAATCCTCGTAAAAGGAAACTGTGATTAATAATTTAAGAGAGAATTAAGGATTCATAGCGCGCTACGTCTTAAAGTACGAAGATTTCATTTTATCATTTCTACGCTCGGTGAAGTAAAATTTTTAACGTCGCTGAAACAAAACACGGAAACTTAAAATGCTGTACGATATTGCTTTCTTTTTTTTTCTAGAAAGTACTCCAATTCATTTGGGAAAGCTCTTGCTTCAGAAATATAGTGCACACAGATCGTTAAAGAATAATTACGAATTTTTACGATATACAATATATTTAAAAAAGCCACCGGACACCCAGAAGAGAAACCGAACATAGCATTTATTGACATACGTTAGTACGGTGTCGGTCCACCTTTAGCCTTAATGCATGCACTGACCCTTCGAGACATGCTTTCGACACGGTTTTGGAACACAGCGATAGGTATGCGCTTCCATTCAGTACATAATGCTGCCGCTAACTCCTGCTTAGTAGTAGGCCTTGGTTTCAAACTTCTTATGCGGCGCTCTAATTCATCACATAGGTGCTCTATGAGGTTAAGATCAGGGCTTTGTGCTGGCCAGTCCACACACAATAAGGAATTACACGCCGTAACAGTCCTTGCTTAATGGCTCGGTACATTATTCTGCAGGCATCAACAAGGCTCGGTGTTACAGTATTGCCACAGAGTTGGTAGGACGTAATTGTCCATAATATCGAGATAGACGTGCTGGTTAACAGGTTTGTTCAAAATAACCAATGGGCCGGGACCATATCACAAAAAAACCACACACGAGTACACTGCCAGCTTCAAACGTGACCGCAGGAACAGTACACTGTGGTAAATAGCGTTTCCCCGGTTGTCGCGATACGCACACACGACCATCAGACTGATGGATCGTGTATCTGGATTCATGAGGCCATATGGTCCATTTCCATTGATCTACGGTCCACGATAAATGTTCTTTACGCCATGCTAAACGACGACTAGCATTCCGAGTAGAGATGAAAGGTTTATGGGCAGCCGCACGACCACGGTAACCCATGCAATGAAGTTCTCTGAGAATGGTACATACTGAGGTTCCAGCATTTTTACTCACATATACACTGAGGTCTTGTGCAGTACTCAGTCGATTAGCTGTAACGACTCTCCTGAGTCTTCGACGTCCTCTTTCACTGATTTTCTTTGGTCTGCCGGTACGTTTTGCTGCTTCAGGCACGCCATGTGTCTTCCACTTATTCCGTGCATCCAAAACAGTTGACTTGGGTATGTTTAAACGCCTCTCGGTTTCTCTTATGGACAACCCACTAATATATCACCCAACAATCTTCCCTTTCTCAAAAACAGTTCTCTCCCGCAGCGACATTTTCACTCAACCTCACAATGAAATATGATCGGTCAGCTGAAGGCTTGTTTTTATACCGTTCGCAGCTGTACCGCGCATCTCAACAACGCAGGGGATTCGTTCATTTGCTTTTAAAGGGATGCCAGGTGAGTTTTGTCAATATAGTGTATATATTGTATATTTCTGCACAATTACTTTAAGTACTTATATCATCATCATCATCATCATCATCATTGTCAACCATTATCAATCCACTGCTGGACGAAGGTCTTCCCAAGTTTCCTCCACAACGGTCTGTCTTGTGCCAGTCTCCTCCATGTCACTCCCGCATACTTTCGAATTTCATCCACCCATCTTCCATGTGGTCTTCTTCTGGGTCTTTTCCTGTCCCTTGGAATCCAATCTAAAATTTCGGCTGTCCATCGATGGTCTGTCCTTCTGGCAGTATGTGCAGCCCATTGCCATTTCAGGGATTTAACTCTGATCATGATGTCTTCCACTCTTGTCATTTTTCGGATCCACGAGTTCCTCTTCTTATCTCTCCTGGTTACACCAAGCATGCACCTCTCCATGCTGCTTTGAGTTGTCTGCAGCCTTTGTATGTCTCTTTTAGTTAAGATCCACGTCTCTGCACCATACGTAAGCACTGGAAGGATGCATTGATCAAACACTTTTCTTTTAAGACATAATGGCATATTGCTCTTGAAAATTATGCTGTTTCTTCCAAAAGCTCTCCAAGCAAGTTTTGTACGCCGATTAATTTCTTCATCAATGTGACCCTCACTTGATATCTGCTGTCCAAGATAAACGTACGTGTCTGTTATCTCCAGCTTTTCCCCATCAATTGATAAATCTTCATTTCTTGTAAAAGCATTGAACATCACTTTTGTCTTCTAAAAGTTCATTTTTAATCCCACTTCTTCACTCTTGTCAGCAAGTTCCTGGATCATACTCTGCAGCTCTGATGGGGTAGTTGCAAAAATGATTATGTCATTGGCAAAACAAAGGTGGGTTAGATAATCTCCATTAATATTTATCCCTTTTTTTCCGAGTTCAGAGATTAAAAGACATTTTCCAATGTGGCATTAAAGAGCTTCGGAGACATGGTGTCACCTTGTCTCACTCCTTTTCTACTTTTTATGTGTGTTGTATTTTCAAACAGCCGAATCTTTGCACTTGCATTTTCATAGATGTTATTAATAATATTAATGTATGCATCTTTAATACCGCAGGATTTCAGAGCCATTGTAACTGCTGATGGTTTCACCGAATCAAAGGCTTTTTCATAATCGATAAAAGCCATGCACAGTGGAAGTTCATATTCCCTCGCTCTTTCAATTAGTTCTCTTAGTACGTGGATATGATTTATTGTGCTGTAGCTACTCCTGAATCCAGCTTGTTCTCTCGGTTGAGCCATGTCCAGTGTTACCTTCAAGCGGTGTGAAAGAACTTTAGTGAAGATTTTATAAACCACTGATAGGAGGCGGACAGGTCTGTAGTTCCCGAGATCCTCAATGTCACCTTTTTTATGTAGCAGGAACATTGTAGCGTTGTTCCACTCGTCAGGAATCTTCCCTTCATTAAGGCATCGAGTGAAAATTTGGGCGAGTACTGTTTCGATTTCTCCACTTGTTTCTTGTATGATGTCTACAGTAATTCCGTCTTCTCCTGGAGCTTTCCCCCGCTTCATGTTCTTGATTGCATGAGCAACTTCTGCTGGGAGGACTGGAAGAACTCTGGTACCTTTCATGATGTCTGGAGTACATGTATCATCCCTTCCATATAATTTGGAGTAGAAATCTTTCACTCTTGTCAAAATTTCGCCTCTATTTCTTGTTACAGAACCATCTTCTTTTCTCAGTGCCATAATCTGTTTTCTTCCCTTACTAAGATGTCCCTTTGGTATCTTTAGGCTTTTGTTGTTTTCAATTGCTTTCCTTACTAGTTCACAGTTGAATTTCCTTAAGTCTTCAGTGATACTTTTTCGTACTGTCTTGCATAGCATCTTCTTTAGTTGTCCTCATCTCTCTTCTTTTTTGCATCAACATTTTGGTTTTTCCTGATAATTTGTTCACATGCAACTTGTTCTTAGACCCAGCTAATTTTGTTGCTGTTTCCATAAAAGCTTTGGTTACTATTCTGTTAACTTCGGAAATATCCACTTCTTCCGATGTTAGGCCATCTAAAGCAGAGAATCTGTTCTTCAGTTCCAACTTGAAGGTATTATGGTGTTTTTTAAGGTTGGTTATGTCAATATATTTTGTTTGTCTTATGAGCTTGCTACGTTCGAGTTTAGTGTTGAGGTGCATCTTACATCTCACCAATCTATGGTCAGTACCTGTGTTGAACTTGTTTAGCACACTGCAGTCTTCTATGACGAATTTTTTGCTACACATAATAAAATCAATTTCACTTGTCGTCCCATTTGGATGACTCCATGTTCATTTTCTGTGTGGCATTTTCTTGAAAAAGGATTTCAAGATGAAAAACCCTTCGGCCTCTGCAAACTCAACGAGAGTATTTCCACGCTGGTTTCTGTTGCCGTGACCGAATTTACCTACTGAAGTTTCATTCTGTTGCCGTTGCCCTATTTTTGCATTGAAATCTCCCATAATTGTCTTCAAGTGCTGCTTACCTTTATTATTTAGATGACGAATTTCTTCTTCAGGATGACTTGTGGTGGGTGCATAAGTTTGAATAAGCTGAGCCTGGTATCTTCTCGAGAGTGGGATTACGAGTCGTGCATCTCTGTCAAAGGAACTTTCAACTTCTACGACTTTATCCCTTCGTTTCTTGTTTATTATAAATCCAACACCACTAGTTCTGCCAGTATCAGTCCCACGATAGTAGAAGAGATGTCCACTTTTCAGTTCAATGAGATCTTCTCCTTTTCTCCTTACCTCACTTAGCCCGACGATGTCTCACTTGATCCTTTGTAGTTCTTCTTCCAATTCAAGAAGCCTTGAATCAGAAGATAGGGAGCGTCCGTTATACGTAGCCAAGGTCAGCATCAGATGGCAGCCTAGTCCGGTTCTCCGGGGATTCTTAGCACCCTCTTCCTTCATGTCGCACTGGCCGCTGCCTTGGGCAGGTACATTCCAGCTGCCGGAGACTGAGGGCCAAGATTTAAGTTGTGGAGTCATTTTGGAGGGTTTGGCGTAACTCACCACGCTGGCCAAGCGGGTTGGTGAGTATGGGATAGCATTTCCTCTAATCCCGATGGTATAGTTATACCGCTAGTGGCGGTCGTCAGAGCCCCTTTAGTAGGAACAGGATGTACCACGAGAAGGCTGGGTTGACATTTGTCAAGGAGAGGCTGTGATGTTACGCATCACCTGACCTTACATCCCTTATATATATATACAGTGTATATTTTGTATTACTGTAGAATTACATCAAGTGCCAAAACTCTTGGGATAGCAGTTTGCAAATGTTTAACTGGCGCTGCCGTCCTATAAAAGCTTTGGCGCACGCCACGATTTCTTTTAGTTGCGTAGTGTAATCTCGCAAGTCAGGTTGAGCAATAGCCAGTAGGATTATGGCAAGCCAACGATAATCATCGGAGTTTGGACGAGGTATGGTATTGTAGTTCAAACCAGACGGGTGGGGCATTCAATATTGCGAACATTCAACATTCCTCGATCCACAGTGTCACGTGTGTACGGAGAATACCTCATGGAAGACCCATCTTGTGCAGCGCGGTGGCCGACCACGGTTGCTGAATGACCGTGATCAGCGGAGTCTGACGAGGATTGCCCATGCTACCAGACAAGCGACTCTGGCTCACATAACATCCACATTCAATGCAGGAAGCATAAGAGACATATCCATCAGGTAGCGTCCATGGGGGTTGGGAGCAGAAGACCCACCTGAGTGCCTTTGTTAACACCACAACATCGGACACAGTGCCTCACCTGGGCTTGTGAACACGGTAATTGGACACTGGAAGACTGCCAACATGCGGTGCGGTCCGATGAGTCACGCTACCAGTTGTTACAAGATGAAGGTAGGTTTCAGACGTGGCGCAGACCCATGAGGCCCATGGACCCAAGCTGTCGATAAGACACTGTGCAAACTGGTGGTGGATGTTATTACGTGCACGATTTGGGTCTTCTGGTCATGTGGAGTAGGCATTCAAAAAACCTAATTCAGGCGTGTAAGGAGAGGCCAAAGTTATATGTGTTAATGTCCATTACAACCCGTACAGCCGAAAACGTTTCAGATATGTATCAATAATGTTACAATCTCTCATTTTCGTTACACTTTCAGAGATATCTTACAGTTACGTTCCAGCAACATCTAATTTGGAACAAAAGTCTTTGTACATTACGGTTACGTTAAAAATAGCATTCACCGATACTACTGTTTTATAGTATCCATTGTACATAATTGCTACCTTGATGTTACATTCCGGCGATATTTAAGAATTTTAGTTTGGCAACGGCGTGGATGCGCATGCGCATTTATGCCATTTCACCGAAGCACCCACGTAGTCGTATTTCCATGTGCTAGTGGGATATTCTTTGGTGATACTGTCGTACTCGAGTTAGTTGATTTAATATTTCATCCTTTTTTTTGTGATTCAAGATAATCTGAAAGTAAGTAATTGTTTTGATAATTATAATTTTTAAATTCTAAAAAATATTTTATGAAATCTAAGTAGATGGCTGTGTTGTTGTATTAGTATACTGTACCAGCATGTTTTTTTTACTTGAAGCTGAGAAATTTCATATTGGTAGGTATTTTGAGTAATGACGAATTAAATTTTCTTTCTTTTTTTCGCTGAAGTATAGTCTATTCCACATGTATAATAGAAATTCGACACCCTCATTTGGGACCGATTTTTATTTCTTACATTATAAATATACACTGAAGAGCAATTGAATTAGAGATAGCTGGCGTTATGCAAATGTGGAGCTGTGGGCGGCCCTGTAAACATATAAGGAGTGATACGACGGGAATCAGTACGAGTCGGACGCAGTATGAGTAAGACGAAGGATCTAAGCACATTTGATCGTGGCCAAATTGTCGGAGCCCGACGAATGGGTCACTCCATAAATCGTGCAGGCGCTGGGATTTTCACGAGCCACTGTGTCACGGGTGCACCGTGAGTACGTCGAATCCGGTAAAACCATCCCTGCAAAGGCCAACTGCCGTGGACAACAGCGTGTGGATGAGCGGGGTCATCGTCGGCTAGCTCGCATTGTAACAGCGGATAGACGGGCCACAGTGCAAGAAATGACTCGGCAATTTAACGCTGGTGCGCAAAAACGTGTAAGAAGCCGCACCATCCAGGACCATCTCCTCGCTATGGGGTACAGAAGCCATCGTCCCACGAGGGTACCGCTGCTGACCGCACATCACAGGGTGGAAAGATTAGAATGGGCGCTGGAACATCGCCACTGGACCCTAGACTTGTGGAAACTGTTGCCTGGACTGATGAGTTGAGATTCAGATTGGTACATGCGGATGGCAGGATACGAGTACGGCGCAAACCACATAAAGCGATGGATCCTTCTTGCCAGCAGGGTACTCTTCAAGCTGTTGGGGATGGCATTCTCGTCTGGGGACTGTTTACGTGGACTGAAATGGGACCCCTGGTACGTGTGACATCGTCACTCCCAGGTCAACGTTACCGGGATATCCTGGACGACCATTTGCTCCCGTTTGTGCGTCTTCAACATCCCACTGGGGACCTCATCCTGCAACAAGACAATGCACCGTACCATCACTCCCGAATTGTATCCGAATGGTTGGATGAACACTCCACCGACGTGACCTCACTTCCTAGGCCAGCTAGGTCACCTGACCTCAATCCCATCGAGCACATCTGGGATGCCATCGAGAGAGATGTTCGAGGCTCTGACCCCCATCCATCAAATCTTCGTGAACTGTGGGAGCTTGTTCAGGGGTCGTGGATCCGTATGGCTTCCCAACGCTTCCGGTGTCTTGTCGAGTCCATGCCGAGACGAATCTCCGCCGTCATCAGGGCGATAGGTGGTGCTACACGTTACTAGACAGGTATCTCTAATTCAATTGCTCTTCAGGGTTTAAACACCGCCACTGTTCCCAATGGACAGCGGACTGCGTTGAACCTGTGAAAACGTAAACAACTCGTAATACGACTGTTGTTGCTTTTGAAACAGCTGTCGAGTGTAATATTTTTTATTGTGATTTTACAAGGTTTATTAAAACTATAATGTTCAACGCAGTAAATACGTAACTGTAATATGATGATGTCACAAATATCTTCCAAATACGTAACAATAACATGAAGTTGGTATGTTGAAGTTACAAAGACCTTTCACTGTAAGGTATCGGTTATGTTTCAAAGTTATGTAACGTTTGAGGAGATTTTGACGTAACCGTAAGGTTTCTGAAACATTACAGTTACATTGCGCAACGTATCTGAAACTTCTTAATGTTTCAGTGCTACGTACTTGTAACGTATACTAAATATTCTGCGCTGTATGGGAACCTTTCCCATATTGTTTTCATTCGTTTATTTGCAAATGGCATCACAAATGTTACAGATCTGTGAAGAAGTATCAGTTACAGCATTGCATGTTTTGTCATCCAACATTGTAAATAAAAATTCTGATTTTATTATTATTTTCTTAAATAATAATAAATAAAAATGTGTGCTGAATTTTGTAATAACAGTACACAATAATAATGTAATAAGCGTTATGAAAGCATCAAAATCCCGATTGTTCACCTACGTATTTAATACGATAAATTTAACTTTCATTCCAAGATTAACGTCGTGATATCGACGCATAAATTAATATAAATGAAATTTAATGGCTTCATTTAATGAAATATGTTTAAACAAATATCGTACTTACGTTTACATGGGGTTTATTTCCCGTTTCTATCGATGTACGGTACTGATCCGACGTCTTGTGGACCATAGAGGTTTTAATAGTCCTGGTTGTAGGATTTTTGAAATTGTTAATCAGCTTGAAAAAAACAGGACAAATATCAGAAAAGGGCCCAAGCGATGCATGTTGCTGTTTAAAGCCCCTTATGACCCATCAAATCCTCTATAATATACTTGCATTTTATAGATATGTTCGGGCATTTTTTTTTTTCAAAAGTCACTTTAAAGTTTTCGAAAAAATGAATAATTAAATATTTTTCACGAAAGAATGCTAGTTAATAGCATGGACACACAGTTCTCAGTATATATATATAATTATCATATCAAAAGGTTACACATATATTTAACTAAAACATCCAGCAGGAATGAAAAGCTTCCATTTGTTCACACTCGCTTGCAGCCACTAACTAATCTTACAGAGACATAATCCGCCTGTGTCAGACGCAAAGTCGGTGATTCAACATTTGACTTTGAGGTTGTGCCACGCAGTCATATTTTTTATTAGTGTTGTTTAAAGGTTGAATCATGATAAGGCAATATGTTTACAATATTACTGAACTATTTTTATCTATTTTATTCTAGAGTGACCAAAATGACTTTTATCCCGCTAGATTCGCGTTTGAGACCACTGTGCAGTGATCCCAAATTAGAGATGGGTGACTGCTCATATATCATTGAGTTGCTCCTGGTGGCAGTTAAACCTGAAAACAGACAATAAAAAAACAATAACAACAGAAAAACCGTGACGTGTACTATTTCAGTCTTTCGTTATTTCTTATGTGAATTTTGGTAGCTTCTCGTTATGTTTTCCATAGTGAAGGTCTCACTTAAACCTCTACGAGTTTTTCCTCTCACAGAAGTTCAAGCGAGTTGTTTAGGCTGGAGTACAGCCTCCGTGGTTTATTAAAATGATGGAAATACTTACTGTTTGGGGAAAACATTTTACTAATAAGCTGTAGGCCCAGCTCAGGCTTTCAGAACAGAAGCAATTCGACTTGGAGTAGATTTATACAAGCCATGCAAGAAGAGTCAAACTGGACAATACTGGTTCATGTCGTGGTAACTTCCGTCTATTCAGGTTGCTGTATGCTGATAACTCAGTCCTGTTGGTAGAGAGTAAAAACGAGTTGCACAGAATGTTGTCCCGGATGTATAAAGTGTGTATAAATTCAAACTGAGTATAAATAAGGGAAAAAACAAAGTTATGATTTTTGAGCGAGTAACTGTTAGCACTGATCGCAAGATGTCTAAATGACACAGTGATTGACCAGGTGAAAATGTTTGTTTATTTAGCATGCATGTTTGACAGGGAGAACACATTAGATGGTGAAATTAGTAGGCGAGTTAACTCTTCTTTGGAAGTCATAACTGCTTTAGGAGGATTCCACAGGAAAGACGAATTCTCAAGGAAGAGTCAGTAAGAGGGAGAACACATTAGATGGTGAAAGTAGTCAGCGAGTTAACTCTTCTTTGAAAGTCATAGCTGCCTTAGGAGGATTCCACAGGAAAGACGGATTCTCAAGGAAGAGTCAGTAAGAGGGAGAACACATTAGATGGTGAAAGTAGTCGGCGAGGTAACTCTTCTTTGAAAGTCCTAGCTGCTTTAGGAGGTATAATGAATAAAATTCTCCGGCTGGACGTGTAGTGCAGAAAAACTTACGTTAAGTCACGTTAGGGTTATTGAAAGGTTACTTGACGTAGCTAAAGTGTGCTTAATCTTCAAAGTGCTAGAGTTTGTTTAGGTAAGACACGCACGTGCAATAAATTCCAAGAATATGGAATTTATTTTTACTCAGCGTTCCTCATTATCTTGAATATCAGTAATATAACTTCGGTTTTAGTACATTAGTACCTTGAAGGCTTCTTATTAGAGCGGTAAACACAATATACCCTGAACTTAACGTAAACACTCAATGAAGTAGACTTAACGGCCAGACAGAGGTCTGACAATAAAATGAACTAAGAAAACGTACTCACTTTTAACCTTTTATTGGGGAGCTCCTGGTATTACTCAAATACACACTCCAAAATAACACAACTACTGATAGCCCGAACTTTCGTACTATCGTAATATCGTAGAAACGTAGGTAAATCGCATATCAAGAATCAGGAAGAACCTATCACATATAAAACGAAGCTCTTTGGTATACTTGAGCGCGCCTATATATATTGCATACCACCACGTCATGACTTACACTCGTTGCCACATATAATTCAGCGGGAGAAACAGCATCTCGTTAAGTGAGAAGATAATTTGCATAGGAAAATAAAATAACAAGAGATAGTAAAATAAAAAAGAAACTGAATCTAGAGTATACGTTACAGAGGATTCCACAGGAAAGACGGATTCTCAAGGAAGAGTCAGTAAGAGGGAGAACACATTAGATGGTTTAATTAGCAGGCGAGTTAACTCTTCTTTGAAAGTCATAGCTGCTTTAGGAGAATTCCACAGGAAAGACGGATTCTCAAGGAAGAGTCAGTAAGAGGGAGAACACATTAGATGGTGAAATTAGAAAGCGAGTGAACTCTTCTTTGAAAGACATAGCTGCTTTAGGACGATTCCACTGGAATGATGGATTCTCAAGGAAGTCCCGAATTGCCGTGTATGAAAATGTAATTGTTCCTTCTCTGATTTACGGCTGTGAAGCATGGGTTACTGCAGAAGAGACATAGGAGTCATTTTTGTGTTGCAGAGGTGCGTTACTTACGGGAGTTTATGGCAAGACTCGCTGTGATCTAGTGAGGAATGAAGATATGTTGCAGTTGTGTAATGTGAGGCAAAATGTCTTTAGTAAGATGAAGACTTATATTATTTGGTGGTTTGGCCATGTTGGAAGACTGAGTGATGAGATGCTTTCTAAAGGAATTTTTCAGCCCAAGTGGCAGGAAAGAAAGGTAGAGGAAGGCGCAGGAAATCTAGGAAGGATCAGATTGAGGAATATCTAAATGAGAAAAAGTTTATGAGTATGAAGTACAAAACATCTTATGTGCGTCGTGTGATGGATGCCAGTGAAGCTCGAGTTCTATGCCAAGATTGCTGTAAATGGAGACGTCTGATACACCAACAGTAAATGAAATCTAGTTCCGAAAGTTAAACAATTAATCTTGCAAATATACTTTCTTCGAGGAGCTAATCTCTGAATCTCAGGGAACAGCTTAGTGATATGTATGCATGTATGTATGCATGTACGAGGTGTGATCAAAAGGTATCCAGACTGGCTGATCAAACACGTATCCAGAATGGCAGATCGAAAAGTATATAGAGTGAATGATCAAAAAGTACACAGATTGGTTATCAAAGAATATTCAGACTGGCTGATCAAAAAGTATCCAGACTGGCAGATCAAAAGGTCTCCAAATTGGCTGGTAAAAAAGTATCCAGATTGGCTTTTCAAAAAGTATCCAGACTAGCTGATCAAAACGTATCCAGATTGGCTGATTGAAAAGTATCGAGACTGGCTGATCACACAGTGTCCAGTTTGGCTGATCAAAGAGTATCCAAACTTGGTGATCAAAAAGTATCCGCACTGGCAGATCAAAAAGTATCCAGACTGGCTGATCAAAATGTATCCAGAGTGAGAGAGAGATCGAAAAATATCCAGACTGGTTGATCAAAAAGTATCCACACTGGCTGATCAAAAAGTATTCAGACTGGCTGACCAAAATGTATCCAGAGTGAGAGAGAAAAAATAATCCAGACTGGCTGATCAAAAACTATCCAGACTGACTGATATAATATTATCCAGACTAGCTGATCAAAAAGCATCCAGACTGGCTGATCAAAAAGCATCCAGACTGGCTGATCAAAAAGCATCCAGACTGGCTGATCAAAAAGCATCCAAACTGGCTGATCAAAAAGTATCCGGACGGGTTGCATAAGTTCGGAATCGCACGACCCAGAAGGAAGCAGTTTGGTACAAGTTGACCTTGGAACCTACTACGCATGTGTCGGGAGTCACTTCTCCGCTGCTCGTGCGATTTTGTTTACAGTAATGCTTTGTTCTTATGCGTGTGAAGTTGTTCGTCGCATTTGTCATGTCGGAAAAAATTTATCAACGAATTTGCGTCAGATTTTGTCAAAAACTTGGCAAAACTTGCAAAGACACATATTTAAAGTTACAGAAAGTATATGGGGAGGTTTGTATAAGTCGTTCAAAATTTTATTAGTGGTATAAATGTTTTAAAGATGGGCGTGAAAGTATTGAGCGGGACGAATGGTCTGGCAGGCCGGCCGCTAGCAAAAGTAACTAGTTAGTAAAAACATGCAATGCATTGATTATTATACGCTTTCCAACATACCAGAGATCATTACTCAAGTTATGAAGATTAATGGTTGTAGAGTAAATCTCGCTCCTGTGCCCTGATCTTTGACCCCATTTCGATGATATTCAACAGAACCGGTTAAGTATACTTCTGGAACAACATGATAAATAAAATATTAATAGCAACGTTTCGCACAATAAAATGTTTATTATACATTGATTATAGTTTCGCAGAGCGTGTGGCTCGGCTTCCTCAGGACGAATGGAGCGTAAGCATTCAAATCATTGCGACATCATCAGAATTCTGACGGTCACGGGTTTTGGTGAGATGTTTCTACGCGCTTGAAAGAAATGGAGTCGACGTCATGTCGTTGACAAGCCGTGACGAGTTCCGGTATATGTCGAAAGCTTCTAATATATTAAGCTTGATAGTCAAGTCCGGTTTATCAATAAGCGTAGCGTTTCCAAACAAAAAATTATGGTTATTTTCGTGACAATGTTGAGCTACAGACGACTTCTTCAGTTCATAGTTCCGCAGATAGGTCTTGTGTTCCTTCACAACGAAACCTAAAGCCCTGCGGGTCTGTCCTATATATGAAAGTCCACATTCACAAGGTATCTGATAAATTCCTCAAGAGTTTAAGTCTTCAACGTAGTCTTTTGATCCGTAAAACTTCATCTTGTTTATGGGTTTGAAAATAACTTTGAAATTAAAACTTTTAAGGATTTTTGAAATTCCGAAGCAAATATGAGGAGCAAGTGGGATAACTGGCCAATTATTTCGTATTGGGAGGTCTATACGCTTGAGCGTACAGACAGGCTTTGGTTTCCTAAATTTTTGGATAGCTTTGTCTATAACGGAAGGGCTGTATTCTCTGTGTGCTGCAATTCATTTAAGAAAATCAAACTCTTTCTGTAAGGAATTCTCAGTTGAGCAGATATGTATTGCACGATATACGTATGTGAAGAAGGCAGAGATCTTTTGTTTCCAAGGATGATTTGATTTTGCATGAGGGGGTAAGGAAACGGCAAAAGTTTTAGATAAACTGTTGTACTAAAGGATCCTTCAGAGCGTGACACAAGGACATCAAGGAATGGTAAGAAGCCATTATTTTCAGTCTCGTATGTGAACTGTATATGAGGGTCAATTGAATTGATAAGTTCAACTAATTTAGGTATTTCCGAGTTCATGCCATTCCAGAGAACAAAAGTGTCATCTACATATCGAATCCACAATTCAAATGTAACAAGCTGAAATAGTTGGTCTTCAAAGTGGCGCATGTAGACTTCGCATAAAATAGGTGACAGTGGGCTACCCATTGCAAGGCCTTCTGTCTGTTGGAAAAATCTTGCCTTCTGTCTGTTGGAAATTCGTCACGTCTTGTCAACGACATGACGTCGACTCCATTTCTTTCAAGCGCGTGGGAACAACTCACCAAAACCCGTGACCGTCAGAATTCTGATGATGTCACAATGATTTGAATGTTTACGCTCCATTCGTCCTGAGGAAGCAGAGCCAAACGCTCTGCAAAACTATAGTCGATGTATAATAAACATTTTATTGTGCGAAACGTTGTTATTATTATTCTATCTTAACACCGCAAGCTTAGTAGTCATAAATTATATACAACATGATAAAGTTTTGTCTCAATCGAAGCATTTTTAGTCAAGTTATAACGAATAAGGGCGATGGAATGGATCCCGCTCCTATATCTTGACCTTTGACGCCATTTCGTCCATTTTCAACAGGGTTCGTCCAAAGGTGGCTCTCTACCACATACTAAAATTTCATCGAAATCGAACCATTTTTATGCAAGTTATGACGCATAAGGGCACCCAGGAAAAACATAAGTCCTGGGAAACTGCTGGCCACCAGCTGGCAGTGATGGGTCACTGCTGGCTGAAATCTGCCGCTCACGGCCCGGTAGTGGTCCGTTGGTGGCAGCGCTATCAGTTGGCGAGCCATTGATGGCCCTGCAGCATCGCCGTGAATTGTGGGCCTCCAAGCAAGTGCCACTAGTGGCCCGTTGCTAGCAACCAATGCAACCCCCAACAGCAGGTGGAAGCATCGGGGCTGCGCATGCGCAGAAGCAACACTTGCTGTGTCTCTCATGGTACCAGTTAGTTGAAGACGACGCTATCGCCATCGTGTTATTTTAGTGGATGTTAAGAAAAAAATCCATATGTGGAGAGGCGGATTAATTTCCTAATGAAATTTTACGTCGACGAAGATATCAGATTAAGCCGTGAAATACTAGATTACAGCCATGAAATACACCCACTCCATTCCCATGAAAAACACAATTCGTGGAATGGAGTGGATGAATAACAAGAAAATATTTGAAACCGCTTGAAACACATATCCTGGAAAACCATTAAAATAGCGTTTGTTGGGGAAAAAAAAAGAATTATATATAAGCTTCGTAAGGGTAGAAAAAAAATTGTAGATTTAGGAAACTGCGGTTATCCTTGCTTTTTTTTTAATTATTATTATGGCTACTACTGGGAAATTGGCAGACAAGATTCGGCAAGCCACCAGTTACGTCACCTGGTTGCTGGCTGCCACTAACGGCCCACTAGTGGACCACATTAGGCTAGCCATCATTTCTGACACGTGCTTGCAGGGCCACTGAAGGGCCACTTGTGGCAGCTACTGCCTGTGATGGACCACTGATGGCCCTGTTGTGGCATATGACAACTGATGGGGTGCCAACTGTTGGCCAGCTGTTGGCCTGAACTGCTGGCCCTTCTGTTGGCCGCCCGGACATTTTATTGACGGTTCGGCAGCGGCAGCGTAGTGCTGGGCCATTGCTGGCAGTGCTGGCTGCCAACAATGGTCCACTGCTGGCCAGCAAGACTGTTTTGCTGGGCAATAGAATGGAATGGATCGCTCTCCTATGCTCTGACCTTTGACCCCAGTTCGTCCAGTTTCAATAGGGTTCGTCCCCAGGTGGTTCCCCACCACATAATAAAATGTCATCGAAATCGAACAATTTTTACGCAAGTTTTGACGCGTAAGGACTATAGAATGGAATGGATCCCTCTCCTTTGTTCTGACCTTTGACTCCATTTCTACCATTTTCAATAGGCTTCGTCCTCAGGTGGTCCCCTACCACATACTAGAATTTAATCGAAATCGACCAATTTTTGCTTGAACTATTGTGCGGACAGACAGACGGACAAAGCTGGAGCATAAACGCTTCTTCAACCTACTGTTGGAAAGCGTAAAAAATGATGTCGAACTTGAGCTACAACTTTGTGAGGAAATCGTCGAGTCACACTGTTCGTGAGTTACCTGCAGACTGTAGCATTAGTTTCGGTTCAGTTCAGTCGATTCTTATGGACGATTTGGGTATGAGACTCATCTCAGCCGAATTTGTGCCAACATTGGTCTCAGCTGATCAAAAACAGGCTCGTGTTTCAGCTGCTAGTGTCCTGCTTGAATGCGTCGAAAAAGACGAAAACCTTTTAAAAAGCTATCATAGCTGTTGACGAATCGAGGGTCACGAAAGCCCACGATTTGCGAAAGTGTAGCCCAGGTCGTCCTAGCCGCACTACACCTCTTGAGGACTGTTATGTCACTGTAACCGCAAGGCGTCATAGGTCCTATGCAGCCCAAAAATCGTCTTCCGAGCTCTGCGCTGCCACTGGGACGACGATATCAAGGGAATGATATATCGAAGGCTTGACCCATTTGGCCTTTGTGCCAGGAGACTCATGGTTTGTGTCCCGCTGACAGCATCTCACAGGAGAGCACATTTGAACTGCTAAAGATGAATGGATTGGTGTTCTGCTTACAGATGAGTCACGATTCAGTTTACAAAAGGATTCTTCTCGGCATTTCATTTGCGAGGATCAGGAAACTCGTAATGATATCGCAAACGTCCGCGAACGACAGTCATTTGGAGGCGGCAGTCTACTCGTGTGGGTTGGCATTATTATTCAGCGGGCGTACGCCCCTCCACGTTTTCTCAGAAGGCAATGCAAATGTTGAGCGCTATAGAAACGAGATCTTAGATTCCTGTGACAGACTTTTTCGGAGAGATGTTGGCCCTGAGTTCCCTTTAATCGATGATAAAACTCATCCGCACAGGGCTCTCTTTGTCGATGACTTCCTGTAAGCCAAGGATATTCGACGTATTGCCAGGCCAGCTAGGTCTCCCAACATGAACCTTGTCGAACATATCTGGGATGCTCTGAGACGACACGTAGCAGCTCATCAACTCCCTCCCAGAACTCTTCCAGAGCTATGCACGTCTTCATCCTCGAGGAATGGAGTTCTTTGACTCTAGATTTCATCAATAAGCTGGAGACGAGTATATATAAATATCGGGAGGACCGCAAAGTAATGTCATTTAGGGGGGATAAGTTTGAGGAGCAGTTGTGAGGATTGCTCAGCCGACAGGAAAAGGATCCACGTCTTCATCGAATTGTCATTGGAGATGAAAAGTAGGTTCCTTAATTGAAGAACAAACGCAAGAACCAATGGCTTCCTCCAGGTCAGACACCAGTTCCTACTCCAAACACAGGCCTACACCCCAAACATGTTTTGTCTGTGTCTGGTAGACTACTGCTGGTATAGCTCACTTTGAGCCCTTGGAACCCAGACAGATTTCTATTGTCAACAACTGTACCGTTTGAGGCAAGCTCTTACTGTAAAACATCCAGCACTGGTCAACAGAAAAGGCGTCATCCTCCAGCATGAGAACGCGAGACCTCACACGGCGAGACGGACCCAGCAGACGATCAAAGATTTTGTCTGGGGTGTTCTACCTCATCCCTCTTATTACCCTGACATTACACCATCTGACTGCCATTTGTTCAGATCTCTGCAGCACTTTCTTATTCGTAAAAGATTCTACAATATTGATGATGCCAAAATGGGGCTCTCAGTCTTCTTTGCATCACATCGAACGTCTTTTTATAAAGACGGCATTGAAAGTTTGGTTTCACGATAGACAAGTGTATTCGAAATAATCGCGATTATATAATTGGTTAAAAATAAATTTCTTCTCTTGCAAACAATGTTTCTCTTAATTTACGAAAACGACATTACTTTCCGGTCAACCCATATTGTGGTTGTGAGAGTTGTCTGTCCTTATGAGGTGATCGCATTCCTTACTAAGACATTTTTAAGATATATGCTTACATCTCACTTTGGTGATATTTGCGGATGTGACCCTGTATCCGCAATATGTGTATATACACGGTCGAGTCACATTATGGTTACCACCAGCTAATATCCAGAATAACCGCCGTGTGAAGCGCGGACAGCAGCTAGACGGGCTGGGAGTGAATCAATATGGTGCTGGAAGGTGATCACAGGTATGTGGAGCCATGCTCACTGCAGTGCATCTGATAGCTGCTGAAGGATGCGTGGTAGAGTATCCATAGAGCGAACAATACGATCGAGGTGGTCCCACAGATGCTCAGTTGGGTTTAAGTCTGGGGAATTAGGGGGCCATATATGTACTTTGAAGTCTTCATCGTACTGTTCCAACCACACTCGGACATTTATTGCTTTGTGACACGTCGCATTTTCGTGTTGGAAGATCCCATCCGCCTCACGGAAGACAATCAACATCTATGGGTATACGTAGTCTGCAAGGATGAATTCAGTCCATAGGTACGAGTGGATCAAGAAAATTGCCGTGAGAACATTCTCCAGACCATAACTGCCCTCAACAGCTTGTGTTCTGCCAGCAATAGTTGAACAGTGCCTGTTTTCCGATTTTTCTCGCCTTATACGCCAACGCCCTTCCGGTCGATGAAACAGAAAACGTGACTCATTATAGAAGGGAATTGTTTGCCAATCAGCGAAGGTCCAATTCCGATGCTGCCGTGCAAATGTAAGTATGTTCTGACAATCCACTTTCGTTGGCATAGGTGCAGTTTCGTCTGCATTGGAGCCCCATACGCAGCAGGGTTAGCTGATCTGTCGTTTTAGACACACTTATTGTAGATCCCTGGTTCATTCGGCCAGTGAGTTGCTCCGTTGTAGCGTGTCGATCGACCCTCACACACCTTCGATGCCGACATTTACCTCTCACATCAATGGCACGTGGTGCTCCGCAGTTTCCACGTCGCTTATTCGCAATGGCGCTATTTCTCTAATCACGATACACTTTAACCACAGAAGCAGACGAACAGTTCACACACGGTGCTGTTTCAGAAATACTGCCATCCTTGATCCAATGGTCGGTAACTATCCCTTTTTGCAAATCTGATAAATCGCTCATTTTATCCATGATAGAGGGATATGTTTTCAGAATGCCTACAACACACCTTTATAATGAATAAAAAGCTTTTTCTAATGGTTGTTGTGTTGTTAATTATATCATGAATAAACTTTCCTGCTAGTAGTGTAGTAATAATAATGAACAAGCTTTTAACTGCTAGTAATGTTGTAGTAGTAATTAAGATGAATAAAGTCTTAATGCTGGTTGTTAATAATAACAACTAATGAAATAAACCTAACAGCCAGACAGAGATCTGACAAAACTATGAACTGAGAAAAACGTACTTACTAGAACAACTTTTTATTAGAGAAACTCCTGATATGATCCAACATACACTTCTCAGAACACACAGCTACTCAATAAAACGTAGCTCCTTGCACATGAACGAAGCTCTACTCACATAAACGAAGATCTCTTTACACATAAAACAAAGCTCTCCCTACGCACATCAACAAAAAGCTCTCCTCTCACATAAACAACCGCTCTCCTAGGTATCGTTGAACGCACCTATTTATACTGGCTACGACCACGTCATGACTTACACTCATTGCCAGATCTCATTCAGCGGGAGAAATAACATCTCGTTAAGTCAGAAGATAATTTACATAGGAAAATAAAATAACTAGAGATAGTAAAATCAAAAGGAAAGTGAATCTAGAGTATACGTTACACCTTGTATACCCTCCAAGCCAGCTCCAGACGCGTGCCTTCTTTCATTGGCTACGCGCTGTTGCTGTCAAACGTAGGAGGTGGTCACAATAATGTCCCTTGACTGTGTATTTGCATGTGGTTATAAAATGTTGATTAACCTTGTCTCTTTACATGACTAACTTCTGTACCTGCTGTTACGTGTTTTCATTTTTGTCTTTCCAAATGACTTACGGACTTTAACTTTGGACCCCAATGTATCACCCAATGTTGTTGCCGAGATTCCCGTTGATTAACGGACAGCTCTTGTAATAGTATTGCATAATTATATATAGTGTTGTAACTTGTGCCAATTCCTTTATTCAGTAATTATGATTGCTACATTCTGTAAGTCTGTATTTATTTCCTCAGCCGCGAGCTGTCATTTGTATATTGTGTCGAGGACTGGAGTTCGTCCCTAACGAGAGAGATTTTTGCCTTTGCTACGTTTACGCTGGTGTTCGTGATTCCTGGAGCGACAATGACAGCAGCGTATTGCAGAATTGGGGTTCGGCTCTGCGGAGGAACAGGAGGTTTAGATCACTCTCAGGGACATATGGAAAACCAGGTAAGGATCCAGCATTTATTTTGTTTCACTATTCTTCGCCCGATGGAATGTGACCTACCAAAAAAAATTCTCAAAATCAAATCAGCGAGTAAAATGACCGGTTTTCCGTGCTTAAGGAAACATGCACTTCACATATCGCTATTAAAATGTATTTGATAAGCGCATTATCTCAATCAGTTGTACACTGCTGGACAATTGCTAAGGACGGATCATAAACGGCTATATAGCGCATAAAAAATTAAGTGTGGTTGGATGCCAAGTGAAATAAAATAATGTCAGAATGCCAGAACATTACAAGAAAGGCAATTGATTGTGCTCTGAAATCCAGAAGGCTTTGGAACGTGTTCAAGGGACAAACAGGCCATTTTGTGCAGAATACGTAAACGTGAAAAAAATGCAATTACCGTCCGCAGGCGTTCCGGCGTAAGATGTCAATACGGGATATGGCCACCATGGAGGGCGATGCAAGATTCCACACTTCGTGTCGTGCTTTGCACAACATTATCAAGCAGCTGTTGGGGTAATTTATCTCATTCCTCTGTCAGTGCACGGATGAGGGTGTCCTTGTTTATTGGAGGGCATTGGCGACCAGCAAGACTCCTCCCCAAAGCATCCCATACATTTTCAATGGGATTCAGATCTGGAGAACGTGCTGGCCATACGAGGCGTTGGATATCCTCGCTCTCAAGACACTCCTGGACAGCGACTGTTCGATGACATGTTGCGTTGTCGTCCATGAAAATGAATCTATCACCGACAGCACCACGGAACATGCGAACATAAGGTAGCAGAACATCATTAATGTATCGTTGGCCAGTCATAGTCCCAGTTGGAAGCACATAGAGGGACGTACGGCCATTGATCATGATGCCAGCCCATACCATGACACTACATGTCGGATATCGGTCCCTTTCCTGTATGTTTGCTGGACAATGTGCAGTACCACTATCACGCCAGATCAGTTGTCGTCGACAATCAGACGATAGAATGTATCAACTCTCATCTGAGAATAGGACAGCAGACCAGGCGTTATCAGTCGAATTGCGATGTTGATGGCACCATTGCAAACGGGCGGTACGGTGACGTCTGGACAATGGGATGCACACAACAGGACGGCGGGCGTATAGTCCTCCTTCATGCAAACATCTGGCGACAGTGTTTCGGGAGATCCGTTTGCCAGTAGCAGCCATAAGCTGATTTGCTATCTCCCTAGCTGTGCTGCGCCGGTGTCTTTTTGTTGATAGCACTATGTACCGATCTTCTGCAGGTGTCGTACTGCGAACACGACCTCCCCGTGACGTTTACTACACTCTCCATTTGTTTGAAATGATTTCCAAAGCCTTGAAACAATACTGTGGCTGACGTCGAACTCCCTGGCAACATCTGTTATTTTTCGCCCTTCTTCAATCTTGCCAATAATACGGCCACGCGTAAAATCATCTAGGTGATGTCGGGAAGACATACTGAAAATTGCAAGTTCGTCAATTGATTCTTTCCCTTTCAACTTTGCGTTTGAACAACAACGGTCAATACGCGTCAAATCCTTTATATCTCTTATCAGCGCTATGACGTCACGAACAAGTTCGGCAATCCAAAATTTGCATACGCACAACACGTCTTACTGTATCCCGCACTTATGCTAATTTCTACATTTTCCTGCCTTCCATTTTATGATTGCTATCGTTGTTATTGTCATCCGTCCTTAGCAATTGTCCGGCAGTGTATTAGACTCAACGGGTGACGCGTCAATTCGTCCGGACAAATGATTCACCTACATTAATTCGTTGCGGACAAATTCGTCTCCTACATCAAATCATCGCTGACAAATCTTCGCCTACATCAATTCGTCACTGACAAATTATTCGCCTACATCAATTCATCGTTGCCAAATCTTTGCCAACATCGATTCAACGCTGTCAAATCTTCGCCTACACCAATTCGTCGCTGACAAATTCTTCGTTTACATCAATTTGTCGCCGACAAATTCTTCGCCTACCTCAATTCGTTGCTTAAAAATTCTTCGCCTACGTCAATTCGTCGCCGACAAATTCTAGGCCTACCTCAATTAGTCGCGGATAAACTCGTCGCGTTTCCAAATTTTAGTTACTTGTACATCGCATGCAAAAAAGGGTGCGATTTCTCTTGTATTTCCTTACGTCCCTCTCTCTCCTGCAAGCACGGTACAGAAGCTTCAAAATGTAGACCCTCTGATTTTTGTTTCTCAAAAACGGAAATAACTACATAAGATTTCAGACACACACCTTCAGTCCTTTCCTACGTCAGCTTCTCAGTTCGTCCGTCCTCAAAAATTATATTTCTGCTTCTAACGGCTAGTGAAGAGATTCGTTCCGTGACAGAGAGTGCAGGAATGCATAAAATATTACTGATGTCAATTTTGTGTCCGTCCGTAGGCAGAAACCACATCTCCTCTTCTGGCAGTAAGATTGAAGAAATTATTTTCGAGATTGATTGATAGAAATAGGCAACATTATGGATATCTGTCTGTCTGTCCGCAGAAACGGTCCTTCCGTTTCAAAAAGTTGATTAAAAGAATTCTTTCCTTGCTCTAAGGCAGAAAACATGACATGAGATTTCAGAAATATCTTCTTACATCCATTTTTTCCGCAGTTTGTCTGTCTGTCCGTCCGAAAAAAACCCCGGTATTTCCGCTTCAAAAATGTAGGATTGAAAAAATCCTTTCTCTGCGTGATAGGGGAAAACGTAAGGTGAGATTTCAGTAAACCCCTTCTTCCGTCCGTTCGTCACTGTGTCTGTCTATCTAGCAGTCCGCGCGTCCGCCCATACGCAGGTATCCTCTCTCTGCTATCCCAACGACCTCTCATTTCATAGAACATTGTTTGGTTTCAGGGAGGAAATGAGGAAACCCGGTTTCGTCACCTGTGACTAGTCGATGCAAAAAGTTTCTGCAGAACCAAAGACGACAGGAAACGTTGGTCTCTGTGCTGTTCGCTGAGTAAACGTGGCACCCATCTTGCACACAATTTTGGAAATCCCAGCTGCTCCTGAATGATGGGATGCATGCACCATCCTGTACGAAATGTCTAACGTACTAGCAAATTCCTTGGTTTTGATACGCCTATTATGCCGTGTCGTATCGTCAACGGCAGCAACATGCTCCGGAGTGCTAGATATTGCTGGTTTGCCTTCGCGGTATTCGTCCGTCAAATTTGTGCGACGCTTTTCAAATTGTTGGCACCGCTTCACAATGGCCTGGCGGTACATGGCCTTTTCTCCGTCTGTAGCACAGATTTCACGATGGATGTCAGTGTAATTTAGACGCTTAGCTCACAAAAGTCGAATGGTTCCTCGCACTTCCAATTTGGAGTAAGAATCCTGTTGACGCGCCATTACAAACTGCCCTCCTGCACACGCTTTATGCAGTTACTGAACTAAAACACCTTCCGTCTGTAGCTCTGACATACTGTCTACGTCGCTCCCAAGCACAACGGTCTGTCTTCAATCCCACTCCAGATGGCACTAAATGTAACTCACTTTTTTATTCACCTACGCAGTAGAGCTTTGACCTGCTGTCTGGTCGTTGCCAGCGTCAAATGTTTCGAGAAGGAATCTGTGGTGTTAAACCAGAAAAAATATTTAAGGAATAGAAACCAAATTTACATGAAAATACTGGAACTCAAAAGGAAAGTTAAATTGGAAGCATACGTCACAGACGTAAAACATATCTTTTTCACGCACGGGTTTACTCCAAGGGTTCAAACATGCAATACACACCTGGAAGGAACAATCGATATTTAAAGAACTCATAACCTCTGATCGCTTTTCCGGTGATCTAGGCTTCTTGCCATTCATCTACGGGTTTCTGTCCCGAATGAAGCATAGGTGCTATGTTTGGCTTACGGCCCTGAAACGGCGCTTTGTCTCACTCCATTCCCTACAATCAACGGCTCCATATTTACTACTACTACTACTATTCCTTGGCATTGCAGTCCGTTTAGGGCCCGAGCCTGTCTCAGGGTAGCCCTTCATTCTTCACGATTCTGTGTCTTGTTCCTCCAGTTCTTTATTCTTATTTTCTTGAAATCTTCCAACACGTCATCTAGGATTTCATGTATCGACCGGGTGGATCTCGGCCCAGAGGACGACCAAGAAGAAGATGGCATGATGATGTGATGTGCATATAGCCCTTAGAATTGCTCATGGTGGGCAACACAAGATATTGATATCATCTTACACAGATTTTTGTTGGATGCAGGGAAATACAGCATTCGACATTCTATGCCAGAGACTTGCTCCGAACTCAGAGACGTCACGTGTTCAGCAAGTGCAGGTTTTCCCTTTTGGAGTCTAAAGACAAACTGTGAGTAGCTCTACGGGCTATAAGTAGTAGCCCATTCTTCATTTACCAACATTGTCTTCAGGGCAGGGAGAAGGCTAGTGCAGTAAGCAAAACACGCTGCACATGACTCATCTGTGGGATCGAGTCCCTGTTCACTGGGACGAAAGAATATCCCGGCAAAAGATGTCCCAACACACTATTGGGTAGATATTCATAATGTTATGAGCAAGCCAAGACTTTGATGACATTTGTCTTTTTAGCACGCCTCTTGTAAAAAAAAAAAGATCGTGCTTATGTTATCGATTTGTCCGTCCGTTCGTCTATCCGCCCGTCCGCCTGTGGGCATCTCTGCAACTACACTGCTGGCCACGCAAAATGCAACACCAAGAAGGAAGCATCCGATTGGCATGAAATTCGCGGCATGCGTCGCCCACGAGAGGACATGCAAACGATTAGCATTGCAGGGCATATGCAAATCATGTGCGCCCGGCACGTCACCGAGAAGCACTATAAGAAGGGTGCACAGAAGGCGGGGTGTAAGTAGTGGACGTGTGTTCTGCTGCCAGACCTGTGCGTGGGAAGCTTCCTGATGCCTCGTCGCAGAATATGGCAGTCATTCCAGTACGTTTCGGGGTTCGACAGAGGACGATTAGTGGCTTATCGCGACAGCGGTTTATCGTACCGAGACATCGGCGCCCGTGTGGGACGACATCCAGCTACAGTGAGGCGAGTATGGATTCGGTGGGTGAATGAATGACGGACGGACCGACGTGAACGATTGCCGCAGCGGCGGCACATCACCGAACGAAAAGACCGGCATATTGAGCGGCGGGCATTTACGGCTCGCACCGCCAGATCACGAACGTTAGCGCAGGAATTAGGGTGTGTTGCGCAACAAGCTGTGTCAGCACGTACCATTCGACGTCGTCTGCAGGAGCGGGGACTTGTCGCACGGCGCCTATTGCTCCGATTACAATTGACGTTACACCACCGGCGAGTGCGGCGGCAGTGGGCCGTTGAACGCCGCACCTGGACTACGGAATGGCACGACATTGTCTTCTCGGACGAATCCCGCTTCTGCCTGCAACACCACGATGGTCGGATCCGCGTGTGGCGGCACCGCGGCGAGAGACTGTATGACGCCTGCATTATGCATCGGCATATCGGTCCATCGCCTGGCGTTATGGTTTGGGGCGGAATTGGATATGACCCCCGCAATCCTATGGTATGCATCGCCGGTACACTCAACAGCCACCGCTACATCTCCGACGTTTTGGAGCCTGTGGTCCTCCCTTACCTGCAGGACCAACCCGCGGCCACGTTTCAACAGGACAATGCGCGCCCGCACGTGGCACGCATCGTGCAACAATTCTTCACGGCCCACCAGGTGTCACTGCAGCCGTGGCCCGCCTGTTCTCCCGATATGTCGCCCATCGAACACGTCTGGTTGCTGATCGTCAGCCGAGTGGCCCGGCAAGCACCACCCGCGGCTATGCCTGATGAACTGTGACAACGTGTGGAAGGAGCCTGTACCGACATACCCCAAGCCCACATCCAAAGCCTCTTTCGTTCGATGCTGCGGCATGTAGCGGCCGTTATTTTCAGCCATGGGGGCCACGCGATCTATTGATGTCTGTGTGTTCCGTAAGTCGCACGTGCTTGTAAGCTCAATCGTTTCATCTTTGTATCTGTTGTTATGTGTCCAGTTAATCTGGCTTTGCTATCTCGTGTCCTTCTTGGTGTTGCATTTTGGGTAGCCAGCAGTGTATTATTCCGATTTGAAAAATTATCTTTGCGTTGGGAAGCTTGAAACATGCGAATGAAGATCCTTTATTTCATTTTTCTTACGATGTACAGTTTCGCCTCCAGAAAAGTAAAGGCAGATGATGCCGAATTCAAAATACATTTTATTTCATATATTTGCTTCTAAACATCCGAATGAAAAAATTCTTTAACCTTTCGAAGAGTATTTTAGATGTAGTTACGTTTTCAAGTTACGCACAGATTTTCAGCAAGGGAGCATAAAACTAAATTGCGTTTTTCCCGATATCTCCACTTCTAAAACTCTGATTTTATTTATTTTTTATTTTTGTTTATTCAGCGGATACAGCTCCTAATGGGAAATCTTTTGCATATCATTTGTAATGTTTGGTAAAAATTGGTTTGGCCACCAGGGGGCGTAAATCTTAATTTCCGCTTCTGATGTAATTGCAGCAAAATCTGCCCCTATAAAATTTCGATTGAAAAAAATTACGTTTGTGGACTGACGTCATTCAAGTCAATAAATCTTTTCGGAATATTTTCTTCTTAAAATAACGCATGGTTTCCCCGCCAGGGGTCGTAGATGGATATCTTATTTTTGTCAATATTTCTGCTTCTGATTCCTATTTGAAATTTTTTTTCTTTGTTGGATGGTTTCCTGTGTGACATGTTTTTCATAAAACTTCAAAATTTTCAATTAATTCATAGAGTTTTCGCTAGGGGCGCATTAAGGTAAATTGCGTTTTCTCCGATATTTCTGCTTCTAAATCTCTAGTTTGGAAAATTATTCCTGAATCGCATACAGCTCATGATGGGAAATGTTTTTTAGATAATTTCTAATGTTTGTTAAAGAATGGTTCGCCCACCAGGGGCATAAGTATTAATTTCTGTTTCTGATGTATTTACAGCAAAATCTGAGCTTTTGAAAACTCGACTGAAAAAATTCTTTCCTGGACCGATCTATGAAAAAGAGTAGTATCGAAACACCTCCTGAGAATACTTTCTTCTTAAAATAATCCATGTTTTCCCACCAGGGGGAGTAAATGCATATCTTATATTTGTCGATATCCCTACTTCTCAATGCCCAATTTGAAAACTTCTTTCTTTGTTGGAAAACGTTTCAACTACGAAATGTTTCTCATATAATTTCAAATTTTTGTTAACGCCCAAATCTGCAACCAGAAGACGTAAGTTCACGACAACGTTTACAGAAATATCTGCGGGACTAAATTCCCGATTGAAAAACTTCCTTCTGCGGTCAGATACTACTCTTTTCCATACCGATTCCATTGACTTTGAATATCTTTGATAAACCTAATTCGCGTCAGAATGTATTCAAAAGATGTGCTCATTAAACCCGAAAATTCGGCCTCATTTTTTTTTTTTTTTTTTTTTTTGGTTTTGCTGTCATTTTTTAAATAAAAAATAAATTTCCATTTGTATTATGCTTTCAAATTACAGCACCCAAAACCGATTGCAGGCAGGTAACCAAAAGCAAAAACCTTCAAAAGTAGCTCATTCTGGCAACTTTGTTCAAGTGCTATACAGTTTTAGGGAAAGAGAATACCCATTGAACACTTTTGAAAGGGGTTGTGAAGGAGGGTAGTGAACAAAAGAATTCAAATTCAAAGCATCTTATGTTGTAACTGTTGCTGACATTCAAACCCTTTATGTACTAACTGACAGGTATTTATTTGCTTTTTCTTGTTTGGTTATATAGTGCATTTTACACAGAAAAGACAAAATTCCAGTTTATGACTCGTCTAAGATTGAAGTTATTTAATTTATAATTTTGAAAAATATAATACAAACTGTTTAAAGAGGATCTTCTCTCAAATTGTAAGGGCATTTTGTCGAATTTTAAGGACACTTATTCATCGTTTCAAGAACTTTTTTATCATTTTTAAGGGCATTTTTAGTAATTTATAGGTCATCAACATCCGGGACTTTCTTATGAGTAATGAGTGCATATATCATCATCAAATAATAATCAATAACCACACTAGTCAAGAAATTATGACTTTTTGTTACGATCACCAAATTATTTATTTATATATTTTGGGCTAAAGTGATGAATGTTGATAATTAAATTGACATTTTGGCTCTTATTTTCGAAAAAAATGTTCTTTCCTATATTCAAATAAGATATATGTTATTTACATGATATTAAGATATGTGTATACAAACTTGCCTGTCTTAAGCACGGCTCCTTTCTGATTTTCGCTTGTATTCAGTTCCTGGGGTTCTTTTTTTATGCTTTCCAACCATAGATTGAAGAAGCGTATATGCTCCAGCTTTTTACGACTGTCCGTCCGCCCGTCCGTCTGTCTGTCCGCACGATAACTCGCTTAAAAATTGTTCGATTTCGATGAAATTTTAGTATGTGGTAGAAGAACACCTGGGAAGGAAACCCTAATGAAAGTGAACGAAATGGGGTTAAAGGTCAGGACATAGGAGCGGGATACCTTCTACTGATTTTATGCGTCATACCTAACGTAAAAAAGGTTCGATTTCTCTGAAAGTTTAGTATGTGGTAGGGGACCACATGGGAACAAACCCTATTGAAAATGGGCGAAATGGGGCCAAAGGTTAGAACATAGGAGCGAAATCACTTCCATCGCCATTATGCGTCATAACTTTCGTAAAAATGCTTCGATTTGGATGAAATGTTAGTAGGTTGTAGGGACCTGCCTGGAGACAAATCCTGTTCAAAATGGGCGAAATGGGGTCAAAGGTTAGGACACAGGAGCAGGATCTATTCCATAGCTCTTATGCATCATAACTTACGTGGAAAATGCTTCGATTGCGACAAAACTTTATCACGTGATTTATGAGGTATACTGAACCGGTTCTGTTGAATATAATCGAAATGGGATCAAAGGGCAGGGCACAGAACCGAGATTTATTCCACAGCCATTATCCTCATAACTTGCGTGATAACTAGAGCAATGATTTCTGGTATGTCGGAAAGCGTATTAAAATCAATGCATTGTATGATTTTAATAAATTGTTTAACTTTCGTTTGTATTCATTTTGTGGGGTTTCTCTTTTTAACATCCAACAATATTATAATCAGCTAACATGGCGGAACTTCATTTACAATTGTACATCTTTCTGACTGTCGTTTAAATTCAGTTTCTGGGGTTTCTCTTTTCAACATTCAACATTAATCAACTGACATGTTGGAACTCCATTTACCTTTTTTTGACTTTCGTTTGTATTCAGTTTCTGGGAGTTTCTTTTTTGACATCCAATAATAATCAGCTAACATGGCGAAATCCTATTACAATTGTGCCTCTGCTCCATCGCCGAGATGTTACCATGCTCGTAACTAATTGTGACACAGTTTGATGGTAAGAAATCCACGCGTGAATGCAAGAACTGGGTTTCTAGGGCATATTGCATTCCATTCCTTTATAAGAATTTATGAAATATCGTACAAGTTCGCTGAACTTCAGCCTCTCCGGAGTAGAAAGATGTGGTATCGAATCCAACTGTACCAAAGGAAGGGCTATAAGTTTTGACCCATAGACTTACAAGAGCTTCAGTTATTGTAAAACCAGTTTACATAATTTTTTTTTTGTAAGTTCATAATAATCCCACTTATTTTTTAATCTTGTACGTAAGTTCCTAATCATTCTTTGCAGCTCTAAGGCGATACTTGCAAAAATTACCATGTCGTTAGCAAAACGGAGGTATGTAAATATTCTTCATTAATCTTCATCCCCATTTCTTACAAGTTCAATGATTGAAAGACACATAAATTTATTTATAAATACGAAAGTGAATCAGAAAGTAAGGTCAATGCTCTCGTTACGTAAGTAAGCAGAGTTGCGGCACATTGCTATATGGGGAGGAGAGGGAACGTGACCTTGAGATGTGGTGGATACAATCGCTAATTTTCTAACCGCAGTTACCAAGCAGTTGTAAGGGCGTAAACATGGCCGTTCGTTTGTCGGAATGCTCCATCGTCGAGCAACGAAGTGTAGTGAGATTTTTATGGGCTGAAGGTGTGCAACGTGCTGAATTTCAAAGTAGGATTCTTGTGCAATATGGGGAGCACAAGTGTATGAGCCACAGACATGTGTACAAGTGAATAGAAAAGTTTCAAGCCGGTAGAACGAATGTGTTTGATGAAGCTCGCTCCGGCCGTTCGTCGACCTGTCTCACAGAGGACCATCTGGATCGCATCGATGCGCACATTAAAGAAGATTGCCCGGTTACTCTGTCTGGGATTGGCCAAATTAGCTATGGTTTTGCATTCTCAATAGTGCATGACGATTAGTTGTCATATACTTGTCTGATCAGCACAAGTAACAGGGCCTGGGAATTGCCAGAAATGTTTTTTAGCGGTATGAGTCAGATCCCAGTATTCTGGAGAGGATTGTTACTGGGGACGAGACATGGGTCTATCATTACAACCCCGAGAGCAAAAGGCAAAACAGGGAGTGGAAACATCTGAGCTTCCCATGCAAACAGAAGTTCAAAGTTGTCCGTTCGGCACTAAAATTAATGCTGGCTCTCTTTCTTGACATGAAAGGACCCATCGTTGAACACTGTCAAGCACAGGGTGACTCAATTAACAGTCGGTCATATTGTGACTTCCTGAAAGACAAATTAGAACCAGCAGTTCGGACAAAACAATGGAGAATGTTATCTAAAAAAGTGCTGTTGCTGCACGACACCGCTTGTCCACATATACGGCATTGGCAACTCAACAAAGAATTACTGAATTGAAGAGTGAGGTCTTACTATATCCTATCTACAGCCCCGATCTGGCACCGTGCGACTTTTATGTCTTCAGGCCGATGAAGGACGCTTTACGAGGCCGCCATTTTGAAAGTGATGTCTAGGTACAGGAAGCGGTGTATTCGTGGCTGCAGGAACAACACAAAACATTCTTCTCTGCAGGAATCCAGAAGCTTGTAGACAGATATAAAATATGCGTTGAACGACAGAGGAACTGTGTTGGGAAATAAGGTAATTGTTATCTGTATGCCTCTTAGTTTCTTTAATATACAACAATACTGGCCTTACTATTTTCCTCGTTAATTAGGGGACAGCCTGTCAATAAAGATGGGAAAAATAATATATGGTGAGTATTTTTTTAATAACCACGTATTCTCTTTGTTTGTGATGTCAAAGGTGGTGGAATGTTTCATGAACATTATAAAAATAAAGAAGAAAGATGACACCGAATTTTCGGATGTAATAAGCACGTCTTTTGAATCCGTTCTGACACGAAATAAATTTATCAAAGCGATTCAAAGTCAATGGAACCGGTTTGGAAAACAATCAACTGGTTCCAACAATCGATAAAACATCCAGAAATAGAAACATCTACTTAGTTCCAACAGGGGCTAAAAAGCATGTTACGGAAGTTAACAAATGGCGAACAAAAAGTTTCTCATACTACAAAGAAAGTACCAGAGACAAAGAGATTTTCAAATCTAACAGTTAAAAGGAGAAATATAGAAGGAAACATGATATAAGTCTACGTCTGCTAGCTGAAAAATTTTGCATAACGGAAAAATTGAAGATAGGTGAAAATTATTCTTCATGGTAAAAGCTATGCCAGAGTAAAATAACTTTTCAAATACGTCTCCCTGAAGCAGAGGTAGCGAAAGAAAAAAGGTTTCGACCTTTACGCAGCTAGCGGGAAATCTTTGCGTTATTTAAAGAGGATAATGTTCCACATTTCTGTTGTACCGAATGACATACACTAAAGAAGAAATTTCTCACTAGCGTTTTTAGACGCGGCGATACAGCTGCAAACTGAAGTACACAAACACTACCTACCTACAGAAATGGGAACTACAAAATTCCTCATATACTAAGCATAAAGTGTTCTACAAGGTAAATGACATCCGGTGTTGAGAGAATATTTTAAATCGCGCATGTGAAAGCAGTGATATTGAGAAAAACAGAATAAACCTTTGCGCCCCTAGCGACGAAATTGTTCCCTATTTCGGAAAGAAAATACAAACACAAATTTGGCATAGTTAGTAGTATCTGACTGAAGAAAGACGTTTTTCAATCGAATTTTTAGTCCCGCAGATATTGCTGTAAACGGATACGTGAACTTACGCCCTTTGGTGGCAGACTTGTTCCCTAAGAAAAGTTTGAAATTATATGAGAAACATTTACCCACTGGACCGCTATCCAACAAGCTAATAATTTTTCAAATTGGACCATCAGAAACAGAGATTTCGACGAAAATAATATATGCGTTTACGCCCCTGGAGGGAAAACCATACATTCTTTTAAGAAAAAAGTATTTTCAAAAGGTTTTTTGATGTGAGCGGTATCAGTCCACGAAAGAATTTTTTCAACGAGTTGTCAGGAGCTCAGATTTCACTGATACCTCAGACACAGAAATTACCGCTTACGCCCCTGGTGGCCAAACCATTCTTCATCAAATATTAGAAATCATATGGAAAGCATTTCCTATCAGGAGCTGTATTCGGTGCAGAGAGAATTTTTCAAAACGGATATTTAAAAGCAGATATATTAAGGAAAACGCAATTTACCTTTACGCCCCCTAGCGGAAAGTCTACGCATTCCTTGAAAATTTTGAAATTATATGAGAAACATTTTATACCGGAAACGCTATCAAACAAAAGGAATTATTTCAAATCCGACTTTTAGAGGCAGATATAGTGACAGAAATAAGATATACATCTGTGCCCTCTGGCGGAGAAACCACGCATTATTTTAAGAAGAAAATATTTTCAAATGTTTATCGACATGAGCAGTATCAGTCCACGAAAGAATTTGTTCAATCGGTCTTTTAGAAGCTCAGATGTTTCTGCAAATACCTGCGAAATAGAAATTAACGTTTACGCCATATGGCGGCCAAATAATATTTTATAAAAAAATAGAAATTACAATCAAAAAGATTTCCCTCCAGAAGCTGTATACGGTGCAGGAAGAATTAAAAAAAAAATCGGAGTTTTAGAAGCAAAGATATCGGCGAAAGCGCGATTTACCTTTAATCCCCCTAGTGCATTAGAAGGAGAGATTTTTTTTTTGTCAATATCTCTGCTTTTAATGAATTACTTGAAAATTTTGAAATTATATGAAAAACATGTCGCACCGGAAACTCAGTCCAACAAAGAAATTTTTCAAATCCGACCATTAGAAGCAGAGATATTGACAAAAACAAGAAATATATCTACGTCCCCTGGCGGAGAAACCATGCATTATTTTAAGAAGAAAATATTTCGAAAAGGTTTGTCGACGTGAGTAGTATCGGTCCACAAAAGAATTTTTTCAATCCACATTTTAGAAGCTCAGATATTGCTGCAAATACATCAGAAGTATAAATACAAGCTTATGTCACCTGGTGGCCAAACCATTATATAAAAAAAGTTAGAAATTATGTGCAAAATGTTTCCCATCATCCGCTAAAGAAACAGTTTTTTAAATCGTAGTTTTAAAAGCAGAGAAATCGGGAGAAAAGCAATTTACTTTTATGCCCCATAGCGTAGAATCTATGCGTAATTTGGAAAAGTGACTATGCCTAAAATAATCTTCGGCATCAATGGAATCGAAATGTAAAATAATTTGTGGAATTGGATGTTTAAAAGCCAATACGTGGAATAAAATGTATTTTGAATTTGATACCATCTGCTTTTATTCCCTCTAGCGGCAAAATTTTGCATCGTAAAAAAAAAAAAAAAAACGGAAATGATCGATCATCATTTGCACATTTTAAGCTTCCTAATGCTAAAAGACTTTTTCATATCGGACTATTAGTTGGAGAGATATCGTTTCTACAGGCGGACGGACGTATAAACCGATAACATAAGCACGATCCTTGTTTACAAAAGACGTGCTAAAAAACGTATATCTGTTGAGGCAGATATTCGACACTAAAAACAGGCAAACGCTCTTTCTACTGCGCTATAAGTGTGGGACAAAAATTCAGGCGAAGGAAATTATATTGTTTGTATGATTGTTTTTATTGTTTCCAACAGTAACAACAATCACACAAACCTGTGAGTATGTAATTTGTAATTTACAAAAATACAATGGTGCTCTTTTCCATGTTTCATAAATTTATTATATCGCAGACCGGCAAACAATGCTATATTTGAAAAGTAATTTTACTTCGAATTAATGTCTTTCGGACACAAAGTAATATGGCAATGCATTTCAACCAGTTTTATATGAAATCTTTGTATTTATTATTTGGTAAATTAGGAAATTTCAAATATACATTATAAGAAAGATACGTTTCATATTTACGTTTCCCACAAGTATTTCTCTGTATTTCCCTTGTCATTTCAGATTCTGTCTTTTAATATTTTTGTGTGTGTTACACTCTCAACTCTTGCTATGAGAACGCATTGTGCTAGGATTTTTTTTCGTTATTTATGTATACTTCCAGAACGTTTTTTCCCAGAAGAATTTGCTGATCTAAGCTAGCGCATAAGAAAAGCTGATTTTTAAAAAAAATTATTTAAACCGTGTGTAGAAAAAATTTAGAAATGCCCATTAAGAAATTTTCAGGTAATGCTATTAAATTTTTTAGGTGTGTGTGCTTCTGTTATTAAGAAGAAGGAAATGTAAAGAAAAGAAAATTTCTTTTTTCTCCAAAAGTCAGTGATACTTGGCTCAAGTTTAAGATAAAACTATTATACATGTAGTTAGTTGCTCATTAGATTTAAATTTGTTTTCCCACGCTTCCCCACCACATTTTTTTTAATCTTTCGTCGCTTCCCGAAGGTGATATTATTTGTTATTACAGAGTTTTGTTCACCGACCTACGCACATTTTCTTCTCCTCGGTTTCTCTCTCTTGACAGTGTCTTTCATTAGATTTTTTCTAAATTCCTGAAAGGAAAAAAAGAGGTGCTATTTTTCATCCCTGGTTGTACTTCAGTTTTTAATTATTTTCTCGTCTGCAAATAATGCTCTCATCCGTGTGATTGCCAAATCATGGCTTTGAAATAAAGCGGAAAAGGTAACGGTAATTTCGTCCTTCTGCATGAAGAAGCGCGACGTGTTGAAATTTTATCATCCTACTTACATTTTAATCCTGCACTCTAACATGAAAGAAATTGCCATAGTCTTTTGATTACTCAGTTCAGTCAGTACAATATTAAACACAAGGGGTGCGAATTCATGGGAAAATTCCTGAAAATAGCCAGCAGCAAAGTTGTAGGTAGATGTCCGTCTATTAACAAAATTTCCCTTTTTTTCATACTTCCATATTTTCTCATATTTTCCGTAGTTAATAATTCCATTTATTTCAAAGTCCGTTTCGGTTTGCTCGGTATTTATATAGAAACTTTGCAAAATAGAAGACCCTGACAGCATTTACACCAGATAAGCGTTATGTGTGCATATCATCATTCACCAGATAATCATGATCACCAGATACCGTAATCTGTAATCACCAGACAATGTTATTCATATAATGTTACCTATGATCACCTGATAATGTTATCTATGCTAGTGTTATTGATGAAGACGTTATCATATATACATGTTATTATTAGATACATCTTTTAACATTATGGTGATAACATTATGTTATGACAATTATTACTGAAATTTGTCTCATTGTTATCTGAGAAAATCTTACAATTATTATCAATATACACTGGCGGAAAGTGAAAAAAGAACACCAAGAAGGAGACGTCTGATACCAACGAAATTTATACAGCATAATAACGGAATACAGAGGATAACGTGATCAAAACATTATGGCAAAATACAACTGTATTTGCTGGTAAACTGAAAAATAACATTTCCATGTAACATGGTTAGTACGAGGTTGAACCGCCATGAACTGCGTCGCACTGCGTAATTCTGGCATGGAGTCTGTCGTACAGATGTTGGATGTAAGTTTGGGGTATTGAGTTCCTAGCATCCTCAACCTGGACGCGTAAATCAGGTATGGTCACGGCTGGTCGTGGAGACCGGATAAGTCGTTGTCCCATAAAATCCCACACGTGCTCAATCGGGGACAAATCCGGTGAACGTGTAGGCCATGGAAGTTGTCTCACACCCTGAAGTGCATGTTGCATTGCACGTGCAGTGTTGTGGGCGTGCGTTATCTTGCTTGAAAACACCACGATGGACCGACCTTACAAATAGCACAACAACGGGCTGAATGATGTTGATGTAGGAGGTGCTGTTTAACGTACCCGGTACAAACACTAGTTGTGTACGGGAGTGATAGCTGATCGCTTCCCACACCAGGAGACCATGTGTAGGCCCTGTGTGTGTCGCTGGAGGATGCAAGAAGGGTGGATACGCTCCCTTGTGCGTCTGCGAACACGCATACGGCCATCGGAGGCTCCCAAGCAGAATCTGCTTTCATCGCTGAACACGACAGATCGCCATTGCGTTCTCCAGTGCAGAAGTTGGCGACACCACTGCAGCCGTTCCTGACGGTGGGCTGGAGTCAGAGGTACACATGCCAGAGGCACACGTGCACGTAGTCCTGCATCCAGTAGACGGTTGCGGATTGTTCGTACAGTCACCTAAGGTGTAACGGCAGCTCGGATTTGCGTCGCAGTGGATGTTCTGCTTGACTACGCCGCTCTTCTTATGCGTCGATCGGTCCGCTCATCAGGCCGTCTGTGACTCCCGGTTCCACGTCTTCTCGTGTGGGAATGTTCCTCGGACTATCTAAGCTACCATCGTACCACCACCGATACTTCCCATCTAATTCGCTTCGCAATACGACCACCCGGCCTCACGGAGTCCGACTAGACGACCTCGCTCAAAGTCCGATAACTGATGAAATCGTACACGTCTTCCATGTCCAAGCATTGCAGCTTCTTTAGGGTCTTCGCACGTGTCCGTACACCGACGACTGATTACATTCACTTCGCCGTACTCCTTAAATACCACCGACGATAATTTGCATATTATGCCGTGCTGTGGCGTAAGCGCTCACCGGTTGGTCCCAAAATTAATATCCCACCTACGTAAACTCGACCCCATTAACATATGCAAATTTCATAATCGTCCGCCAATTCCTTCTTGGTGTTCTTTTTTCACTTTCCGCCAGTGTATATATATATTGCCGACATTATACGGAAATTGTCTCATTGTTATAAAAAAGTAAAATTTTTTATAACAATGTATTTCCATCCAAAGCAATTCAAAATTCTTCAAATCGAGTAAAAAAGCAATTTTCAAATCCTTGAAAATTGTTACAAAAAATTACATATTTTATAACATTTATATAAGTCTCATTGCTGAAAATCCTTGTTGAAAATTTGTTAGTCTCATTGTTGAAAATCTTATAATTATTATATATATTACCGAAATTTTTCTCATTGCTATCTGAGAAAATCTTATAATTATTATACATATTACCGAAATTTGTCTCATTGTTATCTGAGAAAATCTTATATTCATTAACATATTACCGAAATTTTTCTCATTGCTATCTGAGAAAATATTATTATTATTATTATATATATTACCGAAATTTGTCTCGTTGTTATCTGAGATAATCTTATAGTCATTATACATATTACCGAAATTTGTCTCATTGCTATCTGAGAAAATCTCATAATTATTATATATATTACCGAAATTTGTCTCGTTGTTATCTGAGAAAATCTTATAGTCATTATACATATTACCGAAATTTGTCTCATTGCTATCTGAGAAAATCTCATAATTATTATATATATTACCGAAATTTGTCTCGTTGTTATCTGATAAAATCTTATAGTCATTATACATATTACCGAAATTTGTCTCATTGCTATCTGAGAAAATCTTATAATTATTATATATATTACCGAAATTTGTCTCGTTGTTATCTGAGAAAATCTTATAGTCATTATACATATTACCGAAATTTATCTCATTGTTATCTGAGAAAATCTTATAATTATTACATATTATTACCGAAATTGGTCTTATTGCATCTGAGAAAATCTTATAACATTATCATAGATACATGTTATCTATGGTCACCAGATAATGTTATAATCGTTATCTGTGGATTCCATCAGTCACGAGATAATAATGATCAGTAGATAATCGTTCTTTTATATTTTCATATTTTCTCAGATTTTCCGTACTTAATAATTCCGTTTATTTCAGTAAAGTCCGTTTTGGTTTGTTCCGTATTTATACAGAAACTTTGCAAAAAAGAAGATCCTTTACGCCAGATAATCATTTCGCGACGGTGGGATTCGTTACGAGGTAGTTTGTGTTGGCTTAGCGAAACCACGCGTCTCACAGAGCTAGAAAGAAACAAAAGTACACACAGAGCTAGAAAGAAACAAAAGTAGGTATCATGTTCGAGGTACAACTCTAATTGCACAATCCTGAAAGTTTTTTGCCATTAATGCGAGTAAATTAGTCATTTTATTTTCTGTGGAAATTTATTATTTTTCTGAATAGGTTTGTGATAATTTTATTATTATTGTTATTATTATTATTATTATATGTCATCATCATCGTCACCATTGTCACCCATTATCAATCCACTACTGGATGAAAATCTCCACACGTTTCTTCCACAACTGTCTGTCTTGAGCCTGTATTCTCCATGTCAATCCGGCATGCTTTCGAATTTCATCAAACCATCTCCCATACGGTCTTCATCTGAGTCTTTTTCTGTCCCTCGGAATCCAGTCTAAAATTTTGGTTGTCCATCGGTGGTCCGTCCTTCTGGCAACATGTCCAGCCCATTGCCATTTCAGTAATTTCACTCTGGTCAAGATGTCGTCCACTCTTGTCATTTTCCTTATCCACAAGTTCCTCTTATCTTTCCTGGTTACACCAAGCATGCATCTCTAAATGCTTCTTTGGGTTCTCTGCAGTCTTTGTATGTATTTTTTTTAGTTAAGGCCCATATCTCTGCTCCATAAGCACTGGCAGGATGCATTGATTAAACATTTTCCCTTTAAAACATATGGCCTACTGCTCTTAAAAATTGCACTGTTTCTACCAAAAGCTCATTATCGAATTTTTATACGCTGATTAATTTCTTCATTAATGTGACCTTCACTTGATACCTGCTGCCCAAGATAAATGTAGGTATCGGTTATCTCAAGCTTTTCTCTATCAATCGAACAATTTTCATTTCTTGTAAAAGCATTGTACATCAGTTTTGTCTTCTGAAAGTTCATTTTTAATCCCACTTCTTTACTCTTGTCTGCACGTTCCTGGGTCATAATCTGCAGCTCTGATGGGGTAGTTGCAAAAATGACTACATCATCAGCAAAACGAAGGTGGGTTAGATAATCTCCATTAATCTTTATCCCTTTGTTTTCCCAGTTCAATGATTGAAAGACATTTTGCAATGTGGCTTTAAATAGCATAGGTGGGAGATATGGCGTCACCTTGTCTTACTCCCTTTCCTATTTTTATTTGTGCTGTATCCTCAAATATCCGATTCTTTGCACTTGCATTTTCATAGATGCTATTAATAACGCTAATGTATGCATCTTCAATACCGCAGGATTTTAAAGCCCTTGCAACCTCTGATGGTTACACATAATCGAAGGCCTTTGCATAATCAATAAAAGCTATGCCTAATGGGAGTTCATATTCTCTTGTTTTTTCAGTTAGTTCTCTCAGTACACGGATATGATCTACAGTGCTGTAGCCACTCCTGAATTCAGCTTGTTCCCTTGATTGAGCCATATCTAGTGTTATCTTCAAGCGATGTGAAAGAACCTTAGTGAAGACTTTATAAACCACTGATAGGAGGCTGATGGGCCTGTAGTTCCTGAGATCCTCAATGTCACCATTTTTATGTACTGGTTCCTGAGGTTTTTCTCTTCCTGCTGGGACAGCTACGACGTACTAAGTCTCGGAAGTGGTATTTCTTTCTCTCAGTTGCCCAGGAACTTCCTTACCGTCCTAAAAGTGTTCAGGATAGCTTCTGTAGTTCCATGTAGGTGTTAGGTTAAAGGTCTATTGTCTGTATAGAGCTGTGAATGTTCTTAGGAACAACTCCTGTGGCTGATATTACTATGGGGACGGTGGTGACGTTCTCCATATGCCACATTTTCTAGACTTCGTATCGTAGATCGTTACAATTTGGCAGTTTCTCTCCGTGTGTCTTCTGGATGTTGCACGTATTGGGCATGGCTATGTCAATCAGGTATGTTGACTTCTTCTCCTTATCGACCAGGACGATGTCTGGCCGAATGTGGGTTATGGTCTTATCTGTTTTGATCAATCTGTCCCAGTACATCTTGTGGGTGTTGTTCTCTAAAAGCATTATTGGTTCATACTTGTAGTAGGGGACAGACACAGTTGTAATTATGTGGTGTTTTCTTGCCAATTTGTGATGGAGGATCTTGGCTATTTGATTGTTCCTCTTCGTGTACTCTGTTCGTGTGAGGATACTGCACTCTGCTGTGATATGTTGGATGGTCTCTGACGGTTGGTGACAATGCCGACAAGTGTCGCTTTCCACTGACGTGTCCTTCAGGATATGCCTCCGGTAGTTTATGGTGCTTACAACGTGATCATGTATAGCTATCAGGAACCCTTCGGTCTCTGGGAAGAGTGATCCGTTTGTTAGCTATGTATTAGAGGCAGTCTTATCCACATGGTCGGATTGCAGGTCGTTGCAGTGTCTTCCGTGTAGAACTTTCTTGCCCCAAGTTTCTTCTTTTGGCTTCCTCTTTACAGTCTCGATGTTCTGAGTAGAGAGGTCCAGGGCTGTGTACTTCTTGTCACTCTGGTTTATCGCTTGGTGAAGGAGCTCCTTGCTCTGATGAAAGTACTTTCTGAGGTTGCTGATTTCTTTGTCTCTGTGTTCTAGGAGATCAATAATTTCCCGTCTTCCTTCTGCCCGTCCAATGGACAGCCTTTCAACTGCCGACTTAGGGTGGGGCTGGCGATGTTTAGTGAGCTATGTCCTGGTATTGCGCATTATTTCCTCAAGCTCTGTGGTGGTACACTTGATGAATGATCCCGAAGGAATACGTGAAGACTGGAACTGCGTATGTGTTGATAGCCCTAGTGATGTTGCGAGCGTTGAGCTCGGTCTTCAGTAGTCTCCGGAGCCTTTGGTTGTATTTGGCAACTAGATTATTATTGTTATTAATATTATTTTCTTTATTCGAAATATACGAATCACAGCATATGACAAACAAAATATACAACAAATTATCATTGACTGGTATTGTTAAACTGATACGAGTTTCCACCGGAGACCTAGATATCAGTCAAGAATCGGCGTAAAATATATGATGTCCTAAGTAAAGCTGCCTTCTGTAGGTGGCATATCAGAAAGCTGCAATTTTTCAAAATGATTCATAAAATTTTTTGACATTGTTCCAAGTGGCCCGATGACAATGGAGACTACCGTTGTGTGTTTAGTCCATAACCGGATAACTTTTATGGCCAGGTCTCTATATTTAGTCATCTTTTCCAGTTCTTTTTTCATCGACTCTGGCATCTCCAGGTATCGCTATATCGATTTTCTATGACTGTTATGTCTGGTGTAATATGTTATATGTGTCGATCGGTTTGAATTCTGAAATCCCACAAGATCTTGACTTGATTATTTTCTATGACTTTCTCAGCCTGATGTTCCCATGAGATTTTCGATGCTGGCAGATTGTGCTTTCTGCATAATGACCAGTGAATCAATTTTACAACCCTGTCATGTCTAGCTTTGTAATCTGTCTGTACAATTTTGCTACATTCACATATTAGATGAGACACAGTTTCATCTTTTTCTTGACCAAGTCGACACTTTGTATTATCATTGACTTTCTGGATTTTAGCCTTCATAACATTTGTTTGTTCTTGTGCAGCAAAAATCAGACCTTCTGTTTCTTTCTTGATGGAACCTAATTTTAGCCATGCCCAAGTCAAGTTGTAGTCACTTTTTCCATCAATGTTCTTTAGAAATTGTCCATGCAGTGGCTTGTTATTCCAGCCATCTAACCTGCTTTCAAACTGTTTTCTCTTGTATTTAGCCTTGTTTTCTGTTGTTTTTAAGATATTTTCATTATTCACTGCCTGAAGTGGCTTTTCAATGCTTCTGTTGATGTAATCAATCAGGCTTCCTTTTTCTTCCTCAACTACTTGTTGTACTTGTAGTAGCCCTCTGCCTCCAATCTTCCGATAATCTGTCAACATCACTTTTTGGATGAAGTGCATGATGCATGGTCAATAACTTTGGAGTTTTCCGATCCAGTATTTCTAATTCACTTTGGGTTAAATCAGTTATTCTAGCTGATTATCTGATTACTGGAATGGCTCATGCATTTATGGCTTTGATTGCATTTCCACCATTTAGTTTTGATTTCAATATTTTTCTTACTCTCTTAATATACTCACTCGGAGTAAGACCTTTGATTTTTGTATGTAAGATGTTATCTGATTCAAGAATCCCAAGGTATTTATAATTGTCATTATCTGACATTAATTTAATTATATTACCATTTTTTAGTTCTATTCCATCTATATTCTGTACTTTTCCCCGGCGCATGGAAAGTATTGCACATCTTTCCAGTCAAAATTCCATTTGTACGTCATCACTAAATATTTGCATTGTATGCAGCAATGTTTCAAGTTCGGCGGAACTTTTTGAAAACAATATAAGGTCATCCATGTACAGAAGCTGGTTTATTTTTTAAGGTTGATCCGAAATGTGGTAGCCCATTTCTGTTTTGTTCAAAATCATTGACAATGGATTTAAAGAGATATTAAACAGTAAAAGCGACAAAGAATCCCCTTGAAATATATGCCTCTCTTGATATTAATTTCGCCGAGTTCTTCACCAAATGCATGTAACCCTGTTTTCCCGTTTTTCATATTTTCTTTGAGGAATCGCTAGATGTTCTTGCTAACTCCAACGTAGGCAATGGCTCCCCAGACAATAATGCCTAAAAGTAGGAGAGGTGTGGCGTTTGGTAGTGAAGTTGGGATTGTGCCGTTGACCAGGGGACCTCCACACCCGGACACGATGATTATCTGTCCCCAAAACGAAGCGGTACTCATAGTTAAACACTAGACGTCGCCAGTCTGTAGCGTTCCACGTCGCTCTGGCCTGGCACCACTGCACACGGAGCCGGCGATGTTCCGGTGTTAATGGCAGCACACGTAAGGGTGCTGAGATCGCAGATTCGCTTCGGCGAGGCATCGGGAAATGGTTCGTGGGCACACAGGAGCTGCTACATCTGCCTGTATAGTGGACCGGGTCTCCGTGAGAACCATTCGTGCCGAGCGCACGATCCGCTGATCCTCTCTAGCGATGGTCCTCCTGGTCCTTCCGGAGCCGCTACGCCATGCGGTGGTCACGTCACGCGTCCACTGCTCGCAACACAGTCAAGCGGTATGGTCAGAACGATCCACGTGACAGGATATACGGCGAGCCGACTGCCCTGTGATTTTCAGCCCGATGATCCGGCCTCTCTCAAAGTCCGTAATTTGTGTAAATAGACGCCTCTCACGCCTACCCGGCATTCTTGTCACTCTGTTCTCTTGCTTGCGTCTGCCGGTGCATTTCGCTTTCACGGGGTATCGACTACATGCCGGTGTATAAAGCTGCCGGTTCGTGCTTGCAGCGCCACCACAGGTTGTGCGGTCATGGGCACTCGCACCAACCGTGGATCATTTGCATACCAGCACGTACTCTAGCTATCTGCAAAGTTTCGCGGTTGTAGCAAGTTTTTTACTAGGTGCGCAAATTTTATTGTCCCTGAATGTAATATGCAATCGCTGGAGTACAAAATGGGGGAGCGGGGAAGGAATACTGAACGCCGCAATAGCCATAATTCACGTGATATGCTATCCACAGTATTCAATACCACAACAGAACTTTAAAATCAAGTCCTTTGACAGATGATAGAAATTTAACAGTCAATCAAACCTCAAGTATTCCTGTGAATTGCTCCTGTTACCGGAAATGTTTTTGTCGCATGGATAGGTAGGAACTCAGAATGGAGTTTTTCCGTTAATACACAAAACAATTACGGAAAAATTTCTGAAAATTTCGATTTATCCGTTAACACGTCTTAGCCATTTAAGTGGCCAACGTACCTGAAAATTTGGGACAGGTGCCCAAATGTTCTTGCGCTCCTCAAAGAGAGGTTTTCTCACAGTGACCGAGTTATACGAAAGCTAAAGCAAAACAATCTTTTTCCCTCTTTCTTCTCAGGAGTACAGACTATAAATCTATCGCATGGCTGTATGTGCTCCCTTACAGTATGTACACTGGCGTGCAAAAATTAAGGACGAGACGGTTTTTCGAATGTAACGTCGTGCAGAAGTGCTCCACATTGACTCTAATCATACCATAAGATCCCCAAGATGTAAGAATATGGGACAAGTGAGCAAAACCGTTCAAACAAGGAATCCAAAGGATCCAAAGGCACTTTATTGAAAAGGTAACTTCGAGCACAACTGGACAGAAGACAGAAACGTCCATTTAACAGTCGGCTGCCAAGAAAAAACGAGTCTTTAGTAGGGGATATGATCACCCATGACTGCATTGCATGATTTACAACGTCTGTCCATGCTGAGGACACCAGTCACTGAACCTCCTTGGAAGATGTGGAGGTCAGTACGGCTACCAAGCATGATGCCACCCCAAACGAGAACACCGCCACCTCCAAACCAGTCCCTTTCGATGATGTTGGAGGTGTGATTGCGTGTTCCCTGCGCTCTCTAGATGTGTATACGTTCAGAATCGCTCGTCAGACTAAATCGGTTCTCATCCGTAAAGAGAACTCGACCCCATTGCTGATGTGTCCACTTCTTGTGTTCCTGGCACCACAGAAACCGCCGTCTCCGATGAGCAGGCGTTAATTGCACACACCGTATTGGTCGTCGTGCAAATAGACCACCTTTGTGAATCCTCCTGGACACGGTAAAACGCGATTACGGACTTCCAGTTGTCTGTTGCATGTGCCTTGCAATTTCTCCCGCTGTCTGCCGTCTGTCTCTTCTCGCCTGTAGGACAATATACCGGTCGTCTACCGCCGTGGTTGCTCGTGGACGACCACTGCTAAACTCTGGGATAGCTTTTCCTGTCGTTTGAAATGCTCTCCAAGCTCGTGAAGCGATGCTGTGAGCGATCCCGAACTCCTCGGCCACACTAGTCACACTTCGACCTTCTTCCAACTTACCTATGACGCGACCTCGGGTAAAGTCATCCAGATGTCGTCTACTGGATTGCCTGTTGGCCATATCACACGGTGGTAGCAACTCGACGTCGTTCAAACAGATGCACACCGTGCAATAGCTTTCACCGAATTGCTGAGCGTACATCGCCCGTGTGCTTTATACCCTTCCGACCCGACCCCCCAAAGTCATGCTGCACATATGCGCATGCCCTACCGTACCGGACCCTAGTCTATCTCCTGAGTGGTCTTTCGGTCCGTTCGAAACGAGCAGGCAGAACTGCTCGTTCCGTCGTTATGCTAATTTCTCCTATTCGTCCTTAATTTTTGCACACCAGTGTAGTTTGATTCTCTTACAGTCCTTTATACTCTGTTGCATTATCGAAGGAATGATTCGAAGGAGTATTCCTCCTGACACGGACGTCATGCCCCTGGGTAGAAACAAGCTACTCAAACATCTTTTAATTTCTTTTTAGGTTCGTCGCCCTCTTTATAGCATTCATAGCGGAATAGGTAATTAGGTAGGAAGGATCAATGATAATCATACATCTTACCCCACCCCACCCCCCAACCAAGTGACCACTTAAAATGACAAACGTAAAGTAAAAACAACGCTCTCTGATGTGCAGGTCCACTCATTCCCCTCGCGTTCGGCACACTTCTTAGACAGCGAATATATTCGTTCGAGCTGATTTCAGCCTATTTGTTAACCCCGAGTTCATTTGTTCCAGCTACTTAAAGGGTTACAAAAAATTTACTATCATTATAATAAAGCAATTGCGGAAATGTTTTTGAAAATTCTGAACTTTTCTTGCGTACGCAAAATCCATGAAATTCAGGTTCCTTTCGGTCATTTCACGCAAAAGGTGCTATCAGAAATATGCTTCGTTAACTCACGACAGGAATAACGGAATTTCAGAAATTCCTTTGGAGTGTACCTCGGGTAATAAGGTTTTGTTTTAAGTAAGGTTTCCAGTCCCCCAAACCATTGCAATTTACGTGAATTCGCTGGCATGTTAACCTTCTCCATCTACTCAGACACTGCTAATCTTTTCACGTTTGGTTGGAGGCGATGCCTCCATCATTTCGTCGGTTTTCCTCACGGTCGTTTTCCAAATATCTTCGTGACGAGCATACCTATTATTTCTTTATTCATTCTCTACACGTTTCGAAGCCATCCCAATCTATAAGATTCAATTTCAGCTTTTAGACCTACATAGATCGTGTAATTTTTCGCAATGCCATGGATTTCTCCTACAATTTTCACCGCCCTTTGTTCTTCAAATATTCTACTAAGCATTTCGTTCGAATATCTATAAACATACACTGAAGTGGAAAATGTCATGGGATACATATCTAGTACCGTGTAGAACGTCCTGAAGCGCGGGGAAGTTCATCAACTCGACGTGGCATCGATTTCACAAGTGACCGGAAGACTTCTGGAGAGATGTTGAGCCATACCGTCTGAAAGGCAGCTCACAGTTTCCTGGGATTTGAGGTTGCAGGATCTTGGGAGCGAATGGATCTTTTTACCACGTCCCATAAGTGCCCTATTGTGTTCACGTCGGGAGAATGTTGTGGCTACTGTATCCGTCGGAACAATCCAGAATGCTCCTCTAGCCAATTGTGGACACTTTGGGTCGAATGGCATGGTGCATTGTCAGCCTAGAAAATAGTATCGTTGTTGGGGTACGTGAAGTACATGAAGGGCTCCAAATAGTCACTCACCAAAGCAACAAAGCGATTGCCGGTTAATGGCGTCTTTACGATGACCAGAGGACCCAAACCGTGCCACATAAAGACACCCCACACATGTATGTAACCAACACCAGCTTGCATAGTGCGTTGTTGACAGCTTCGGTCCATGGCCTCGTGCAAGCTATGCCCCACCCGAACCCTACCATCAGCTCGTAACAACTGGTAGAGTGTCTCATTGCACCACGCAGCATTGGCGATCTTCCAGGGTCCAATTACCGTGTTCATGAGCCCAGGTGAAGCGCTATGTCCGATGTCGTGGATTTAACAAAGGCACTCTGGTGGGGTTTCTGCTGCCATACTCCATGGACGCTAAATTACGCTGTACTGACTTCATGACGGATATGTCTCTAGTATCTCGTGCATTGAATGTAGATGTTATTTAAGCCAGTATCGCTTACCAAAGGCACTGTGGTGGTAGCATGGACAATCCTGATCAGACGCCGAGGGTCATCGTCATTCAGCACCCGTGGTCGGCCACTGCACTGTCCACGGTGTGTGTGGACAGTGCAGTTGTCCTTGCGTTCCATGAGGTATTTTTGGTACACACCTGACACCGTGGATCGAGTGTCAGGTGTGTACCAAAAATACCTGACTCACGAGACTTCACCTCGCAACTGATAAAAATCGTGGCGTTCGTCGAAGCCTTTATACGACTGCAGCGCAAGTAAAAAATTTGCATACTGCTATCCCATGACTTTCGGCACTTCAGCTGCATTTAGTGCATTTTTTCTGAAGAAAAGTGTCCCGGAACTCTTAAATATCAAGTTGCTGTAAAAGGGAAAGAGTTGACCTAACGAAAAGCAAATATTGAAAATATTTCTTTTAGTCTCATTACTGTTGAATGGTATAAAATGCAAAAACATAATTTACATGCTAATGGTACATTAAATTATTATATTAAAAACACAGCATTCCCTAGCAGTTTTATAATGCCTAGTAAGTGGTGAAATTAAAACTTCTGTCCAGTTTACACATAAATGAGAGTGAAATTTACGCTAAAGATTGCATTACATTAAGGCACAAACGGGAACTGCACTTTGATCTTATTAAAATGCAGTCCGAATTTTGTTCAACAGATATTTCTACAGTTGTGATTGGCTTCTTGGTTTTAGTATTCACTAGGGGATGGTGTTTTTGCAAGAGCCAAGATAAACTGTCTCTTGTAAGGTCAAACTGGGTTACTGTAAGTAAAAAAAATATTAAGAATAATGAAGCTATTGCACTGATTGAAGGAAAATACCTAACTGGGGAAGTTTATCCATTCGTCTCAGAAAATCCCCTTATACTGGGTTGGCATTGATTGAAGGAAAAGACCTAACTGGGAAAGTTTATCCAATTAGCCTCAGAAACTCCCCTTATGCTGGGTTGACACGGATTGAAAGAAAAGACCAAAGTGGGAAATTCTATGCAATTCGCCTCAGAAAATCCCCTTATACTGGGTTGGCACTGATTGAAAGAAAATACCTAACTGGGAAAGTTTATCCAATTCGTCTCCAGAAATCCCCTTATATTGGGTTAGCACTGATTGAAGGAAACGACCTAACTGGGAAATTCTATGCAATTCGTCTCAAAAAATTGCCTTATACTGGGTTCTCACTGATTGAAGCAAACGACCTAACTGGGAAATTCTATGCAATTCGTCTTCGAAAATCCCCTTATACTTGATTGGCATAGATTGAAGGAAAAGATCTAACTGGGAAAGTTCTTCCAATTCGTCTCCAAAAATCCCCTTATACTGGGTTGGCACTGATTGAAGAAAAAGACCTCACTGGGAAAGTTTATATACTTCGCCTCAGAAAATTCCGTTATATTCGGTTGGCACTGATTGAAAGAAAAGACCTAACTCGGAAAGTTTATCCAATTTTTCTCAAGAAATCCCCTTATGCTAGATTGGCACTGATTGAAGGAAAAACCTAACTGGGAAAGTTTATGCAATTCGTCTCCGAAAATGCCCTTATACTAGATTGGCATAGATTGAAGGAAAAGACCTAACTATGAAAGTTTATCCAATTCGCCTCAGAAAATTCCCTTATACTAGGTTGGCAGTGATTGAAGGAAATGAACTAACTGGAAAAGTTCTTCCAGTTCGTCTCCAAAAATCCCCTTATACTGGGTTGGCACTGATTGAAGGACAAGACCTAACTGGGAAAGTTTATCAAATTCTCCTCAGAAAATTCCCTCATACTGGGTTGGCACTGATTGAAGGAAAAGTCCTAAGTTGTTCCAATTCGTCTCAGGAAATCCTTTTATACTAGGTTGGAAAAAAATAATATCCGATGACTAAGTACCCAGAGCTAAAGGCCCGGCCACGGCGCGCTTTGGCCACTGAAATTCCGCAGCATATAGGCGTGACATCAGCATGTAGGTGGCTTAAGTTACTGGCAGTTAGCTGTCAGAAGGCGAAGAGTGTGAGCGTTACCAACATGGAAGTGGACAAGGAGCACATCCGCCACTGCATGCTGTATCGGTTTCGCCACGGAACCGGTCCCGCTAGAGCGGTAAGGAACGTTATCAGTACGTTCCCCAATGCCGTATCACGTCATCACTGCTGTCGTTTGTTCGAACGGTTTGGAGAGGGAAATTTTGACCTAAGCCTGAAGACCTGCAACAGTGGATGTGAACATGCTGAAGACCTTAGTGGAGACCGATCCACGTGTGCCCACGCGGGAGTTGGCCGAAATATTAGGGTCTACCCACAAAAGCATTATCACGCACCTGCGTCAAATTGGGGAGGTGCACAAGAGGGAAGTTTAGGTACCCCATTAACTCACAGTTGACCAGAAAGCAAATCGCACGAGTGTATGCGTTTCCCTGCTTGGACGTAACCGCTCTCGGGCTGTACTGTTACAGGTGACGAGAAATGGGTCCTGTATCACAATAAAAGCGCCCGGAAACAGTGGTTGGGCCCAAAAATAGAAGCCAGTGCCGAACCCCAAAGCCGGCTTATATACTGAAGAGGAATTGAATTAGAGACAGCTGGCATTATGCAAATGTAGCGCTGTGGGTGACCCTGTAAACGGAAACGACATGACGTATGCAGCGATCTGACAATATAAGGAGTGATGCGACGGGAATCAGTAAGAGTCGGACGCCGTATGGGTAAGACGAATGATCTAAGCGCATTTGATCGTGGGCAAATTGTCGGTGCCCGACGAATGGGTCACTCCATCTCGAAAGTCGTGCAGGCACTGGAATTTTCACGAGCCACTGTGTTACGGGTGCACCGTGAGTACATCGAATCCGGTAATACCATCCCTGCAAGGGCCAACTGCCGTGGACAACAGCCTGTGGATGAGCGGTGTCATCGTCGGCTAGCTCGCACTGTAACAGCGGATAGACGGGTCACAGTACAAGAAATCACTCGGCAATTTAACGCTGGTGCACAAAAACGTGTAAGCAGCCACACCATCCAGAACCATCTCCTCGCTATGGGGTACAGAAGCCATCGTCCCACGAGAGTACCGCTTCTGACCGCACATCACAGGTTGCAAAGATCAGAATGGGCGCGGTAACATCGCCACCGGACCCTAGACATGTGGGGAAATGTTGCCTGGACTGATGAGTTGAGTCGTGCGTCGGATGGGCACGTTAAGCTGTCGTACCCCAGGTACTGGCCCCCCCGGTAATAAATAAGGGCGTCTTCTTCCCCCTTTCTCCTTCGCTACCGTGTCACTTTCCTATCGGGCACTCTAGCCCAAATCTCCTAGCTTCCTGTTTCTAAAGGTTGTTTAAGACCTGGGGTCAGACACTCCCTTCCTAAAATCTTCTACATATGATCTGATCTGATCTGTTAATCAACATTAGACTCTTTCTTCACATGTGAAAGGCAGAGGACTTACACTGAGAAAACCGTTTTGTTAATTCAGCAAAAAAATTGTTGAATCAACCAAAATATTTTGTCAATATGGCAGTCAGCAAAAATGTTTGTTGAATTTACAAGAGTATTTTGCTATTCTTTTTAGTTAAATCCATTCAATAGTGGTTTAACTGTTGGAACTTTCTCATGCGAATAATTCTTCGAGTAATCCACACTTGCGTTTTTCAAGATATTTGACGTTCTACGTATTTCCTTTGTTCCTTGGTCATGGCGTCTTATACATCTTAATCCGAGATAGTTCAACGTTGTTACATTTTATAATCTATTTTGTCAAGATTTTAAAGTTTTCATGGTTCTTTTAATCTTGCATTACGATATTTTTAAACTTTCCTAATGCTTTTAGTCTCTTGACGTATTTCTTCAGCGTAATTTCATAACTCCTTTGTCTTTAACTAAAATATATTCTAGTCAAGTAATAGTCTGGAAAATTCCTCGAATACATTAATTTGTCTTTCCAATTTCGGGACTCCGTGAAGAAAATGTGCTGACTAATTTCTTAAAAGTCTAACCTGATGAGAGCAACCATACAAACGACTCGAACATCGACCACATACAACCGAGAAGTACGTGAAAGATTTTTTCTTGAATTACATTTGATTACCGAGGGGCTTCTTCGCAGTAAATACTAATAACTTCCAGCTGAAAAATTGCGTTTCACACAAAGGAACTATAACATGTAAAAAGTTCCAGCAGTTAAGCCACTATTAAATGGATTTAACTAAAAAGAAAAATGTATATAAAACATGTTTTTTTAATTTCGATACGTCGAGATATACGTGCGTATCAGAGTATTTTGCTGAAAATTATTGTTGATTCTACAAAATTTATTGTTATCATGACAAAACGTTTTGTTCACTTAAGGCTCTACGAGATCCGCCATCTTGTATTTTGCCTTCTCGCGTTAACCAACGGCAAGCGTATTTCACAAATTGCTCGGGCAATTTTGCACATTTTGGAACACCGTTTGTGGCTAACGCAAGATATATGATAAATAAAGAGTTCCCTGGTTTCAGATTTTCATTTTGGACTTTTTAAGTATTTTTTATTAATTAATAAAACTATGGAAGCCGCCTCGGTGGCGCAGTGGCCTAAGGCGCTGGCCTCTGATCATTCGTCCGTAAGGAGTCCGGGTTCAAATCCCGGTCAGGCATGGATGTTGTGTTTGTCTTACGGCACTGGCTCTCTCCCTTCCCTGGAACCAGTGACCCTAAATTAGGGACGGGCGACTGCTTATAGCCCATTGAGTTGCTCACGGTGGTCGTTAAACCTCCAATCAAAAAAAAAAAAAAAAAACTATGGAAGACGCCTTGGTGCGACTTTTGCTGCAGATAAAAAATGAAGGGAAAGGTCAATAAAAATTCTGAAACCAGGGAACACTTTATTTATCATATATCTTGCGTTAGCCACAAACGGTGCTCCAAAATGTGCAAAATTGCCAGAGCAATTTGTGAAATACGCTTGACCGTTGGTTAACAAGAGAAGGCAGCAATACAAGATGGCGGGTCTCGTAGAGCCTTAAGGTGGACGTGTAACGTATACTCTATATTCACTTTCCTTTTGATTTTACTATCTCTGGTTATTTTATTTTTCTATGTAAATTATCTTCTTACTGAACGAGATATTATTTCACCCGCTGAATGAGATCTGGCAATGAGTGTAAGTCATGACGTGGTGGTAGCCAGTATAAATAGGCGCGTTCAACGATACCCGAGGAGAGCGTTTGTTGTTGTACGGAGAGCGTTTGTTGTTGTACGGAGAGCGTTTGTTGTTGTACGGAGAGTGTTGGTTTATGTGAAAGAGAGCGTTTGTTTATGAGTATAGAGCTCCGTTCATGTGCAAGGAGCTACGTGTTATTTGAGTAGCTGTGTGTGATGATACCAGTAAAAGTTCATAATAAAAGGTTTTACGTAAGTACGTCTCTCTCAGTTCATAGTACTGTCAGACCTCTGTCTGGCTCTTAGGTTTATTTCAATTAATATTACTAGTAACAACCAGCATAAGACTTTATTCATCTTAATTACTGCTACAACATTACTACCAGTTATAAGTTTGTTCATTACTATTACTACACTACTAGCAGGTGACTTTATTCATGATCTTAATTAACTAGTAACAACAACCATTTGAATTCACTATTTGAAGCTTAGTACAAGCATATAATTCAGTAGCAGAAGCATTATACTTAGCTTAGTTGAAAGCTTTGTAGCATTATAATTAGCTTAGCTGGTAAAAGAGTTTATTCATTATAGACGTCAAGTAATTTTGCTTCCTGTACTTCCAATGGAAAAGCTTTTGTACACATTTCCTTCACAATCAGTGTGTTCACAAGGATTAAAACTTGAACATCAATTAAAATAACTTCATATTTTAACTTGAAATACTTAATATTTTCTAAAACATAACAAAAATTATATTAAAAATCAATAACTTTTCCTTTGGTGGTGTTGAAACCAGAAAAAAGATATCGCGACCTATACTTTGATGATGTCAGTAGACAAAAAAATGTTGGATTGCATAATTATGGTTATGTTTTAGAAAATATTAGGTATTCCAAGTTATAAAATGAAGCTATTTTAATCGATGTCCAAATTTTCATCCTTGGGAACGCATTAATTGTCCAGAAAAAAGATGGCGCGACCTGTATTTTCATGACGTCAGTAGCCAAACAAATGTTGGATGGCATAATTATGGTTATGTTTTAGAAAATATTAAGTATTCCAAGTTATAAAATGACGCTCTTTTAATCGATGTTCAAATTTTCATCCTTGTGAACGCATTAATTGTCCAGAAAAAAGATGGCGCGTCCTGTATTTTCATGACTTCACTAGACAAACAAATGTTGGATTGCATAATTATGGTTATGTTTTAGAAAATATTAAGCATTCCAAGTTATAAAATGAAGCTATTTTAATCTATGTTCAAATTTTCATCCTTGGGAACGCATTAATTGTCCAGAAAAAAGATGGCGTGACCTGTACTTTGATGACGTCAGTAGGCAAACAAATGTTGGATTGCATAATTATGGTTATGCTTTAGAAAATATTAAGCATTCCAAGTGATAAAATGAGGCTATTTTAATCGATGTCCAAATTTTCATCCTTGGGAACGCATTAATTGTCCAGAAAAAGATGGCGAGACCTGTACTTTGATGACGTCAGTAGACAAACAAATGTTGGATTGCATAATTATGGTTATGCTTTAGAAAATATTAAGCATTCCAAGTTATAAAATGAGGCTATTTTAATCGATGTCCAAATTTTCATTCTTGGGAACGCATTAATTGTGAAGAAAATGTGTACAGAAGTTTTTCTATTGGAAGTATTGGAAACAAAATTACTTGACGTCCACCTTAACAAAATGCCTAGGTCGATTTTTGGGAATTTGTTTGATCCAACAATATGTATTGTTATCGTGACAAAACGCTTTGTTGCTGCAACCAAACATATTTTTATCGTGGCCCAGTAATTTCTTGCTCGAACAACATTTAGAGTTACGCAGCTGGGCCATTTTGTCCCTAAACCTTTTTTCCGACGGCAACACTTCGCCGGTGCGGTAATTTTAGACGGTGCCTATCGACCTTGGGTGTCCGCCATTTTTCTCCGTCAATATTTCCCCCCGCCGTATTTATTTTTTAGTAGTGTTTAAATAAATTTGGACTGCGTTACGTCACGAGGAATTTTTTCAGAGCCAGCGAAGTAGTCTCTCACCCAGCGGATTAGAACTTGATACCTTTAGATTGGGAACTAGGCGTGCTAACTACTCGGCTATACCTGTTCTTATGAATAAATTCTTATCTGCGAATTCAGCATTTGAAGCTTGGTTTATTACCTTCTGGAATGTTTACGGACGATTTATACTTGACATAACGATGTATTGACACTATTTTGGTGCGTGTGAAACATGTTTCTAAATTCGAGTTCTTTTTAAATGGTTTCCTTAATTTTTTCAATCAAACAAATTATTGACATTTTTGATTAGACAAAAAAAAATTGTAATATTTTTCTTAACGTTCTATATGTTCAAGGGTACTATCGTCATGCAATCTTTGGTTGCCCTAAGAATTTTGAAACACCCTGTATATATAGACTATACATGAAATCAAGCTCTATACATAAATTAGAACTCTTATCATTACCTCATGTGCAAATTTTTATGTGTGATCAGGAACCGCAAGCCGTCATAAGAAATGTATTATTGCTTTATCAGAAATCTGGGTTTAAATTTAATACGTGCCCCTGTGTATCTAATAAGATGCGGGTTCTATCATGTTCATTGTAATTATGAGTCTACAGTGTGAGGCCAGATTATCACTTAATCCAACGAAAATAACACACAATAAACACTAGCATAAAAATACATCAGAGTTATTAAGATATATTAGAAATTCTTACCTCTGTATGTCTCTATCAAAGTGGACAGCTCCCAGTCTTCCAACAACGCATTTACTTCGCAGTCAGCCATAATTCAAAACGAAATCTCAAGCGCAGAAGAAGATTCTTCTGGTCAATGGTAGTCTGATAGTACCGGTATGGAATAGCTAGTAATCACGTGCGCTTTGGCGAAAGTTCGATGCTACCATCATATACACTGGTGTGCAAAAATTAAGGACGAAGAGGAGAAATTTGCATAACAGCGGAACGAACAGGCAGAACGGACCGAAAAACCACTCAGGAGGTAGATTAGGGTCCGGTAAGGTAGGGCATGGGCATATATGCAGCAAGGCGTGAGGGTGGGGGATCGGAAGGGTATAAAACACACGGGCGATGTACGCTCAGCAATTCGGTGAAAGTTATTGCACCATGTACATCGGTTTGAACGACGTCGAGTTGCTGCCACCGTGTGATATGGCCAACAAGCAATCCAGTAGACGACATCTGGATGACTTTACCCGAGGTCGCGTCATTGGGAACTTGGAAGAAGATCGAAGTGTGACTAGTGTGGCCGAAGAGTTCGGGATCGCTCACAGCATCGTTTCACGAGCATGGAGAACATTTCAAACGACAGGAACAGCTGTTCGAAAGTTCAGCAGTGGTCGTCCACAAGCAACCACGGCGGCGGACGACCGGTATATTGTCCTACAGGCGAGAAGAAACAGACGGCAGACAGCGAGAGCAATCGCAAGGCACATGCAACAGACAACTGAACGTCCGCTATCGCGTTTTACCGTGGCCAGGAGGCTGCACAAAGGTGGTCTATTTGCACGACGACCGGTACGGTGTGTGCCATTATCGCCTGCTTATCGGAGACGGCGGTTTCTGTGGTTCCAGGAACACAAGAACTGGACACATCAGCAATGGGGTCAAGTTCTCTTTACAGATGAGAGCCGATTTAGTCTGACGAACGATTCTCGACGTATACACATCTGGAGAGAGCAGGGAACACGCAATCATACCTCCAACATCATCGAAAGGGACCGGTTTGGAGGTGGTGGAGTTCTCGTTTGGGGCGGTATCATGCTTGGTAGCCGTGCTGATCTCCACATCTTCCAAGGAGGTTCAGTCACTGGTGTCCGCTATTGTACCGAGGTTCTCCTGCATCACGTGCGTCTGTTTAGAGGTGGTGTGGATCCTGAGTTCCTGTTCATGGACGACAACGCTACACCTCATCGTACAGTGACTGTCGCAGTGCTGTTTGAGTGTGAAGATGTTCAACGCATGGAAGGTACCCGGACCTAAATCCAATCGAACACGTGTGGGACCTTCTCCTGAGACGCTTGGCAGGACGTCACCAGCCGCCAGCAACGATTCCGCAGCTGCGATTGGCACTACAAGAGGAATGGGCCGCGATGGCTCAACAGCTTCTTAACAACTTCGTCCTTAGCATGGATAGACGTTGTAAATCCTGCAACGCAGTCAGGGGTGATCATATCCCCTACTAAAGACTGGATTTTTCTTGGCAGCCGCCTGTCACATGGACGTTTCTGTCTTCTGTCCAGTTGTGCTCGAAGTTACCTTTTCAGTAAAGTGCCTTTGTATCCTTTGGATTCCTTGTTTGGACGGTTTTGCTCACCTGTCCCATATTCTTACATCTTGGGGATCTTATGGTATGATTTGAGTCTATGTGGAGCACTTCTGCACGACGTTACATTCGAAAAACCGTCTCATCCTTAATTGTTGCACGCCAGTGTAGTTGAATTAACAAAATCTAGCCAACGAAATAATTTTGTGTTGCCAACAAAACAATACCGGTGGAGTTTGGCTAAAGCAACAAAATAAGTCGACAAAACAGCTCAACAAAGCTATTTTGTTATTTTAAACAAACTTTTTTCTCAGTAATTAAGCGATTTTGACGAAGGCCAAATTGTAATGGCCAGACGATTGGGGCAGAGCATTTCCGCGACGGCAAAGTTTGTGGGGTGTTCACAGTCATCAATGCTTTGTAGCTTCAGAAAGTGGTCCGAGGAGGAAAATCTCAAGAGCTGCTGCAAAGCTGTGCACCGACCGCTACTCATCGAGGCTAGAGGTGAGCGAAGGCACTTTTAGCATCAATGGTACGAACCAACAGAAGGAACACTGTGGTGCACCTCGGGGGTAATTTGAACGTTGATTACGAGAGTAATGTGTCACAACATACAGTACATCGAACCCTGCTGAAAATGGGGCTGTGTAGCTCCAGGCCGCTCCGAGTGCCTACGCTAAACTCAGTTCACCGTCGAAAGCCCCAACAATGGGCACCCCAGCATCAAAACTGGAACTTGAACATTCGGAAGAAAGTCGATGGTCTAATAAGTCCCTTTACCTGTCGCACCATGTGGACGGCCTGGTAAGTGTCCCTCGTTTACCTGAGGACCTGTTTGTACCAGGATGCACCGTGGGACAAAACAAGCCGATTAAGATAGTGTAACGCTTTGGGCAGAGTTCTGCTGGGCAACTCTGGATCCAGTTATTATTTGGAGGGAAATATGATAGTATCACCTGCCTAAACATATTTGCACACCAGGCACATCCTTTCATTGGAAAGGTATTCTCCTGTAGTAGTGCTTCCTTTCAGTAGGATAATGCGACATTCCACACTATAGTGTCCCGGTGCACCGGGATTGTTTGAGAATGGTTTGCGAACATGGGGAAGACTTCCAGGTATTCCTTTCTTGCCAGCAAATTCCCCCGATATCAATCCAATCGAGCATCAGTGGTTACTGTTGGAAAAAACATATCCGATTCGTGGCGGGTGAACTACGTAACGCACAAATGTAAAAGGATCTGCTGGTTACGTGTTTCAACCTGATACCGTAAACCACCTTTAGATATATGGCAGCGTCAACGCCTCGGCGGGTAAGAACTGTTTTGACGGCACGTGGTGAACCAACCTCGTATTAGGCAAGTGTTCATAATATTTTGACTGTTCGGTGAACTTTTCGCACGAAGATTCAAACTTCCATCTTACTTCATACAATAGCGACAGATTACATATTTTCTTTGCATGCATTAATGAACACATTCGAGCTCACTTCGCATCATACACAGCCGAGTCACATTATTGTGATCACCTCCCACTTTTGACGTCAACAGCGCATAGCCAATGAAAGAAGACACGTGTCGTGAGCTGGTTTGGAGGGTATATAAAGTGTGCTGTAGGAATTCCGAAAACATATTACTAGTTGCTGTCATGGATAAAAGTAGCAATTTATCAGATTGCCAAAAGGGATGATTATCGGCTATCGGGACAAGGGTGGCAGTATTTCTGAAACAGCGCAGTTTGTGAACTGTTCGCGTGCTGCTGTGGTTAAAGTGTATCGTGATTGGAGAAATGGCACCATTGCGAATAAGCGATGTGTAAACTGGTAAACACCACGTGCCATTGGCGTGAAAGGTGAACGTCGGATCCGAAGGTGCGTGAGGGCCGATCGACGCGCTACATTGGAGCAACTCACTGGCCGAATGAACCAGGGGGCTACCGGAAGTGTGTCTAAAACGATTGTTCAGCATACCCTGGTGCCTATGGGGTTCCGATGCAGAAGGATGGTCACTGCACCTATGCTAACGAAGGTGCATCGGCAGAAAATGCTTACATTTGCAAGGCAGTATTGAAATCGGACCCCCGCGGATTGGCAAAGGATTGCCTTCTCCGATGAAGCACGTTTTCTGCTTCATCGAACAGATGGACGTTGGCGTATAAGGCGAGATACATCTGAGAACAAACACTCTTCAACCATTGCTGGAAGAACACAAGCTGGTGGGGGCAGCGTTATAGTCTAGGGAATGTTTCCGTGGCATTATCTGGCTCCACTGATAATTGTGGAAGGCACTATGGACCGAAATAGTTATGAATCCATCCTTGCAGACCACAAACACGCATACATGCTGATTGTCTTCCCTGGGGCGAATGGGATATTCCATCACGACAATGCGACGTGTCACACAGCTAGAAATGTTTGAGAGCGGTTGAATGCGCACGATGAAGACGTCAAAGTACTTCCCTGGTCCCCTAATTCAACAGACTTAAACCAATTGGGCATCTGTGGGACCACCTCGATCGTGTTGTTCGCTCTATGGATCCTCCACCACTCTCCCTTCAGCATCTGTTAGATACAGTGCAGTCAGAATAGCTCCACATACCTATGAAAACCTTACAGCACTTTACTGAGTCACTCGCAGCCCGTCTAGCTGCTGTCCATGCTGCACAGAGCAGTTACTCTGGATATTATCTGGTATTCACAATAATGTGACTCGACCGTGTATACTTACTTTCGTCAGTATTTAGCCAATCATCCTTTCAATAAATTTTAATCTAATGGGAAAATATGTAAATATCTAATTTGATTTTCGTCAAACTGTTCTAGCTACAAAGCGTGACTCCCTTCCAGATTTATTTTTAAAAACTAGCTCATAGCCAGTGCCATGCACGGATGAAAAAGCTGTGACTGAAATTTTTATAACGCGTAACTATACATACATAACTATAATAAACGGTTAAATTATTCATGGGCAGTTTATAAAAGAGGTCTCCAACAGCAAAAGTTTCGTAATATTCCTATTACAGAAGCCTGTTATAAAATAACGCTGATTCCTTTCTATGAAATTACTCTCCAATTTGATTCCCTTTTATGAAACTGCTCTGCAATGCAAAGAAAATGAAATAAAACATAACATAGCACCTACATAACAGAACAAACGTCGCAGAAAATTGTTTGAGCACGTGCGTATTGCCACAGATGAAGTCGATGGTCTTTATTTTATTTTCCTGTATTTCTCCTTGAGTTTACGTATCGTGCGATAGCGGTGAGCTTAGTTACGATTTCGTAGTCAGTGACGTAAGTTTGGAGCTTATAAAAAGGTAAAGGCCAGGGAGTACAGTTTCACTAAGGAACAAAATGCCTAAAGCTTCGTATCTGTCTATTATGTGATGAGGATGCCAAAATATTCAGCCTGAAGTTGCACGGTATGCCTGTAAATTAAGGTGAAAATCCTCCAAATACGCGGCGTCAGTAAATAAATAAATACATCGCTCTTTCCGCGTTCCAGAAACACATAGCAACCGAAAAATTGTTTTCAGCCGCCGCCGGGGAATTGAATCTGCAGATCTCTCGATATCTAGCCGAGCGCGTTAGCTTTACACCACGGTGGCCAACAATCCACGGTGCTATGTGTATTTTTAAGTCAGCTTCTGACATCATAAATCCGTAAGATGGGCTCAGCTACTGAGACGTCTCCATCTGGTGGGCATTAACGGCACTGGCTATATATATATTATAGCAGTTAAATCCAAAGGGCGAGATCAAAGGTGGAAATCCTCCAAATACATCGCCCTTTCCACGTTCCAGAAACACATAGCAACCGAATATTTATTTATGCCAAGTCTACCACACGGAGATATAAGCTGCCAGCCAGGACAAATAAGCCATAGTGCGTTGCATGAGCACAGTAGGCAGAAGTATTGATTAGACGGACGTTCAGAAAGGAATGATCATCGGCTATCACGACATGGGATGAAGCATCTCAGAAACAGCAGACTTCGTGGGATGTTAGCGAGGTGCTGTAGTAAGGGTGTACCTAGAATGAACCACTGGCACACTGAGTACCTCCCGACGTCATAAGTTTGGAGCTCCAAAGGCGATTGGCCTCATAGGAGAACGTCGTCTCCGTTGACTGGTAAAGGGCACTCGGCGCGCAGCAGTGCAGAATTGACCACACAAATGAGCGCTGGGGACGTGTTCTCGAAAACAATAGAGCGAACCCTGTTGAGCATGGGTCTTCGGAGTCGACGTTGCGTCAAGGCGCCCGTGTTAGCCCAGGTCCATCGGCAACGACGCCTGAAGTTCTCATGGGACTATTGTCATTGGACAGTGAAAATGTGAAGAAAAAGGTTGCCTTCTTTAAAGAATCGAGGTTTCTGCTCCACAGATGTGACGGGTGGTGGCGGATGCGGTGTCAGACACACCACAACCAACCCCCGGACACGTTTGTCCGTCAAGTACAGGCCGGAAGTTGCTGTGTGCATGTGTGGGGCATGTTTTCCTGGTATCACCTGGGCCGGTTGGTACCACTGGATGGGCCCATGAACGCCAATGGCTACCTGTCCATCCTCGCTGACCACATGCGTTTCTTCATGTTGGACGTATACCCTCGAGAAAATCTTCAGAAACGTGGAGACCATGTGAATAAACAAGGTCATCGCTCTTTCCACGTTTTTCTTTAATTAACCCACATCAACAGGAAAATTGTTATCCGGACACCGTTGGGATCGCGCCTGATCTCTCGATTACTAGCCGAGTGTGTTCGCCTTACACTACGGTGGTCAAAAATACATCTCTACGGATTGTGAACAAGCCATCAACAATTTTTGGCGAACAATCCATCCCTAGGGATTTGTGATTTAGAGAATGAGCCCATCCCTACGGATTTGTGAAGTCAGATGCTGACAGATATACACACATAGCGCCGTGAATTGTTGGCACCATAGCGTAAGGCGAACGCACTCGGCTAGTTATCGAGAGATCTGGGGTACGATCCTAGCGGTGTCCAGATAATAATTGTTCGGTTGCTGTGTGTTAATTAAAGAAAAACGTGGAAAGAGCTGTGGTTTTGTTTGTTTATCCTGTCGGTGGTGGTGTCTACCAACAGCACAATGCGCCGTGCCACGTAGCTAACGGTGTGCGTGACTGGTTACAGAAACACGACAGCCATGTCTCCGTCCTCTCTTGGATGGCGAAATATCCCGACTTCAATCCGATGGAGCCCTTGTGGGACTATTTTGATCAACAGGTTCGATGTGCTGATCCACAACTACGTCATCTCCGGGACATCCGTGCTGTGCTGCAGTTCGAATGGGCACGCGTGCCTTGGGAAACCTGCCAGGGCGTCATTGCGTCCATGCCACGCCGTCTCGACGCTGTCATTCGGGCCAACGGTGGTTATTCCTATTATTGGGTAGGTGGTCATATTATTCTGATACGACTGTGTACGTTTAGGACAACCTCTTTTATAATTTTTTTCATTGCAAGTTACATTGTCATATATATTTTTTGTTAAATGTGTTCGCATGTGTTTTGTGATAAAATTTTTTGAACTCATCATATTCCCTTTTTCAATAGACAAATGCAGTTTTATAGTTCTTGCACGCAATACTTTTGCGAAGTACTGTACCTCACCTATCACGTGACTTTTTTTACAACTAAATCATTTATATTACCCATCTATCGACTCTTACCTAAAAATTTAAATAGTGCGCAGACAAACACCTCTTGGCGTGGCATTTCTTTTATGTCGAATAGTGTACTTTTCCGGATTCAAGTTTTCTGTTCAAATTGCTTTCGTTGAATTTTTATTTCAGTTATCACACTACCGGTTAGTACACTGCCGGACAATTGCTAAGGACGGATGACAATAGCAACGATAGCAACCATAAAATGGAAGGCAGGAAAATGTGGAAATTAGCATAAGTGCGGGATACAGTAAGACGTGTTGTGCGTATGCAAATTTTGGATTGCCGAACTTGTTCGTGACGTCATAGCGCTGATAAGAGATATAAAGGATTTGACGCGTACTGACCGTTGTTGTTCAAACGTAAAGTTGAAAGGGAAAGAATCAATTGACGAACTTGCAATTTTCAGTACGTCTTCCCGACATCACCTAGATGATTTTACGCGTGCCCGTATTATTGGCAAGATTGAAGAAGGGCGAAAAATAACAGATGTTGCCAGGGAGTTCGACGTCAGCCACAGTGTTGTTTCAAGGCTTTGGAAATCATTTCAAACAAATGGAGAGTGTAGCAAACGTCACGGGGCAGGTCGTGTTCGCAGTACGACACCTGCACAAGATCGGTACATAGTGCTATCAACAAAAAGACACCGGCGCAGCACAGCTAGTGAGGTAGCAAATCAGTTTATGGCTGCTACTGGCAAGCGGATCTCCCGAAAAACTGTCGCCAGACGTTTGCATGAAGGAGGACTATACGCCCGCCGTCCTGTTGTGTGCATCCCATTGTCCAGACGTCATCGTACCGCCCGTTTGCAATGATGCCATCAACATCGCAATTGGACTGATAACGACTGGTCTGCTGTCCTCTTCTCAGATGAGAGTAGATACAGTCTATCGTCTGATTGTCGATGACAACTGATCTGGCGTGATAGTGGTACTGCATATTCTCCAGCAAACATACAGGAAAGGGACCGACATCCGACATGTAGTGTCATGGTATGGGCTGGCATCATGATCAATGGCCGTACGTCCCTCTATGTGCTTCCAACTGGGACTATGACTGGCCAACGATACATTAATGATGTTCTGCTACCTCATGTTCGCATGTTTCGTGGTGCTGTCGGTGATAGATTCATTTTCATGGACGACAATTCAACATATCATCGAACAGTCGCTGTCCAGGAGTGTCTTGAGAGCGAGGATATTCAACGCCTCGTATGGCCAGCACGTTCTCCAGATCTGAATCCCATTGAAAATGTGTGGGATGCTTTGGGGAAGAGTCTTGCTGGTCGCCAATGCCCTCCAATAAACAAGGACACCCTCATCCGTGCACTGACAGAGGAATATGATAAATAACCCCAACAGCTGCTTGATAATGTTGAGCAAAGCATGACACGTCGTGTGGAATCTTGCATCGCCCTCCATGGTGGCCATATTCCGTATTGACATCTTACGCCGGAACGCCTGCGGACGGTAATTGCATGTTTTTCACGTTTACGTATTCTGCACAAAATGGCCTGCTTGTCCCTTGAACACGTTCCAAAGCCTTCTGGATTTCAGAGCACAATAAATTGTCTTTCTTGTAATGTCCTGGCATCCTGACATTATTTTATTTCACTTGGCATCCAACCACACTTACTTTTTTATGCGGTATATAGCCGTTTATGATCCGTCCTTAGCAATTGTCCAGCAGTGTATTTCTTTCGGTAAACATAATATGCGGATGTTCGTGAAAAAGTGGCCACTTAGAGTATAAATATAGCCGCACAATTTCTGAGGCTTCGAAATAGACTACTCTTTTCGAAGTTCATTTTTTGTTTTACCTTATATGGAAGCTGTTTTATTGCTCCTTGCTCTTTTCATTAGTGAACCAGCTGAGCATTCGATTCCTTCTTCAGATTACTCTCTTCATTTTCTTAATTTACTCTTTTTTAATCCCAGATGTATACAGCAAACCGTCTGACACTAGGCACTAATCTTATAGCTGTCATCGCTTTCACTTTTCTTTTCGCTTTTTTCCCTATTTATTTCAAATCAGACTTGGAATATATCACCTTTTAACATGATTTTAATTGCTTCTGTGAGAAAAAAACTTAACATGAGAATTAATATCCTCAAATACCTGTTCTTGTTTGCCGGCAGAAAAAAAAAGAAAGAATAAAAATGATACAGCAGATTGACGGAAAATTAATAAGACCTAGCGTAACTAGGTTCTTCTACTTAAAAATAACATCCCCAAGTCAGCGCAATTTTTTAGTTCAAAGGACGTACGCAAACTTTCCAAGAGTAGTTTTCAAAAAGTCTGCAATTTTACCAGCATTAGACATATGGCTTCCGTAATACGATCCCGCAAATTGAAGTTTTGGCGTTTGAAAAAGAAAATTACTATCCTACTAAATAAAATAACCCTCTGAACAAACAGAGCAAAGAAAAAGTCCTCTGTGCAAAGCAGTTAGAAACGAAAAAGTATTTTTTGCATCGAAAGTTCACTAAAATTGTGCCTTCCTCAGGATGCATTTACGCGGATTTCGGTTAAAATTCTGCCAAAAAAATTCAACAGTGAGCTATACCAGTTTAATAGATTAATCAGAACAAAACTTGGAAGTTACAGTGTTTTCTGCTTTAGATTATACTTTATTTTTTGGCCAAAGCGAAATCCGGATTTTCTAAAAATACTATGAAATTGAGACGGCGTCGTACAAATTTGCATAACTTTTACCTACTTTCCAAGTTCAATGTTCATAATTAGAACTTCTACTTTTTTTACGCTTTCCAACCGTAGGTTGAAGAAGCGTATATGCTCCAGCTTTTTCCGTGTGCCTTTCCGCACGATAACTCGCGTAAAAAAGGGTCGATTTCGATGAAATTTTAGTATGTGGTAGGGGACATCCTGGGGACAAAACCTATTGAAAATGGACGAAATGGGGTCAAAGGTCAGGACATGGGAGCGGGATCCAATCCATCAATTTTATGCGTCATAACCTACGTAAAAATGCTTCGATTGCGACAAAACTTTATCATGTTGTTTCAGGAAGTATACTGAACCGGTTCGGTTGAATCTCATCGAAATGGGGTCAAAGGTCAGAGCACAGGAGCGAGATTTATTCCACAGCCATTATATCCTCATAACTTAAGTAATGATTTCTGGTATGTTGGAAAGCGCACCATAATCAATGCATTGCATGATTTTACTAACTTGTCGGATAATATCTGACTTACTTCCATGTCATATTTACACCAAAAAACGGATTCACATCTTCAAAATTTGTATAAATAGGAAGGATAGCAACAGGAACTCATGGATCAGGAAAATGATGGAAGCTGATTAATCATGATGAAGGTAAAATTCCTGCATGGCAATGTGCTAGATATAAGACTAGAACTAGCCACCGTTGGATAACTGAAATATGTATAGTAACCCAAGGGACAGGAAAATACACGGAGGAAAACCATACGGCAGATAAAGGGATGACATTCGAAAGCAGGTCGAAGGGATCTTTAGGAGTCTGGCTCGAGAGAGAAAGTTGTGGAAGAAGCTTGACGAAACCTTTACCAGCAGTGGAAGGATAATAGCTGATGATGTGTACGTATTTGTGTATGACGTTCAATGAAATTTTTGTGTTTGACCTTTTTTATGTAAGTAATTGAGTTGCAAATTCCATTCTTATACTGATGTAGTTAAAAGGAAATTGGTTTTGCACTTGTTTTTAGTAGTTTATTTTTAGTGACAGTATCTCCTGAACGCACTGTTCTTTAAGTGATAGTGTGGAGTGAATATAAATACCTGTTTTTCTATCTATTTTTAGCCAGTTTCGTTTAGAGTACAAACTATCATGGAAAGAAGAAGACAAGTGGCGAAACGTTTTCTCATCCTTACTACCGTTTTTGCCATCTGCTGGGTGCCGTATAACATCGCAACGCTCCTTCTGGATTTCGAGGTGAGTACATTACTGCAAACAGATTTTAAATTGCATTGGTTTTAAGCTAATTTTAAATGCCATTGTTAATATGTATAACTGTGTACACTGCTTAATGGAGGTAAATGCACTATATTAACAAAAGTCACCCGGACACCCCTTTAAAAGCAAATGAACGGATCCGCTGAGTTGTTAAGATGCGCGGTACAGCTGCAAAAGGTATAAAAACAAGATTGCAGCTGAACGCGATCATATCGCAGTGTGAGGTTGAGTGAAAATGTCGCTGCCGGAGAGAACTGACTTTGAGAAATGAAAGATTGTTGGGTGTTATATTAGTGAGTTGTCAATAAGAGAAGCCGAGAGGCGTTTAAACACACCCAAGTCAGCTGTTTTGGATGTACTGAATAAGTGGAAGACACATGGCGTGCCTGAAGCAGCAAAACGTACCGGCAAACCAAAGGAAATCAGTGATACAGCACGTCGAAGCCTCAGGAGAATCGTTACAGCTAATGGACGGAGTACTGCACAAGACCTCAGTGTACAAGTGAGTAAAAATGATGGAACCTCGGTATGAACATGTACCATTCTCAGAGAACTTCATTCCATGGGTTACCGTGGCCATGCGGCTGTTCATAAGCCTTTCTTTTCCACTCGGAATGCTACTTGTCTACTCATCGTTTAGCATGGTGCAAAGAACATTTATCGTGGACTTTAGATCAATGGAAACGGTTCCTATGGACTGATGAATCCAGATACACGATCCATCAGTCTGATGGCTGTGTGTGGGTATGGCGGCAGCCGGAGGAACGCTATTTACCACTGTACTGTTCCTACGGTCATGTTTGGAGCTGACAGTGTACACGTGTGGGGGTGGTTTTCGTGGTATGGTCCCGGCCCATTAGTTATCGTGGACAAACCTGTTAGCCAGCACGTCTATCTCGATATTCTGGACAATTATGCCCTACCAACTTTGTGGCAATACTATGGAAACGAGCCTTGTTGGTACCAGCAGGATAATGCACCAAGCCATAAAGCAAGGACTGATACAGCGTGGTTTGACGATAATTCCGTATCGTGTGTGGACTGGCCAGGACAGAGCCCTAATCTTAATCCTATGGAGCACCTATGGAATGAATTAAAGCGCCGGATAAGAAGTTTAGAATCAAGGCCTACTACTAAGCAACAGTTATCGGCAGCATTGCCGCCCCGGTGGCGCAGTGGTCTAAGGCGTTGGCCTCTGATCATTCGTCCGTAAGGGGTCCGGGTTCGAATCGCGGTCAGGCATGGATGTTGTGTTTGTCTTACGGCACTGGCTCTCTCCCTTCCCTGGAACCAGTGACCCTAAATTAGGGACGGGCGACTGCTTATTGCCCATTGAGTTGCTCACGGTGGTCGTTAAACCTCCAATCAAAAAAAAAAAAATCGGCAGCATTATGTACTGAATGGATTGCCTATCGCTGTGTTCCGAAACCTTGTCGATAGCATGTCTCGAAGGGTCAGTGCATGCATTAAGGCCAAAGGTGGACCGACACCGTACTAATGTATGTCAATAAATGCTATGTTGTGTTTCTCTTCTAGGTGTCCGGTGACTTTTGCCAATGTAGTGTATATCAAATTACCTGCTTCCTACAAATACTGATTTTATTTTTGTCATCCTGGGAAAAATCGAATGCACAAGAGTTCGCTGAGGTTTTTCCCCCTCGCACCTTCCAGGACTAATTTTTGAATCTTGGGTAAGAGAAGGATATATGTCCAGTCTGTCCTTGCGCAGTAACTATTCCTCTTACATGGAAGCTTTTTGTTCAGGTTCTGGTCAAGTACTTTGACGTCTGACTACCATGATCACAGCAACCTCCCATAGTGAATGGAGCCCACGACATTTTTTTTGCGGAGGACCAGGCTATATGAATAATATATTACCCCATCAGAGCTGCAGAGTATGATCCAGGAACTTGCTGACAAGAGTAAAGAAGTGAGATTTAAAATGAACTTTCAGAAGACAAAAGTGATGTTCAATGCTTTTACAAGAAATGAAGATTTATCGATTGATGGAGAAAAGCTAGAGAAAACAGACACATACGTTTATCTTGGACAGCAGATATCAAGTGAGGGTCACATTTATGAAGAAATTAATCGGCGAACAAAACTTTCCTGGAGAGATTTTCGAAGAAACAGCATAATTTTCAAGAGCAATATGCCATTATGTCTTAAAAGAAAAGTGTTTGATCAATGCATACTTCCAGTGCTTACGTATGGTGCAGAGATGTGGACCTTAACTAAAAGAGACATACAAAGGCTGCAGACAACTCAAAGCGGCATGGAGAGGTGCATGCTTGGTGTAACTAAGAGAGATAAGAAGAGGAACTCGTGGATCAGAAAAATGACAAGATTGGAAGACATCATGATCAGAGTTAAGTCCCTGAAATGGCAGTGGGCTGGGCATACTGCCAGAAGGACAGACCATCGATGGACAGCCGAAATTTTAGATTGGATTCCATGGGACAGGAAAAGACCCAGAAGAAGCCCACATGGGAGATGGGTGGATGAAATTCGAAAGTATGTGAGAGTGACATGGATGAGACTGGCACAAGACAAACCGTTGTGGAGGAAACTTGGGGAGACCTTCGTCCAGCAGTGGATTGATGATGGTTGACAATGATGATGATGATGATATGACAAACCGTTAATCAACCATTAATTCAGAAAATCTTAAGCTCTCTTTTAAATACAGAATAGTGCGTCACCGTCTTGATCCGAAGCGACAACCCATTCCAGGACCTAGGGCAGGTCACGTTAATATTATTAAATAAAAAATTAGTACGCGCTCTAGGTATTAAAAAACTAGTATTACCACGAGTGTTATGATCATGAGAACGAAAATGTAAGGTAATTAGATCTGAATATTTATTAGCATATTTACGTTCATTCATAAACATTAATAGTCGAAAATTGTATAATTTATAAATAAATAAATACATCGCTCTTTCCACGTTCCAGAAACACACAGCAACCGAAAAATTGTTTTTTTTTGTTTTTTTCAGCCGCCTCTGTGGAACTGGACCACAGAACTCTCGATATCTAGCCGAGGGCGTTACATTTACACCACGGTGGCCAACAATCCACGGTGCTATGTGTATTTTTAAGTCAGCTGCTGACATCATTAATCCGTAAGAAAGGCTCAGCTACTGAGACGTCTCCATCTGGTGGGCATTAACGGCACTGGCTATATATATTATAGCAGTTATTTCAAAATATACTTTATTGGCAAAAACATAAGGGGATACAGGCGTACCACATATGACAAAATAAACAACAAAACAATGAGCGATACTGCTGAAATTTTACAGGTGAATGTGATACGGCAGTCAACTAAGGATGACAAAATGTTAAAATCACTAATAAGGAACAATACATGCTTGAGGAAAATGTTGCACAAGCAATAGTAATGATTAGGATATTACAGCATGCGATGACTTGAACAGTGAGAGCAGAGCACAAAACAACAGGTAAATATATTTACAAGAATATAGTTGTACACCGCAGTGCACAAAAAGAAGGGAACATGTAAAACACAACAAAAGCATATACTACGATAAAGGTACAGAAGTTCCCACAATCGAGGAAACCACACGATATGTGACAAAAACATGATGAGTATTACAGAACATAGTGGAATTTTGGGCAAACTCCCCAAGTGAAACACAATGATACACAAAATACAAACAGAAAGCCGTGCAGTATTGCATCGGTCCAAAAAAAACCCAACAACAATGACTTGGGTCGAGCAAGAAATACAGGAACTTGTATACAAAATCATAGGGACGAACAGAAAACCCTCTGCCGTGCAAGACAAAACACAATTGAAACAACACAAAACAAAAAGAGACATAGATACCCGGGGCAGTACAAGTAGAACACCCAGAGATATCAAACACCACACGCTCCGGTGCAAAAGGCAACAAGAAAAAAACATCAAGGGTCCAAGAGTCTACTAGCCTTGAACACAAACAAATACTTAAAGCCCACAAGGCACAATGCGATGAGGGAAGTACAATAAACAAGATATCAAAGAATGTGAAAAAAAATGCACAGGATCTCAGACGATGCATTCAGTAGGTCGAAGCTGGGAAAAAACAAACCAATCAGAAGGAAAGATCAATGGAAGATCCAGTTATTTTAAACCATCCGGTCCCTTGCGCCCAGGTAGACCGGAAAGAGGCTTGAGATTGAGGGGTGGAAGCAGCGAAGTTCTCCAGACGTAGTCGAGACACGAGGCGATTCCTAAAGATCGACCGTAAGGCCGCGCCAGCAGAGAGAATACTAGGTGTGGTAGCAGGAGAGCGGAGAGATTGATGATAAAGAAAAACGACATGTTTGACAAGTACGAAGAGATAGGCACAGGCATCCAGCAAAATAGCCGGGGGGATGTTTGGTAAGCAGTAGCCACTCGTACGCTTGAAAGGGGATGTCTCTGGAGCAAATGGTGTCTACAAGACGAAAGGCAGTACTGAGAAGTGGAAGGAGAACGGGACAGTGACAGTAGACATGAGGAACATCACCTTCAACACCACAAAAGCAGCAGAGAGAAGTAGAAGAAATAGACATGTGAAAGAGAAGAAGAAGGAACAGGAAGGCGGCGGTCAAGAAACCGCCAGTGGATGTTTCGCTCTAACGGGGTAGAAAGGGGAGAGAAAGAGGCAGACCAGATAGGCAGCAGAAGAGAAGGAGAAGCATCAGGAAGACCATGCGGAGAAGTGAGGGGCGCACGGAGGAGCGCATAGATAGAGGCAGTGGAAAAAGAAGAAATGGGAGCAACAGAGTCCCGAAAGGGAAGGAAGAAAGGAAGAGAGAGGCTCGGTCCAGAGACAGAAACAAGGCCAGTGTCAGAAATCAGAAGTGGGAAGAGGGTACGGATAGCGGAGCGAAGAAGGTCATACTCCTCTTCCAAGGTGGAAGAAGGGTCAGGGAAAAGAGAAGAGAGGGGTTTCCAGGTCAAATCGGAAGTTAATAAAGCTTCGACAATGAGAATTCTTGAGCTGAACCAAAGGGGGAAAATAAAGTATGGTTGGTCGGGTGGATGAATCTGAGTGGAAAAGAAAGAAGGTTCTGCAAGCAGGTCCAGGGTGATAGAGGGAGGAGCGCGGAGTAGCGGGAGAGAATGAAATACCGCTAGAGCGTCGATAAGAAGTGGTGGGAGTCGTTTAGAAGTAGAAGGAGATGAATCCATCCGAAGAAAAAGGAGGAAAGTGAAGGATAGATCATGAAGAGAAATAAGAGTATTCAGGGTAGAAGAACATGCGGGGGGGGGGGGGCGAAAGAAGAAGACGAATGAAAGAGACGATTCGGTGAGCTCGATAATATGTTATGACATCCGGGAAATGAAGACCACCAAATGATGTTGGCAGAGAAAGCGTGGCAGCAGAAATCCAATGTCTAGATGACCATATCACTGAAGTAAAAATACTATTTATATCAGAGAAATGATGCGATTTAAACACACAGGAATTCCAGGGATAGAAGCATCGTGAGAGAAGATATCGATGAACAATTTGAGCACGTTGAAAGTAAGAGGAAAAGGAAAACGTAAATCGCCAAAAACCAGCCGTGCGATGAAGTCGTGGGCGGAGAGCTTGCCAAGTGACGTTCCTTGCGGTAAAGGAGTGTCCAAAATGAGCTCCAAGAAATGTTTGGGTCGAGGAGGACCACACTGCTCCCCACGGTAAGTCAGTGTGGCCTCTCCAAGAACCACACCACAGTCCAGCACTTTTCTGAATATTCAGGGCAGCACCAGAAAGAGCAGCATACTGTTCATAAATGGCAAGAAGAGTATCAAATTGGTCATCGCGGCGAAGACAAAAGGTAACATCATCTGCGTAAGCAGATACAAGAAAACGGTGGTGCCGAGTACTAGAGACAATCGGTCCTACCGCAGGTAAAAGAGACGCTCGACTTGCAATCAAAAAGGGCTCAAAGGCGAGAGCAAAGAGTTGTCCAGATAATGGACAACCTTGTCTGATGCCAGATCGAAAAGGAATCGGGGCCTTCAAAAATGTGGCCGTCCGAACGTGCAAATGGGCGCCCCGGTAGAGGCTAAGGATGAGAGAAACAAAAGCGGGAGGAAAACCAAAGTGAGTTAATAAGACAGAAAGATAAGTGTGAGAGACGTTATCAAAAGCGGATTTCTGGTCAAGATTAAACAAAGCTAGGGGTTCGGAATGTTTTAGTGCAAGAAAGGAAAGGTTATGAATAAAGGAGATGTTGTTAGAAATAGAACGACCAGGCACGGTATATGTCTGATTGGGGGATAGGAGGAACGGAAGAACAGAATTTAGGCGGCGAGGAAGGAGTTTAGTGAAGAATTTGTAATCCAGGTTGAGAATGGAGATGGAGCGCCAATTCGACAAGTCCAGAAAGTCACCCTTCTTCGGCAGGAGGATGACATGTGCAACTGTAAATTTCGGCGGAAGCGCAGGAGAAGAAAGAGCACACGAAAAAGCGGCAGAGAGAAAAGGTAGGAGTGACGGAAGAAAGACCCGATAGAACGACAGCGGGAGGCCATCAGGTCCCGGGGAAGAGTGAAGATTGAAGGAGGCAAAAGCCTCTCCTAATTCAGGCAAAGAAAAATCAGCAACGAGAGGGGCGCAGAGAGAAGACGGGACCTGAGGGAGAGAAGAAAAAAAGAGGAGGAAGAAAAAGAAGAACCCTGCGCAGCCGCTCAGAACTTCTCCTGAAAGTAGTGACGGACATGAGAGCAGATGAGAGTTGTATTGCCAGTAACAGTGCCATCAGGCAATCGGAGATGTCTGATGGAAGATGACGTGCGTCTCATGGATTCCATCTTCGAAAGGACTTCGAAAGAATGCGTTGATGGTGAAATACGTAGGAGCCGAAGACGACGGACTGCATGCTGAGCAAACGGTTCGAGGCAGGCATGAAGTTCATCACGGACGGAGGCATAGTGCGGGTCAGACATTGGCGTCGCGGAGAGGAGTCCTCGTAGGTTACTCAACTCCATCGAGCGAGTGGTGGTAATAGTAAAGGAGAGTTGACGAACGAGCAAGAGAAGATCCAGTTTGACAACAAGTCACAAACGCAAGGCGCTTGGGGTCGTTGTGAGCAGCAGCTTTCGATCAGTAAGGAACTTCTCAACTTCCTCACAAAAGGAACGGTCTTGCAAGAGAGTGTCATCAAACGTCCAATGACGACGCGTAGATGAAGGTGCAGGAGAGACGCAAATTGATAGTGAAACGGCAGAATGGTCGGAAGAAACAGTAGGTGAATGTCGAGCAGCAGTGATAGCAGGGAGTAAGAAAGCAGAAACATATATTCGGTCCAACCGCTAAGCAGTAGAACCGAACGTCGGCGGATTACACCATGTAAAGGAAATGGAATCAGGATTTAGCCATCTGAAGGAATCGACAAGATGAAAATCATCAAGGAGCTGAGTCAGCTGTGAAACTAAATTCATGCGGTATTCGCCAAAAGACGAATTTCTGTCAAGAGAATGCTGCAGCGTGCAGTTAAAATCCCACCCAAGAACGAAAAAATCCCCGGGAGGAATCGCTGCAATCGCTGCACGAATATTACTGAAAAGAGGAGCAACATATATTTCATCACTGGGGATATATACATTAAAGATATGAAAAGTAACATTATGCACAGAAAAGGTAAAACACTGAAGAAAATCAAGGTGCAAATTTGTCACAGAAATAGAAGTCAGCTGAGTCAAAAACCGCTGGCGCACACCTACAGCTATACCACCATACCGCGAGAGGCGATACGAGTGTTAAAAGGTGTACGGCCAGCGTCTCCATAGGTGAGTGGGAGAGTCAGCAGAGCAGTGAGTTTCCTGGAGAAGGAGAACATCGCCACCAGCGGCAGAAATAAATGTCATCATAAACGAGGGAGTTCAACTCTGGTGTCGCGAACCCGCGACAATTCAAGGAAGTCACAGTGAAAGTGCCATGTTTCTAGTGGCAGTGACAATCTTTTCCAAATGGGAACGGAAGTTGTTGTACCGCTGTTGGATGCACTTCTGAGTGGCAGCATCCTCGGCAGATGGACTCTTGATAGTATTGTAAAGAGTTAACAGTTGTGCCAGTTGATTCTCAACTGCTGGGTAGCGACCTTCAAATCGGTTGACGTAGGTAGGTAAATTAGGAAGAAGAGTCTTGGCACAAGCAAAGTCGTGCAATTCGTTATAAGGGAGAGGAGTGTCCGGAAACACATTCATGTGTAGGCGTGCGGAAAATTCCTCAAGAGGCAGGAGGTAGATAACTGGCTTGGAAGACTTGACAGGGCGACCCGAAGCAGGTGATCCAGCAGCCTTAGTCGGAGAGGTTTGAGTAGAGTGGCCAGATTGTCGCCGTCGTTTCGTAGAGCCGCGAGGAGGTTTGGCATCCCTTTTGTCAGGACGGGTCCGGAGATAGCCCTCCGTCCCATCACTCATCGCTTGGTCGCTGACGCTTTGATAGGCTGTGTCATCAGCGGTCGAGGTCTCACTATCAGACTGGTCAGTCACAACGGACTCAGCAACTGCTGTAGGGTCCGCAGGAACACGAAAAGATGTTGAAGATTGTAAATCTGGGTAGTGTTCCTCGGAGAGAGAAGGTAGGACAACAATTGGCGTAGAGGTTATCACCGAAGGTAGGTTGTTCGCAGGAACCACCGTCGGTAACGGAACGCTACTAGGATCTTGATGAGAAGGCGTCGGATCTTGATAGATGGGCGAAACAGACTTTGGTGGAGCAACTAGACACTGCTTATAGTAGTGACCAACCTGGTGACATTGACTACAATGGAATTCCGTCAGGAAGTTTATTTGCCTGACCTGATCCTCGCACCGAACAGTGAAGTGTGTTGGAAGCCGTTCGATTGCTTCTTGTGATGGAAATATGACCCTCGCAACACGGCGAGCACCTTGGATCGACGCATGTCGTGGATCACGTAATGGGTCGTTTCGGGCAGCAAGATGCGTTTGTATGCCTCCAACTAACCCGACCAACCGAAGATAAGACAGCATACAGCATGCGATCTGTCACTTCCAACGGGACCGGGTAAAAAGAAACGTTAATGGGTCTTTGGCCCACCGGTTCTGCAGATAGATGTCTATCACCAATGGTGAGGCCAGATGTTAGGAGAGATTTCGCCATTTCAGCCGTGGCCAGATAAACAACCACAAGTCGTCCTCTACGATACATTTGCGGAATAGATTGAGATGGGGAACCTCTGTGCAGTGGCATCTGCATATACTCGCAAAGGAGTGTCCGGAAGGGCTTCGAAACGGACGCCTTTTGCAAGATCCTCAGTAAAAGCTGTGGCAGCTGGAGAGCTGGCTGGGATATTAAGCACGATATTATTGCCAGCTTGGGAAATGAAAGATTTCAGCTTTTCAGCGCCAACATAATTATTCTTGGATGCTGGACGAGAGACTTTGGAGGCTGCAACAGAAGAAAACGAAGATAATGACACGTTGGGCTCGGCAGTGCTAGAAGAGGCTGCATTTCCAGTGATGTCCATTGCGTCATCATCGATAGCGGAAGCCAGGAGATGTGACGTAGCTGGAGAAGGCAAATTGGCAACGCCACGAGCGGACGCTTGCGTGGCAACACCCTGATCTGGGGCATCAGAAAAGGAAGAGAGATTAGGGCTATCATTATCCCTACCGGAAGTCGCCATCTTTAATGGCGGCGCCCAGTAGCGGGCTTGGCCAGCTCGGCCAAACGTAAATAAGATGAAATACAACAAAATAGGCACTCACCGCGCTCGAAACGAAGCAAAATGAAAGACGATACCTTTATACTTAAGGTGAACGTGAAATTAAGGAGCGAAGAGTCCAATAACACACCCAAATCACAAGAAAATCGCGGAGCAACAACACGCTGCGCAGTTAAATCCAAAGGGCGAGATCCAAGGTGAAAATCCTCCAAGTACGTGGCGACAGTAAATAAATAAATACATCGCTCTTTCCACGTTCCAGAAACACACAGCAACCGAAGATTGGATAAAAAAATGTTACATATCTGATTCTAGTAATGAGAATACGTGAACGCTGGTATTTTGATTGCGCACTTCTTAAATATTAGCCATAAATCTCCTACTTGGTATGCTAATGAAAAATATCCTGAAACCGTTGCCGTGCCAACCGTTAAATTATCAAGATTAAACTATGACAATTTTTCTAGAAGAAGTGGAAGTACAAAGGAAAAGGAAACTATTTCACGATACTTTTAACAGTAAAATAAAAAAAGTATATTTTGAAGAAAATATCTCCACTATTCTACCCGTGACTCAAGAAGAGAGACGGGTTTCTATGTCAAATTTGAGGTCTTCTAAAAGTGTTTTATTCAAAAGAAAAATTGTGGATAATGGATAGCTCTCTAATGAATATATTTTGAAGAGCTCTGATGGAAAAGATAATAGTCGTTCATAGCAGATTTTATCAAAACAAATCAAAGCTAAAAATCAAAGCAAAATAAGAAAAACAAAGTCAAATAAAATAATTGACAAATGCTGTTGAAGCATACCTATAAAACTCGGGTCAAACTCAGAGTAACACTCCTTTGAAACTGAAACCTGAAAACATTGCAAAATATCCTGTAATACGAGGTGAAATGGAAAAACGTCCTATGCCTTCTGAGAAATAAATATTTACATGGGCTGCAAAGCGAGCTTTTCGCTCCGCTAGGTAATGGAAAAAATCGGTTTCATGCAGGTTTTTTCGGGAAAAATTTTAAATTTCTGTTTGCATATTTATTCGTTTCCGAACTTTATCCTTAATCACAATTTATTTGCTTGTCCATTTTGACCAGGAGAGAGGACAGTAAAATCTTTTCACAAGAACTGTGGCAGCTCAGAATTTATTTGTAAACGCTGATAATTCTCGCAAGTTTAATCGGAATCACGTGTTAGAAATATTGCGTTCAATAAAAACAAGACTAAACAATATTTATAGAGAGAGATCTGAATATTTATTAACATATAGTTTTGCTGGTTATATATCATCATCATCATCATTGTCAACCATTATCAATCCACTGCTGAACGAAGGTCTCCCCAAGTTTCCTCCACAACGATCTGTCTTGTGCCAGTCTCTTCCATGTCACCCCTGCATACTTTCGAATTTCATCCACCCATCTCCCATGTGGTCTTCTTCTGGGTCTTTTCCTGTCCCTTGGAATCCAATCTAAAATTTCGGCTGTCCATCGATGATCTGTCCTTCTGGCAGTATGTCCAGCCCATTGCCATTTCAGGGATTTAACTCTGATCATGATGTCTTCCACTCTTGTCATTTTTCGGATCCACGAGTTCCTCTTCTTATCTCACCTGGTTACACCAAGTATGCACCTCTCCATGCTTTTTGAGTTGTCTGCAGCCTTTGTATGTCTCTTTTAGTTAAGGTCCACGTCTCTGCACCATATGTAAGCACTGGAAGGATGCATTGATCAAACACTTTTCTTTTAAGACATAATGGCATATTGCTCTTGAAAATTATGCTGTTCCTTCCAAAAGCTCTCCAGGCAAGTTTTGTACGCCGATTAATTTCTTCATCAATGTGACCCTCACTTGATATCTGCTGTCCAAGATAAACGTACGTGTCTGTTATCTCCAGCTTTTCTCCATCAATCGATAAATCTTCATTTCTTGTAAAAGCATTGAACATCACTTTTGTCTTCTGAAAGTTCATTTTTAATCCCACTTCTTTACTCTTGTCAGCAAGTTCCTGGATCATACTCTGCAGCTCTGATGGGCTAGTTGCAAAAATGACTACGTCATCAGCAAAACGAAGGTGGGTTAGATAATCTCCATTAATCTTTATCCCCTTGTTTTCCCAGCTCAGTGACTGAAAAACACCCTCCAATGTGGCATTAAAGAGCTTCGGAGATATGGTGTCACCTTGTCTCACTCCCTTTCCAATTTTTATGTGTGTTGTATTTTCAAACAGCCTAATCTTTGCACTTGCATTTTCATAGATGTTATTAATAATATTAATGTATGCATCTTCAATACCGCAGGTTTTCAGAGCCATTGTAACTGCTGATGGTTTCACCGAATCAAAGGCTTTTTCATAATCGCTAAAAGCCATGCACAATGGAAGTTCATATTCCCTCGCTCTTTCAATTAGTTCTCTCAGCACATGGATATGATCTATTGTGCTGGAGCCACTCCTGAATCCAGCTTGTTCTCTCGGTTGAGCCATGTCCAGTGTTACCTTCAAGCGGTGTGAAAGAACTTTAGTGAAGATTTTATAAACTACTGATAGGAGGCTGATAGGTCTGTAGTTTCCGAGATCCTCAATGTCACCTTTCTTATGTAGCAGGATCATTGTAGCAGTGTTCCAATCCTCAGGAATCTTTCCTTCATTAAGGCATCGAGTGAAAATTTGGGCGAGTACTGTTTCGATTTCTCCACTTGCTTCTTGTATGATGTCTACAGTAATTCCATCTTCTCCTGGAGCTTTTCCCCGCTTCATGTTCTTGATTGCATGTGCAACTTCTGCTGGAAGGACTGGAGGAACTCTGGTACTGGTATCTTTCATGATGTCTGGAGTGCATGTATCATCCCTTTCATATAATTTGGAGTAGAAATCTTTCACTCTTGTCAAAATTTCGCCTCTATTTCTTGTTACAGAACCATCTTCTTTTCTCAGTGCCATAATCTGTTTTCTTCCCTTACTGAGATGTCCCTTTGCTATCTTTAGGCTTTGGTTGTTTTCAATTGCTTTCCTCACTAGTTCACAGTTGAATTTTCTTACGTCTTCAGTGATACTTTTTCGTACTGTCTTGCATAGCTCTATATATTCCACTTTGGAAGTAACATCTTCTTTAGTTGTCCTCATCTCTCTTCTTTTTTGCATCAACATTTTCGTTTTTCCTGATAATTTATTTACATGCAACTTGTTCTTAGACCCAGCTAATTTTGTTGCTGTTTTCATAAGAGCTTTGGTTACTTTTCTGTTAACTTCAGAGATGTCCACTTCTTCCGATGTTAGGCCTTCTAAAGCAGAGAACCTGTTCTTCAGTTCCAACTTGAAGGTATTATGGTGTTTTTTTAAGGTTGGTTATGTCAATAGATTTTGTTTGTCTTATGAGCTTGCCACGTTCAAGTTTAGTGTTGAGGTGCATCTTACATCTCACCAATCTATGGTCACTACCTGTGTTGAACTTGTTTAGCACACTGCAGTCTTCTATGACGAATTTTTTGTTACACATAATAAAATCAATTTCACTTGTCGTCCCATTTGGATGTCTCCATGTCCATTTCCTGTGTGGCTTTTTCTTGAAAAAGGAGTTCAAGATGAAAAACCCTTCTGCCTCTGCAAACTCAACGAGAGTATTTCCACCCTGGTTTCTGTTGCCGTGACCGAATTTACCTACTGAAGTTTCATTCTGTTGCCGTTGCCCTATTTTTGCATTGAGTTACCGAATATTTCGGTTATATATATATGTATACATATACAGGGTGATTCAGCTGAGCGTGTGCAAACTTCTGGGAGGGGTAGGTTGCACAAAGACAAATCGGAATCACATAGCAAAGCAGGGTCCGAAACGCCATCTTCAGTCGGTAGATGGCGTTGCTCGGCCGTGAGACTGCTCATACGTTCTTTCAGGATACCGTCATTTGTAAACAGTCCATAGAGGTAGTAGGATGGATGAGTTGACGAACGCAGAAATGGCTGATATACACCTCTTATACGGAGCAGCGGACTGCAACGGACGAGTCACCGTGCGACTCCACCAGGAACGGTTACCGGATATTTCGGACGAGCCGCAGTGCGTCTGTACCAGGAGTTACCGGATATTTTGGACGAGTCGCCATGCGACTGTACCAGGAGTTACCGGATATTTCGAACGAGCCGTCGTGCGACTGTACCAGGAGTTACCGGATATTTTGGACTTGCCGCCGTGCGACTGTACCAGGAGTTACCGCATATTTCGGACGAGCTGCCGTCTGACTGTGCCAGGAGTTACCGAATATTTCGGACGAGCCGCCGTGCGACTGTACGAGGAGTTACCGGATATTACGGACGAGGCGCAGTGCGTCTGTACCAGGAGTTACCGGATATTTTAGACGAGCCGCCGTGCGACTGTACCAGGAGTTACCGGATATTTCGGACGAGCCGCCGTGCGACTGTACGAGGAGTTACCGGATATTACGGACGAGGCGCAGTGCGTCTGTACCAGGAGTTACCGGATATTTTGGACGAGCAGCCGTGCGACTGTACCAGGAGTTACCGGATATTTCGGACGAGGCGCAGTGCGACTGTACCAGGAGTTACCGGATATTACGGACGAGCTGCAGTGCGACTGTACCAGGAGTTACCGAATAGTTCGGACGAGCCGCCGTGCGACTGTACCAGGAGTTACCGGATATTTCGGAAGGACGTCTTGCCAGAGCTATTGAACGAACGACAGGTCCTTCAGTCGCTGCACCTTGCAATGTGGTTCCAGCACAATGAGCCCTTCGCCCATTTCAGCAATGACGTTCGTCATCAGTTAAACATGACATTTGAACTTCAGTGGATCGGGCGTGGTGGTCCCGTTCAATGGCCTGCACGATCGCCGGACTTAACATGCCTTGATTACTTCTTCTGGGGTTACATCAAACGACTGGTGTACGACCCCCAGTTTAAAGTGATGAGACTTTGTAGCACGCATCTCTGTAGCTGCTTCGAAAGTTCGAGACACGCCAGGAATTTTCCAAAATGTACGTGATTCCATGCGCCGACGATGTCAAGCGTGTGTTATAGTTCATGGGCGCAACTTTGAACACCTTCTGTAACCTCAATGCATTTCGCAAATGTCTTGTGAGTAACAAAAAGCCTTTTGTTCTCTTACGTGCTGCTCTTTCATATTTCGTCCTCTCTGTATACTTGCACATGAAGATGGCGATTCCGACCCTGCATTGCTATGAGAGTTTGTACATGCTTAGCTGAATCACCCTGTATAACCAGCAACACTATCCGTTAATTCATTTCGCATAACTCCATATTTTTTTAATGCTTTATCCATTTTATTTCTCATTCGATAGCACAAGAATTACATTATATGAATTATATAATATATACAGTATATATACACTGAAGAGCAATTCAATTAGAGATAGCTGGCGTTATGCAAATGTGGAGATGTGGGCGGCCCTGTAAACGGAAACGACATGACGTATGCAGCGATCCGACAATATAAGGAGTGATGCTACAGGAATCAGTAAGCAGTCTATGTAAGACGAAGGATCTAAGCGCATTTGATCGTGGGCAAATTGTCGGGTCCCGGCGAATGGGTAACTCCATCTCGGAAATCGTGCTGGCATTGAGATTTTCACGAGCCATCGTGTCACGGATTCGGCTTGAGTACATCGAATCCGGTAAAACCATGCCTGCAAGGGTCAACTGCCGTGGACAACAGCGTGTGGATGAGCGGGATCATCGTCGGTTAGATCGCATTGTAACAGCGGATAGACGGGCCACAGTGCAAGAAATCACTTGGTAATTTAACGCGGGTGCACAAAAACCTGTAAGCAGCCACTCCATACAGAACCGTCTCCTCGCTGTGGGGTACAGAAGCCATCGTCCCACGAGGGTACCGCTGCTGACCGCACATCACAGGGTGCAAAGATTAGCATGGGCGCCGGAATATCGCCACTGGACCCTAGACATGTGGAAAAAGGTTGCCGGGACTGATGAGTCGAGATTCACGTTGGTACATGCGGATGGCAGAATACGAGTACAGCGCAAACTACATGAAGCGATAGATCCATCTTGCCAGCACGGTACTCTTCAAGATGGTGTGGGTGTCATTCTCGTTTGGGTACTATTTACGTGGACTGAAATGGGACCCCTGGTACGTGTGACATCGTCCCTCACAGGTCAACGTTACCGGGATATCCTGGACGACCATTTTCCTCCCGTTTGTGCGTCTTCAACATCCCACTGGGGACTTCATCCTGCAACAAGACAATGCACCGTGCCATCGCTTCCGAATTGTATCGGAATGGTTGGATGAACACTTCTCCGACTTGACCTCGCTTCCTAGGCCAGCTAGGTCTCCTGACCTGAATCCATTGAGCACATCTGGGATGCCATCGAAAGAGATGTTCGAGGCTCTGAGCCCCCTCCATCAAATCTTCGTGAATTGTGGGAGCTTGTTCAGGGGTCATGGATCTGTATGGCTTCCCAACGCTTCCGGTGTCTTGTCGAGTCCATGCCGAGACGAATCGACGCCGTCATCAGGGCGAAAGGTGGTGCTACACGTAACTAGATAGGTATCTCTAATTCAATTGCTCTTCAGTGTATATATACAGGTCAGATCAGCCTAAACATTTTAAAACCACCTCTGCGTCATACAAACAACCGTGCGTGCAGCCAACCAGCGTCAGATGCCAAGGTCGCGGTCAATATATGCTGTATATTATAATACCTGGGTTGTAGCTCTCTTACTCAGTATTTCGTTTCGTCTCACCATTAGAAGAGCAAAGGATCTATCTGATTTTGACAAATGCCAAATCGTTATGGCAAGACGCCTTGGTAAAGCCATCTACGAAACAGCGACGCTGATAGGCTGTTCAGGCAGTATTTAGTACCTCTTAGAGATAGTAAGGAGCCAGTGACACTTCGAGCCGTTGACAAATGGTGGGCAGACCACGTCTCATTGATGCCAGTGGTTCGAGCAGTCTATGGCGTCTTGACAACAGCAACAGGAGGGCTACTGTGGCTGTTATTACCCAAGATTTCAATTGTGGTGAAGGGCTCAGTGTGTTTGAACAGACTGTTCATGGTACGCACTTGGATATGGGTCTCCGCAGCCGCAGACACATTCGTATACCTATGCTCACACCCGTTCACCGTAGTCAACGCTTGAAGTGGGCACGTTATCATCTACATTGGAGAATAGAGGACTGGAAGAGTGTTTCATGGTCAGACGAATCCCGTTTTCTGTTATACCATGTCGACGGACGAGCTCGTGGTCGCTTTACCATAGGAAACATTCTCACCTGGAAACACGGTAGGACGGATCCAGGCGGCTGGAGGGAGTGTGATGGTCAGGGCGGTATTTTCTTGGGGAACACTTCGACCCATTATCCCTGTAGAGCGAACTCTGACAGCGGTCACGTACCTGAACACTGTGACTGATCAAGCACAACCCTTTATGGGGACTGTATTTCCTGGCAGAGATGGCGTCTTTCAAGAAGACAATGCTCCATTCCACAATGCGAAGAAGGCTAGCGAATGGCTCCAAAAACAAGAAGAGGAATTTCATTTATTAACATGGCCTCCAGATTTGCCGGACATAAATCCTATCAAGGATTTGTGTTTTGAATTAGAGAAACGGGAACGAGCAGCATCCCCCGCCCCACCAACCACGTAATTTACGGGAACTGCGGGATAGTTTTGTTGCAGTCGTGGTACCAAATATCAAGAGACACCTGCCAACATCTCGATGAATCTATGACTTGCCAGGTTGGCGCCTCCTTTGGAGGCGAGAGGTGGACCAACATCATATTGGTAGGTGGTTTAAATGTTTTGGTTGATCGGTGTATATATATAAATAAAGCAAAGGGTAAAACAAACGGGATTCATGATACGCAGAAATACATCTCAACTCCGTCACTGGTCGCGACTTCCGGGGACAAATAAAATCTGCTGTATTTCCCAGTCCCGTTACTAAACACTGTGAGCTGCACACAGTCGTGCAGAAGACTTTTCTAGTGAACGCAGATTACGACAAGAGGTCAAACGTCAGTAATACCACTGTACGTCCAGTGCATAGGAATCCACACCGGAAAACCGTAAGATGAAAGACCGGCAGGGTGATTAAAACCTGCAACATCCGCTTATCACACACACGTGTCGCCGGTGATTGGGCAACTGCGGCACGACAGTAGTTAACGGAAAACAGTAGCCTTAAATCAGGGAAAGGAGATTTTTTTACCATTAGATTCTCTGAAGGATTATACACTGAAGAGCAATTGAATTAGAGATACCTGTCTAGTAACGTGTAGCACCACCTTTCGCCCTGATGACGGTGGCGATTCGTCTCGGCATGGACTAGACAAGACACCGGAATCGTTGGGAAGCCATAAGGATCCACGACACCTGAACAAGCTCCCACAGTTCACGAAGATTTAATGGAGGGTCAGAGCCTCGAACATCTGTTTCGATGACATCCCAGATGTGCTCGATGGGATTGAGGTCAGGTGACCTAGCTGGCCCAGGAAGCGAGGTCACGTTGGTGGAGTGTTCATCCAACCATTCGGATACAATTCGGGAGCGATGGCACTGCGCATTTTCTTGTTGCAGGATGAGATCCCCAGTGGGATGTTGAAGACGCACAAACGGGGAGCAAATGGTCGTCCAGGATATCCCGGTTACGTTGACCTGTGAGGGACGATGTAACACGTACCAGGTGTCCCATTTCAGTCCACGTAAACAGTCCCCAGACGAGAATGCCACCCCCACCAGCTTGAAGAGTACCCTGCTGGCAAGAAGGATCCATCGCTGCATGTGGTTTGCGTCGTACTCGTATCCTGCCATCCGCAGTATCAACGTGAATCTTGACTCATCAGTCCAGGCAACATTTTTCCACGTGTCTAGGGTCCAGTGGCGATGTTCCCGCGCCCATGCTAATCTTTACACCCTGTGATGTGCGGTCAGCAGCGGTACCCTCGTGGGACGATAGCTTCTGTGCCCCATAGTGAGGAGATGGTTCTGAATGGTGTGGCTGCTTACACGTTTTTGTGCACCAGCGTTAAATTGCAGAGTAATTTCTTGCACTGTGGCTCGTCTATCCGCTGTTACAATGCGAACTAGCAGACGATGACCCCGCTCATTAACACGCTGTTGTCCACGGCAGTTGGCCCTTGCAGAAATGGTTTTACCGGATTCGACGTACTCACGTTGCACCCGTAACACAGTGGCTCGTGAAAATCCCAGTGCCTGCACGACTTCTGAGATGGAGTGACCCATTCGTCGGGCCCCGACAATTTGCCCACGATCAGATGCGCTTAGATCCTTCATCTTGCCCATACTGCGTCCGACTCTTACTTATTCCCGTTGCATCACTCCTTATATTGTAGGATCGCTGCATACGTCATGTCGTTTTCGTTTACAGGGCCAGCTGGCGTTGTGCAAATGTGGCGCTGTGAACGAAAACGATATGACGTTATGCAAATGTGGCTCCACATTTGCATAACGCTAGCTGTCTCTAATTCAATTGCTCTTCAGTGTATAAAACCTTGAATTTTTACTTAGGGTGAAAACATTAAGGGAAACACCTGACAACAACGTGCTTTAATGTCAAAACATACGAAATTTCTGTACAAAGTACTTTCTGTGAGGTTTTCAACATAATACAGCGGTTGTTCAGAAAATGATATCTCCATATTTATATACATGGCCAGTGGCAAAGTATCAAATTGAAACAAAATGAGAACGAAGCTCAGAATTTCTACTTTAATTCACATATTTTATTTTTCTATGTAGTTTCCCCTCAATCTCGATACAGATACGCCAAAGTTTAACAATTTTTTTAAACCCGTCTCTGTAAAAATCATCAGGTTGTTCTCGAAACCATTGCTTCGTAGCTGCTTAAACATCTTCTCCACAGGTGAACTGAATTCCTTTCAGTTGTCTTTTGAGAGCAAAAAACAACCAAAAGCCAGACGGCGCCAAACCTGGGCTGTAGGTAGGGTGCTCAACAATTTCAAACCCGATTTTCTGTATGGCCTCTGAAGTGAAAGCACTTGTATGGGGTTTTTTGATGTCGTGTTGCAGAGTCATTAGGTTTTTTTTCCCAAGCACGCGGTTTATTCTTTTCTTTAATTGTTTTAAGGTATGCAGTTAGCTCTCATAGTTGATAGTTGTACCTTTGACCATCTACTCCTGATGAACAATGCCTCTGTAGTCCCAGAACACAGTGAGCACGCACGTAAAGGCAGAAATTTGAGTTTTGGGTTTCTTCGCTCGAGTAGAAGTGAAGATGGGTGTCGTATTCCAGCGATTGATTTTTCATTTCTGGGTCATAATGGTGAACCCAACTCTCTTCACCTGTCACAATGCTTTGGACAAAATCAATTTCATATTTTTCATAGCGAGAAAGAAACCTTCGATGTTTTCCAGGTCTTGATTTCTTTATTTCAGTCGTTAGGTGACGCTGTAACCAACGAGCACACACTTTGTTGTATTCTAAAACGTTAACAATGTCAACTAATGTTTAGTTTACTTGCTATGGGCCTCTGAGTTATTCTTCGATTTTTGCTGATGGGCTCATCGACATTTTACCTGTTCAGATTGCAAGTTGCGATTACGGGCTTCCCACTCCGCGGATGATCCTTTACGGCCAACATTTCTCCACTGTTCTTTGATTTTCTAACACAAGAGTGCTTATGTCCGAAGTTCTAGAACCATAAACTGCCCCTAATTTAAGTAATAAAACACTTCTTGCCAAATGGTATAACGAAGAATCCGAGGCTGTCGTATGCACGATTGAATAGTTAAAAACTTGCATTTAAAATATGATATGTATTTACAAGTTAAAATCAGCTACACTGGCAAGCACTTTCGAGGATACTTTAGGCTCATCATCGTGCCCAATTGCGCGAAAGGATGGTTACAGGCGTTTATATACAATCATGGAATAACAAATGGTGTTTCCAAACATATTACAATAATTATATGTAAACTGGTTATATGCCATTTCCAGTTTACATATAATTATTTGTAATATGCCATTCCCAGTTTGGCAACACCATTTGTTACTCCATGATTGCATATAAATGCCTGTAACCATCCTTTCGCGCAATTGGGCTCTGATGATAAGGCTAAAGTAGCCTCGAAAGTGCTTGCCAATGTAGCTGATTTTAACTTGTAAGCAAATATCATATTTTAAATGCAAGTTTTTAACTATTCAATCGTGCATACGACAGCCTCGGATTCATCATTATGCCACTAATTTAGCGTGAATTTCTTTGTGAGGTACATTTCGTGAGTTAGGAGCTATATAACTGGTTGTTGTTTGACAGCTATCGACTCAGTTGAGTACAAATCATCCATTTTAAACACAACTGAATATAATTCACGATAGTGGGCACCAGTCTTCAGTTGTTCTACATGCACCAGGGGCCCAGGTTCCTGCAAGGTAAACTTGCCTCACACCATACCACCGCCTCTGCCGGCTTGCAGTGTGGATACTATGTAGGATGGATCGAATGCCTTATGTTTTTGGCGCCAGATACGTACACGACCATCCACAGAATGGTGTAAAAACTCCAGCACAATGTTTTCCATTCATCCGATGTCCAACTTGAATGTTCTTTGCAGCAGGTGAGAGTTTTTTCTCTGATGAACCAAGGTTAAAAGAGGATGTGGTCGGTATCATCTGCTGTTATAACCCATACGTCCAAGCATGTGACGCATGGTCATGACAGATACGGTTTCGGGTTGTTCTTTGTTGTACTGGGTAGTCAACTGTTAAGCAGTACTGCGTCTGTTGACCTGTACGAGTCGTAGAACCTGGAGCTCACCTTTCACATCAACCTTTCCCTATTCTATGCAGTTTTGCCTCGAGGACGTTGTTTGACCATTTTCACGCCAGTCCTGATACACTCTAACTACCATGCCACGTGAGAAATTCACTAGTTTTCATCCGTTTGGGAGGTCAAAGCACCGGCTCTTTGAGCTCCCATAATCTGCCCTGTGACGTGCCTGCCTCGCAGGACGCACACGATATAAAGGCAGACAGCAGCGAGAACGAACGTCCGCGTTGCTCAATTGGTAGAGTGACTTGTTCCGGAATAAGTAGAATCGGGATCGATCCCCGGCGTGGACCAAAAATGACGGAGAAATTTACTTAGTTATAATGGCGTCCGAACTTCCCGGATGACCCGGCCGTTAAAGATCTCGCAATGGTGTGATGTTCTTTCCACACCGCGAGATAGGAAAAATAAGAGAATCCCTACTTCAGCGCTTCGAAAAATAAATGTGTGTGACGTTACATACCACACACCAGATTGACTGGGAGTTCTCAAGAAGTGCACGTTCTGCAGCGGATGGCTGCCTGCAACGATTCATGGTCACGGCTGACCCGTGGGCCATGCCCCCGGCCGTCTATCGGGGAGGGGGAGATGTGACGTGCCTGCCTCGCAGGACGCCCCCGACATAAAGGCAGATAGCAGCGAGAACGAACGTCTGCGTAGCTCAGTTGGTAGAGCGACTTGTTCCGGAATAAGTGGACTCGGGTTCGATCCCCGGCGTTGAAAAAATGACGGAGAAATTTGCTTCGTTATAGCTCTTTCTCAAATACCGGTTATGTCATTCGGTTTACCCATCACGTTCCGAAATTTACTTCCTACTACTTCACTCATATCTTTAGTATACTACGTCGGTCGACTAATCTTGCAACTATGCCTTCAAAGCCGCAGAGTGTGGTCCAGAAACTTGCTTACAAAAGTAATGTAGCGAGTTTGGAAATGAATTTACAGAAAGCAAAATTCTTGTGCAATGCTTTTACAAGAAGTTAACATTTGGAAGTTGATGGAGCAAATCTAGAAGGAACCGACACAACAGATATCAATCGAGGGCCACATGGAAGGAGAAAAAAGTAGACGTATAAAACTTCGGTTTGACAGCTTTTGGAAGAAACATCACGCTTTTCAAGAGCAACTTACCATTATGCGTTAAAGAAAAGTTTTAAGTCAATGGAAACATTCCTTTTCTTACTTATGGATCAGAGACACTGATCTAACTATTAAAAAACAATCAGAGGCAGCGGACAGCTGAAAGAAGCATAGAGAGATGCAAACTTGGTGAAACCAAGAAAAACAGGAAAAGTAACTCATGGAACAGGAAATAACAAGAGTGGATTACATCATGATAAAAATAAAGGCCCCCAAATACCAATGAGCTGGACATATTGCTAACCGAACTGAAACCATTCTGGTGTGACTTTGAAGTAATTGGCTCAAGAAAGAAGGTTGTAGAGAAGACTTGAGGAAAACTTCTTTAAGAAGTAGATTGATAATGTTGTTGATAATATAAATATACATTGTATAACGAAGTGAATTTCTCCGTCACTTTTATCCGCGCCAGGATTCGAACCCGGGTCCACTCATTCCGGAATAAGTTGCTCTACCAATTGAGCTACGCGGACGTTTTTTATTCTGATTCCTATCTGCCTTTATGTCGTGTGCGTCTTTCTCGCAGGTACGTCACATCTCCTGGTACGTTACATCATCTCTTATTTTTTTTTTTTCGAAGTGCTGCTCTTATTTTTCCTATCTCGCGGTGTGGAAATAACATCACACCATTGCGAGATTGTGAACGGTCGGGTCATCCGGATAGTTCGGGCGCCATTATAACGAAGTGAATTTCTCCGTCATTTTTATCCGCGCCAGGATTCGAACCCGGGTCCACTCATTCCGGAATAAGTTGCTCTACCAATTGAGCTACGCGGACGTTTTTTATTCTGATTCCTATCTGCCTTTATGTCGTGTGCGTCCTTCTGGCAGGTACGTCACATCTCCTGGTAAGCCGCCCCGGTGGCGCAGTGGTCTAAGCGATGGCCTCTGATCATTCGTCCGAACGGGGTCCGGGTTCGAATCCCGGTGAGGCATGGATGTTGTGTTTGTCTTACGGCACTGGTTCTTTCCCTTCCCTGGAACCAGTGACCCTAAATTAGGGATGGGCGACTGCTTATAGCCCATTGAGTTGCTCACGGTGGTCGTTAAACCTCCAATCAAAGAAAAAAATCTCCTGGTACGTTACATCATCTCGCTCGTGTGCGTCCTTCTGGCAGGTACGTCACATCTCCTGGTACGTTACAATTGGTTTCCAAAAGCTAAGCCTAATTAAAGAAAGACATTTTAGACCAAACAAAAAGGGGAAAGAAGGGTAATAAAGTAAATTATGGAGGACGTAGGTATATGCAAATGTGGAAATGGTGACGCAATATAATGTAACGAAAGATAATTGTCATAAAAGGCAAAGCAGTACATTTGTGGAGATTTCTTCTCGTCATCGCTCCCGGTGTGTAGTAGAAATTATTTTTTTATTAAAGCAGTATGTTAGAAAGACGGTAAGTGGATATATTTACACGTGGTCAGATTATAGTGATGTTGGAATCTAACCAGACGTAGAGTAATGTTGTCAGAGGCACTGGCTTGAATAAATCCACTGTATCCAGATTTTGGAGAAATCGTCAGGATATCGGAGATGTTAATCGTCAACCTGTGGCATTTAGTTCACAGACTAAAACATCTCAGAATGATGGGTATGTGGCAGTAACAGCGAGACGTAACGGATCAATGTTAGCGAGAGCGCTTGCTTTAGAGCTGTCTTCGACTGGTGGAACAGCTGTTTCAAGTCAGACTCTATGTAGATGGCTCAATAAAAAAGAACTATAAGCAAGAAGACCTGCATTTTGCATTCCACTCACTCCTTCAACAAGAAATACCAGGGTGCTGTGGCGCAGACGACATTGAGATTGGAACGAAAAGGAATGAGCCAATGTCCTCTTTGTGGTTCAATGGGAAAAAAATTATAACCGAGAAAACCTGCAGTTTGCATCCCACTCACTCTGTCAGTAAGAAATGCCAAGGTGCTGTGGAGCAGAAAACATCGTAACTGGGACCAAAAATCAATCCTCCAATGTCCTCTTTATGGCTCAATGGACAAGGACTACACATGAGAAGACCTGCAGTTTGCATCCCACTCTCTCCATTAGCAAGAAATGGCAGGGTCCTGTGGTGAAGACATCATCGAGACTGGGACGAAATTCAATAGGCCAACGTCCTCTTTATGGCTAAATGGACAAGGACAATACGTTAGATGACTTGCAGTTTGCATCCCACTCCCTCTGCCAGCAAGAAATGCCAGGGTGTTGCGGTGCAGGCAACATCAAAACTGGGGTGAAATTTAATGGGCTAATATCGTCATTATGTCTCAATGGATACAGACTATACGCTAAAACACCTGCAGTTTACATCACACTCACTCCGTTAGAAAGAAATGTGAGAGTGCTGTGTGCAAACAACATCGAAACTAGGAAGAACATCAATGGGCCAATGTCCTCTTTATGGCTCAATGGACAAGGACCATACGCTAGAAGACCTGCAGTTTGGATCCCACTCACTCCTTCAGCAAGAAATGCCAAGGTGCTGTAGGGCAGACAATATCGAGACCGGGGCGAAAAACAAAGGACTGGTGTCCTCTTCTCCGATAAATCCAGGTTCAGTTTCGAAATTTACAACCCTCATGTTCTTGTCTGGGAAGGACCCGGGACCTGTTATTCCAGCAAAAACACCGGTGAAACGCACCATTACAGATGTGGTTGTGTACCTCTCTCGGACGGCATTGTGTCCAACGGGTGCACACAACTCCATGTCTATTATGGTGAAACTTCCACGGGTTGGAGATGCAGAGACGAAATCGTTCATCCCTACGTGAAGATTTTTCTGTGTGCTGTTGGCCCGAATATCCTATTCATGGACGATAACGTAAAACTTCATACAGTTGCTGTTCTCGATGATTATCTGTAAAGTGTAGATATCCACCGTTGCCATGGCTAGCGCATTTCGAAGATGTCAGCCCAATAGGGCTCGTGTGGAATGCCTTGAGGAGGCGGTTTCCAAGTCGTCAACCTTCTGCTAAAGCTCTCGAGGAAATCCGATCTGCTGTTGTTCAGGAGTGGGATTTGAGCCACAGAATCTTTTGTTTCCCTCGTCAACAGAGTGAGGCATTGGTGTGACATTTGTATTGCTGTAAGAAGTCACCATACGTCTTATTAGACTGTTGTACAAAATCAGAAACGCCTCCGGAAAATTCCCGCTGCTTTTACCATTTTGGACTATTAGTACGTTTCCTTGGTTCACCATTTTTTATGTGATTTGTGTTTATCCACACTAACAAGGGAAGTCTTTTAACTGTCGCTCTCCAAAATTGAAGAAACGTAGCCAGGAGATAGTACTAAGGACAAAAATCAATGGGTGTATTTCCGTTTTGGCCTAAATGTACCGACAAAGGTGAACGAGTGGTCTGAAAATGGCCTTAGAGCGCAAATGGGGAAAATCATCTAACATGTGTTCTGGTGCGTGATATGCAACCCCAAATATCAGTTATGTCCCCATGATTCGAATTAAGCTCATGTCATACAAAAAGCAACAACAACCTTTATTACAGGTGTGAATGAACATTTGTGGCATTGAACACATGACGGGAGCAAAATAATTTGGAACAATGAGAACAACGCAGGATCCCAAAGTTATCACAGTACTGACAATTGTCATTGATATCTGAAAAACAAATGCGTTGAACATTATCGAAAGAAGCGTCATCACTTTCACGGTATGCAATTCTTTTTTCATGGATATAACAACATGTTAAATTTTTCTGACTGCAATTGGTTGTGTATGAATGAATGCAGGAATATGATGTTATTTCGGAGATGGAGTACAAAATCTTGGACATTGTGAAGTGTTATAAAATCAGATATTTTATGTGCATATATTTTATACTGGCGGAAAAATAAACATCGAGAGGTTGAATGAAACCTGTTGTCTTTGGTGGTATGGTGAGCACAGGTGGTATGATTTTCTCCACTTGTACTCTAAGGCCATTTTCAGACCACTCGTTCACCCTGCTCACCATACCACCAAAGACAACAGGTTTCATTTGGGCCAAAATGGAAATACCCCCATTTGTTTTTGCCCTTAGTACTATCTCCTGGCCAACATTCTTCAATTTTGAAGAGTGGCAGTTGAAAGGGCTACTGCCTTTCAACTGCCACTCTCCAACCAAACTTATAAGATTTCAATGTACAGTAAACAGCTATTTAACTGTTCTCTCTCGTTTTTGAATTCCAACACTTTTCGTTGACTATGCTTGCCATTTGAACACCAGCGTACGGTACATATACACTGCTGGCCAACCAAAATGCAACACCAAGAAGGACACGAGATAGCAAAGCCAGATTCACTGGACACATAACAACAGATTCAAAGATGAAACGATTGAGCTTACAGGCCCGTGCGACTTGCGGAACACGCAGACATCAATAGTTCGTGTTGCCCCTATGGCCGGCAATAACGGCCGCCACACGCCGCGGCATCGAACGAAAGAGACTTTGGATTAGGGATTGGGGTATGTCGGTCCAGGCTGCTTCCACACGTTGCCACAGTTCATCAGGCGTAGCCGCGGGCGGTTGGTACCGGGCCACTCGATTGCCGATCGGCGACCAGACATGTTCGATGGGCGACATATCGGTAGAACAGATGGGCCACGGCAGCAGTGACACCTGGTGGCCATGAAGAAATGTTGCACGATGCGTGCCACGTGCGGGCGCGCATTTTCCTGTTGAAACGTGGCCGCTGGCAGGTCTTGCAGGTAAGGGAGGGCTACAGGCTACAAAACTTCGGAGATGGTGCGGTGGCTGTTGAGTGTACCGACGATGCGTATGAGAGGGGTGCTGGTGTCATATCCAATTGCGCCCCAAACCATAACACCAAGCGACGGACCGGTATGGCGATGCATAATGCAGGCGTCATACAGTCTCAGGCCGCGGTGTCGTCACACGCGGATCCGACTATCGTGGTGTTGCAGGCAGAAGCGGGATTCGTCGGAGAAGACAATGTCGTGCCATTCCGTAGTACAGGTGCGGCGTTCAACGGCCCACTGCCGCCGCACTCACCGGTAGTGTAAAGTCAATGGTAATCGGAGCAATGGGCGCCGTGCGACAAGTCCCCGCTCCTGCAGACGACGTCGAACGGTAAGTGCTGACACGGGTTGTTGCGCAACACACCTGAATTCCTGCGTTAACGTTCGTGATGTGGCGGTGCGAGCCGTCAATGCCCGCCGCACGACATGCCGGTCCTCTCGTTCGGTGGTGTGCCGCGGCTGCGGCAATCGCTCACGTCGGTCCGTCCGTCCCTCCTGCACCCACCGAATCCATACTCGCCTCACTGTGGCTGGATGTCGTCTCACACGAGCGCCGATGTCTCGTTACGGTTAACCGCTGTCGCGATAAGCCACTATTCGTCGTCTGTCGAACTCCGAAAGGTGCTGGAATGTCTGCCGTATTCTGCGACGAGGCATCAGGAAGCTACCCACGTATAGGTCCGGCAGCACAACCCACTTCCACTACTTACACCCCGCCTTCTGTGCACCCTTCTTATAGTGCTACTCGGCGGCGTGCCTGGCGTACATGATTTGCATATGCCCTGCAATGCTAATCGTTTGTATGTCCTCTCGTGGGCGACGCATGCTGCGAATTTCAGGCCAATCGGATGCTTCCTTATTGGTGTTGCATTTTGGGTGGCCAGCAGTGCATTTATGTATATACCGGTGTGTGTGTGTAGGAGGGGGGGGGGTCATTTACTTTCCCAAAAGTATGTTGTTGTTTTTTGCGAATTTCACAGCCACTGATGGCCGTTTCAAGAATTTCCCATATCATTGCATTTAACAAGGACAAACGAATGAACATAGCAAAATAATTTTCATTTCACTGTTCAAGAAACATTTAGGAAATACAAAATTCCTGCACTCGGAACTTAAGAGAATAGGAACGTCCTGCATGTAACTATTCGCACGAAAAATGAACTCTTAAGTCTTGCGAAAATGCGAAAAGTAGACAGGAAAAAATTTCACTGAAAGTTAAAAGTGGTTGCAGGGTATTTTCGAAAGTATCTGAGAGTAAAGTGGCTCCGCGAGTAAGCAAAAGAATTTCAGTCAACCACGAACACTAAGTTTAAAAAGTTCTACTTTTATTTTTGTTGAAACAGTCGAGAAGTGTTCGTTTTATGTTAATTCCTTTCTTTTTATGCATTATAAGGATTAATTGCCTCTTTTCAAGGAAGAATGCATTTACGAAGAGTATGTGCTCAGTGGGTCTGGCTGATTTGAATTCCCGAGATCCAATATAACATCATTCGTGCTGAGTTACGAATCGCAGCAGAAATCAATCGTAACCTCGTAAGCAGAAGGCTGCAGAAGACTTTGAAGCTTTCAGCACATGGGGATTTTACGAACATCGTTCAGATTTTGATTTGGAAAATTTGATCGGGGGAGACAATCCTTTCAGAACATTCTTTTCTAGCTGTGATCTCTGAAGGGCAGAAGCAGCATTCTCAACTCCATATTAAAATATCCAGTGACGTAAAATCTGAAACTTTTCAGTTTAGTGCTGTAAAAGTAGTTTCCAAGAAACATTTCATGAATATCTCAGAGAACATTTTATTTTTTTGTACGATAAATAAATACTAGTCTGTAACTCGTGCCATGCACGGTTGAAAAAGCTGTGACTGAATTTTTTTCTTGTCATATAACACAAATCGTAATAAACTGCATAACTATGATAAACGGTTGAATTATTAATGGGCAGTGTATAAGATGGGTCACCAACAACAAAATGTTCGTAATGTTCCTATTATTATCTTTTCCAACTACTCGTATATGAATTTAAAGGTGACGATCTTTATTATTGTGTAAACATGAGCTTACCCGTCTTTGACGGGTTTGCATGAGAGTATTGAGGTATTCTTTCAGTGATCCGAAATGATATCGTGTCTACATAACCATACAATGGGGTTAAAAAATGTGTTTTATTTTGCCAGTTTGGTTTTGACCTTTTTTCTTTTTCTCTTTTTTTTTCTTGTATCATTATACACTATCTACCAACAAGTAATTGGACACCCCTGCAATTGACGATATCTGCGGTTCTGATACACGTCACGGCCGCCGCCGTTAAATATCGTGTGGGAAACAACAACGCAACCAGTCGCATGCAAGATGCCACCCAGTTCGGAGCTCTCTGATTTCGAGAAAGGTGTAATCGTCGGGTATCACAGAAATGGCCGATCCATACGTGACATATCCAGCGAGTTGAAGTACTCAAAATGGACAGTGGCCTACGTGATTGGCAAGTGGAAGATGAGAGGTGACTGTCGGAATGTGCCCCGACCCGGCAGACCCACAAAACTGGGACTTAGAGACCGATTGGTGCTGGCCAGAGAAATTCGGAAGAACCGCACCAAATCTCTGGGCCACATCCGCGAGGAGTTTCGACAGGCATCCGGGAGTGTTCTTTCGATGAATACCATCCGTAAGGAAGCCCATCTGCTCGGTTATCATGGACGTGCTGCCGCTCACAAGTCTTTGATCAACAAGTCCAATAGTTCTTCTCGGCTAACGTGGTGCAAAGATCGTCGACAGTGGACCGTTGAACTGTAGAAATAGGTTCTCAGGAGCGACGAATCAAGGTTCTCCCTCTACCGTTCGGATGGAAGGGTCTGGGTTTGGCGTCTGCCTGGAGAACGCCTCCTGTCGGAATGCATTGTGCCAACTGTAAAGTTCGGCGGCGGTGGAATTATGCTATGGGGGTGTTTCTCCTGGTATGGCACGGGACATTTGGTCGCAATTCCTGGTAGACTCAACGCCGAGACCTACTGCACCATTTTGGATGACCATGCGCTTCCTACGTTGTGGCAGTTTTACGGGGTGGACCCATGGGTCTTTCAGGATGACAATGCCACCTGTCATGTTGCGAGGTCCACCATGGCTTCGTATGGTGACAATGGGGTTAATCGAATGGACTGGCCTGCTCAGAGCCCGGACCTTAACCCTATCGAGCACCTGTGGGACGAGTTGGAGCGTCGACTTAAGGGGTGCCCTCACCGTCCGAAATCGGTGAAGGAACTCACCTGTCTTCTCCAAGCAGAGTAGAAGAAAATACCGCTAGCCATCGTACAACGCCTGGTTGAGAGTATGCCCCGGAGGGTCGCAGCTGTAATCGCCACTCGTGGAGGCTCCACCAACTATTGAAGGTGAATAAACTTCGTTTTCCTTTGCTATCACAGGTGTCCAATTACTTGTTGGTAGATAGTGTATAATCTATACTAATATATAAAGACAGAAACTTTGTGTGCTTGAGCTAATTTGGAAAACTACTGAACCAATTTGGATGATTATTTCACGTTTGGGAAGGTTATTTCTTTCCGGTGGACATAGGCTATTTCGTTTCTTTCTTTTTTTTTTTTTTTTCTATTTTTTATTATTTTTAATTATTTTTGGCTGTACTACCGAATCAGATCGTTTTCAAGTAGCTCCCTTTCCAGTGTATCGTTCCGCTTTGTTTACATACAACCTGATCACACCCAACGTGAAAGAAAGCAGTTCACGATAACATACAGATTTTTTTTTACTAATTTTGGAAACTACTGAACAGATTCAGATAATTCTTTCACCGTCGCGAAGCTTACTTCTTTCCGGTGGACATAGAGTATTTCGTTTATCTATACTAATATTAATACTAATAATATATAAAGAGAGAAACTTTGTGTGTTTGAGGTAATCTTGAAAACTACGGAACCGATTTGGATAATTCTTTCACCGTTGGGAAGGTTACTTCTTTTCGGTGGACATAAGCTATTTCGTTTATTTTTTATTATATTTGGCTGTACTACCGAATCATATCGCTTTCAAGTAGTTTCCGATTTCCCATGTATCATTCCGCTTTGTTTACATAGAACCTGATCATACCCAACTTGAAAGAAAGTAGTTCACGATGATATACGGATTTTTTACTCATCTCGAAAACTAATGAACCGATTTGGATAATTCTTTCATTGTTCGGAAGCTTACTTCTTTCCGGTGGACATAGGCTATTTCGTTTATCTATAATAATACTAATTATATATAAAGAGAGAAACTTTGTGTGTTTGAGGTAGTCTCGAAAACTACTGGACCAATTTGAATAATTCTTTCACCGTTGGGAAGCTTATTTCTTTCCGGTGGACATAAGCTTTTTCGTCTATTTTTTAATATTTTTGGCTGTACTGCCGAATTAGAACACTTTCAAGTAGTTCCCAATTTCCCATGTATTGTTCCGCTTTGTTGACATACAACCTGATCACACCCGATGTAAAAGAAAGTAGTTCACGATCATATACGGAGTTTTTTTTTACTCGTCTCGAAAACTACTGGACCAATTTGGATAATTCTTTCACCACTGGGAAGCTTATTTCTTTCCGGTGAACATAAGCTTTTTCGTCTATTTTTTTAATATTTTTGGCTGTACTGCCGAATCGGAACGCTTTTAAGTAGTTCCCGATTTCCCGTGTATCGTTCCGCTTACGGCGGATAGTACAAAGAAAATGCCGTGGCAATATAAAGAAAAAATTCTTATGACAATAGAAATTAGCGATGACAAATCTGTGCGCCAGTAGCTTTCATTAAAAAGAAATCACGAAAATCGCTCCAGTGGGTAGCGCTGTAGGATTGTAGAAAGAAACGGCCTTGTTTACGCTTTCCAACCGTAGGTTGAAGAAGCGTATATGCTCCAGCTTTTTCCGTCCGTCCGTCTGTCGGCACGATAACTCACGAAAAAATGGTTCGATTTCGATGAACGGGGACGAACCCTATTGAAAATGGGACAACTGGGGTTAAAGGTCTTAACATAGGAGCGGGATCCATTCCATTGCCTTATGCCTCATAACTTGCGTAAATATGGTTCGATTTCAATCGCATGGGGACGAACCCTATTGAAAATGTCTGAAGTGTGGTCAAAGGTCAGGACATACCAGCGGGATGCATTCCATTGCCCTTATGCGTCAAAACGTGCGTAAAAATGGTTCGATTTTGATGAAATTTTAGTATATGGTAGGGGACCACCTGGAGAGGAACCCTATTGAAAATGGGACAAATGGGGTCAAAGGTCAGGGCATAGGATCGGGATCCATTCCATCGCTCTTATCCCATACTATTAAGGTGGACGTCAAGTAATTTTGCTTCCTATATTTCCAATGGAAAAACTTTTGTACACATTTCCTCCACAATTAGTGTGTTCCCAAGGATGGAAATTTGAACATCAATTAAAATAACTTCATGTTATAACTTGAAATACTTAACATTTTCTAAAACATAACCGTAATTATGTTAAGAAACAATAACGTTTCCTTTGGTGGTGTTGAAACCAGAAAAAAGATGGCGCGACCTGTACTTTGATGACGTCAGTAAACAAACAAATATTGGATTGCATAATTATGCTTATATTTCAGAAAACATTAAGTATTCCAAGTTATAAAATGAAGCTATTTTAATCGATGTTCAAATTTTCATCCTTGGGAACGCATTAATTGTGAAGAAAATGTGCACAGAAACTTTTTCATTGGAAGAATAGGAAGCAAAATTACTTAACGTCTACCTTAAAGGCGCAATTCTTGTATGTATGTATGTAAATTTTATTTTGAAAAAGGCTCTAAGGATTTTGATGAAAGTGTTAACCTACCTTTTCCTGGTACTAGAAATCGATTTAGCTTGATCTCGACTTTAGAAGAATTCGTTTAGTGGGTTAAATAACCACCTCGAATTATCACGTTTTTAGTGTCATGGCGTCGTCCCATTAATGTCACCCATGCTTAGAAATCTTATGACGTCACAAGCTCGGGATTGAGATGTTGGCGCGCTGTCACGCCGTCTGTCTCATTACGTCACGCGTTGTGTGTGGATCTTATTAAAGTTTTATGACGTCACACTCTTTCGAGCAGATGGTCGCGATTCCCATCTCCGTCATTACGTCCCGCGTTGTGTGCGTATGCCCGTCCGCACGATAACTCGCGTAACAATCGTTCGATTTCGATAAAATTTTAGTATGTGGTAGGGGACCACCTGGGAAGAAATCCTGTTAAAAGTGAACGAAATGGGGTCAAAGGTCAGAACATTGGAACGGGATCCATTCCACTGCTCTTATGCGTCATAACTAACTTAAAGACGGTTCGATTTCGTTTAAATTTGAGTATGTGGTATGGGACCACATGGGGACAAACTCTATTGAAAATTTTGAAAATGGGGTCAACCAAAAAGGTTAGGACACAGGAGCGGGATCTATTCCCTAGCCCTTATGCATCATAACTTACGTAACAAAATTTCGATTGCGACAAAACTTTATCATGTTATTTCGGAGGTATACCGAATGGGTTCTGTTGAATATCATCGAAATGGGATCAAAGGTCAGGGCATAGAAGCGCGATTTATTCCACAGCCATTATCCTCATAACTTGAGTATTGATTTCTGGTATGTTGGAAAGTGTATCATAATAAATGCATTGCATGATTTTACTAACTTGTGTTTTAAATATATGGATTTACCCAATAATTTTGTTGATGCACTTGCTAAAAGTTTGCCTCAAAACAGGAAAACAGACGTAGCTCACAAAACATCTCAACAATTTATGCTAAAATCGGATAATGATGAATAAAGTACAAATGTTTTGATGTACACTACTGTTTGTGAAAATTGCAATACAAAGGAAGAACCGCGCAATTCAAATGAAATTTATATCATAGATTGACAGGAGATAACTGATTACATTTGTAGAACTATACAAGATTTTTCGCTTCAAACCTCAGCTTCATGTGAAGCGACCTCGAGCAACAATAGCGGGGTAGCATTGAATGAAAGAGGTCTTGAGCATACCGGCTTCATGTGGAAGAGCATTGTCCTGCTGGAATATAGCGCCAGGGCAAATCTTAATGACGGGTATCACCTCTACCTGTAAAACATTTCTGATATATCGCAGGCTGTTGAGGATTCCCTTAATATATTCGTATCAAGGAAGAACGCAGATTGAACCTAATGGCGACACAAACCGTTGAACCCAATGACGACACAAACCGTTGAACCCAATGGCGCCACAAACCGTTGAACATAATGGCACCACTAATCGTTGAACCCAATGACGCTTGGGGTTGGGCCGGTTTTTAGCTGCAAAAGCACCCAGAAAGGTGCTGTTCACCACAATGTCTTCAAATGCGTATATGACCATCATGGTGCATCAAGCTGAAACGTGACTCGTCAGAAAACACGACCTGTTGTCAATCAGCACGCCAGTGTCTGTGTTCGAGACCCCATTGCAGCCTGAGGCGTATGCGGCCGAGTGTCAAAGGAATGCACAGTAATGAAACGCTGGCGAACAAATCTATGCCAACAGCACTGGCATAGATTTTATCTTCGAGATCCTGGATTACTATGTGAAACCTTTGCATACGGTCTCAGATAGTAATCCAATTTATCATCTCAGTACTTTACTGTAGCACCCCTTGTGGCCCAGTACTTACGCTGTAGACTTGTGACCAGCATAACTCAGATCTAGGCCTGAATTAGAGTTCTTGATGAGATCGGTCATATGTAAAGGAGTTTAGGAAAGGAATGTCTGACCCCAGGTCTTAAACAACCTATAGAAATAGGAAACTAGGAGATTTGGGATATATTGTCCGATAGGAAAGTGACACGGAAGTGAGGTAGAAAGGGGGAGGAAGACGCCTTTATTTATTACCGGGGGCCAGTACCTGCAGTCCGACTGCTTAGCGTGCCCATCCGACAAACGGCGGATATTTAGTGGTTGAAGCGTTCGTACCTGCCTGGGATCGAACCTAAGGTTTCCTGTGGCAGTCATGAACGTTGACCACTAGGCATTCTGCGGCCCGAGTTCGTGATGAGCACATGTGTGTTGTGTTTGTCTTTCGACGCCGTCTGTTTCGCTTACCTGGAACCAGTGGCCCCAGAGCTAGGCCTTAGTTAGAGTTCCAAAATTCTGATTTACGAAATGGTGAGAAACAGTTTTGTATCACGTACGCTACCTGATCAAAAGAACCACAAATTTTTTGTTAATAAGAAAAGAATTAACGTTGAATTGTTTCACCCTTTTCTGCTATATACGAGCATCCACTCCACTAGAAGTGCTTTTCACTATACATTGCGGCAGGAATTGCTTTCCATTGTACCACAAGAGCATTAGTCAGGGTGGTTACCGATGTCGTGTTGTTTGGTCTGGCTCGCCGTCAGTGTTCCAATTCATCCAAAAAGTGTGCGATAGGGTTGAAGTCGGGGTTTTCTGTAGTCAAGTCAGATCCTTCAACACCCATCTCACCAATATTACTGCAAGAACCTCGTTTTGTGGACGCGGGCATTGTGCTGTTGGTAAAGCAAAGGGACTATACTGAAATGCCGTCGTAATGCTGACTGCACAAAATTTTTGAGAATGCCATTATAGGCCGCAGCGCTAAGATTCCTGGGCAGTGGAACAAGGTGACACGGCCCAAACCATGGAAGACATTTTCAGTTCTATCGCCAGTATAAGGTCAGTCACACGGCGAGTGACTGATTTCACTAGGTCACACGAAAACGTTCCACAAGTATCTCCACTTATATTTGCTGCACCGTTGTTCATAATTCCTTCGCATTCCTAGATGGTGGATCCAAAGTTCGAACGAACCTTTCCACAAAACTCCAAAGACTTTTAACAGGGTTCATTTCCGATGAACTGGGAGGAACTTTTGCGGAATGCTCTTCCAATTATGTTCTAGTCACCACTGCTCAGTGGAGAAGCGCATTGTCCTTCTGGATGATTTCATTTCCCCCTGTGGGTGCGGGCTGACCATGAACAGACGCAGATGGTCTGCAATTGTGGATACGTAGAGTGAATCCAGAGATGCATCTAGACATACCAGAGGACCCACCATATGTCTGTTGAACACACTCCATACCATAACACAGACACCACAAACCTGAACATTTAATTCTTGGTGTACTGGATCCATCGCTTCTTGTGGTTCCCGCCAGATTCGCAGCCTCCCGTGCGCTAAAAAATGGAAACGGTTATCATCGGACAAGGAGATCCGTCTTCAATAATACAAAGTCCAGTATTTTCGCTCAGTTGAGGAGTTCAGTCCGGTGAAATGGCGTTAGCAATGACTATGGTGTTTCGGCGGCCCTCATAACCTATTGCGCTAATGATCTGTTGATGGTCTTTGTAGAAACGTTTCTGGGACCTCTCTCGTTGAAGTGCCGGGTATTTGTGTTATCGTTGGCTGCAAGTATGCGGCACAGACTTCGACTGCCACTATAATTGATCACCCCCCCACACACACACACACATACACACACATGCGCCACAGCGCTGTCCACAATACGATGTTACTACACAAATGGCGTATTCCCTTTACACTCTTGATGCTGCCGAAAGGGAATGCTGAAATTCTGTACCACCTCCGCGGTACAGCTAGCTATGCTCCAGGCACCCATTATCATTCCTTTTTCAAACTCCGTTAACTCATGAAGTTTATTCATACTGTCATACTGACGTCAAATTACCGTCTACGTGAATGCAGAGCTGTCTTCCGAACAACATACCTGACAAGTACTGGGTTCGTCCTGTAGCGTGACGAGTGACAGGTCGTGTTGCCCAGTAAGCTATATATCGGCTGATTCCTGATCTTTCAGTGTGTACACTCCTTGCTAAAAAAAAGTAGCTAATATGGAAATGATTAAAAAATAACGACCAACGACTAAATAGTGGCCCGCCACAGCGCCTGAGAAACGCACATCGAAAAAAAAAAAGGAATATCAAGAGCAAAGCTCGCACGCAGATACATTCGTGCACAAAGATAACAGGTGAGCGAGCTTGAGGGAGGAAGTGCAATATGGCTGAGAGAGTCTGGATGGTCAAGTTGACGTATCGCCAGGCATTCTTGCCGGAGCAACGCGGCAATCGGACGATGTTGGTGCAAATGGAACGAGGACGGCACAACCCAGCAGCACGCAGTCATTGGACGGCCCAGGGCAACAACAGAACGCGGGGATCGAGCTACTGTGAGAGCCGCACGAACAGAACCGAATGCTTCACTCTCAACCATCCGTGGTCATGGTGCGTGGTATACATGTACGTAAGTGGTATTTCGGACAGTTGTTAGACGACTTGCGGCACGGGGACTACTTTCTAGGAGGTCGCTTCGCTGCCTACCACTGACCAGCGAGCATCGCCGGCACCAGGTGCACTGCTGTCGGGCCAGATCAACTTGGGATGGTGTTCAGTGGTGTCGTGTTGTCTTCTATGATGAGTCATAGTTTGCGCTTGGCACCGATGACCAGCGTATAGGTGTTTAGAGACTAGCCGGCTAGCGCACAGATCCTGTGTTTACCGTGGAACGGCACACGGCTCGCATACCGGTAGTTACGGTCTGAGGAGCAATTTCCTAAACTAGCCGGACATCTTTGGTAGTTCTCCGTAACACCCTCACGGCTGAACTGTACTTGACGACATTCTACGAACTGTTGTGTTGCCATTCCTGTCGCAACGTCACCGATAATTTTAGCAGTAGCATTATGACCGGCCACGCGGCTCTAACGTGCTTCCATGGCCAGCCCGATCGCCCGATCTCTCGTTTGGACATGATGGAATGCCACCTATACCCGTCCCGTAATGTCGGCGAACTTCCCCCCTTCAATTTGGACACCATCTGGCATGGTATACCTCAGGACAGTATCCATGAACTGTATGCGTCTATTCCATTTCGGGTAATCGCTTGTATCTGAGCCAGAGGTGGCGCTACAATGTACTCACTTGCTCCATTCGTGTAGCTGTTTTATCCGAATAAATGGGCAAGTGCTCTGAGATCGCAATAATTTCCTTTCCTGTATATGTACATTGCATATACCAATTTTAATCTCGATTGGATGATTCCTTCTCGGTTTTTCGCTGTTGTTGTTGTTGTTATTTTTGGCGGGGGGTATGAGGAGGGGAAGTGTATTGGGTTGGTACGAAATAAATGTCCAGCAAGGGATCAGCACACGTGGACGGCGAGAACAGAAAAATAGGACAACTTACCTAGGTAAAAAAATAATCCCCCTCGGCATCGACACATAGTTGCCATCTGTCCGGCAAGGCCATGATTCCTGGACGAAAAAAGTATTGCGGCTAGGACCCGAAGAAATCATCAACTGCACCTTGAACCTCGTTGTCTGTTTTGAACTGTTTCTCGGACAGGAAGTGCTCCAGGCGACCAAACAGATTATAGTCTGTCGGAAACAAGTCCGGGGTATAGGCAGGATGAAGCAGTGATTCATAGCACACGGCATTTAGTGTCACCATCATTCATTGTGCGACGTGAGGGCTGCCGTTGTCCTGGAGCAGAAGAACACTCTGTCTGTTGAACAAAGCCGGTTGTTTCTGCAACAATTTCCAATGCATCTGGTATAATTCAGCACAATAACGTTCTGCAGTGATGGTTTGGCCTTTTGCCAAGAAACCCCGATGAATTATCCCGGCTGTGGACAACCAGACAAGGAGCATCATCTTATTGGTGTGTAGGTGTGGCTTAGGAGGCCGTCCAGCAGGTTGTGCCTTGCTCAACCATTGTGCAGATCGTTTCCGGTTATCATGAAGGACCCATTTCTCGTCGCAGGTGACGATTCCATGCAGTAGAGGTTCCTGTTTATTCCTAGCAAGCAGCGACGTGCAAACTTCCAAACGCCTAGTTTTGTTGGCAGTTGTCAACTCCTTCGGCAGCCCAGCTTTTTGACCTTACCCACCGCAGCCAGACGCCGAACCTCTGTCGTTATCTCATGACACGTTTTTTGGGGGTCCACTTCAACCACGCGTAACAGAACATCGTCAGAAACAGCAACAGGTCGGTGACTACGTGCTTTGTTTTGCAGGCCCGAATCTCCTCTTCGAAGCTTCACAAACCATCGCCGAATGGTTCGTTCGTTGGCTGTATTCTCCCCAAAACACTTTGTTAACGTTTCGAACAGCAATTCCTGCCGAATGGCCCAGTTTAAATTCATATAGGAAGATGACTCTTAAATCCGGCGTCTGCATGTTTCCTTTGCAAGACAGGTTACGTCCAAACAAACCACTGCTAAAGCTTGCTCTTCGAGGGATAATGCCCTAGGCCACTTTCGACCGCCCCCACGACCCCCTCCCTCCACCCACAGTACTTGTCATTTTCTAGTAGGACTTCCGTCCACAGTGAGTAGAGTTTAGGTCCCAGCCACCTACAGCGAGATCGCCCTTTGGGCAGGACACAGAAACGGAAGGAACAAGAGCAAGTCTAGCCACTTTGACAGAACAGTTTGTAGTGCGATTAGAGTACAGTAGATGACGCCACCGTACAAGTACGATGTTGCACACAGAGGGGTGAGAGAACTTCAGGGTTGGGGGCATAGGAAAGGATACCCATTTAACCAGTGGGTCCAGTCTGGGGGCCGTCACTTAACGTGCTCGTCCAATGCACGGAGGATATTCAACGATTGTTAGTAAATCACACCATCTCTGAAAGATCAGCCCAGGTTCGAACCTGAGGACCTTGCATTGATAGTCTGACTCGCTAAGCACTAAGACATTCGCGGCTCCCACCTTTGCTCTTCACGCACGTGCTAGCTGTTTATAGTAACTGTGTGACGTAGTACCCGTCTCACTGTGGGTGGTTTCTTCCGCTGTGGTGGGAGCCTATCTCCACTGCTCGTTCGCGCCAGACATTTCATTCGCACCAACCCAATATGTAAATCTGATGCGCCGAAACTAAAATGTAATAGTCAGCCAAATAAAATGGCCATGTCGTGTATAGCAGAACAATCAACAGCCAACCTATTTTTGGCCTAATCTGAAGAAATAGAAAACAAGAAAGATTACACCGAATTTTCGGGTGTAATAAGCACATCTTTTGAATCCGTTTTGACGGAAATTAAATTTATCAAAGCTATTCAAAGTCAATGGAACCGGTATGCAGAACAACGGTATCTGACGGAAGAAAGAAGTTTTTTAATCGGGTTTTTAATCCCTCAGATATTGCTGTAAATAGAATCGTGAGCTTACGCCCTCTGGTTGCATACTTACGCATTAAGAAAAACACGAATTTATTTGAGAAACATTTCGCAGCTCTCCAACACAGAAAGAATTTTTTAAATCGGACTCTTAGAAACAGAGATATCAACAAAAATAAGATGTGACTTTACGACTCCTGGTAGAAAAACCATGCATTATTTAAGGAAGAAAGTATTCTCAAAAGGTTTATCCATATGAGCGGTATCGGCCCAAGAAAAAAAAATTAGTAGAGTTTTCAGGAGCCCAGATTTTGCTACAAATACATCTGAAGCAGCAATTAACACTTATGTCCCCAGGTGGCCAAACCATTCTTTACCAAACATTAGAAATTATGTGAATTTGTTTTTTACATGAAGTCTTGTATGCGATACAGGAAGAATTTTTCAAATCGGAGTTTCAGAAGCAGAAATAACGCAGAAAACGCAATTTACATTTGTGCCCCCTAGCGGAAAGTCTATGATTTACTTGAAAATTTTGAATTTCTAAGAAAATCATTTAGCATCAGAAATACTATCCAACAAGGAAGGACTTTTTCAAATCGGACACCTAGATGCAGAGATATGGACAAAAATACGATATTTATCTACGCCCCCAGGCGTAGAAACCATGCATTATTTCAAGAAGAAAATGTTCCTAAAAGGTTTGTCGACATGAGTAGTATCGGTCAACAAGCGACTTTTTTTGCAATCAAGATTTTAGAAGCTGATATTTTGCTGCAAATACATCAGAAGCGGAAATTAAGACTTACGCCATCTTGTGGCCAAACCATTTTTTACAAAAATTAGAAATTATAGGCAAAGGATTTCCCACCAGAAGCTGTATCCGGTGCAGAAATAAGTTTTCAGATCGGAGATTTAGAAGCAGAGATATAGGGAGAAACGCAATTTACTTTTTCGTCCCCTAGCGGAAAGTCTATGAATTACTTGAAAATTTTGAAATTATATGAAAAACATGTCACACTGAAAACACTATCCAACAAAGAAGGAATTTTTCAAATAGGACCACCTGAAGTAGAGATATTGGCAAAAATCAAATATAGGTCTACGCCCCCTGGCGGAGAAACTGTGGATTACTTTAAGAAGAAAATATTCCGAAAAGGTTTTTCGATGCGAGTGGAATCAGTCCACGAAAGAATTTTTTCAATCGCTATTTTAGAAGCTCAGATTGTATGGGAAATACATCAGAAGCAAATATTAACTCTTACGCCTCCTGGTGGTCAAATTATTCTTTACCAAAAATTAGAAATTATATGCAAATGATTTTGCATCAGGTGTATCCGCTGAAAAAAAAAATTTCAAATCGGAGTTTTAGAGGAAGTGTTATCGGGAAAAATGTAATTTACTTTCACACCCCCTAGCGGAAAATCTATGGTTAATTTGAAAAAGTAACTATATCTAAAATACTCTTCGACATAAATGGAATCAAAAGATAAAAGCATTGTTCCAATCGGATGTTTAGAGGCAAATATGTGGAAGAAAACGTATTTTTGAATTCGACATCATCTTTCTTTACGCCCTCTAGCGGCGAAATTGTACATCGTAAAAACAAAAACAAAATAAAGTATCATCATTCGCATATTTCAAGCTTCCAAATGCAAAAAAAAAATTTTCAAATCGGACTAATAGTTGCAGAGATATCGTGGGTACAGGCGGACGGACGGACAAACCGATAACATTAGCACGATCTTTTTTTACAAAAGACGTGCTAAAAAAGGAATTAAATTTATTTCAAACACAGTCACAACGTACAGTAAATTATATCAGTTCAGAAGGTGAAAACATAAATTAGGTATGTGAACATGATCATCATATAAAAATCTTAGCAATGCATTTAATAAATGATGTAGCGCACCACAAATTTCATTGTAGGAGCAGAAGCTGTCAAATTCTATTGAACATGTGTCGATCTCTTTAGTCATTTTTCCTTTTTTCATACCCTTCCGCACAAACTGATGATTTGTTTAGGCGAAACTGACAGTTTTCCATTTTAAGCGATTTGCGAAACTGCCAAAGGGATCAAGATGAATCGTTGAAAGCCTGACTGAAGCGTCTAGGTAAAACTGAGAGTGCTTTCTTCGAAACAGAATTCATAGAAGAAATCCTCGCGATGTTGAATATTTCTGTCGGAACCTAAATTTGACAGCAAAGCGCAAAAGGAAATTACATCAAAGACAGAAAATCTAATATCAGAATTGAGTGGGCCGTTATTTGTTTCAGTCGTTTGTATTCACAGATTCCCTTTTCCTACGTTTTACGTATTTGTCTGCATCATAACAAAATACATCTAATTCACAACATTTCTATGGAATTTCTCTGCATTTTCTTACATATGTGTTATCGTATTACTTAGGCTGGGTTCTTTCTAACAATTTCGAAAGTTTTATTCTTATTTCACTCGGAATTGTTTTTACAGAAAAAGCTGAGACTGGCTGCACAGAAGAGTGCAACTCATCTGTAAAGCAGACGGATCCACACAAACTCAGACGAAAACAAGAAAGATGACCCCGAATTTTCGTTTGTAACGAGCACACGTCTTTTGTATTCTTTCTGTTCTGAAGCGAATTAAATTTATCAAAGTTATTCAAAGTCAATGGAACCGGTGATGGAAAAACAGTCAACAGGGTTTCTACAACATAAATATATCGAAACGACTACTTACTTCCAGTAGCGGCTAAAACGTATGTCACGAAAATTGACGCACATGAGATATAACGAAGTAAATTTCTCCGTCATTTTTATCCACGCCAGGATTCGAACCCGGGTCCCCTCATTCCGGAATAAAGGGCTCTACCAATTGGGCCTATCTGCCTTTATGTCGTGTGCGTCCTTCTGGCAGGTACGTCACATCTCCTGGTACGTTACACAGAGACAAAAATATTTTAAATCGAACAGTTAAAAGAAGAAATATACATGCAGAAGGAAACATGATATAACTCTACGCCTTTAAGCGGAAGAATTCTGCACAATGGAAGAGTTAAAAAATGAGCAAAAAATATTTTCACGGAAAAAGAACTTTTCAAATACGCCTCCCGGAAGCAGAGATAGCGAGAACCAAGTTTCGAAATTTACGCCCCCTAGCGGCAATCTGCATTATTTAAAGAGGATACTGCTCCACATTTTTATTGAAGCGAATGGCATACAGTAAAGAAGAAGTGTACAACCAATCACATAAGATGTGCGAGAGATGAAATGGCAAACAGTGCCCATTGAAATCACGTCGTGTTCCGTCTCCACGATCTTGCAGTACAAAGCAAAAGGTCGTACAGTACCCGAGGAGCAAAATTGCCTCGTAGAGCTCATTGTCAATCTCATTGTCATTGTTAATCCGCTGAATGAAGCTGGTGTGCCGATTCGCAAGCCTCCGTGAAGCTGGTTGGTCGATTCGAAGGCCTCCGTGAAGCTAGTTGGTCGATTTGCAGGCCTCCATGAAGCTGGTTGGTCGATTTGCTGGCCTCCATGAAGCTGGTTGGTCGATTTGCAGGCCTCCACGAAGCTTGTTGATCGATAAAGGCCTCCACGAAGCTTGTTGATCGATAAAGACCTCCACGAAGCTGACTGGTCGATTTCTACGCCTCTATGAAGCTGGTTGGTCGATTTCCAGGTCTCCATGAAGCTTTTGAGACGATTCTCTGGCCTCGATGAACCTGGTTGGTCGATTTGCAGGTCTCCATGAAGCTTTTTAGACGATTCTCTGGCCTCGATGAACCTGGTTCGTCGATTTGCAGGTCTCCATGAAGCTTTTCAGACGATTCTCTGGCCTCGATGAACCTGGTTCGTCGATTTGCAGGTCTCCATGAAGCATTTTAGACGATTCTCTGGCCTCGATGAACCTGGTTGGTCAATTCGCCGAATCGCTGGCCATGTGCTTCGGGATGCCACGAGAATAAGACGTTGACAAGAGTGCTTTCTAGGAGATACCAACAGTCGTATTACCGGGACTCGCGAAGTTAGGCGGACGTCAGCCCACATCGATTTACAAATTCGTAGCCAGGTAATTTTAGTGCCAGAAGTTACTACGTGGTGCATTGCGCGGGCAGTAGCGGTGATATAGGTATCGTCGTCACAACTGGGACTGTGAACGGATGATTGAAGGAAGCAGGTCGGCGCTCTCGATAGCCATTACGTCTGACTGAATAGTCAAAAGCGCTGGATACTGACCATTCCTCCAAGATGAGTCTCAGTTCGAATGCCTGGTGAGACATGGATGGCGTGTTCATCTTACAGTACTGACTCTTTCCCTTCCCTGGAAATAGTGGCCTTAAATTAGGGGTAGTTGACTGCTTATAAGCCATTGAGTTGCTCGAGATGTTCGTTTAACCTTCAAAAATAGTGCCATTTGCAGTAGAGAATTGCCGAGCTCGGCTGCAGTGTTGTTTTAGTAGAGCCACGGGGCGACAAGGATGAAAACATGTCGTGATTAGCGATGGGTCCAGATTCTATCTTAGTACCGATGATCATCGAGTCTGGCTTCTGGTCACGACAAGGCCACAGAGAAGATGCAGCTTTTTTCCGCGAGCAGCACACTGCTCGTCAACTCGGCTTCCATCTATGGAGTGCATCCATCTATGGCTGGTCATCTATCGGCTTCTATGTATAGTTGGTGTATGAATAATATAATGGGGTTTTGGAATGAGCTGGAATATGAATTTCTAAGTCTCAAGATTAGGGCACTGATCTGCCTCAAGAATTGGAAGCTTTAAGCAATTTTACTGTTAATGGAAGGAAGGAAAATCAGTTATGGGTTGATTTGCAGTTAGAACAAGATGGAAACATACTGGCTGGTTAAATGAGAGGAACTGCTAACTCTTCGATATTTGAAAGCTACTTTAAAGGAGCATGATCACGGTTTGATTTTGACTCAAATTTGGAAATAAGAAGTGGTCCACGTTATCTTTTCAGTGTAAAAATGAAAATTAGTCCTGTTTATCTTCAGTAAAGTGCTCTCTGGGAGCTTCTTAGAAAGAGAGAGAACAGGAAGAAAACAAATGAATAGCGAGAGTACGATAGCTGGTACTGTCTGACGTTCATAAACGTCAAGGTGGAAGTCCGGAGGTACGTGGCTGACGTTTTGCAGTCTGTGTTTTTGTTACTTCTGAGTAGTATCCTTGGAGGCCGTTTTTCAAGAAGATGACGCTCACCACACACCACTAACATCTTCAGTGTGCGCATATAATGTGCCCATGTGCTTCCACTGCAAACAAGATCCCCGGATATATCATCAATCGAACATGTACGGGATCTCATTGGATGGTGTATAACAAAGTAAATTTCTCCGTCATTTTTATCCACGCCGGTGCTCGAATCCGGGTCCCCTCATTCCGGAATAAGTCGCTCTACCAATTGAGCTACGCGGACGTTTGTTATTGCTGCTATCTGCCTTTATCTCGTGGCTTCCTGCGGGGTAGGCACGTCACAGGTGCTTGCACGTTTCTCCTCGGCAGCTAAATTACGGGACCCGTAAACGCTGCGTGGCCTCCAAAACTGCACGACGGCAGTTGAGATCTTATCATTCCATACAACGCCGTGGGTCTGATTGGATTGCAAAACATGGTGGTCACACAAGATATTCATTGCTGTCAGTACTGTTTATGTAGCCTATCATACTCATATCAGGTCTTCGAAATTGAATCACGTATCATCCGATTCATATTCTGTATCTCTGGTGATTTATGGTTCACTCTTTCTGTGTAGGACAGTTACAATGACTTGCACTGTAAGTTCAGTGGAAGGTTCGTTGTGATTAATGGAACTTGAAGGATATAAAGGGATTGGTAAGGTGATATGATATGAATACGATAACGATACATCATGATAACCTGCACATAATCTAATTATCTCGATTCCATCAGAAATGTCATGGGCACTTCCATGTTTAAGTAAAGATTTGGGAAGGTACATTTGATGGTTCCAACAATATGTTTTTATACAGCCTAGTGGACAAATTGTTTATTGTTTAAAGAAATTGTGTGCAGAATGGTCATCGTAAATGGTATCAGAAGAAAAAAAATAACTTTTTGAACTGACTTTTGGACACAAAGGTCAGTTTGTCAGTTCGACCCTACTTTTCTTATTGGGTATATTGCTTTCGAACTCATGAGGACGGAATGTATCTAGAGGTGCTGCTACATCAGTGTGTGTCGCTAAAATGGCGATTTGAATTAACATTGACAGCGGTGCAGAGATGGAAACGGGTCAAGGGTCACCGGGTTGACAATTTCTTGCGGACCAAACGGGTCGGGTCAATGTGTTCCTGACCCGATTTCGTGCCAATTTTATTTCCGTTTTATTTTTGAAAAGGAAAAAAAAATACATCATAGAACCCTTCGGAGCTCTTTGAAATAGCACTTCAGAACTGTAGAGTATGATCCAGGAACTTGCTGAGAAGGGTAAAGGAATGGGATTAAGGATGAACTTTCAGAAGACAAAACTAAAGTACAACGGAATGGAGATCTGTCAGTTGATGGGGAAAAGTTGAAGATAACCAATTCCTACATTTGCCTTGGGCAGCAGATATCAAGTGAGGGTCACATTGACGAAGAAATTAACTGACGAATAAAACTTGGTTGGAGAGCTTTAAGAAAAAGCAGTACGATTTTTAAAAGCAATGTGCCATCGTGTCTTAAAACAAAAGTGTTTAATCAATACATCCTTCCAATGCTTACGTACGGAGCAGACACGTGGACTTTAACTGAAAAATATATTTAATTCAAACACTCGACTTGCTTCAGGGTCACCAAACAGAAACCCATCGCTCTTTTCACGTTAATAAGTGAGTCTCGGAAAAGTTCACATCGGCCGCCACCGGGAATCGAAACCCAGGGTCTTCCAGTAACGCGCCGGACATGCTACCACTGCACCACCGCGGCCTCGAATTCTCCAGACTCGCATGTGTTTAACTGCCAAACTACATGGCAGGTTGCTTCATGGAGCCCCACACAGTTATTTGTTCAGTTGCTGCTTTTCATCTATGGTGAATCCCCAACACTGTGAGGAGGGGCTCCACGAAACAACCTGCCATGTAGTTTGGCAGTTAATCACATGCGAGTCTGGAGAATTCGAGGGCGCTGTGGTGCAGTGGTAGCATGTCCGGCGCGTAACTGGAAGACCCTCGGTTCGATTCCCGGTGGCGGGTGATGAGAATTTTTCCGAGACTCACTTATTAACGTGGAAAGAGCGATGATTTCTGTTTGGTGTAAAAGAGATATACTGAAGGACTGCAGGCGACTGCAAGAAGCATACAGAGATGCATGCTTGGTGTAACCAAGAAAGAGAAAAAGGGTACTCGTGGATAAGGAAAATGAGAAGAGTGGAAGACATCATGATCAGGGTAAAATTCCTGAAATGGTAATGAGCTGGACATATTTCCAGGAGAACGGACCACAACCGAAATTTTCATTGGATTCCAAGGGAAAGGAGAAGACCCTGAAGAAGACCACGTGGGAGATGTGTGGATGGAGTACACTGGCTCAAGACAATCCGTTGTTGAAGAAACTTGGGGATACCTTTATACAGCAGTGGATTCATAATTATTGACAAAAATGATGATGATATATTCGAATTTATAGTTCAAAGCAGATTTGTACTGGTTGGCTCCGGGTTGGGTCCAGCTATGTAACGACCGGATTCGGGTCCAAAAATGTTTACCCGTTTCCAACTCTGCAGTGGTGAGAACGAGCCATTCACGGTGAAGTCATTCTAAAATGCATCTCTTCTCATCCACTTTGATTTGCATTCATTTCTGACTACTGCTTCTAGGAGCTGCAATATCAGTGTTACGAAGTGTATAAGGACATAAATATTTCAATATTATCAATACAAATCACATTCTTTTCAAGCGTTACGCAAAAATTGTTTTAAAAGGAGAGGTACTTTTCAAAGGTTTAATTTAAGTTTTCTGAAAATAAAATGTATTGCGTACACACACGAAAACATGAAGGGAAAATCCAATTAAATTCGCACATTTGGAACTAAGAAAGTTATCTGGTAATACAATTTTTACAGGAAAAACCACTCTACATTCTTTTTTTTTTTTTTTTTTTTTTGTGAATAATTTCATGTGTAAACAGTGCGTTGTGGGTTTCTTCGAATTAAAATTAATGATTTTAACAACCTCTATTATCGCTGCACGCTCCCTCTGAAATAAATGTTTCGAGCACTTAGAAAGGCATGCGTGTGGGAGTGTAAATCGATGTGCTTGTATTGTACACGTTTGCAGCAGAACAGCGAAGAAATATTTGCTAAAGGCAAAGTTTTCGCAAACATTCAGAATTAATCCCTTTAAAAACACGGTGATCTTGCTGAAAAGACTCGAGGGAAATTATGATCTCATTTTACTGACCTGATACCAATTACATTTACTCTGTCTTTTATTTATCGTCTCGTAGTTCCCCTGCAGGGAAATTTCAAGTATCATTTTGTTGTTTGAGAATTATAATCAGGCACACAACAACAAGAAGGCGACTATTCAATGAAGAACTTCAAGTATAAACTTACTATGATCAGAACTGTTTCTTACACTTTCTCACGATATTCAGCTTAAAAAGGAATCATTCAAATTATCCTGAAAATTAATTAGCTTCGATTATTCCGAGAGTAGTCAACATCTTTGCTTTTAGAGTTGGAATTTTTCAACTTCTTTGCCGTACTGACTTGGTGTCGAAAAGTTAAAAGTCAAAAACTTGATCAATGCTTATGCTTCGGATCATAAAATTTGAAAGAAAGGCGTACAGTTTGAGATACCTACACTGGTGCTGAAAATTAAAGGATGCTTTGTAAGTTCGTACACAAAGTATTTATTCAAGAAGAAATTCAATTACTTTAGGAAACAAGTTAGTAAAATCGTGCAATACACTGATTATCATACACTTTCCAACATACCACAAGTCATTACTCAAGTTATGAGGATAATGGCTGCGGAATAAATATCGCTCCTGCGTCCTGACCTTTGACCCCATTTCGATTATATTCAATAAAAGTGGTTCAGTATACCTTCTGAACAACATACTAAAGTTTTGTTGCAATAGTAGCATTTTTTGTCAAGTTATTAGGAGAATGGCTGTGAAAATGGGCGAAATGGGATCTATGTCCTGACTTTTACCCGATTTCGGCCTGTTGAAAATGGGCGAAATGGGGTCAAAGGTCAGTACATAGAGCGGGATCCATTCCATTGGCCTTATAGTTCATAACTTGCGTACAAATGGTCTGATTTCGATGAAATTTTAGCACGTGGTAGGACACCACCTGCGGACTCTCCTGCTTGAGCGGTTTTCCCGAGTATAAAGGAACAACAGAAAGTGTACAATGCGCATCTTGTTGGTCGCCATGTCCTAGCTGAACCAATCGGAGACGTGAGCTTCCTGATATGACTTATCTTCTGCTAGTGTTACTACGTCACCTCCAAAGCAAGAAATTCCGTTAAAACTTCCATTGTTTCACTTTTGCAGGCCGCTACGTGGAGCGGCGGAAACGTATACAGAGACCTACTAGAATTGATGACATAACAGACTGCTGAATTTATGTTAGCAGCCTTTGAATCGATCGTTCTTGTTGATTTGGATTTTAATGGCGCAATGACTACACTGCTCCGAGTACAGACAAAAATCACAAACCAGGCTGTCAAGTTCCTCCCTTCAGTTTACCAGAACACCAACTGAGCCTTGCGTACTTGTTCCGAAGATCTACCCAGCAGAAACACAAGTGCTGGGAAACTACTGGCCACCAGCTGGCAGTAATGGGTCACTGATGGCTGAAATCTGCTGGTCACGCGGCACGGTAGCGGTCCGTTGATGGCAGCGCCATCAATTGGTAGCCACTGATGGCCCTGCAGCATCGCCGAGAATTGCTGGCCTCCAAGCAAGTGCCACTAGCGGCTGGCAACCGAAGCAACCTCAACACGAGGTAGAAGCAACAGGACTGCGCATGCGCAGAAGCAACACGTGCCGTGTCTGTCGTTGTACCAGTTAGGTGAAGACGAAGTTATCGCCATCGTGCTATTTAAGCGGATATTAAGAAAAAATAAGCTATATGTAGAGAGGCGAATTTATTTTCTAATGAAATGCCACGTCGACGAAGATTACCGTCGGAAGAAAAATATATATATTAATGAACTATAAGGAATAGTCAATTACTTTCATTTTGGCTTTGGAAAACTGCGATCATCTTTGTTTCTTTTTTTTATGGCTGCTACTGGGAAATTGGTGGACAAGATTCGGCAAGCCATCAGGTACGTCACGTGATTGCCGGCTGCCTCAGCCGTGAAACTAACGGACCACAATAGGCTAGCCATCATTTATGGCACGTGCTTGCAGGGCCTTTGAATTGCGGTTTGTGGCAGCCACTGCCTGCGATGGATAACTGATGGCCCTGTTCTGGCATATTGCAACTAATGGGCAGCCAACTGTTGCCAGCTGCGGGCCTCAACTGCTGGACCATGTGGTGACAACCGGGACATTTCATTGACGGTTGGGCAGTGGCATCATAGTGTCAGGGCAATGTGTCACAGCAGAAAGTTCATCGCAGCCTTCTATGCATGGGCTCACATAGCCAAAGACCCAGCCGGTTCCCCATGCTCACTGCACGTCATCTCCAACAACGCATAAAATGGGCCCAAGTTTATTGAGATCGGACCGTGGATGATTGGAAGAAAGTAGCCTTGTCTGATGAATCAAGATTCCTGGCGCGTCACGTAGACAGCCGTGCGCGGAAACGATGATTACCAACGGAGGTTATGCCACCTGGATGCGTTGTTAGGCGGTAAAGGACGGACGGCAGCTGTCTTGTGCAGTGGGTGATGTTTTCATGGGACAATTTAGGCCCCGATATCCCAACAGTACAATCCCTGAAGCTGTAAGTTATCTGAACACCGTTCCGGACCACGTTCACCCATTCATAGTAACGGTATTCCCTGCTGGTGAATGGTGATGGCCATTACCAACAGGATAATGAGCCATGCCACACTGCCAGAATCGTCAAGAAATGGTTCGAGGAACATTCTGGTGACTATCTGTTAATGCCCTGGCATCCAAATTCACCTGACATGAACCCAATCGAACATTTGTGGTTCAACTTGGAAAAGCAGATAATAAATAAATAAATACATCGCTCCTTCCACGTTCCAAACACACAGCATCCGAAAAATTGTTTTTTCATCCGCCGCTGTGGAAGCGAACGAACAAAACTCTCGATATCGCGCCGAGTGCGTTACGTTTACTCCACGGTGGCCAACAATCCAACGTGCTATGTGTATTTTTAAGTCAGCTTCTGACACCATAAATCCGTAAGATGGGCTCAGCTACTGAGACGTCTCCATCTGGTGGGCGTTAACGACACTAGCTATATATATACACTGCTGGACAATTGCTAAGGACGGATCATAAATGGCTATATAGCGCATAAAAAAGTAAGTGTGGTTGGATTCCAAGTGAAATGAAATAATTTCAGAATGGCAGGACATTACAAGAAAGACAATTTATTGTGCTCTGAAATCCACAAGGCTTTGGAACGTGTTCAAGGGACAAACAGGCCATTTTGTGCAGAATACGTAAACGTGAAAAAATGCAATTACCGTCAGCAGGCGTTCCGGCGTAAGATGTCAATACAGGATATGGCCACCATGGAGGGCGATGCAAGATTCCACACGTCGTGTCATGCTTTGCACAACATTATCAAGCAGCTGTTGGGGTAATTTATCCCATTCCTCTGTCAGTGCACGGATGAGGGTGTCCTTGTTTATTGCAGGGCATTGGCGACCAGCAAGACTCCTCCCCAAAGTATCCCACACATTTTCAATGGGATTCAGATCGGGAGAACGTGCTGGCCATACGAGGCTTTGAATATCCTCGCTCTCAAGACACTCCTGGACAGTGACTGTTCGATGACATGTTGCGTTGTCGTCCATGAAAATGAATCTATCACCGACAGCACCACGGAACATGCGAACACGAGGTAGCAGAACATCATTAATGTATCGTTGGCCAGTCACAGTCCCAGTTGGAAGCACATAGAGGGACGTACGGCCATTGATCATGATCCCAGCCCATACCATGACACTACATGTCGGATATCGGTCCCTTTCCTGTATGTTTGCTGGACAATATGCAGTACCACTATCACGCCAGATCAGTTGTCGTCGACAATCAGACGATAGACTGTATCTACTCTCATCTGAGAAGAGGACAGCAGACCAGTCGTTATCAGTCCAATTGCGATGTTGATGGCGCCATTGCAAACGGGCGGTGCGGTGACGTCTGGACAATGGGATGCACACAACAGGACGGCAGGCGTTAAGTCCTCCTTCATGCAAACGTCTGGCGACAGTTTTTAGGGAGATCCGCTTGCCAGTAGCAGTCATAAACTGATTTGCTACCGCATTAGCTGTGCTGCGCCGGTGTCTTTTTGTTGATAGCACTATGTACCGATCTTCTGTAGGTGTCGTACTGCGAACACGACCTCTCCCGCGACGTTTGCTACACTCTCCATTTGTTTGAAATGATTTCCAAAGCCTTGAAACAACATTGTGGCTGACCTCCAACTCCCTGGCAACATCTGTTATTTTTCGCACTTCTTCAATCTTGCCAATAATACGGCCACGCGTAAAATCATCTAGGTGATGTCGGGAAGACATACTGAAAATTGCAAGTTCGTCAATTGATTCTTTCCCTTTCAACTTTGCGTTTGAACAACAACGGTCAATACGCGTCAGATCCTTTATATCTCTTATCAGCGCTATGACGTCACGAACAAGTTCGGCAATCCAAAATTTGCATACGCACAACACGTCTTACTGTATCCCGCACTTATGCTAATATCCACATTTTCCTGCGTTCCATTTTATAGTTGCTATCGTTGCTATTGTCATCCGTCCTTAGCAATTGTCCGGCAGTGTATTATAGCAGATAAATTCAAAGGGCGAGATCCACTTTTTTTGGCTGAAAAAACAATTTTTCGGATGCTGTGTGTTGGGAACGTGGAAGGAGCGATGTATTTATTTATTCATTAACTGTCGCCACGTATTTGGAGTATTTTTACCTTGGAAAAGCTGGTTCGCTCTAAATTACCACCATCCCGAAAAGTACGGAAACTAGAGGACCTGCTGTTGACATTATGGTACCAGGTACCCCAGGATACCTTCGCCACCTCATCGAATCGATTCCTTGACACGTGCCTCTGTTTTCCAGGCAAAAAAAAAAGGGGGGGAGCTACAGCTTATTAGGTAGGTGGTAATAATATAATGGCTCTTCGGTGCATATAGAGCCTATCATATTGATGTTACTTATTTTCATGTACACGAAATCATGACATTTCCAAGTCGAATTTTCATATCCATAAAGCTCCCAGACAAACCTTCCTCCATAATCTACACAAATCGTTTATTATAAAGAATGCTTTTCCTTAGAGGGTTTCGCATTGGTCTTTCTTTGTTGCGTACCTTCGGGATCTTTTTATCTATTTAGGTCCAAATGGGAATAGCTTTATACCATCAGCGCCAACACCATGGAACTCGAATTGTTTCGAACAAGGCACTGATCTCAATTATACTTGATTGTTATGAACTATCTTCTTGCGACCATTGCAAAATCAACATCATAGATGTTCCGATTACAATGGAGGCAGCGACATCTTTTAACAGCATTTCACCTTAATTTCATGTTTATCCAACGTTTGAGCATTGTTTGATTTTTGTAAAGGTGGATCCCAGTTTTAATTACTATTTATCATCGCTATACGTATAAGAGCACGTCATATTCTGATTTAATCATGCTAGAATTTCGAAACTGAAAGGAAATAATTCTGCGACGAATTGAAATAAGTAAAGCCGTATCTGGAACAACAAAGGCATGGAGATATCACTAAACTAAAATCCACTTAACCAAAAGATTCTAATTTTACGATCCGAAAGACAGACGGCAGCGGATTTGCTTAAGAACACCTTGTTGTAAGAACATTTACATTTCATTTAATTAACAAGCATGTATCCGTTTGGCGTCTTTCCCTTTGATTCCTCCACTACCGTCTCTTTGCTTTCAACCATTTCCTTGCCAGGATTTACAGTTCAAAGTACGTAAAAAACAAACTGAATCAATTCGTTGACAAAGCCAGGTTCTCAGAGTCACTGGCTTATTCCTTCAGTAACTGGAACTCTCAGTAAAGTATAAAATTTGACATCACCACAAGTGTAATAGACGAATCGCAAATTTATCATTAGATTGTCAAAGACATTAGAAGACAATAGACTGGCGAAGATCTTCCGGCATGCATTGAAAGCCGTCATTGTCGGGATTAACCACTGTGTTGACGTGTCTGCCCGCGGGAATTTGAGTTCTAAATCTTTAAGATTTTGGTATTCAAAGTAATTGCTTTCAAGGCGAAATGGTCGATTGTCGTGTAATACATGATTGCAACAGTAAAGTTGGATCCAATGAATCCAGCGGGTCTCAGCCCACCAGATAACGTTCAAACGTAATTCAAATTTTATGCTTTGCTAGCTGTTGTTCCAATCCGTTTTAAACACAACTGCTGTTAACTCAGGAGTTTATCTAGATTTTTCAGTTCTAGATTTTTCAGTCAGTGATTGAATAGCGAAAGCACGATTTTGGAAATGTCAAATACACCTGGAAAAAGCTATTTCTTTTTCTTTATTTTCTTCAAGAAAATAAAAGATAAAATGACATGGAATTTTCAGATGTAATAAGCACGTCTTTTGAATCCGTTCTGAAGCGAATTGAATATATCAAAGCTATTCAAAGTCAATGGAACCGGTTTGGAAAACATTCAACCAGTTACAACAAAAGATAAAACTTCCAGAAATAGAAACACCTACTTAGTTCCACTAGCGGCTAAAAAGCATGCTACGAAAATAAACAAATGGCGAACAAGGTTTCTCCTAGTGCAATGAAAGTACCAGATACAAAGCGATTTTCAAATCGAACAGTTGAAAGGAGAAATATAGAAGTAAACGTCATATCCGGCTACGTCTGCTAAAAGAAAAATTTTGCGTAACGGAAAAGTTTAAAGTAGGCGAGCATTATTTTTCGTGTAAAATACAATGCTTAGGAAAAATAATTTTTCAAATACGCCTCCCGGGAGCAGAGATAGCGAAATAAAAGGTTTCTACCTTTATGCAGTTAGCGGGAAATCTTTGCATTATTTAAAGAGGATAATGCTCCGTATCTCTGTTGTAGCGAATGGCATCCCGGAAAAAAGAAATTTCTCAATAGCGTTTTTAGAAGCGGCGATACAGCTGCAAACTGAAGTACACAAGCACCACCTACCGACAGAAATGTGAACTAAAAATGTCCTCATATACTAGCCTAAAGTGTTCAAGATAAATGGCATCCAACTTTTTTAAATCGCGCATGTCAAAGTGATATTAAGAAAACCAGATTAAACATTTGTACCCCTAGCGGCGAAATTATGCACTGTTTTAGAAAGAAAATACACGCACAGAGTTTGCATAGTTTGCTGTAAACGGAAACGTGAACTTACGCGCTCTGGTGGCAGACATGTGTGCTAAGAACAAGTTTAATTTATATGAGGAAGATTTCGCAGCGGGAACGCTCTCCAACAAAGAAATAATTTTTCAAATCGGACTCTTAGAAACAGAGATATCGACAAAAATAAGATATGGGTTTAGGCCCCCTGGCGGAAAAACCATGAATTATTTTAAGAAGAAAGTATTGTCAAAATATTTTCCGGTGTGGGCTGTACCGATCCAAGAAACAATTTTTTCAATCGAGCTTTCAAAAGTTCAGATTTTGCTGTTAATACATCAGACTCAGAAATTAACACTTACGCCCCCTTGAGGCCAAACCATTCTTTATCAGAAATTAGAAATTATATGCAAAACATTCTCCGTCAGGAGCTGTATCCCGTATAGAAAGAATTTTTCAAATCGGAGTTTCAGAAACAGATATCAGGGAGAACGCAATTTACCTGTACGCCCCCTAGCGGAAGTCTATGCTTTACTTGAAAATTTTGAAATTACATGAGAAACATTTTTCACTGTAACGTTATCTAACACAGAAAGAAATTTTGAAATCCGACTCTTAAAACCAGAGATATTGAGAGAAATGAGATATACATGTACGACCCCTGACGGAGAAACCATGCATTATTTTAAAAAAATATTCTCAAATGTTGAGAATATTTATGAGCGGTACCGGTCCGCGAAAGAAGTTTATCAATCGTTCTTTTAGAAGCTCAGCCTTTGCTGCAAATACTTACGAAGAAGAAATTAACACTAATGACGCCCCCTACTGGCTAAACCATATTTTGTAAAAAAAATTACAAATTACAATCAAAACATTTCCCACCGGGGACTTTATCCGGTGCAGGAATAATTTTCCAAATCCGAGTTTTAGAAGCAGAAATATCGGGGAAAGCGCAATTTACCTTTACTTCCCCTAGCGGAAAGGCAATAAATTACTTGAAATTTTTGAACTTATATGAAAAATATGTCGCACTGGAAACTGTCCAACAAAGAGGAAATTTTTCAAATCGGAGCATTAGGAGCAGAGATATTGACAAAAATAAGTTACGCGGTATCTACTTTTGTCAATATCTCGTATACCTACTCCCCCTGGCGGATAAACCATGTATTAATTTAAGAAAATATGCCGAAAAGATTTATTGACGTGAGAATTATGGGTCCACGAAAGAATTTTTACAGTCGAGAAGCTCAGATTTTGCTGCAAATACATCAGAAGCAGAAATGAACACTTACGCCCGCTGGTGGCCAAACCATTTTATTCGAAATACTTCAGAAGCAGAAATGAACACTTACGCCCGCTGGTGGCCAAACCATTTTATTCGAAAAATTAGAATTCGTATAGCAAAATATTTCTCATCAGGAGTTGTATCCGCTACAGAAATAATTTTTGGAATAGGAGTTTTAGAAGCAGAGATATCGAAGGAAAAGCAATTTTAGTTTTACGCCCCTAGCGGAAAATCTATGCGTAACTTGAAGTTACTGTACCTAAAATAATCCCCGACATGAATGAAATCTAAAAGTAAAATATTTTTTTTTTGAATTGGATGTTTAGAAGCAAATATATGGAATAAAATATATTTTGAATTCGATATCATCTGCATGTACGCCCTCTAGCTGCAAAATTCTGCATAAAAAAATCCAAAAGGAACGATCACCATCCGCACATTTCAAGCTTCCTAATGCAAAAAAGCATTTTTCAAATCCATCTATTAGTTGCAGAGATATGGTGTCTACAGATGCACGGACGGGCGGACCAACTAGATAACATAAGCACGATCTTTTTTTTTACAAAGTACGTGCTAAAAACATCAGCGGGTATTGCGTACATGCGATTTTTTTCCTGTTAAAGTGTTTTCGGTTAAAATACAAAGATTTTAAGTATTATTTAAAGTAAAACGAGGAACTAAACTTTGAAGAGCTTTTTCGTGTGTTACGATGTCAATCATTATGACATACATCAAAGTTTTACAAAAATCTTTTGATGTTTTGAAATTCGTCTTGTATATTGTTTTCAAATAGCTTTTTGCTTTTCAGTATATTTATTTCTTATTCTGATTATTAATTGTTTATAATTTCGGCATTACTAATTTTCATGCGAATGAACTACACGGTGCAGTCACATTGATGTGACCACCAGCTAATATCCAGAGTAACCACCGTGCGCAGCGCGAACGGCAGCTAGATGGGCTGAGAGTGACTCAATAAGGTGCTGGAAGGTGTTCACAGGTATGTGGAGTAGGGCTGAGCGTAAAATTTTTCTTTTCGAATTTCGATATGCCCTAAAGCGTAAAAGTTGTGTATTGCTACGTAAACCATGTGCAAAAAAAGTTTCGCGAAATTCAAATAATATCTTGCGGTTCCACTTTACTTCACAAATTTCTATATTTGGGGAAAAAATCACATTTTCATGTCCGTTGTGAGAAAAGAACAGCGTTCGTTACAGACTTTCTCTAGTGCACAAAAACTATCTGTCGGTACCTTAAACATGTGCACAATTTCTCAGGCAAAGCAACTAATATCTTATGGCTCCAATTTAATGCAACAGTACTCCATATTTAAGGAAAACTGCAATCAATACTTTGACACCTAGCTTTCACCATGTGGTTTGTTTCGTAGTTGTGTTAATGTGTGCACTATTGCACTAAAAGCACAACATATTGTGCAAATGTGCAGTAGTGCACACGATGCAGCTCTTCGCATTTTTCATGTTTCAGAAAAATCTCAGAACTCACCACGAGGAGGTGGCTGCACAGCGAGTTCCACCCGTGCCCAATAATTAGGGCAAATCTGGAGGTGGCTGCACTGCGAGTACCACCCATCCATTAGGGCAAATGCATTTTCTGTTCTTTTTTAGTCTTCAATTTCCTGTTCTTTATTCATTTTTACCCTGTAATCTGATTTACTTTCGAAGGCTGGCATTATATGCCGTGCTTCCAACCTTACTCTAATAAATCCATCCCCTTGTTCTCCGCAAACAGTAGCAGACGCTTCTGTTGTCAAATTAACGCCTCGCTCCACTCCCTGTTGTGACAAGGAAAGTTTTGCGAGCCCAATCGCTCAACAATGTCCTTACAGTCACTGTTGCCTAGGTTCATTATTTCATTGTCGGTTAAATGAGCAGTCAATGGCGGTTCGCTTAAGACGCATGATTGCCAGTCAATTAGGTCAAAATAATCCTCCGCCTAGAAGTTGAACTGAGGAATTTCGAATACACGGATTGCATCGCAGTTTTGTGACCTTGCTCGAAGGATCCTGCGGAAGCTAAGTTCTCTCATATGTTCCCTCTCGTGCGTGATCATAGCCAGAAGTATTGTTTCTGGATTGCCAAAAATATCCATTCATTTGGAATACGCGGTCCAGAACGCTCTTGAAATCCAGGGTGAGATATCTGGATGTATGGATAGCCTTCCACAGATTCCGTGCTCCATCATGGGAATGTGATCTTAGAGTGAACCACATGGGCGCATAAACCTTTACAACAAAGGCTGCCAGAATTTTCAGTGAATCCGAAGGCTGCGAAGTACTAATATAAAGGCGCAAAATATGATTAGCCGTCGTTAGCTACCGTGCATGGCTCATTTTCTCTGGGTGCTTATGTACCAGGCTTGATGTACCCGTTGTCACAGCGTTGCTAATGTCCCACAGGTATTGCTGATCCGTGTTAAGATCCCTTGCAATTTTTTCATTACGTTCAGGAAAAACCACTTCAATTGCTTCAAATTTCAAAACCGGTAGATTTTCGCAGCACTCCAGCTGTTTGCCGATTTTCCCCGAACATATTTTTGGGTCACTCGTTTGGCCATTCAAATGTTGAATTAAGTGACGGAGTGTCAGCTCGTTTCCGTGCAACTGGCATATGCTTCACAGCACAGGTTTCTGGCAGGCTAGCCATGGAATGCGAATTGCACCCCTTTTACACCCAGTATTAAGGACGGTTCCGTCGCAACCTATCACTAACAGTTTGCTTAGGTCGATATTCTTGGCATATAAGAAACCCAGCAGACCTTTGGCAATGCCCTTTGCGGTGGAAGATGTAGGAGTGATATGTCCAAGATATTTACTTTCAGGTTCTTCCAGCATAGTCATGTGTTCTTCAGTAATAGTTTTTTTAACCGCTTTCCTTCCCTTTCTTCATACATTTTGATTTGGTCCTTACTCCCGTCGAAATATAGCCCTTTAATAACTTTACGACCAGTCAGATTATCATTTTGAAGCTGTTTTCTTCTCTGTCTTCTAGTTTTGTGCCAATCTATAACATTTGAAGTATCAGCTTGAGTTATCATTCCTACATCATCCAAAAATGCACTTGCAAGGATGGCTGCCGCCCTATCCGAAACTCGTGTCCTATCGCATGCTCGAGCAAGTGCTATTAGGGTGGTTGATCGTGAAATTTTCTTTGCTATAATTTCAGACTGTGAAGATGTAGATGGGTTTTTGAAATAATCAGAGTCGGTTTCAAAATCTACATCAGACTCACCAGATGATGATGAAACTTCTTGTGTCTCTATTCCAGATAAGTTTTCTGTTACTGTTTTCGTATCACTGCGGCGTTCCGTTTCTTCTTGACGCCTCATATACTCTCGGTTGTTCATTTTGTTTGTGGTTTTTACATCAAGACTTCCAATGCCCATTTTCCTACAGGTCCGCTGGTCCAGCAGAAATGCTCTTTCAATTTCTGGCACTTTTCTTGATTTAGGGCAAAGCACATTTCTCAAACAATTTACATTTGCATGAGGAAATATCAGAAAGTTGGTTGTTTGCCTCGATTTGGAAATCAAGAACTTTTATGTTCGCACTTTCTGTCTGTTTCTTAAAAAAATTTTCAAGCATTTGTACTTTTCGTTGTATGCGCGAATCATTGCCGCAATTCTTTGTCGCGATACAACAGGAAGCGAGGCAGTAATCCACATCCCTTCTAAACGTTCTGCCACTATATTAGCAATTTCTCCGACAGCAGGAGAAACAAATTTCGACTTCTCCTTTAAGTCACCTCTAACCAACAATAAATACCTCATTACGTCTCCATACGTTGGTAAAATGCGCCTATGCAGAGGTTACGGATTACCAAAAAACTGGGGAAAAAATGCTTGCTCTAGCAGCACTCTTACAACGAGCATTTTTAGGCGTTTTGCTCTGGCTGGACATTACAACCGTAAGCTAAACAACGACGTTAGTAGTACTAACCGTTAAATTAACACAAAGAACGACGCACTAAAAGTTTGTACCGCAAAAGATAAAAACAACAGCTCAGATGCGTCTACTCACTCAGAAATCGCGGAGAACTGTAGCGGCAAAGCGGTAAGCAAAGCATTCACTGGAATGTTCCGCCGGGAAATTCCCTGAAGGATTTCCCACGCTCACTTCCGAGTAATCTATGCGGGATGTGCGCTCTATCTGTTGACAGAGTATAACAACAAGCGAGCAACTACTTTTAATTGAGATATTAAAACATACTGCAATTTAAACTATAAGTTGCATCACGAAAAATAAAGGAAAAATGTACTAATGTTTCCGAACAATTGTGAAACTTTCATATTAAATTGGAAATAGAAGGTATTAGTTGCTTTGTCTGAAAAAATGTGCACATGTTTTAGGTACCAATATATAATTTTCGCACATTAGTGAAAGCCTATAACGAACACTGTTCTTTTCTCACAAAGGACATGAAAATGTGACGATTTTGTAGAAATATCGAAATTTTGGAGGTAAAGTGGAACCGTAAGATATTATTTGAATTTCGCTAAAATTTTTGCACATGGTTATTGTAGCAATATACACTGCTGGACAATTGCTAAGGACGGATCATAAACAGCTATATAGCGCATAAAAAAGTAAGTGTGCTTGGATGCCAAGTGAAATAAAATAATGTCAGAATGCCAGGACATTACAAGAAAGACAATTTATTGTGCTTTGAAATCCAGAAGGCTTTGGAACGTGTTCAAGGGACAAACAGGCCATTTTGTGCAGAATACGTAAACGTGAAAAAAATGGAATTACCATCCGCAGGCGTTCCAGCGTAAGATGTCAATACGGGATATGGCCACCATGGAGGGCGATGCAAGATTCTACACGTCGTGTCATGCTTTGCACAACATTATCAAGCAGCTTTTGGGGTAATTTATCCCATTCCTGTGTCAGTGCACGGCTGAGGGTGTCCTTGTTTATTAGAGGGCATTGGCGACCCGCAAGACTCCTCCCCAAAGCATCCCACACATTTTCAATGGGATTCAGATCTGGAGAACGTGCTGGCCATACGAGGCGTTGAATATCCTCGCTCTCAAGACACTCCTGGACAGCGACTGTTCGATGACATGTTGCGTTGTCGTCCATGAAAATGAATCTATCACCGACAGCACCACAGAACATGCGAACATGAGGTAGCAGAACATCATTAATGTATCGTTGGCCTGTCATAGTCACAGTTGGGAGCACATAGAGGGACGTACGGCCATTGATCATGATGCCAGCCCATACCATGACACTACATGTCGGATATCGGTCCCTTTCCTGTATGTTTGCTGGACAATATGCAGTACCAGTATCACGCCAGATCAGTGGTCGTCGACAATCAGACGATAGACTGTATCTACTCTCATCTGAGAAGAGGACAGCAAACCAGTCGTTATCAGTCCAATTGTGATGTTGATGGCACCATTGCAAACGGGCGGTACGGTGACGTCTGGATAATGGGATGCACACAACAGGATGGCGGGCGTGTAGTCCTCCTTCATGCAAACGTCTAGCGACAGTTTTTCGGGAGATCCGCTTGCCAGTAGCAGCCTTAAACTGATTTGCTACCTCACTAGCTGTGCTGCGCCGGTGTCTTTTTGTTGATAGCACTATGTACCAATCTTCTGCAGGTGTCGTACTGCAAACACGACCTCCCCGACGTTTACTACACTCTCCATTTGTTTGAAATGATTTCCAAAGCCTTGAAACAACACTGTCGCTGACGTCGAACTCCCTGGCAACACTGTTATTTTTCGCTCTTCTTCAATCTTGCCAATAATACAGCCACGCGTAAAATCATCTAGGTGATGTCGGGAAGACATACTGAAAATTTCAAGTTCGTCAATTGATTCTTAGCCTTTCAACTTTGCTTTTGAACAACAACGGTCAATACGCATCAAATCCTTTATATCTATTATCAGCGCTATGACGTCACGAACAAGTTCGGCAATCCAAAATTTGCATACGCACAACACGTCTTACTGTATCCCGCACTTATGCTAATTTCCACATTTTCCTGCCTTCGATTTTATGGTTGCTATCGTTGCTATTGTCATCCGTCCTTAGCAATTGTCCGGCAGTGTACAATTTTTCCGCACTAGGACATATCAGAATTCGAAAAAAAAAAAATTTACGCTCCGCCCTAATGTGGAGCCATGCTGACTACAGTGCATCTGAACGCTGCAAGAGGATGCGTGGTGGAGGATCCATAGAGCGAACAACACGATCGAGGTGGTCCTACAGATGCTCAAATGGGTTTAAGCCTGGAGAATTAGGGGACAAGAGAAGTAACTTGAAGTCTTCATCGTGCTATTCAAACCACTCTCGGGCATTTCTAGCTGCGTGACACGTCGCATTATCGTTCTGGAAGACCCCTTCCGCCCCAGCGAAGACAATCAGCAAGTACGGGTGTACGTGGTCTGCAAGGATGGATTCATAACGAATTCGGTCCACAGGTATGAGTGGTCCCAGATAATGCCACGAAAACATTTCCCAGACCATAACGCTGCTCGCACCAACTGGTGTTCTGTCAGCAATGATTGAAAAATGTTTGTTCTCCAATGTTTCTCGCCTTATAAGCAAACGCCCATCCGTTGGATGAAGCAGAAAACGTGACTCATCGGAGAAGCAATCCTTTGCTAATCAGCGGAGGTCCAATTCCGATACTGCCTTACAAATGCAAGCCTTTTCTGCCGATGCACCTGCGTTAGCATAGATGCAGTGACCATCTGTCTCCATCGGAGCTCCATACGCAGCAGGCTTAGCTAAACTGTCGTTTTAGACGCACTTCCGGTAGCCCCCTGGTTCATTCGGCAAGTGAGTTGCTCCACAATAGCGTGTCGATCAGCCCTTACGCACTTTCGACACTGTCGTTCATCTCTCACGTCAATAGCACGTGGTGCTCTGCAGTTTCCAAGTCGCTTATTCGCAATGGTGCATTTCTCCAATCACGATACGCTTTAACCACAGCATCACGCGAGCAGTTCACAAACTGCGCTATTTCAGAAATACTGCCACCCTTGGCCTGAAAGCAGATAATCATCCCTTTTTGCAAATCAGATAAATCGCTTCTTTTATCGATGACAGCAACGAGTGATATGTTTTCAGAATGCCTACAGCACACGATATATACCCATCAAGCCAGCTCACGACACGTGCCTTCTTTCACCGTTGACGTCAAAAGTAGGAGGTGGTCACAACAATTTGATTCGACAGTGTATAATGCTCGCTTTATGTGTGATAGCTATTTAAAGTGAGAAAAAATCCATACAAGTATAATGGTGTAAAAAAATTAGATTGATATTAACTGTAAATTTGCGGTGATAGAGGAGAAAAATGAAGACTTTTTATATAAAGGAGAATGGGGATCTAAAATCCTTCTCTTCAATCCAACACATTTGTGACCATTGGAATAAACTTTGATAAATGTCATAGGGATTGACATCGCACCATCACACAAAAGAGTTAAGCTCTTCGAAGTTCAGTTCCTTGTTTTACTTTAAATAACATTTAAAATCATTATATTTTATTCAAAAGCGTTAAACAGGAAACCCATAACCTGTAAGCCGTGTCCTCTGACCTTTTTTTTAAATGCCTAGTAACAAACATTTCATGAAAACAGAAAATTTACACTGTATTCCATGCATTCTGAGAACGAAATGAATGTGTACAAAGTGAAAGGTGGGCGAAATGAACAATGACAAAGTGATATGGAACCTATAATTGCACACACAAATACACACAAACATAGAGAAATTGAACACTAGCCTGATCAAAGTTCATAATCGATACAACATTTCTACTGGGTGTGTGCAAAAGTTCTACCCATTTTTGTAATAGATGCAAATTGCGATCGGAGTAGTTACGTCACAGATGATGGTGTGACGACGAATTTTCAACCAATAAAGCGTGGTGTAGTAGAGCATATAAAAGCACTAGGTTCGTTCGAGTAAGTCATTCGTAACTGAAATCACGGACGCTGTACAATGGCATGCGATAAGAATCACATTAGACATTCTTTACTGTAAGAGTTCGATAAGGGCAGAACTGAAGCCGCGACTTGCCGCAACATCTGTAGAGTGTATGGGAAGGATGCAGTTGATGATAGCACATGTCGCCGTTGGTTTCGGAAATTCCGGGACGGAGACAGAAGTTGTGAAGATCAATTATGCCTTGGACGCCCATTCGTGGTTTCTGACGAGGATGTAGACCAATCCATAACAAATGTTCTACATATGACCTTTGAGGAATTAGCACAAACGTTGTCGGCGCACAGAACAACAGTCGAAAGACGGATGCATGCGCTTGGGTTCATCACCGAGTTCTATAATTGGGTTCCGCACTAGCTTTCGGCAAAACAACGAGAGGAGGAAATCCGTACCCGTGTTTCTTTGCATTCTCGTCACAGAAATGAACCGTTTTGGGGACGGATTGTGACGGGTGATGAGAAATGGGTACTTTACCGTAATGTAAAGTGTGGACGGACTGTTTGCCAAGGTGCAGAGCCTGCTTCATAGACCTCAAAAGGCGGACACCACCCCAAAAAGGTTTTGTTGAGTGTTTGGTGGTATGTCCAGGGAATAATCCACTGGGAAGTGTTGGCACCTAACCGAACGATAAATGCTGATCTCTACTTTCAATAGTTGGACAGATTGCGAGAATAACTGATATCAAACCGGCCAGCACTCGTCAATAGCAAAGGCGTGACCCTTCATCATGATAACGCCAGACCTCATGCTGCTTTAATCACTGGACAAAAATTACTGGACTTTGGTTGGTAAGTGTTACCTCACCAGGCTTATTCCCCTGATCCGGCACCTACGGATTATCACGTTTTTTGATCAACACAGAATGTCTTCGCTATCCAAACCTTCGGTGATGTAGACGATGTGAAAACGGCATTAAATGACTTTTTGACTCTAAAACACTCAAGCTTTTCCGGCATGGGATTCACCTACTCATAGACAGATGGGAAAAGGTCATACAGAATTATGGCAATAATGTGAAATCCTAGGTATGTTATTTGCTGTTTCCCCTTTCTTTCTTTGTAGTCTACAAAACCGGGTAAAACGTACGCCCACGTCCAATAGTTGCGTGGTCCCTGCATTTATACCGACAATCATGACATGACTTACTGCCAGTCATACCGTAGAAAAGAAATATTCCTGGAAATTCAGATGTGACGTTAGGTATGAAATGCACTACCGAACTTTGCATAAATGGAAAACAACAAAACTGGAAGATTAGAGTGGCAGTATTACAATACATCATAAAAACTGCACGAGACTGAACAAAATCACGGTGGTTTATCAGAATAGGAAGTTCAGATGTAGGTTGATTTTCACAAATGTTAATCGCAGTATTTTTTAGCGAAAATATCCTTGGAAATATCTCTAGAATAATATTTTTTCTCCCGTTCAACATAATGTATGTTCAGATAATACACTATGTTGACAAAAGTCACCGGACATCTAGAAGAGAAACACAACATAGCATTTACTGACATACATTAGTACGGTGTTTGTGCACCTTTGGCCTCACTGACCCTTCGGGACATGCTTCGACATGGTTTTGGAACACAGCGATAGGTATGCGCTTCCATTCAGTACATAATGCTGCCACTAACTGTTGCTTAGTAGTAAGCATTGGTTCCAAACTTCTTATGCAGCACTCTAATTCATCCCATAGGGGCTCTGTGCTGGCCAGTCCGCACACGATACGGAATTATGGTCAAACCACGCTGTAACAGTCCTTGCTTTATGGCTCGATGCATTATCTTGCTTGTACCAAAAAGGCTCGGTTCAATAGTATTGCCACAGAGTTGGAGGGCATAATAGTCCAGAATATCGAGGTAGACGTGCTGGTTAGCAGGTTTATCCCTGATAACCAATTTGCCCGGACTATTCAACGAAATTCATCCCCACACGAGTACACTTCCAGATCCAAACTTGACCGTAGGAACAGTACACTGTTATGCCGGCTGCCGCCATACCCATACACGGCCATAAGACTGCTGGATCGTGTATCTGGGTTCATCCATCCATAGGACCAGTTTCCATTGATCTACGGTCCACGATAAATGTTCTTTACACCAAGCTAAAGGACGAGTAGTGTTCGGAGCGGAGATGAAAGGCTTACGAGCAGCCGCACGGCCACGGTAGCCCATGGAATGAAGTTCTCTGCGAATGGTATGTGTACATACCGAGGTTCTAGCATTTTTACTCACCTGTACACTGAGGTATTGTGCAGTACTCCGTCGATTAGCTGTAACTACTCTCCTCAGGCTTCGAGTCCTTTATCACTGATTTTCTTTGGTCTGCCGGTACGTTTTGCTACTTCAGGCACGCCATGTGTATTCCAGTTATTCAGGACATCCCAAACAGTTGACTTGGGTATGTTTAAACGCTTCTCGGTTTCTTTTATACACAACCCACTGATATAACACCCAACAATCTTTCATTTCTCAAACTTAGTTCTCTCCCGCCGCGACCTTTTCACTCAACCTCACAGTGCAATATGATCGCGGTGAGCTACAGGCAGGTTTTTATACCGTTTGCAGCTGTACCACGCATTTTACCAGCGTAGCGTATCCGTTCATTTGCTTTTGAAGGGTGTACGGTGCCTTTTGTCAATATAATGTATGTGTTTTCGTTTAAAGCAGGGCATTGTTACCACGGTAATCCACAACTTGACAAGATCCTTCAAAAAATGACCCAAACTTCTTAACGAAATTATGATGAGTGAAAATACTGTACTTTTCGAGTACGGATCTTCTACTTTCAGATTCATATTCCGACTTCTCTGATTCTAATACTTGGCTCCGGTGGTTTACGACTTTGTTAAACATTGTTAAATTTTAAAAGCTGATTTTTAACCTTCGATTGTGATGGTCTCTGGTTCTCTTCGTATGCAAAATAAGTTAAGGCTTCACGTGCTGTCCTAACCTCCTTCCAAGAAGCAATTTTTTCTATTCCAGCGTTTCTTCTAATGCCCATTCCAGCAGCCATTATGTTAAAAAAGCAGCTCTTAATCATAAGAGGCGAAACTTTTATCCCATTGCCTTAACCGTTTCCACAGGATTTTCTTGATGTTGTAAGAAGCGCTGAATTTATGTGTAATTAAAAGCCTGTCGAACATCCATTTAAAGATTTCATTAATAAACTGAAATTTGCTATCAGATGCTATAGAACAAGGGATCCAATATTTAATAAAAATATTATCGACTAAAATAGTACTAATTCATTCAGTCGTAGAAGGTTTTACAGATAATTTTTCAATACACCAAAACTATCAGTAATTAGGAAAATACAAAACTGCGAGACTTCAGATATAAAGGAAAAGTTCGAAGTAAATCAATTGACAAAGTTTGAAATACATCCTGACTAGAGTGAAGATCCTCCAAATACGTGGCGTCAGTGAATAAACAAAGTCATCACTCTTTCCACGTTTTACCAACACACAGCAACCGAAAAATTGTTAATCGGTCACCGCCAGGGAACCCGGGATCTCCCGATATCTAGCCGAGCGCGTTAGCCCGTGGTGTACGGCTAAATCCGGGATTCATTTCCCCGGCGGTGACCGATTAACAATTTTTCGGTTGCTATGTTTTGGTAAAACGTGGAAAGAGCGATGTCTTTGTTTGTTCACTGACGCCACGTATTTGGAGGATTTTCACTTTGGATATCGCCCTTTGGATTTAACTGCTATAATTAATATATAGCCAGTGCCGTTAATACCCACAAGATAGAAACGTTTCCGTAGCTGAGCCCATCTTACGGATTTATGATGTCAGAAGCTGACAGAAAAGCACACATAGCGCCGTGGATTTTTGGCCACCGTGGTGTAAGGCTAGCGCGCTCCGCTAGATATTGAGAGATCTGAGTTTCAATTCCGCAGCGGTGACCGAAAAACAATTTTCCGGTTGCTGTGTGTTGCTAAAACGTGGAAAGAGCGATGTCTTTGTTTATCTTGACTAGAACCGAAAATAAGGTTGCTAACCGTCCATCTGTTATACGGGCATTTGCAAAACGTTTAAGACCAACTCTTGGTATTAGGAGATTCAGCTACTGTCTGTATTACTCTAATTACTGTCGGTGTTGCATCATCATACAGCACCAGCTGTTAATGGAGTTGGGGAAGTTTGCGACTGTCAGTTTGCTCCTGGTTTTCAGGCTAAGAGGTTTTGTACGTATTTTCTGTATAGCGAAAAAGGGGCAAACAAAGCGTCATTAAGTGTTACTCAGAGGGCACAAATAGTGACTTTACATTATGAAGGATACTCCGAACGTTACATAAGCAGAAAGGTGAATGTGAGCAAGACTGCTATTCATAATACGCTCATGAAATATCGAGATACAGGTGGATTCAGCGACCGAAAGAGAAGTGGACGTCGAATGAAAACAACCCGACGTGATGACAATACCATAAAGCGAATATTTATGCGTTCTCCGAGGAGTGAGCGCAAGGAAATCAAGGCCTTTCTATATTCAAAAAGAGAGATATTTAGTATCAGCACTGTTTTTCTATGTCTTAGCAAAGATTTTGGACTAAAGTTTTATAAACCTGCACATAAACGTAGACTAACCTCTGTTATTAAAAATAAGAGAACCGCCCCGTTGGCACAGTTGTAACGTACCAGGAGATGTGACGTACCTGCCAGAAGGACGCACACGACATAAAGGCAGATAGGAATCAGAATAAAACGTCCGCGTAGCTTAATTGGTAGAGCAACTTATTCCGGAATGAGTGGACCCGGGTTCGAACCCCGGCGTCGATCAAAAATGACGGAGAAATTCACTTCGTTATAATGGCGCCCGAACTACCCGGATGACCCGACCGTTCAAAATATCGCATTGGTGTGATGTTATTTCCACACCGCGAGATAGGAAAAATATGAGCAGCACTTCGAAAGAAAAAAAAAAAAAAAATAGGGGGGGAGATGATGTAACGTACCAGGAGATGTGACGTACCTGCCAGAAGGACGCACACGACATAAAGGCAGATAGGAATCAGAATAAAACGTCCGCGTAGCTTAATTGGTAGAGCAACTTATTCCGTCCGCGTAGCTTAATTGGTAGAGCAACTTATTCCGGAATGAGTGGACCCGGGTTCGAACCCCGGCGTCGATCAAAAATGACGGAGAAATTCACTTCGTTATAATGGCGCCCGAACTACCCGGATGACCCGACCGTTCAAAATATCGCATTGGTGTGATGTTATTTCCACACCGCGAGATAGGAAAAATATGAGCAGCACTTCGAAAGAAAAAAAAAATAGGGGGAGATGATGTAACGTACCAGGAGATGTGACGTACCTGCCAGAAGGACGCACACGACATAAAGGCAGATAGGAATCAGAATAAAACGTCCGCGTAGCTTAATTGGTAGAGCAACTTATTCCGGAATGAGTGGACCCGGGTTCGAACCCCGGCGTCGATCAAAAATGACGGAGAAATTATAATTCGTTATACAGTGGTCTAAGCGATGGCCTCTGATCATTCGTCCAAAAAGGGTCTGGGTTCGAATCCCGGTGAGGCATGGATGTTGTGTTTGTCTTACGGCGCTGGTTCTCTCCCTTCCCTGGAACCAGTGACCCTAAATTAGGGACTGGCGACTGCTTATAGCCCATTGAGTGGCTCACGGTGGTCATTAAACCTCCAATAAAAAAAAAGAAGAGACTCCAGTTTGCGAAGCGTTATCAATCGTGGACTGCTGAAAATTGGCGCTAAGATATTTTTCCTATGAATCAACTGTGCGTCAATTTGTATCACGTGAAGCACATGTTCGACGACCAAAAGGCAGAAGGTTTGATGAAAAATACACCGTTAGCACCGTGAGACATCCGCTTAGTCAGGTGATATGGGGTGCTATGACAGCATCCGGTAATGCTTCATTTTCCTTTTGGAAGACAGGCACTACCATGACAGGTCCTTTTAATGTGGAAATATTACGTGAGAAGCGGTTAACTCATATGCAAATGCACAATATTTATGCAGGATAGTGCTCCATGCCACAGATCAAAGACAGTAAAGGACTACCTGTAGAGGAAAAACATAACTGTCCTTGACTGGCCAGGCAATAGTCCCGATTTTAACCCCATCGAAAATTTGTGGGCCATTTTAAAAGACAAGGTAGCATAAAAGCAGCCATCAAATTCCCAAGCTTTTATTGGCGCGATAAAGTGCGTGTGGTGCAAAGACATTTCCTACTGCAAATCCCTCATTGAGAGTATGCAACATCGTATTCTGTGCGTTATAAAAAACAAAGGTGTTCACACAAAGTACTGATTTCATCTTTTTGTGTTCTAAAGAATGCAAGTATTCGTCTGTGGTATCATGTTTTCGAGAATCACTGACCAGTTTTTAGTTTTTGGAAATCTTATCTTTCAATAAATTGTCAGGTGTTCTTAAATTTTTGCAAGTGACTGTATAAGTTACATGGTCTGACAAATATCGCATGAGCGTATGCGCGTGAGAACGCTATTGTGCGGAATAGAAGACGTTAGGTAATTTCATCGTGTACGTGAGAACGCTATCAGGGCAACAGAAGATATTACGTAATTTCGCTTGGGTTTTGTATAGGCCTAAATGGCCAGCGGTTAACTTATCATGGAATTCATTAAATAGTGCAAAGCCCAGTGACAGTGTAATTGCATGTCTAAACACTCCAACACTCTAATAGTCTTTGCATTAATGATGCCTTTCATACGATAAGCCGATTTAATTAAGACAAAAGATTTATATTATCTTCAATGATAAAAGTGAACCATCAACCTTATTATATACTGCATACCCAGATAAGACATTAACATTATGACCACTCCCAGCCTAGAGAAATGAGCGCGCCTGGAGAGTGAACGGTGGCGCAGGTGAAGTTCACAGAGCAGTGTATGTACAACTCGAAGACCGGCTTTCGGTTAGTAGAGTGTTCTGAGTCAGAATAGGAAAAGCTACCTATTTATGGGAGTTTGATAAAGGATAAATGGGGTTGGTACGGTGCCTCGAAACTACGATCTTGGAAACTGGGCGGCTTGTGGGTTGTGCAAGTGCCCCTGTAGTGCGTATCAAAAGTGGTGCACAGATGGCCAAACGACAAACCGACGTTTCGCCGTGTATCCCCTCTGTCATTGATGACAGAGGGGATCGGAGACTGTCGCGCATTATTCACAGTGACCGCAGGACCACAGTGCGACAAATCACACGCAGCTTCGATAGCGATGATCAGGACAATGTGTCACAGCACACAGTTCATGTCGGCCTTCTGCGCATGGGCCTACGTATCCAAAGACCCAGCCAGGTCCACATGCTCATTGCACGTCATCTACAACAACGCATGAAATGGGCCTAATATCATCAAGATTATACCGTGGATGATTGGAAGAATGTGGCCCAGTCTGACGAATCAAGGTTCCTGGTGCATTACATAGACGGCCGAGCACTGATACGCCGATCACCAACGGAGGTTATGGCACGTGGATGCACTTTTGGGCGGAAAGAGGTCGGCGGCGGCGGTGTAATGCTATGAGCGATGTGTTCTTGGGACATGTTAGGTTCCATTATCCCAATAGCACAATCCCTGACAGCTGTCAGGTATCTGAACATCGTTGCGGATCAAGTTCCCCCATTCATGGCAACTGTGTTCCCTGCTGGTGATGGCCATTACCGACAGGATGATGCGCTATGCCACACTGCAAGAATGGAGTGGTTCGAGGAACATGCTGGTGACTTTCTGTTAATGCCCTGGCCTCCAAATTCACCTGACATGAAACCAATCGAACATTTGCGGTTCGACTTGGAAAAGCGGGTTCGCCCTTAAATCACCAGCACCCCGAAATGTACCAGAACTTGAGGACCTGCTGTTGACATTATGGTACCAGATACCCCAGAATACCTATCGCCACCTTATTGAATCGATGCCTCGCCGAGTGCCAGCTGTTTTCCGGGCTAAAGGGGGGTCCTACAGCTTATTAGGTACGTGGTCATAATGTAATGGCTAATTCGTGCAGTTTCACGTTCTGCAGCAAACTGACTGAGGAAATGAGAGCAGGAAGATTTAATGATTAAAGTGAACGATGTTCTTGACTGAGAAGGAGAGAAAAACTCAGATGAATCAAGAAAATTAGAGTCCACCTCAGGACGAGGGGTATAATTGCTTCTTCGATGGATATAATAAGAGGAGTTGTCGGGTGCGAATTGATGACGATCTATATTTCGAAACTACGGCAAAGGAAACAGAATCAATAAGTTTAGCTTAGAGTCAGGTCTTCGGAAGAACTGGTTCAACGTTTCGTAAATTTAATTTCCCATTGCACAAGAAACCAGCAATAATCATGAATCCTTTTCTGAAACTTTCTTTGGATTATTGGAACCAAGTTAGTAATTCTTTTTCTGCTGTTTTGCAATAGTAAATCGACTTCTCTGTTGCAGTCGTTTAGGTAGTTCCATACTTTATCAAGTCACAATAAATTTCCATCTGTCTCTGGCTAAGTGAATCTCAAAAAGAAATTTTTGAGATTCACAAATAGTCGTAAAACTACGTACCTTCTTTGAATATTCATTTGGTGTTCTTTTTCCTGTTAAAAGCAATACTTGACGATTTTCCCCTCTATTATTGATAATATTGCTTATTTTACATTCAGAAATTTCCATTATTTTCACAGCGCTGTTTTACGCTTTCCAACCGTAGGTTGAAGAAGCGTATATGCTCCAGCTTTGTCCGTCCGTCTGTCTGTCCTCACGATAACTCGCGTAGAAATGGTTCGATTTCGATGAAATTTTAGTATGTGGTAGGATACGAACCCTATTGAAAAGGGGCGAAATGGGGTCGAAGGTCAGGACATAGGAACCGGGTCCATTCCATCGTCCTTATGCATCATAACGTACGTAAAAATACTTCTATTGCGACAAAACTTTAGTATGTTGTTGCTGAGTTATACTGAACAGGTTCTGTTGAATATCATCGAAATGGGGTCAAACGTCAGGGCACAGGAGCGAGATTTACTCCACAGCCATTATCCTCATAACTTCACTAAAAATGATTCTATGGAGACAAAACTTTAGTATGTTGTTCCGGAGGTATACTGAAGCAATTCTACTTAATATAATCGCAATGGGGTCAAAGGTCAGAGCATAGGAGCGAGATTTGTTCCACGTCCATTATCCTCATAACATGAGTAAAAATGCTTCTGTTGCGACGAAATACAATACGTTGTTCCGTAACGACTTTCGAAGCAGATCCGCCAAAAATGTTTTTTTGTCAGAAATTGCGGGCAGTGCGCATGCGTGAGATTTGTTAGCCATTATTTTTGCATGACTTCCGTGAAAATTGCCCGATTTAGATGGGATCTTTGATTATAAAAACGGTTTATGTGTGGTAGCTCTTGATAATAGAAATAGGTAACACGGGCACACAGATCTTTAATATTGATATATGTAAAACTCAAACGTTATGCCATATTTAAGTCCCATCAAAACCAAAGTATTGATTTCTGGTATGCTGGAAGCGTATCATAATCAATGCATTGCATTATTTTACTAACTTGTTTAATCACATAATACGATATTTCTCTCCGTATAGAGCAAACACATAACCTTCTATCCACAGCTTGTTTACGTTCGCCATTTCTTTAGCACATGGTTTTTAACTGCAGCAGATGCTTCTTTCGTGTCATCAAACACGCTGTTGCCAGTTTTAATTCTTTGAACTTCTTTTATTTTCTGTAATTTCTTATCGAAAACGTCCTAGAAATGTGGGAACATCCTCTGTAGTCTCAATGGCGTGATGAGGAAGGTATATTACTTTCCTTAATTAATTAGAAGAATTTATAGACATACTAAGAACACTTTTTTATTTTGAGGAAAAATATCAGAAAGGTCGGTTATTCCCAACACTTGTGCCCCCCCACACCTCCTCACGAAAATCCTATATCCGTCCTTGACTTGTTTCTGGTACTCCTAGTTTTTTTACCTGTGGATGGAGCACCACACTTTTATATAAATTTCTAAAAATTAGCTAGAATTATTGTCAGAATGTAAAAAACGTTTTGGTGTGTAGGTCAATTACAGACCGGGATTACGCTGTCAAATTTATTTGCGTACAAATAAATTTCTGAGAAAATCCCAACTTAATCGACTTAATCGGCAATAGACTTTTAAAATTAGAATGGGTAGTTCCTCTGACAGAGCTGCACGACTCGTTATCCAACTCTCGAGAAGATACCAGGCTCAGATTATTCAAACTTATGCACCCACCACAAGTCATCCTGAAGAAGAAATTGAAGAATTTTATGAGGAAATTCGTCATCTAAATAATAAAGGTAAGCAGCACTTGAAGATAATTATGGGAGATTTCAATGCAAAAATAGGGCACCGGCAACAGAATGAAACTTCAGTAGGTAAATTCGGTCACGGCAACAGAAACCAGCGTGGAAATACTCTCGTTGAGTTTGCAGAGGCAGAAGGATTTTTCATCTTGAATTCCTTTTTCAAGAAAAAGCCACACAGGAAATGGACATGGAGACATCCAATTGGGACGACAAGTGAAATTGATTTTATTATGTGTAACAAAAAATTCGTCATCGAAGACTGCAGTATGCTAAACAAGTTCAACACAGGTAGTGACCATAGATTGGTGAGATGTAAGATGCACCTCAACACTAAACTGGAACGTGGCAAGCTCATAAGACAAACAAAATGTATTGACATAACCAACCTTAAAAAACACCATAATACTTTCAAGTTGGAACTGAAGAACAGATTCTCTGCTTTAGAAGGCCTAACATCGGAAGAAGTGGATATTTCTGAAGTTAACAGAAAAGTAACCAAAGCTCTTATGGAAACAGCAACAAAATTAGGTGGGTCTAAGAACAAGTTGCATGTAAACAAATTATCAGGAAAAACCAAAATGTTGATGCAAAAAGAAGAGAGATGAGGACAACTAAAGAAGATGTGACTTCCAAAGTGGAATATATAGAGCTATGCAAGACAGCACGAAAAAGTATCACTGAAGACGTAAGGAAATTCAACTGTGAGCTAGTGAGGAAAGCAATTGAAAACAACCAAAGCCTAAAGATAGCAAAGGGACATCTCAGTAAGGGAAGAAAACAGATTATGGCTCTGAGAAAAGAAGATGGTTCTATAACAAGAAATAGAGGCGAAATTTTGACAAGAGTGAAAGATTTCTACTCCAAACTATATGAAAGAGATGATATATGCACTCCAGACATCATGAAAGGTACCAGAGTTCTTCCAGTCCTCCCAGCAGAAGTTGCTCATGCAATCAAGAACATGAAGCGGGGGAAAGCTCCAGGAGAAGATGGAATTACTATAGACATCATACAAGAAGCAAGTGGAGAAATTGAAACAGTACTCGCCCAAATTTTTACTCGATGCCTTAATGAAGGGAAGATTCCTGAGGATTGGAACAATGCTACAATGATCCTGCTACATAAAAAAGGTGACATTGAGGATCTCAGGAACTACAGACCTATCAGCCTCCTATCAGTGGTTTATAAAATCTTCACTAAAGTTCTTTCACACCGCTTGAAGGTAACACTGGACATGGCTCAACCGAGAGAACAAGCTGGATTCAGGAGTGGCTACAGCACAATAGATCATATCCACGTACTGAGAGAACTAATTGAAAGAGCGAGGGAATATGAACTTCCATTGTGCATGGCTTTTATCGATTATGAAAAAGCCTTTGATTCGGTGAAACCATCAGCAGTTACCACGGCTCTGAAATCCTGCGGTATTGAAGATGCATACATTAATATTATTAATAACATCTATGAAAATGCAAGTGCAAAGATTCGGCTGTTTGAAAATACAACACACATAAAAATTGGAAAGGGAGTGAGACAAGGTGACACCATATCTCCGAAGCTTTTTAATGCCACATTGGAAAATGTCTTTCAATCACTGAACTGGGAAAACAAAGGGATAAAGATTAATGGAGATTATCTAACCCACCTTCGTTTTGCTGATGACGTAGTCATTTTTGCAACTACCCCATCAGAGCTGCAGAGTATGATCCAGGAACTTGCTGACAAGAGTAAAGAAGTGGGATTAAAAATGAACTTTCAGAAGACAAAAGTGATGTTCAATGCTTTTACAAGAAATGAAGATTTATCGATTGATGGAGAAAAACTGGAGATAACAGATACGTACGTTTATCTTGGACAGCAGATATCAAGTGAGGGTCACATTGATGAAGAAATTAATCGGCGTACAAAACTTGCCTGGAGAGCTTTTGGAAGAAACAGCATAATTTTCAAGAGCAATATGCCATTATGTCTTAAAAGAAAAGTGTTTGATCAATGCATCCTTCCAGTGCTTACGTATGGTGCAGAGACGTGGACCTTAACTAAAAGAGACATACAAAGGCTGCAGACAACTCAAAGAAGCATGGAGAGGTGCATGCTTGGTATAACCAGGAGAGATAAGAAGAGGAACTCGTGGATCCGAAAAATGACGAGAGTGGAAGACATCATGATCAGAGTTAAATCCCTGAAATGGCAATGGGCTGGACATACTGCCAGAAGGACAGACCATAGATGGACAGCCGAGATTTTAGATTGGATTCCAAGGGACAGGAAAAGACCCAGAAAAAGACCACATGGGAGATGGGTGGATGAAATTCGTAAATATGCGGGAGTGACATGGAGGAGACTGGCACAAGACAGACCGTTGTGGAGGAAACTTGGGGAGACCTTCGTCCAGCAGTGGATTGATAATGGTTGACAATGATGATGATGATGATATTATTATATGCATTACAAATTTTCATTATGCACGCTTCAACAGTTACGTGTTTTTTTTGTTTTTTTGGGAGGAGTAAAGTTTCATTTTTATAAATAACTTAAATAGGTGCCTTAACCCCAGAGCATCAACGTAGTCAGCATCTACGAGAGACTGTGCAACATTATTTTTATGATGGATTTTTTATATACAGATTAGACTTTAGTGAAAAGTCTGAGGTCAAAAAATATCCTGCTAATCTTAATAAAAAAAAATCAAAAATTTGTGAAGAGTTTTGTTTCTAAGCTTTCACTTTTTACAATTTTTCAATAAGTTCTTGAATCTCACAGCACCAGCGAATTCACATTTATGTAGATATATCTACGTACAGTACTGTCGGCACTCGCTGAAATATTAGTGTCATCCTGCGCACAGAACAACATGCAGAAGCTGCGGATGGCTTAGTGGTTAGCGAGTCAGACTATCAATGCAAGGTCCTCAGGTTCGAACCTGGGCTGAACTTTCAGAGATGGTGTGATTTACTAACAATCGCTGAATATCCGCCGTGCATCGGACGAGCACGTTAAGTGACGGCCCCCAGGCTGGACCCACTGGTTAAATGGGTATCCTTTTCTATGCCCTTCCCCCCTGAAATTCTCTCATCCCTCTTTGTGCAACATCGTACTTGTACGGTAGCACCATCTACTGTTCTCTAATCTCACTTCAAACTGTTCTGTCAAAGGCGCTAGACTTGCTCTGATTTCCTTCCGTTTCTGTGTACTGCCCAAAAAGCGATCTCGCTGTAGGTAGCTGGGACCTAAACTCTACTCACTGTGGACGGAAGTCCTACAAGAAAATGACAAATGCTGCGCAGAACAACATGCATAACAGCAGACTCGCGTGCCAGCGGTGCCGGGAATAGGTCACGTGACTTCCGTTTGCTCCTAGGCAACCAGGTTGCGCCGAGACGCTTGTAGGCGGAAGACATAATAGAGTATGTGAAGCAGCGGTTATTGACATCTCCACGATAATCTATTCGGCGGCTATCCCAAGGCACTGGACGATCATATTTGACATGTCAACACTGTTGAAAATTGGTACTTAGAAATAAGCAAAATGTGCCGTTTTTGAGTACATTCTGGGCTTATAATAGCACCGAGTACCCGTGTCTCGTTTTTGGAAAAGACACGTACTCATTTTTGAGTACATGCAGGGAATCAATTGTGAGTATATCTGGTAGTTCTAATTTGAAATATATGTACTAAAAAAATTCATATATTTCAAATATACGCACTCTGACTTCCTTCAGTTTGTGCCCTGCCCTTAGTTGTTAGAGATTCAGACTACAGATGAAGGTGAACCTGGGGTCCCTCCATCAGTAGTCAAAATCTCTAACCACTAAGCCATTCGCGGCTTGATTTCAAATTTATAGTACTTGTACTCCATACATACTCATTTTTTCATAGAATCAACTGGAAGTATATTATTCGATGGCACATGGGATAATAGATATACTCGTTGTCAGGGCAAATGGACGGCAAAATTTTATGACAAATATAGTGATGAAGCTACAATATATTACTTATGAGATTGACAGAAACATAGTTAATGTAAACACGTACACAAAGATACTTCATGCATAATTAAATTACTTGTGATTAGTGACATTGTTGTACTAATTATTTATGTGCCTCAGTTTACACATTTATTAAACAATTTCTCTTAAAACCTATAATATCGAAAATGAAGTAATACGAGATTATATTTATATTTATTGACACAGTTATTTGTAAGTAGGTATGGTTACTTATATTTGAGCATGTCATGCACTCGTTTACGATACGATTGTACTTAAAAAAACGAGTAGGTTCAGGCTCTCATTTTTAAGTAAATTGTTTTAACAGTGAAATAGCAGCCAAACAGGGGAAGATTAGGCAGTACCGTATCACGTCTGTGAACGAGTTAGAGCCACCGAATTTTGCAAAACGAGTGGCATATTCTCAATGGTTTTCCAAATTTTCCGCCGAAAATCCCTCCGTGTTGGGTATAACATGGTTTACTGACGAAGTTTTGTTGAGTATTTCCAACAAACGCAAACAAACAGAAAAAACGTTATATGAAACAGAGCACAAAAGGAAACCAAGGGAAAAGTCCAACAAGGCCTGCCAAAGCTCCAAGCTCCCTATACAGTAATGTTCAATATGAGAAAGAGAAAAAAAAAAAGAAACATTAAAGGGAATACAAAACAAGCCAGAGCATCAAACATGATCAGTGGTAAGCATAGAAATGAGAAAAAGAACAAGATTAATTGGTTAATGTGTAATTTATTTAGAAATTTGTATTGTTTTTATTAATGGGCAAAGAACTATGGTTTATCACATAGCCTTTTGATTTCTTTTTAAAAAGGTTAAAACAATTAATTATTGTTAGTTCAGTTGGTAATGAATTCCACTAATGAGGTCCAATGTAATTTAGACTTTGTTTCATAATTTCCGTTTTTGGCGGAACCGATCGAATATGTGTTTTAATTCGTGTGTAGTGTGGATATCTTTCCGGAGTAATTTTTATTATATCGGTGTGTAAAATTTTTTATTCTCTTAAACTTAATTTTTCCAATGTTAAAATAATAAACTTGGTTGATTGTAAAAATATTATATTTCTTCGGGTAAACTTTTATGTTGGAATATAATGGTAACTGTGTTCCTGTATTAAATTTAAGATCAATCAATCTGATATACATTATATTGCCAGAAGTCACCGGACACCTCTTCATAAGCAAATGCAATTAAGATGCGCGGTACAGCTGCACACGGTATAAAAACAACCACGATCATATCGCACTGTGAGGTTGAGTAAAAATGTCGCGGCGGGAGAGAACTGACTTTGAGAAAGGAAAGATTGTTGGCTGTTATATTAGTGTGTTGTCCATAAGAGAAACCGAGAGGCGTTTAAACATATCCAAATCAACTGTTTTCGATGTACTGCATAAATGGAAGACACATGGCGTGTCTGAAGTAGCAAAACGTACCAGCAGACCAAAGAAAATCAGTTATAGAGGACGTCGAAGTCTCAGAAGCGTCGTTACAGCTAATCGACGGAGTACTGCAGAAGACCTCAGTGTACAGGTGAGTAAAAATGCTGGAACTTCAGCATGCGCATGTACCATTCGCAGAGTACTTCATTCCATGGGTTACAGTGGTCGTTCGGCTGCTCATAAGCCTTTCATCTACACTCGGAATGCTACTCGTCGTTAAGCATGGTGTAAAGAACATTTATCGTGGACCGTAAATCAAGGGAAACGAATCCTATAGACTGATGAATCCAGGTACACGATCCATCAGTCTGGTGGCCGTGTGTGGGCAAGGTGGCAGCCTGGGGAACGCTATTTACTACAGTGTACTGTACCTACGGCCAAGTTTGGAGCTGGCAGTGTACTCGTGAGAGGGTGTTTCTCGTGGTATGGTCCAGGCCGATTGGTTATCGAGGACAAACCTGTTAACCAAAACGTCTACCTCGATATTCTGGACAATTATGCTTTACCAACTCCCTGGCAATATTTTGGAACCGAGCCTTGTCGGTATGAGTAGGATAATGCACCGAGCCATAAAGCAAGGGCTGTTACGGCGTGGTGGGACGATAATTCCGTATCGTGTGTGTACTGGCCAGCACAGAGACCTGATCTTAATCTCATGGAGTACCTATGGGATAAATTAGAGCGCCGCATAAGAAATTTGGAACCAAGGTCCACTACTAAGCAACAGTTAGCGGCGGCATTATGTACTCAATGGAAGCGCGTACCTATCGCTGTGTTCCAAAACTTTGTCGAAATCATGTCTCGAAGGTTCAGTGCATGCAATAAGACCAAAGGTGGACCGACACCGTACTAATGTTTGTCAGTAAATGCTATGTAGTGTTTCTCTTCTAGGTGTCCGGTGACTTTTGTCAATATAGTGTATTTATTTTGCAAAGTTTGAATTTTTTTAAATTATATTTTGTAATCTGTTCCCATGTGAGTATGTCATAGTTTATGTGTGTTTGGAACACAGTATAGTATAAGATAATCAGAGTTTTTGGGGAAATATTTGCCAGTACTGAACTAATAACTCCAATATTTTTAGACAATTTATTATGGAGGTTATTCAGATGTTTGTTCCCCTTCAGATCGTTATTAATAGTAATCCCCAAGTAAAGTAAAGAACTAACCCCTTCAATACTTTTGCTATTCATGGAAAAAGTTTTACCTGATAATTGTATTGTAAACCAAAGATTTAGTTTTGGTAGTATTTAATAGTAAATCATTAGAATTCAACCAATCTGAAATTTTATTAAGTTGAATACCAATAATCTGCATGGCTTCAGAAATATTATTACATGTTCTAAGAATAGTTACATCATCATCATATAAAAGAATATCCAAATCAGTGATAGAACAGAAAATGTCAATATTTTGTCCTATCACTGATATACTGTTCCATAAATTCTATCAATTGGGCAAATATTTTTTAAAGAATCAATATATGTTTTACATTAATTTCGTTCAAATTAGCCTTTGCAATAGTGAGTTAATAAAAAAAAGCGTTCAATCCGGAGTGAATCACGCAGTGTAACTGAATTGGAGTACCTCAATGGTAAGCTCAACCTGTACAGCGACTCAAGCACACACAAAAAATTCTTACTGATAGGTAAAAAAATGCACATAATTCCTAATAATTAATTTCAGTATGTTACAGCAACATTTAAAGCTCTATTTTCCTTTGAAAACTGTTTTCAAGGCAATTTTTCTTGAACAAATGTTCATGGAATAAACAACTAGATTATTTACTGGAATAAAAAATAAAAAATACTGGAACAAAAAATACTGTTCCATGCTGTGAATGAAAAATAAGTACTGTTATTGCCTTCAGAAAGCAATCGAGAAATTGCAAGTAAATAATTTATTCTTTCTGTGAACATCATGGGGTGAAAACAACTGCATGCCAGTTGCACAGAAAGAAATTATTTATATCAGAATTAAAAGACAAATTTTAGTCCCGAGCACGTGGGATTCCTAAGAAGTCCTGGTGTAAATCCGTTCCTGTTCATCAGCGTGAATGAAATGTTTCAACAGCTCTAGCATCAGTGGGATGATATTTCACGACTATCTTCCGCATCTTTACATGTTGAAATTACAAAAAATGTATGTTTCAACTCTTTCACGAAAAATCTCAGATAATCCGTTTAGTACATTTATTTCTCAATCGCTAGGGATGCGAATATCATTCTGTTAAATACCTCGATATTGGTACTAACGCCCACATTCTACTTAAATCACCACAGGAATGATATTTTTTTCTAACATTCTTAAAGAAAATCTTATTAAGAAGCCCCACGTTCAAAGGTTCGGAAACTGAGATTTACGATTCAAAAGACAATTGAGAAATGCTTACTTAACTATTCTAAATTACGCGTGATAGGATTTATTCTGTGTCCTCAGTTTACCATGTCTAAAAATTCGAAAAAGAGTATTTTGCTGTAAAGGAAATCGAAAAATCTTTTTTTATTTGCAGATCCTTCTAGATTCATTTTAATGTAGTATGCTCCATATTTCTACCATTTATTTCCTTTTTATTTGTTGCTTCCCTTCAGAAAAATATTTTGCTGTGACCGTATGGCTCATTAATTCTACACAAATATTTTATACGCTATTATGTCGGTAAGACCATCAGAATGAGAGCAGATAATCATATATGATTACATACTTCATTGAACATGTACTGTATTTCAAATTAATAAACATACAGGTAGGTTCAGTTCTAATTTTGAGCCGTCAGTTTGGAACGTATAGGACTACCAGAGGGGAGAGTTGAAATGAGCTAGTCGAGTATGGTTTCAAAGAGTTTATTTAATCTGCTATAGCCAACACAGGTCTATGATATGAAAAGTAGCTTACATAATTTTATAAATAACCCTGGATACATTGCGAACACAAAGCAGATCCATACACAAATTACCCAACGTGGTGCTCTGTCTTCTTGGGCTTCTTACATTCCTCATCACTTGCTCTTGTCTCTCGTTTTGATTTTCTCCACTTTTGCTTGCATTCATTCTGCGAATTGCGCGGCATTGTCGAAAATGTAAATCCGTTCTCACGAAAACAATTTTCGAAAATTTTAGTTTAAACCAGTACGATATAAACTTTATCTCACCGAGAGCTTAAAACGATACCACGAACAGTCGTTTTGCTCTCATGGCTGTCCAGATAAACCGCGATATTTTCGAAAGCGACACCGGTTCACAAGAAAACAATTTTTAAAATGTTCAGTTCAAGCCAGTGCGAAATGTTCTTCGTATATTTGAATATATCTCGTCGAGAGCTTTAAAGCGATACCACGCACAGTCATGTTGCGAGATAGACTGAGTCAAACGCAGCGGCACCCCAGAATTATTGCATCATCTCCCTCGCGCACAGGGAGCGAGAGGAGAGTAGCGCGCACGATGTATTGCACAGTACGCGAATTGGACACCATGCTGATTACGAATATGCTAACACGATTAGTACGCGGCACATATTTTTAACGCTATAATGATTTCAATTGGGTTCTATTTTTGTCACGGCTGTAACTTGCGCCATGCTATTTGCGGAATTAGACGTAGTTCTACGTTAAAAAAAGAAACGAATTATTAACATACACTGATAGGCCACAGGAGTGTACGTTATGTCATTATGAAAATAATAATGTTATAATACGATAATATTTTTGAACATGGTGTCCCACTCGCTACTGAACCCGGCCGCTCTTTGATAATATTAATCAATGAGGATATTGCAACGAAATTTGAAGTGGACTTACCTCATTTCGTGCGAAATGTAATGACATCACAACATGCGCTGGAGGTGGCCACAATTTGCTTCCAGACGGCATTGAACCCAGCGCTGTCCGCCATCCACCCGGAGTGCTCCTCAGTGGCAGACACATTCCTAAGTGTGGCGCCACTGAGGAGTAGTCCGCCAGCCAGACGGAGTGCCCCTTAGTGGCAGACACATTCCTAAGTGTAGCTCCACTGAGGAGCAGTCCGCCAGCCAGCCGGAGTGCCCCGTACTGGCAGAAACATTCCTAAGTGTGGCGCCACTGTGGAGCAGTCCGCCAGCCAGCCGGAGTGCCCCTTAGTGGCAGAAACATTCCTAAGTGTGGCTCCACTGAGGAGCAGTCCGCCAGCCAGCCGGAGTGTCCCGTAGTGGCATACACATTCTTAAGTGTGGCTCCACTGAGGAGCCGTCCGCCAGCCAGTCGGAGTGCCCCTTAGTGGCAGACACATTCCTAAGTGTAGCTCCACTGAGGAGCAGTCCGCCAGCCAGCCGGAGTGCCCCGTACTGGCAGAAACATTCCTAAGTGTGGCGCCACTGTGGAGCAGTCCGCCAGCCAGCCGGAGTGCCCCTTAGTGGCAGAAACATTCCTAAGTGTGGCTCCACTGAGGAGCAGTCCGCCAGCCAGCCGGAGTGTCCCGTAGTGGCATACACATTCTTAAGTGTGGCTCCACTGAGGAGCCGTCCGCCAGCCAGTCGGAGTGCCCCTTAGTGGCAGACACATTCCTAAGTGTAGCTCCACTGAGGAGCAGTCCGCCAGCCAGCCGGAGTGCCCCGTACTGGCAGAAACATTCCTAAGTGTGGCGGCACTGTGGAGCAGTCCGCCAGCCAGCCGGAGTGCCCCTTAGTGGCAGAAACATTCCTAAGTGTGGCTCCACCGAGGAGCAGTCCGCCAGCCAGCCGGAGTGTCCCGTAGTGGCATACACATTCTTAAGTGTGGCTCCACTGAGGAGCCGTCCGCCAGCCAGTCGGAGTGCTCCTTAGTTGCAGACACATTCCTAAGTGTGTCGTCACTGAGCTGTATCCGGTGCAGAAAAAATTTTTCAAATCGGAGATTTAGAAGCAGAGATATAGGGGGAAACGCAATTTACCGCTACGTCCCTAGCGGAAAATCTATGAATTACTTGAAAATTTTAAAATTATATGAAAAACATGTCACACCGAAAACACTATCCAACAAATAAGGAATTTTTCAAATCGGACTCCTAGAAGTAGAGATATTGACAAAAATAAGATATACGTCTACGCCCCCTGGCGGAGAAACTGTGGGATATTTTAGGAAGAAAATACTCCAAAAATGTTTATCGGTGTGAGTGGCATCATTCCACGAAATAATTTTTTCAATCGATATTTTAGAAGCTCAGATTTTATGGCAAATACATCACAAGCAAAAATTAACACCTACGCTTCCTGGTGGCCAAAGTATTCTTTACCAAAAATTAGAAACTATATGCAAAAGATTTTCCATTAGGAGATGTATCCGCTGAAGAAAAAAATTTTCAAATCGGAGTTTTAGGAGAAGAGTTATCGGAAACAATGTAATTTACTTTTACGCCCCCTAGCGAAAAGTCTATGCGTAAATTGAAAAAGTAACTATATCTAAAATACTCTTCGACATAAATGGAATCGAAAGATAAAAGAATTTTATCAATCGGATGATTAGAAGCAAATATGTGGATTGAAACGTAATTTTGAATTCGACATCATCAGCATTTACGCCCCTAGCGGCAAAATTATATATCGTAAAAAAAAAAACGAAATGAAAGATCATCATTCGCATATTTCAAGCTTTCGAATGCAAAACGAATTTTTCAAATCGGACTAACAGTTGCAGAGATACCGTGGGTACAGACTGACGGACGGACGGACGTACAAACCGATAACAGAAGCACGATCTTTTTTTACACAAGACGTACTGAAAAAGAAGAGAACCTGAAACGCTTCGTTAACATGCGCTTTTGTGCCTACTAGGTGGGTTGTCGTCAGGGGAAGCAATATATATGAATATTTGTGATTGATATTTGCGTAGATTAGTAGTAGGCACGCATTGTATTTCATGTTTTTACACCTTTATATAGGATGATTTTATTTTTTTATATGTAGTACAGGAAGTTTAAAGCGGCGGTCAACAGTTTTTTCCATCGTTACATACCTTTTTTTTTTTTTTTGGTTAGAAAAAAAAAAAGCGGAAGCGTTTATCTATGCGTGATTACTATTGTTCACATTATATGTGTCACGTCGCCATTTTTAAATTGCGGCGCGACATTTTTAAATGGCTGTGCGCACTTATAATATAAACAACTTGCACTGCCAGAGATGTATTGATATCAAAGGATAAATTAATGATCGTTTTTCATCTGCTGGGACTAAAAAAGTTGATACACGTTCGTTACATAGCGAATAGATCCGCGGATGGCTTAGCGGTTAGCGAGTCAGACTGTCAGTGGAGGGTCCCCAGGTTCAATCCCGGGTAACTCTTCCAGAGATAATGTGATTTGCTGATAATCGCTGAATACCCTCAGTCCATCGGACGATTACGTTAAATGACGGCCTGCGGGTTAGACCCCCCCCCCCAGGTTATTGGGTATCCTTTCCTAATCCCCCTGACTTTCTCTCACCCCTCTATGAACAACATCGTATTTGTACGGTGGCGCCATCTACTGTGCTCTCTCTCTCACTTACAAACTGTTCTGTCAAAGTCGCTAGACTTGCTCTCACTCCTTCCGTTACTGTGCCCTGCCCAAAAGGCGAACCCACTGTAGGTGGTTTGGGCCCAAACCTTCTCTGTGGACGGAAGTCGTACATGAAAATACCTGGCTGTTTTTCACAAGATGTCTAACATATCGAATAATCTGTCAGACAGTTTGATAAAAATGTACTTTCGCCCCATATCAGAAAAGTAAGAATTGAACTGATCCTAGTCTAACCAATGCCGTTGAGTCCGGCACACAACTACGCTATAAATTTTAGTCTTCTTCTAAATTAGAAAGTGTCGACACGCTTTAACCCCTGTAGAGAAACTTCAGCGTTTCTGAAACATCGATATCACCGAACTACGCAACGTAATTAATAAAAAATACTTGTGATAAACACAGATTTAGCGCTGATGATATCATAAACACTTTGTATTCCTATGATGATTAGGGTAAACAATCGGCCGACAACTCTTGCACGCCACGTAGCGAGCTGTGACATTAACGATGCATTTTTCTAACTGTTAACTTTATGGGCAGCTGTATCACCTGATTATCATAGACCGTGGTTTGGACTAAGATCCCTTGGTCCAGTGTGTTGGAATTTAACTCTAAGGCCTATAATAACATTCTCGACAATTCTGTGCTACCAAAATTATGGCAGCAGTTTTGTGAAGACCCTTTCCTTTACCAACAGTATAAAGCTCTCGTCTACAAAGCTAGGTCCGTTCAGGAATGGTTAATCATATGGGTGTGGAAGAACTTGACTGGCCAGCATTGACCCATGGCCGTCCAAGAAACACAAGAACATACTATGAGAGAGATGAGTTCCCTCCGTTTGTGACGTCACTCTCATGATACACTGGCTGATACGTCGGTGTAGGGTTTTATGGCACAAACGACAGCGTTGGAAACCAATAGGTAGCCTTGGTTTCCAGGTGGCGTCACTGAAAGAGAGAACTCATCTCTTTAATGTCACGGCCCTGTATTTTATAGACGGCCTTAGTCGGTGACGTGTTTGGCGTCACACACGACAGTGTTGAAAACCAATCCGAAGCCTTGGTTTCCAGGTGACGTCACTAAAAGAGAGAATGTCACGGCCTTGTATTTGATAGAGGGCCTTATTCGGTGACGTGTTTGACGTCACACACGACAGCGTCGGAAACCAATCGGAAGCCTTGGTTTCCAGGCGACGTCACTGAAAGAGCAAACTCATCTCCAGTGTCATGGCACCGCCACGGTGGCGCAGTGGTCTAAGCGATATAGCTTCGAATTATTCGTCCGAAAGGGGTGCGGGTTCGAATCCCGGTGCGGCATGAATGTTGTTTTTGCCTTACGGCACTGGCTCTCTCCCTTCCCTGGAACCGCTGGCCCTAAATTAGGGACAGGCGACTGCTTATAGCCCATTGAGTTCCTCACTGTGGTCGTTAAGTCTGCAATCAAATAATAATGATATTGTCGTGGCCATGTGTTTTTTAGACGACCTTGACTAAGCCCCATTTCAATTCCATGGAACACGTTTGGGATGAATTAAACGCTGACTGCAGGCAATACCGAACAGCTCGACACCGTTAACCAACCTGACTATCGGTATTGTGGCAGAATGGAAGGCGATTTCCGTCTCAAGGTAAAAAAAAAAAATGCAATGGAAACCCTTTGCTGCAGAGTGGAAACTGTTATAACAGGAAAGAATGAATTAATTCGATATCGATTCCTTCCTTATTTCAGGGAATGTTTGGATAGAGAAATGCCCCGATACCTTTGAGCAAATAGTGTAGTTGATCAGCGCATTTCTCCTAATGATTTTTATTTAATGATTCGACAGTAAAATTAAAATGAATTCTAAGTAGGCTTGGTACTGAATAGCTTTTCGAAATTATTAGTTTTCCACATATGACTCTATTATGAACTGTTGTACATGCACAGAAAATGACATATTAACATTGTTTTAAATGAAGTGTCTTCAACCTTGAATGCAGTAAAACAAACACATTAGTCATCTTTTTTTAAACGAAGAACAGCACTGTGGAAAATTATCATTACTAACTTGGTAATATTGTAAGCAACGAGTTTCTCTCTTCATTATAAATAAGTAACTAATTATCAGAAGCACTTCAATTAGTCCTTAAAAAAATCTTTTTGAAAATATGAATACAAAAGAGGCTTTGTTGAATCTGATGAAGAAGGAATCTCAGTTCTATTGCGCAGATTTTCTTAACTTAATTGATATGAGATCAGCGTAAGTGTCTTATAATTTTTGGGCGAATTAATGAAATTATAATTAGCATTCAAAGATTTTCACTAAGTCTCCATACAAAAAGAAAGTTCCATATATACACTGAAGTGCCAGAAAAACTGGTTCAGACGAGCTTATGCAAAATACATAGCAACGTCCCCTATGCGCGTACTCGGTTGCGTCCGCAAGTGCGTATATAAAGCGATAGACATCCTTGCTACCTGTCAGAGCTGTTTTCGGCATGAGAATGACAAGTTATAACGATTTAAGCGATTTTCAACGCGGTGTCATAGTTGGCGCTCGTGAGATGGGCCATAGTATTTCGGAGGTAGAAACGGAGTTCGGATTTTCACGGACGATCATTACAAGGGTGTACTGTGACTACAAGAATTCCGGCAAAACCTCCAACCTACGATACCAGTGTGGCCGTAAAAAGACATAGGGTGAACGTGACCATCGTTGGCTGTCAAGAATCGTTTCACGCGATAGGCGTGGAACACTGTCGCAGGCATAATCGGAATTCGATGCTGGAGCCTCAACAAGCATCAGCGTCCGGACTGTGCAACGTACCCTGCACGATATGGGCTTTGGAAGCCGACGCCCAACTCGAGTCCCCTTGATGGGTGCACGACACAGAGCTATGCGCCTCGCTTGGGCACGGCAACACCGCCACTGGACACTTGATGACTGGAAATAAGTAGCCTAATCTGACAAGTCGCGTTTCCAATTGTATCGGGCAGATGGAAGGATTCGTGTGTGGCGCAAACCCCATGAAGCCAAGGATCCCGCCTGTCAACAGGGAACTGTACCGGCTGGTAGGGGGTCCGTAATGGTATGAAGTGTGTTTAGCTGGACTTCACTGGGACCCCTGGTACGTCTACAAACGTCTGTGACCGGCCAACGCTATGTGCGCATCCCTTCTCACGAGGTACACCCGTTCATGTCCTGCATTCATGCTGATGGGTTGGGCCTGTTCCAACAGCACAATGCACCAGCACACAAGTGTCGGGACGCCACATTATGGTTAGAGGAGCATTCATCTGGGTTTGGGGTGTTGCCATCCCATCCAAGTCCCCAGATCTGATAGCGACAGAACACATTTGGGATGCCATGCAACGCGCTATCGAACACAGGAATCCGAGAACTCGGAATACACCCGAATTGTGGAACGCTCTGCAAGAATTATGGTGTGCATTGCCTACAGCATATTTCCAGAAGCTAGTGGGGTCCATGCCACGTCGTAATTCTGCAGTCCTGCCCTCCCGTGGGGGACCTACCAAGTATTAGACTGGTGTACCAGTTTTTTCTGGCACTTCAGTATATAAATATATATATGCAGTATATATATGGATCAGTGAAAAGCTAACAGGAAGACAAAGGAATATCGAACATTTTTATTTTAAACCATAAATAGATTTCTGTGAATTTATTTTACTTTCTGTTTTAAAAATGTGTAAAGAATTAGGTTTCATGGTTTAGAGGAGCTTGTGAATAACATTTATAGTGGTAGACCAATAAATAGTGTCAATGAATGAAATGCCAGATTACGCCATAGTACAATACAAATTTGGAAGATGAGGATACTCGAGCGTTACCGGGAGAAGCGGATACGTTTTCCACTTCAGGCCGACAAAATTTTCAAGTTCTTTAATATTATCTGACTTAACATCCATGTCTTATTTACACCAATAAACAGCTTCTCATCTTCCAAATTCGCGTTCATGAAATAGTGTGTTGATAGGGTTCAGACAATACAAAAAAAAAAAAAAAAAAGAAGAAGGTGTACATGTAAAAGATGCAGCAGCAGGATGGATATGTTTTGCATCTACAATCTTAAGTAATATACACTATCTACCAACAAGTAATTGGACACCCCTGCAATCGACGATATCTGAGGTCCTGATACACGTCACGGCCGCCGCCGTTAAATATCGTGTGGGAAACATCACCGCATCCAGTTGCATGCAAGATGCCACGCAGTTCGGAGCTCTCTGATTTCGAGAAAGGTGTAATCTTCGGGTATCACAGAAATGGCCGATCCGTACGTGACATATCCAGGGAGTTGAAGTACCCAAAATAGACAGTGGCCTACGTGATTGGCAAGTGGAAGATGAGAGGTGACTGTCGGAATGTGCCCCGACCCGGCAGACCCACAAAACTGGGAGTTAGAGACCGACGGGTGCTGGCCAGAGAAATTCGGAAGAACAGCACCAAATCCATGGGCCACATCTGCAAGGAGTTTCAACAGGCCTCCGGGAGTGTTCATTCGATGAATACCATCCGTAAAGGAGCCCATCTGCTCGGTTATCATGGACGTACTGCCGCCCACAAGCCTCTGATCAACAAGTCCAATAGCGCTCTTTGGCTAACGTGGTGCAAAGAACGTCGACAGTGGACGGTTGAAGAGTGGAAAAAGATTCTCTGGAGCGATGAATCAAGGTTCACCCTCTACCGTTTGGATGGAAGGGTCTGGGTTTGGCGTCTGCCTGGAGAACGCCTCCTGCCGGAATGTATTGTGCCAACTGTGAAGTTCGGCAGCGGTGGAATTATGCTATGGGGTGTTTCTCCTGGTATGGCACGGGACCCTTGGTCGCAATTCCTGGTAGACTCAACGCCGAGACCTACTACACCATTTTGGATGACCATGCGCTTCCTACGTTGTGGCAGTTTTACGGGGTGGACCAATGTTACTTTTAGGATGACAATGCCACCTGTCATGTTGCGAGGTCCACCATGGCTTGGTATGGTGACAATGGGGTTAATCGAATGGACTGACCTGCGCAGATTCCGAAGCTTAACCTTATCGAGCACCTCTGGGACGAGTTGGATCGTCGACTTAAGGGGTACCCGCACCATCCGAAATCGGTGAAGGAACTGACCTGTCTTCTCCAAGCCGAGTGGAAGAAAATACCGCAAGCGGTCGTACAACGCCAGGTTGAGAGTATGCCCCGGAGGATCGCAGCTGTAATCGCCGCTCGTGGAGGCTCCACAAACTATTGAAGGTGAATAAACTTCGTTTTCCTTTGCTATCACAGGTGTCCAATTACTTGTTGGTAGATAGTGTATATACTCTAAAATATTTTCACGTTTATGCAAAATGTAGTACCGAAAAATAATTCATTTTGATAAAATAACATTTAATTCAAAATATGTTTTGCACAGATTGGTAGACTAAATCCCTTTACGAGATTTTACGTTTTTTTACGGTGCTTTTTTTTTTTTTTTTTCTGCAGCGACATATATTCTACTTTTCTATTTCTACCCTTCTCCGATATTACATTTCTGAGTATGCCGCATGTAACTTTGATATTTGCAGTTCCAGGAAAATGCTACAATGTCACTCCTAGGAAACTCAAAGCCTCAGTCTTCCTTCAGGTCAAAAGAAGCTGGTTACCATCATCAATAACGCGGATACAGATAACAGTTGAAACGGGATTATTGGAGCGGCTGTGGTACCGGTAACAAGCTGAACTTCGAGACCCCTTCTGATGCTTCCTTTTCAAAGTAGTGTCTACCAGAGGTGTAGTTAAATCAAGCCGTGCCCAAGTGTGGAAGTCCTTTGGCGTTGAGTTAGCCTCATAATGAACTCTGTCTCGACCTGATGATTCCGTCGCAAAATTAAATGAAATTCCCGTCGCTAAGCGAAATGGATTCAACGAAGCATTTAGCTGATGTAATTAATATCCGCTATATGGCTTCGAAGTCCTTTACGGACAATACAAGCCCTTTCAGAAGGCACTGATTTAATTAAATGGAAAGCTACTCAACTTTTTTACCTTAAAAGTAAACCTTTTACCAAAGGAACATATCTTAATTCATTTCAACATCTGATATTCCTTTCTTAACACAAAAACTTTGGCTATATGTGAAATATGAGGCAAAAATGCTATTAATTTACTGTAATTGCCGAGTGATTTCCGCTGATTCTGCATGAAGAGTGAACAAAGTGCACAAGGAAGTCTAGAAAGATAAGAAAGAGCTTTGGAAGACAAGATATTTTAAAACAATAAGTAGAACCAAAACATGCTGCATTCGTTATTATGAAGAAAAAAAGAACGGTTTATAACTTACGGTATAAATATTAGGAAATGATAACATAGAAAGGGAGAACGTTCGTATAATTGGGATGTAATGCATTTCTCCGGTGACCACTTCACCGAAAATTATTTTTATCGAAATATTCACTTCACCGAAATATCATTTTACCGAATTGTTCATCTCACTGACGGATAATGTTAGCGTATGGTCCCATTCATTGAAGGGTTAGGTTAGTTCAGCTGAAGTTTCAGTTTACTGAATTGTTCAATTCACCGACAGGTCTTGTTGTTGATCGACCCAATTAACCAAGCGGTTACTTCACTTAACTGTTCTCTTCGCCGATTGATTAATATCATCGAGAGTCATGTTATCGAATTGTTACTTTCTTCTGGAAGTGTTACTTTACCTAAAGAGTCATTTTACCGAATTGTTAATTTCACTGTCAGGTCATGTTATTGAACGGTTCATTTTATCGAAGTGTTACTTCACCTAAAGGTTTATTTTACTGATTTGTCAATTTATCCGACAAGTCATGTTTATCGAACAATTCCTTTCAGGTGGAAGTGTTACTTTACCTAAAGGCTCATTTTGCCAAATTGTTATTTTCACCATGTTATTGAACTAATCATTTGATAAAAGGATAATTTCGCCTAAAGGTTCAGTTTACCGATTTGTTGATTTCACTAATACATCATGTTATCGAAATATTCCTTTCTTGCTGAAGTTTTACTTCACCTAAAAGTTCATTTTTTTATTGCAGGTTTAACGACCACGGTGAGCAACTCAGTGTGCTATAAGCAGTCGCCCGTACCTAATTTAGGGTCACTGGTTATAGGGAAGGGACTCCGCCGAAAGACAAACACAACATCCATGCCTCACCGGGATTCAAACCCGGAGCCATCTCGGACGAATGATCAGAATCCATCGCTTAGACCACTGCACCACCGGGGCGGCAAGGTTCATTTTACCGATTTGTTAATTTAGCCGACAAGTCATGTAATCGAACTATTCGTTTCATGTGGAAGTGTTACTTTACTTAAAGGTTCATTTTACCTTCCAGCACCTTATTCAGTCACTACCAGACCGTTTAGCTGCTGTCCGCGCTGCACACGGTGGTTACTCTGGATATTTGCTGGTGGTCACAATAATGTGACTCGACCTTGCACTAATTAATAACTAATTACAGTTGAATCTCTATTTAAGGAAATCCAATCGTTCCACTTAAAAACTTCTTCATAAAGAAAATTCGTTAAACAGAAATGAGCATAAACTGTTAAAACTTAAACAGATAAAATGAAAAAGACGGTAAAATGTCATTAGAAAGTAAATTAAACTTTTGAGTAGAAACTTTTCGTAAATGAGTTTAAATCTTTTTTATACACATATTCGTAGAAGTAGAATACATTGTCTGAATATACAAATTAATTAATAGAAGAAAACGAAGACTAAAGCTTACCTTTCCTCTTCATTATCCTAATAACGTATGCACTTATTTTAAATTATAAAAAAATCCGTAATTATGCTATGTACAGATTTCTTATAAAAAAATTTTTATCATAATAAGTTTCATATTTTGGTAAACATCGGAACATTTCATATGGAATATTTTCTTGAAACTGCAATCCTCGTCGAATCGTATAGAATGTTGTAACCTTTCTTCATGTGAAGTTTTTAATAGCCTCCTGATCATCATCTCAATCACTCACTGTAGTTTCTTCACTACATTTTATAACACTGCTAACGGCTATAAAATATAGCTACATCTTTTTTTCGTCATCCCCTTATCAAAATCATCTAAAAGTTTCACTGTATCAGCAAGATACAACCATTTTCTTTTCACCATTTTGAGTGAAAAAACACAGGCCAGTCAAGCGTACTGATTGAATGAGAATGAATACATAACTTCTACAGAGTCAGCCGACACCTGATACAACCAGTTTTACCCTTTGGAATACACTTTCTATGCTGGACATTTTAACCATATTTGGAAAAAGAGTTGATTTGTACAGTCTCCATAGTTACCTCTCATTGCTGTTCCCCTTTTAACAAGACTACTGGCGCCTCACAGAACCAAAGATTTCAAGATAGGGAATTAAGAATGCTTTGTTCTTATCTGCGTGCTAAAAAATTGTAAAGCAAATCTCCATGGATACGCACAGTATCCATGGATATGTACAGTCTCCATAGATACGTACAATCTGCATGGATACGTACAGTCTCCATGGATACGACACATTGCAGTCACCATGGATACAGTTTCCATGTAGGGAATTAAGAATCTTTTGAACACACACACACAAAATGGTAATTTTAGTTGAAAAACATTCATTATATCGAAATTGGCTTTTGTAATATGGAAAGTCTCCATGGATACGACTCAATGCAGTCTCCATGGATACAGTCTTCATGTAAGGGATTAAGAATATTTTGAACACACACAAAATGGTAATTTTAGTTGAAAAACCTTCGAGATATTGAAATTTGTTTTCGCAATATGGAGTCTCCATGGATATGTACAGTCTCCATGGATACAGTCTCCGTGCAGGGAATTAAGAATCCTTTGAACACACACACAAAATGGTAATTGTAGTTGAAAAATCTTCCAGATATCGAAATTGGTTTTCGTAATATGGAGAGTCTCCATGGATACGTACGGTCTCCATGGATACGACTTATTGCAGACTCCATGAATACAGTCTCCATGTAGGAAATTAAGAATCTTTTGAACACACACACACACACACACACACACACGCGCGCGCGCGCGCGCGCAAAATGGTAATTGTAGTTGAAAAATCTTCGAGATATCGAAATTGGTTTTCGTAATATGGAGAGTCTCCATGGATACGACTCATTACATACTCCATGGATACAGTGTCCACATAGGAAATTAAGAATCTTTTGAACACACACACACACACACACACACACACACACACACAAAATGGTAATTTTAGTTGAAAAATCTTCGTTGTATCGAAATTGTTTTTCTTACTTTATTACATGTATTACTTTACATGTAAATGTCGTTCAAAGTCAAGATTCTGCGGAAAATCTCGTTAAATAGAAGATTTCGTTAAATGGAAGTTTGGTATCTTAAGAAACGTTGAAACCTAACCGTCTAAGCACTATACACACTAAAAATCACGATGAAAATAAAACTTTAATTACAGATAAAATACATTGACAAACCTAAGATCTTTTGGGTCCCGCCAGCAAGTACCCATCTTCAGACTAAGGAGACGACCACAAGGCCAAGGCAGCTTATAAACACAGTAGCAAACAAAATGAATGACGCATAGTTAATACTCACGTACTGTACAGCGCATGCCCAACCGAAACACAAGGCGCAACATCGTAGAGAAGAAATAGGAACAATTTATGAGCAAGGTTTTCCATGGTTGAGGAACAGTCCTTGGTAGTTCATTGTTACCACAGGAACCAGAATATTTCTCGATGAAAAAGCGTTCTGTGAGTCCGTAATATTTTAGAAAACGCTCGGAAATACAGCTGATATTTGCCACAGAACAAAGGTAAATACTTATGTAATAGACAAATGTTCATCCCCAGAGAGCTTTAAGTGCCGTGGAGTTGCTGCAGCTGAACGTATATAACGGAGTTTCCTACAGTCTCTCCTATTAGGAATAGCTGCAAAACTTTTAAAAGGAACTGCGAATCATATTTAAAATATCATCATATTGTTTTCAGAATGCATTTTTCGTGATGTGTGTGTGTGTGTGAGTTTTAGTGTGAAAATGAAAAGTAACTTCTTTAGTTACACATTACGAGGAGATGTTGATAAGTTTTCGGCCTCATCAAGAAGAAAGTGGCATGCAACTTACAGACTATTCCACATATTCACCCCGAAGTTCAACACACTTGGCACAGCCTGATAAGTTCTTGGCCTCACCAAGACGGAAATGGGCTTGAGCCATGCAACTTACAAACTAATCCACATATTCACCCCGAAGTTCAACACACTTGGCACAGCTTGATAAGTTCTCGGCCTCACCAAGAAGAAAATAGGCTAGAGCCATGAAACTTAAACACTATTCCACATATTCACCCCGAAGTTCAACACACTAGGCACAGCCTGATAAGTTCTCGGCCTCACCAAGAAGAAAATGGGTTAGAGCCATGAAACTTATAGACTATTCCACATATTTATCCCGAAGTGCAGCACACTTGGCACAGCCTAATAAGTTCTCGGCCTCACCAAGAAGGAAATGAGCTAGAGCCATGAAACTTACAGACTATTCCACATATTTACCCCGAAGTTCAACACACTTGGCACAGCCTGATACGTTCTCGGCCCCACCAAGAAGGAAATGGGCTAGAGCCATGAACCTACAGATTATTCCACATAATCCCCCGAATTTCAACACACTTGGCACAGCTTGATAAGTTCTCGGCCTCACCAAGAAAAAAATGGGCTAGTGACATGAAACTTACAGACTATTCCACATATTCACCCTGAAGTTCAACACACTTGGCATAACCTGATACGTTCTCGGCCTCACAAAGAAGGAAATGGGCTAGAGCCATGAAACGTACAGACTATTCCACATATTTACTCCGAAGTACAACACTCTTGGCATAGCCTGATAAGTTTTCGGCCTCACCAAGAAGGAAATGGGCTAGAGCCATGAAACTTACAGACTATTCCACATAATCACCCCGAATTTCAACACACTTGGCACAGCCTGATAAGTTCTCGGCCTCACCAAGAAGGAAATGGGCTAGAGCCATGAAACTTAAAGACTATTCCACATGTTCACCCCGAAGTTCAACACATTTAGCACAGCGTTTCTGGAGTTTCTCTAACCCTTCCAAAAAATTCTGAATGCTGGTCACTCAAATATTTTTCTGCTGCTGATATCACATCCGAAAAATGCTTCCTTTGCAACTTTTTTTAAGGTTTGGGAACAGGAAATAGTCCTATGAAGCAAGACCTGGTGAGTAGGGTTGATGGTCTATGCACTTAAACCACAGATCCCTCAAGACATCCATTTTCTTTCCAGCCATGTGAGCCGGCGCATTGTTCTGCAAAAAGATAACACCTTTCCGCAGCTTTCCTCGCCTTTTTTCCTTCAACTAACACTTTAGTCGGCACAACAAGTTGGAATAGTAGTCAGAATATATTGTTTGGCCCTTCGGGGGTAGTCAGTTAGTAAGACGCCTTCCGAATCCCAAGAAACTGTTGTCATGACCTTTGTATCTTGAATTTCTGTGGCCGCAGAGAACCTCAGTGCCGCCACTGCAGTGACTGTTGTTTTGTCTCTTAGTCATAGTGATGTAACCACGTGTCGTCAACAGTGACAAGTCGCTGCTAATAATTATCACTAGATCGCTCAAAATGCTGCAAAACCGATTTGGAAGTGCCCACTCGTTTTCGTTTCTCATCGGCGTTCAAACATCTGAGCACCCACTTCGATGACATCTGAATATCCAAGTTCTCATGAATTATAAACACAACACGTTTCCCTGGTTATCTGCTGTGTCTCAGCTGTTGTTTTAACCGAGATTCGCCGATCTGACAAAATCAAGTCCTGAACGCGATCAACAATTTCGGATGTTGTCACTGTTAAAGGCCTCCCAGATCTTGCTGCATTTTCGGCCTCAAAGTCTCCACGCTGAAAGTTGCCACACCTTTTCTTCACAGTGGAATATGAAGGGCACTTGTCATTTAATGTTTGCGTCATAGACTCACAGATTTCCTTTCACAGTTTTCTTTCACAGGAACAGAAATTTCATGACAGCGCGGAGTTCCACATTCGAAAATTCAACACTTTGCATTGACACGATTCAGCTCAGTATGTCAAACATCTGCAAAAAAAAAAAAAAAGAGAGAGAGAGCTATTAGTCTTAAAATAGGCACTTTACAATACAAAAGAACACAGTTTTCAGTTACAGTGACAAAATAATTCCACAATTACAGGAAGTAGGTTTTGCCGATAACTTTTCATCATCCCCTCGTATTAATGTACAATACTTGTCATAAACGCAGCCCAGTCTCACTATTGTGACCACTTCCTACTATTGACGTCAACAGCGTGTAGCCAGTGAAAGAAGGCACGTGTCCTGAGCTGGCTTAGATTGTATAAAAGGTGTCCTGTAGGCATTCTGAAAACATATCACTAGTTGCTGTCATGGATAAATAGAGCGATTTATCAGATTTGCAAAAACGGATGATTATTGGCTTTCGGAACAAGGGTGGCATATATTTCTGAAACAGCTTAGTTTGTGAACAGTTCGCGTGCTGCTGTGGTTGAAGGGTATCGTAATTGGAGAAATACCACCATGGCGAATAAGCAACGTGTACACTGCGGAGCACCACGTGCCATTGATGTGAGAGGTGAGCATTGGCTTCGAAGGTGCGTGAGGGCCAATCGACACACTACAGTGAAGAAACTCACTGGCCAACTGAACCAGGGGGCTACCCGAAGTATGTCCAAAACGACATTTCAGCGAACCCTGTAGCGCATGGGGCTCCAATGCAGACGGTTGGTCACTGCACCTTTGGTAACGAAGGTGCATCGGCAGAAAATGTTTACATTTGCACTGCAGTATCGGAATTGAACCTCCTATGATTGATAATTGATTGCCTTCTCCGATGAGTCACGCTTTCTGCTTCATAGAACGGATGAACGTTGGCGTATAAGGACAGAAACATTGGAGAACAAACACTCTTCAACCATTGCTGGCAAAACAAAAGCTGGTAGGAGCAGCATTATGGTCTGGGAAATGTTTTCGTGGCATTCTATGAGTCCACTGATACCTGTGGAAGGCACTATGGACCGACTTCGTTATGAATCCACCCTTGCAGACCACGTACACCCATATATGCTGATTATCTTCCCTGGGGCGAATGGGATCTTCCAGCACGACAATGCCACGGGTCACACAGCTAGAAATGTCCGAGAGTGGTTAGAACAGCACGATGAAGACTTCATAATACTTCTTTGGCCTTCTAATTCCCCAGATTTCAACCCAATCAAGCATATGTTGAACCACCTCGATCGTGTTGTTCGCTCTATGGATCCTTCACCTCCAGTAGCTGTCAGATGCAGTGCAGTCAGCATGGCTCCACATACCTGTTAAAACCTTCCAGCTCCTTATTGTGTCTCTCCCAGCGCGTCAAGCTGCTGTCCGCGCTGCACACGGTGGTTACTCTGGATATTAGCTGGTGGTCACAATAATGTGACTTGACCGTGTATATTCTAAATTTAAGCACCTGATTACGGTACGTACTTCACTCCGTGTAGCTTGGTACGCCAAATACTCTCACTGCGTCTTATCGCAACGCGGGCAGTCGTGTACGTCGTACGACCTTGAGAGAGGCCACTAGCTGAAGCCGGCCAACTACACTGTACACAGAAATCCAGGAACTGATTGGCTATTGTCAAGGACAGACCTGCTGCCATCCTCTACACGTGCCTTCGTGCCATTCAACGGTAAACTGTGTTACAGTGAAAACAGAACGGGATGCAGCAATAAATAGTCCTCACTATGTGCATACATTGAAGAAGTTAAAGGAAGCTATCAGAAGGAAAAGACGGGAAATTCCACTTCATAGTGTTGCTTTACATCATGATGATGGAGGTCCCCACACCTCAATAGAGACTTCACAGGCTGTTGCGAAAATGAGGTGGACGGTGATGCTCCAACCGCTCTACAGTCTTGATTTGGCTCCATCAGAAGTTCTCCAGTTTGCCCCTTGGGAAAAAACCCCATCGTGAGGAACGTTTCGACGATGTGACCGACGTTAAACTGGCTGAGAACTTATCGGTGAAACGACAACCTCAGGAATGTTTCCAAAATGGAATGTGTTTGAAGAAGGCGGAAATGTATAGAAACTGACGAATAATAATTTGAATACGCTAGCATTATTAACATTATGTCCAAATATTCTGCCACCAAGTTTCACAATTTTGCTGCCACAAGTAAAATTTTTATGAAGGACGAGGCATTACTTTCAGGATGCCCTTTTTATATGGAAGCATGCTGCAGTGACTTGGAAGAGCCTGGCTCATGATAGAAAGTTGCGGAAAATACTTGGGGAGATCTTCATCCAGCAGTGGAATATGTCCATTTGATGATGATGATGATTGTACAAATAATCATAGAAAATTATCTGAAGATCAATACAAATAGATTATATATATATACACCGCCGAGTCACATTATTTTGACCACTAGCTATTATCCAGAAAAACCGTCATGTGCAGCGCTGACAGCAGACCGACGGGGTGGGAGTGACTCAATAAGGTGCTGGAAGGTGTTCACCGGTACGTGGAGCCATGCTGACTGCAGTACATCTGACAGCTGCTGGAGAGTGCGTGGTGGAGGATCCATAGAGCAGACAACACGATCGAGGTGGTCCCACAGATGCTCAATAAGGCTTTAGTCTGGGGAATTCGGGGCCGTTGAGGTCTCCATCGTGCTCTTCCAACAACTCTTAAACATTTCTAGTTTTGTGGCTCGTCGCATTGTCGTTCTGGAAGATCCCATCCCCTCAGGGAAAAAAATCAGCATGTATGGGTGTACGTGGTCTGCAAGGATGGATTCATAATACATTCGGTCACTGGTTCCTCCCACAGGTATCAGTGGACACAGAGAATGCCAGGAAAACATTCCCCAGACAATGATGCTGCCCGCACCAGCTTGTGTTCTGCCAGCAATGGTTGAACAGTGTTTGTTTTCTGATTTTTATCGCCTTGTACGACAACGTCCATCCTTTCGTTAAATAAAACACGTGACTCATCGGAGAAGGCCAATCAGCGGAGGTCCAATTCCGATACTGCCTTGCAAATGTAAGCCTTTTCTGCCGATGCACCTTCTGTAGAATAGGTGCAGTGACCATCTGTCTGCATCGCAGCCCCATACGTAAGAGCGTTCGCTGAACTGTCGTTTTTAGACACCCTTCTGGTAGCCTCCCGGTTCATTCGGCCAGTGAGTTGTTCCACTCTAGCGTGTCGATCGGCCCTCAAGTACCTTCAAAGCCGACGTTCACCTCTCACATCAACGTCACATGGTGCTCAGCAATTTCCACGTCGCTTATTCGCAATGGGGTAATTTTTCCAATTATGATTCACTTTAACCACTGCAGCACCCGCACAGTTCACAAACTGCGCTGTTTCAGATATATGGCCACCCTTTGTCTAAAATCTGATAATCATCCCTTTTTGTAAATCTGATAAATCGCTCTATTTATTAATGGCAACAACGAGTGATATGGTTTCAGACTGCCTACAGCATACCTTATATACACTCCAAGCCAGCTCACGACACGTGCCTTCTTTCATTGGCTACGCGCTATTGACGTCAAAAGTAGAAGATGGTCACAATAATGTGACTTGACTGTGTAAATTAAATATGACTACTGCAAAGAATTAGTTTAAAACAGTAGGTAAGGATAAATAATCAATAATCATATCAGTCATCAGTATTTTAAATTGTAAAATAAAGCACAAAAATAACTAGCAGTTTTGAAGTACGAGGAAAATAAAGGGAAAGGTTAACAACAAACTGTCGTAAAACAACCTGTTTTTTACAGCCTTCTTTTGGTATGACTATGTATTTAATTGCTGAGAAACTCACAAGTCATCGTAAAGTATAAAAGCATTCATAAAGTAAAGTATAAAAACATTCATATTACCATTGTGGTTTTTTTGACGTTATGGAATGTGAGTGTATATCTCCTTTTTTAAAACTCTGGCAACCTAATGATGGGTTATAGAGGTTTTAAGTAAGAGGGCTTTAACGTTTTATGAGCACAAAGGTAATAATGCGAGAATTTTACCATGAGAAAATAAAAAATAAATTCTGGACTCGAAAGTCAAGTTTCACGACAACAAACGAACGCCAATGATTACAGAAGTACGCTGTTAAAAGGGCTATATTTGAGAAATCGATATGAGATATCCCAGAATGGGGAAAACATTTTGATGAGATTTATCGCTAAGAAACGAAAGCAATATTTTTAGTTCGATGTAGCGTTATGCGTGTTAAAAAAAACATATTGTTGCTATCATGCGTTAAAAGGATTTTTAAAGGCAGTGTGGAAGAAAAACGAAAGGGGAGAGATTATCAGCCAAAAAAGAAAGATCCTATGTTAGACTGCAGTTTCCTGAAAAAGTTAAATGCAAACGGAATTGGGGAGGCGGTACTTTTTTGTGAAGGAAAGCATGAAATCAATTACTGATGGCAACGATGCGCTGGTCTTTGTTTTCTATGATTTATGTTTTCCCGAGTTCTCAATCAGATTTTATTTTGTGTCAGACAGGAAACATCATCACGCATAAGCAGTTTAGTGACGAATCCAAAGCTTTCTTACTTACACTCACAGTTAAAATTGTACGCTTATTTCATGATTCAGAAATACACTGATAAGCTTTTACATTATGGCCATCTACCCAATCAGCTGTAGGACCCCCTTTAGCCCGCAAAACAGCGGACACTTGCCGAGGAATCGATACGATGAGCTAGCGATAGGTATCCTGGGGTATCTGGTACCATTATTTCAACAGCAGGTACTCTACATTCCGTACATTTCTGGGTTATGGTGATTTAGCGCGAACTCGTTTTGCAAGTCGAACCACAAATGATCGATTGGGTTCATCCTAGGTAAATTTGGAGGTCAGGGCATTAACAGAAAGTTACCAGCATGTTGCTCGAACCACTCCTTGACGATTCTGGCAGTGTGGCATGGCGCATTATCTTGTTGATAATGGCCATCGCCAGCAGGAAACACAGTTGCCATGAATAGGTGAGCTTGGTCCGCAACGATGTTCAGGTATCTGACAGCTGTCAGGGATTGTGCAATTGGGATAATGGGGCCTAAAGTGTCCCACGAAAACGTCCCTCACAGCATAACACCGCCGCCGCCGGCCTGTTTGCGCCCAACAGTGCATCCAGGTGCCATAGCCTCCGTTAGTAATCGGCGTATGCGCACTCGGCCGTCAACGTGACACACCAGAAATCTTGATCCGTCAGACCAGGCCACTTTCTTCCAAGAATCCACCGACCAATCTCGATGATCTTGGACCCATTTCATGCGTTGTTGGCGATGACGTGCAATGAGCACGGGAACACGGCTGGATCTTCGGCTACGCAGGCCGATTTGCACAAGGCTGCGATGAACTGTGTGCTGTGACACATTGCCCTGATTCCACTGTTGCAGCTGCGGGTGATATTTCGCCCTGTGGCTTTGCGGTCGCTGTGAACAATCTCCTCTCCTTCTGGCATCAGTGAGATCCGGACGACAAACGACTGGACGACGGTTCGTCATTATTGCACCATTTTTGATACGTACTCAATACAGCGGCAGGTGAACAACCCACAAGCCGCGCAGTTTCGAGATCGTAGTTCGCAGGCGCCGTGCCATCACAATTTGTTCTTTATCAAACTCCGATAAATCAGCAGCTTTTCCCATTCTGACACCCAGCACTCTACTAACAGAAAGCCGGTCCTCGCGTTGTATATATACTGCTCTGTGAACTTCATCTTCGGCACCGTTCGGTCTCCAGACGCGTTCATTTCTCTAGGCTAGGGGTAGACATAATGGAATGGCTCTTCGGTGTATTTCGGTATTAAAAACATTTATGAATGGCGTTCCACAATTTTCTTCCGAGAAATACACAGTCGAGTCACATTATTGTAAACACCTCCTACTGTTGACGTCAACAGCGCATAGCCAATGAAAGAAGGCACGTGTCGTGAGCTGGCTTGGATGGTATATAAGGTGTGCTATAAGCAATCTGAAAACATTTCATCCGTTGCTGTGATGGATAAAAGGAGCGATTTATCTGATTTGCAAAAGAGGGATGATTATCGGCTTTCGACCCAAGGGTGGCAGTAGTACTGTATTTCCGAAACAGCAGTATTTGTGAACTGTTCGCGCGCTGCTGTGGTTAAAGTGTGTCGTGATTGGAGAAATCGGGCCATTGCGAATAAGCAACGTGGAAACTGAGGAGCACCACGTGCCATTCATGTGAGAGGAGAACGTCGGCCTCGAAGGTTTGTGTGGACCGATCGTCAAGCTACAGTGGAACAACTCACTGCCCGAATGAACCAGGAATCTACCAAAAGTGTGTCTAAAATGACAGTTCAGCGAACCTTGTTGCGTATGGCGCTCCGATGTAGACGGATGGTCACTGCACCTATGCTAACGAAGGTGCATCGTCAAAAAAGGCTTACATTTGCATGGTAGTATCGGAATTTGACGTCCGCTGTTTCGCAAAGGATTGCCTTCTCCGATGAGTCACGATTTCTGCTTCATCAAACAGATGGACGTTGAATAAGGCGATAAACATCGGAGAACAAACACTCTTCAACCACTGCTAGTAGAATACAAGCTGGTGGGGGCAGTGTTATGGTCTGGGAAATATTTTCTTGGCATTCTCTGGGTCAACTCCTACCTGTGGAAAGAACTAATGACCGAATTCGTTATGAATACATCCTTGCAGACCACGTTCACCCATATATGCTGATTGTCTTTCCTAGGGCGGATGAGATCTTCCAGCACGACAATGCGACATCTCGCACATCTAGAAATGTCTGAGAGTGGTTGGAAAAGCACAATGAAGACTTCAAAATACTTCCCCTCTCCTTAATTCCGAATATTTCGTTCAATCGATTTCTTGCATATACACTGACGGAAAAAAAATCCCAACACCAAGAAGGGGTTGTGTTAGATAAACGACAGTTGGTAGGCGGTGAGAGTACATCTGTAAGATGACTTCTATGCAAATTTCGCGCTCGGCGCATACGTGTGGCGCTAGTAGCACCCCTCGGAACATGCAAAGCAGGTTTGCTGTAAATACGCGCTGTAACGTTCGTGAGCGTTAGTTATCGTTGAGATTCGACGTGCGGTGTTGATGTTAGTCAAGAATTCGTTTAAGAAGACGAAGAAGCCATTATCAACAGCTCACGGAGTTTGAACGAGGTCGTGTAATAAGGCTACGAGAAGGTGGATTTTCTTTCCGCAATATTGCAGAACGACTTGGCAGGAATGTAGCCACTGTGCATGATTGTTGGCAGCGGTGGTCAAGGGAAGGTACTGCCTCAAGAAGACCGGATTCCGACCGGCCACGTGGCATTACTGAGAGGGAGGACCGCCGTGTACGGCGTATGGCCGTGGCGCATCGTACCGCGTCTGCGGCAGGAATTCGAGCTGGTTGCCACCACAGTGACACAACGAACTGTTACAAATCGGTTACTTGAAGGACAGCTCCGAGCCAGACGCCCTGTAGCGTGCATTCCACTTACTCCAAACCACTGCCGTTTGCAACGTCAGTGGTGTCAAGCTAGAGCTCATTGGAGGACGGAGTGGAGATCTGTTGTGTTTTCTGATGAAAGTCGGTTCTGCCTGGGTGCCAGTGATGGCCGTGTGTTGGTTAGAAGGAGGCCAGGTGAGCACCTGCAACTAACCTGTCTGCGGCCGAGACACACTGGACCTACACCTGGAATTATGGTCTGGGGAGCAATTTCATATGACAGCAGGAGCACTCTCGTGGTTATCTCACGCACCCTGACGGCACAGTTGTACTTCGGTCTGGTGATTCAACCTGTTGTGCGGCCATACATGAACAGCAATCCAGGGGGTGTTTTCCAACAGGATAACGCTCGCCCGCATACCGCTGTTGTAACCCAACATTCTCTACAGAGTGTCGACATGTTGCCGTGGCCTGCTAGATCACCAGATCTTTCACCAATCGAGCACGTATGGGACATCATTGGACGACAGCTCCAGTGTCACCCCCAACCAGCATTAACCGTCCCTGTATTGACCGACCAAGTGCAACAGGCATGGAACTACATCCCACAAACTGACTTCCAGCACCTGTACGACACAATGCATGAACGTTTGCATGCTTGCATTTAACATTCTGGCGGTTCCACCGGTTATTAATGTACTAGCATTTCACATTTAAAATGGCTCTTCTCGCGCTTACAATAAGCTGTGATCTTGAAACCTTAATCGATTAAATATGTTTCCCATACAAATGTATTGCCACCAATTCATTCCTCTAAAACTATTTTTTCGTGGTGTTGGGATTTTTTTTCCCGTCAGTGTAGGTCAATGGTACTCATTGGTCGAACTGTGTGATAAATATAAGCGCACGCATTATTCTTTCTACTGTTTTCCTGTGCACAGAAAAGCTTTCTGGTAATTGTTTAGATGCTGGTCATTTGATATGTCTTGGTTGATATCCTCTTCAGAAACCTTTGATGGACGTCCAGAACGTGGCTGAACTCTGCAGCTTCTGTCTCCTTCGCAGAATTTCCGGAACCAACGGCGAAATGTGCTTTCGTCTACAGCATCCTCGCCGAACAGCTCACAAATGTCGCGGCATGCGCAGACTGCATTCTTGACTTTATCGAACTCATAAGGCAAACAATGCCTAATGTGATCCTTATTGCTTGACATGTGATCTGTTTACGAATGACATGAATCTGCGTATTTGGCACCGTTTTATAGCCCACTCCTCGAAGCATTTTGGCCATGATACGCACCATCTGTTATTGCACTTGTTACTTAAATTTTCTTGTCTTGGCTTTTGCATCATGAAAATCGGGTAGGATTTCGCTCGCACCTAATATAAGGCTTTTAATGCACACTCGTAAATGAAATTTTCGAATTTAAGTATTTACAAAGAGAAACTCATTTATCCATCCTGCTGCCACCGTAAAGCTTTTCTGTTCATCGAAGTCAAATGATATCGTCTTTTTTCGTTTAACCCTTTCTGTCCTGTTGGTACTTAAGAGTTGGTCTTTTTGTCTGTACGTACTGAACATATCATCACTGCCGGACGGAACGTTTAAGTACCGATATGAGGAAGGTTTTACTTAGGTTACCAAATGGTTCGGCATGCAACCTTGCCTCGTTCCCGTACAAAATCGTTTATAATGGATGCGTGCATGTGTCGACGGACATACTGGAATCTGAGTAGTGCCCGTAAGTTTGTTTTTGTGTATGGTGCGGTGTATTGCGGATTCATGGTCTAGGAATTTAGGGTTCGATTGTATACACTTAGGTAAGTCATCTGAATGATACATTTTGGTCTGTTATTTTATAATACGTTTTGTGACACTAATGAAACTCTCTGGTGTTTAGAAGTAGCACCAGGACATAGCCAAGCATACCGACAAATTATACATGATTGCAAATACATGCCTATATATATACGAGGACAACTAAAGAAGATGTGACTTCCAAAGTGGAATATATAGAGCTATGCAAGACAGCACGAAAAAGTATCACTGAAGACGTAAGGAAATTCAACTGTGAGCTAGTGAGGAAAGCAATTGAAAACAACCAAAGCCTAAAGATAGCAAAGGGACATCTCAGTAACGGAAGAAAACAGATTATGGCTCTGAGAAAAGAAAATGGTTCTATAACAAGAAATAGAGGCGAAATTTTGACAAGAGTGAAAGATTTCTACTCCAAATTATATGAAAGGGATGATACATGTACTCCAGACATCATGAAAGGTACCAGAGTTCTTCCAGTCCTCCCAGCAGAAGTTGCTCATGCAATCAAGAACATGAAGCGGGGGAAAGCTCCAGGAGAAGATGGAATTACTATAGACATCATACAAGAAGCAAGTGGAGAAATTGAAACGGTACTCGCCCAAATTTTCACTCGATGCCTTAATGAAGGGAAGATTCCTGAGGATTGGAACAATGCTACAATGATCCTGCTACATAAAAAAGGTGACATTGAGGATCTCAGGAACTACAGACCTATCAGCCTCCTATCAGTAGTTTATAAAATCTTCACTAAAGTTCTTTCACACCGCTTGAAGGTAACACTGGACATGGCTCAACCGAGAGAACAAGCTGGATTCAGGAGTGGCTACAGCACAATAGATCATATCCATGTACTGAGAGAACTAATTGAAAGAGCGAGGGAATATGAACTTCCATTGTGCATGGCTTTTATCGATTATGAAAAAGCCTTTGATTCGGTGAAACCATCAGCAGTTACCACGGCTCTGAAATCCTGCGGTATTGAAGATGCATACATTAATATTATTAATAACATCTATGAAAATGCAAGTGCAAAGATTCGGCTGTTTGAAAATACAACACACATAAAAATTGGAAAGGGAGTGAGACAAGGTGACACCATATCTCCGAAGCTCTTTAATGCCACATTGGAAAATGTCTTTCAATCACTGAACTGGGAAAACAAAGGGATAAAGATTAATGGAGATTATCTAACCCACCTTCGTTTTGCTGATGACGTAGTCATTTTTGCAACTACCCCATCAGAGCTGCAGAGTATGATCCAGGAACTTGCTGACAAGAGTAAAGAAGTGGGATTAAAAATGAACTTTCAGAAGACAAAAGTGATGTTCAATGCTTTTACAAGAAATGAAGATTTATCGATTGATGGAGAAAAACTGGAGATAACAGATACGTATGTTTATCTTGGACAGCAGATATCAAGTGAGGGTCACATTGATGAAGAAATTAATCGGCGTACAAAACTTGCCTGGAGAGCTTTTGGAAGAAACAGCATAATTTTCAAGAGCAATATGCCATTATGTCTTAAAAGAAAAGTGTTTGATCAATGCATCCTTCCAGTGCTTACGTATGGTGCAGAGACGTGGACCTTAACTAAAAGAGACATACAAAGGCTGCAGACAACTCAAAGAAGCATGGAGAGGTGCATGCTTGGTATAACCAGGAGAGATAAGAAGAGGAACTCGTGGATCCGAAAAATGACGAGAGTGGAAGACATCATGATCAGAGTTAAATCCCTGAAATGGCAATGGGCTGGACATACTGCCAGAAGGACGGATCATCGATGGACAGCCGAAATTTTAGATTGGATTCCAAGGGACAGGAAAAGACCCAGAAGAAGACCACATGGGAGATGGGTGGATGAAATTCGAAAGTATGCAGGGGTGACATGGAGGAGACTGGCACAAGACAGACCGTTGTGGAGGAAACTTGGGGAGACCTTCGTCCAGCAGTGGATTGATAATGGTTGACAATGATGATGATGATGATATATACGATGTGAATGTGGTTTTTCCCGTGACTTCAAGTATACCATTTATTCGAGGAAGTGGATGTTAGGTAATGAAATAGAGGAAGTTCGTCTCGTGGAATTTCCGTCAGATACAGACACACCAGATGAAGACAGCAGTTCAGAAGACGATGTCAGTCCTCATCCTGCTATTCCTGCCGACACTCCTGGACCATCGGGTGTTTTGCAAGAGCAAATGGCCCCAGAAGAAAGCGGCACTTCAGAAGATGATGAGTCACAACTGACGCGGAAGTGGAAAATTGTGACAAAGCAGGGTGTACTGCTACATTTCACTCGTAAGAAGGGCGTTGTGCAGCCACATTTTATTGGTTATGATTCACCTACTGACGTCTTTCTAACTGTTTTGGGGAACTCATTGTTGGAACATGTGGTCCTTCAAAGTAATCTGTACCTTTAACAAAAACAAAAGAAACAAAATCTTTGTGTCTACAGGAACTCCAGGCGTTTCTAGGTTTACAATTCTTGTTTGGGTACCATCGTCTCCCGCAAATGAAGCAAAATTGGTCCGGTGACTATGACCTAGGAGGTCAAATCTTTCCACTGACCAGAAACAGATTCTTCGAAATCCTTTCCACTCTTCATACATGTATAAACGACAACAGTGCTGTTCCTACTACCAATAAAGACAAGCTATAAAAAATCACGCCAATGATTTCTAAACTGAACAGGAATTTTCGGAAGCTGAAACTCCCAGACCAAATACAGTGTATTGCTGATAGTATGGTTTTGTTCAATGGACGCTCCTCAATAAAGCAAGATAATACAATGAAACCGATCAAGAGAGGTTATAAGCTGTTGTGTCGCGCGGATATGAGTGGGTACATTAACGAATTTCAAGTTTATCAGGGAAAATATGAAGATAATCGGATGCCCACATTTGGATTAGGTGGTCATGTTGTTGAAACGTTCACTCTATCACTCAAAGGTGGAAATTATGTTGTCATGATGGATAACTACTTTAGTTCAGTGGAGCTTTTTGAATACTTGAAACTCCATAACGTCATTGCATGAGGCACTGTGCCCCGAACCGAAAAGGGCTTTCTAAGATGAAAGATTACAAAGAGCTAAAAAGAGGTGATATTGATTTGAAAGCTACGAATCGTGGCATATCATTCCACAAATGGAAGGACAACAGATCAGTTGCCAACTTTTCATGGTTCAGAAACAACAACTGTGTCACGCCGTGAAAAAGATGGTACACGCATTGAAGTTCCAGCTCCAACAATTGTAAAGGACTACAACTCCCACAAGGGTGAGGTTGACAAAGCTGATATGTTACGTGCCCTGTATGACAGAGACAGAAATGCGAGGAAATGGTGGCATCGTCTGTTCTTTGCTCTACTTGAGATTACTGCTGTAAATGCATTCGCCATTTACAAAGAATTGAACAGCCAGATTACATATTTGGATTTCAAGGGAGCTGTCACGCAAGGTCTCATAACTTTAGGCACCAGCGCTCCGAAGAAACGTGGACGACATATCCAGGCAGGATCTCCTCTCCAGGGTCAAACGAAACGCAGAAAACAAACTTTCTCTGTGCCAAAATATGTTAGTCTGTAGAATCTAGGATCGCATTGGCCCAAATTTGTTTCTAACAGGGGAAGATGCGAAATGTGTTCACTAAAGAAAATACAATCTAAACCGCATTCCAAGTGTGTTTGCTCTAAGGTCTTTCTTTGTTGTAATGAGAAAGTGAATTGTTTTTTAGAATTCCACTCTAAGCAAAATAAATAATAAGATATCATTTCTGATTTTCTTTTCCCTACGGTCCTAATGGTATTTCTGCGTAACACTAGTCAAAACACTATGACATATTATATAATTCACTCTATGAAAGTAAAAACCGTTATTACAGCTCTAAAGCTATGTGCCAAACCATAAGTTTCCAAAAATTCACAGCCTCAATTAATTCAGGACTGAAAGAGTTAAATAGTGCCACTGAGTTTAAAGCTTAAATTATGGAAAGAGATGTTATTTTTACTAAAAATTGTCGGATGTTTAAAATTCAAAGAGATTTTCCAGAATAAAGTATGACCCAATCTTTCGTATCCGGAATTTTCAGCTCACTCTTTTCACCCCCAGATGAAATTCAGCATCACTGAATCATAAACTATAGATTAATATAGTGCAGAATATGGATTATTATAGTACGCCCGAGTTCTGCCCTTGAGCCAACTTTCGAGCCCCTGAGATGCGATCTTCCTGCTGTCGCGCTTTTAATAGCCAGCAGTGTAATGCTCAAAATAAATAGTTTGCTTACGCGCAACAATCAATTTATTTTGAGAAACATGAAGAAGTTCTCCAACACTATCACAGGTCAAATTTGAATGAAAATGGGCAATATCCGCGTAGATGATGAAAACTAGATTTAAGGTTTTTAGAATAAAAACTGGGTTCCATTAAATTTATTTCTTAAAAACCATGAGGTATTGGAATCAAAATATATCAGTCTTTCTTCTTTCCACAGGTGAATACTGAATCTCAGTTGGCTACATTTCTGCCATTTGGACTGCTGTTGGGTCACGTGAACAGCGCTATTAACCCTTTGTTATACTGTTGGGTTAATCAACGGTTTCGAAAAAGTGTTGCTTCCATTTTCCGACGTGTCCGACACAGAGACTCCTTCTGGGAGCGGAAAGATTTATTTCAGGTTAGTACCTTTTCTAATGCCACTAATTAGCTGTGATATACATATATATGCTGAAATTTCATATCTTATACAGCACAAAACGTTTTAGATATGTATCAATAGTGTTACATTCTCACATTTTCGTTACACCTTCAGAGAAACTGTTTCTTACAATTACGTTTCAGCAACATCTACCTTTGTACATTACGGTTACCTTAACAATAGCATTTACCGGTACTACTGTTTTATAGTTTCCATTGTACATAATTGCTAGCTTAATGTTACATTCCGGCGACATTTAAGATTTTTGATTTGACAACGGCGTGGATGCGCATGCGCATTTATGCATTTCACCGAAGCACTCTCGTAGTCGTATTTCCACGTGCTGCTGGGATATTCTTTAGTGATACTGCCGTACTCGAGTTAGCTAGTTAGTTGATTTAATATTTTCAATATCACATCTTTTTGCTAGTGTGAAACACCAAGTGATAAATGTACTTTCACCAAGAGTTCACCGTTGCAAAATAACACATTTTAAATAATGTGTGACTTAGTTTTTAGAGGTCGCAGCCACTTCACTTAAGAAAACTTTAAGCTTTTTCAGTTCATATGGTATAGACTATACTTTTGTATTTATTCCTATCTCACAGTTACACCATGAACTTCTAAAGACCATTAAAATCCTTTTACGGATACAATTTTTTACAATATCTTATTTTTCTGTTAACCGCAACATAGTTTAGTATACTGACAAAACACCCACAATTTAATTGGTTTTTGGAAACACTTTGTCTACGCTATGTTACCAAGTACAGTAAAATTTCACATACTCTACTGTAACGATATCTATTACTGAAAAATAGTTAAAATTTAGTTATATACATACAGTTTCCTTGCAAAGTACTAAGGCTTCCGAGTATCGTAGCTCCCATTCTATTCTATACGTTCCACGTATTGATACCTTTTAAAGTCTGGGCTTGTTCTTTCTTGTAAGCAATGTTGTATCATTGCTGTTTTTTCTTCTTGCTTTTCTCAATTATTTTTGTGCTGGTTAATTCTTTTCTTAAGCCTGTTCTTGGTACCACCATAATAACATTTCTGTGGATCTGTTTCTATTTTTGGTTTTATTGGTATTTCGTAAACACCTGCCTTTTCCATTAGCGGTGTTTTTTGCTGAGTGCTGCATACTAATTTATCTAATGTTATTAGTGATGTTCCTATTCCTTTTTTATACTTTTTAATAGTCTTATTTATGTTTTGGCTGGCATCTTGTAAGTATGGAAACGATCCTAAATATTGTATTTTTTTCCTTTTTGTTGTCTTTGTTCTGTTTTTTATGTCAACAAATTTCTTTATTACGCTATTAATTACTTTATCAGGATATCCATATGTTCTAGCTATATTTCTAATCCATGCTATTTCGTCTTGTTAGTATCTTTTATTACTGGTATGAGTAAATGCGCATTTTATTAAATTTTTTAATGCATTCATCTTTTGCATTACTGGATGATAGGAGTCATATGATATTACAATTGGTACATATGATGTTTTTCGAAATACTCTATATTGAAAACATTCCTGTGTTTTTATAACATTTACATCCAAAAATATAATTGTGTTTTCATGTTCCATTTCTAAAGTTAGATTTATCGTGGGATAAATCTCCGTAAATCGGTGTTTACGAAATACCAATAAAACCAAAAATAGAAACAGATCGTCATAAATGTTATTATGGTAGTACCAAGAACAGGCTTAAGAAAATAATTAACCAGCACAAAAATAATTGGCAAAAGCAAGAAGAAAAAACAGCAATGATACAGCATTGCTTACATGAAAGAACAAGCCCAGATATTGAAAATGTATCAATACGTTGAACGTAAAGAACAGAATGGGAGCTACGATACTCAGAAGCTGTAATGATTGAGAAGAATAAAGATATAGCAATGAACCACATATTTTACCAGAAGTGTGGAAAACACTAATAAAAACAGAAGCTCACTATAAGAAGAGAGAAAGAAAAAGATGTAGCAGTCAAAACACAGATGGCGACACTGTTGTAAAAGTTAGGTAAGAAGACGGACTACACGACGAAATACCCCACATGCCAAGTCAGGAGTCCCCGTGCATTTTGTCAAAATACAGCACAGGTTCAATGTGCTATTAGCCGCCCCGGTGGCGCAGTAGTCTAAGGCGCTGGCCTCTGATCATTCGTCTGTAAGGGGTCCGGGTTCGAATCCCGGTCAGGCATGGGTGTTGTGTTTGTCTTACGGCACTGGCTCTCTCCCTTCCCTGGAACCAGTGACCCTAAATTAGGGACGGGCGACTGCTTATAGCCCATTAAGTTGCTCACGGTGGTCGTTAAACCTCCAATCAAAAAAAAAAAAATGTGCTATTAGAAACGACAAATGTGCGTCAGAAGATTAATGTTCGAAAAACGTTAACGAGTACATACATTGTTGGAGAGTTTCGACTACATTGCTCGGGGGACTTTTGTGCTATACATAAATTTTAAATTGACAATAATATACAACGTTATATGTGTAATTTGGATAGTGCTCATTTTGTCTCACTCAAGGATTGTATGAATACACATGGTGTGAGTGAACATAGAATTGTGCGATGTTTTTCAGCTGCATGTGCAAATAGAAACTGAGTAACGAAGGACAAGTACATGACAAGAGTGTGGTGAGATTTCCTGAGGACTTTGCAAGAAAACTGTATGTATATAACTAAATTTTAACTATTTTTCAGTAATAGATATCATTACAGTAGAGTATGTGAATTTTTACTGTACTTGGAAACATAGCATAGACAAAGTGTTACCAAAAACCAATTACTTTGTAGGTGTTTTGTCAGTGTACTAAACTATGTGCAGTTTAACAGAAATATAAGATATTGTAAAAAATTGTATCATTAAAAGGATTTTAAATGTCTTTAGAAGTCCATGGTGTAACTGTGAGATAGGAATAAATACAAACGTATAGTCTATTATATATGAAACGAAAATTTTTTGAAGTGGCTGGGATCTCCATAAACTGGGTCACACATTATTCAAAATTTGTTATTTTGCAACGGGGAACTCTTGGTGAAAGTACATGCATCGCTTGGTGTTTCACACTAGCAAACAGATGTGATATCGATAATATGCAAAGTGTGATTTATGAGAGATTATAACTCACAAGATTATAATTTCAGACATTTGATAATTTAGTATTTCATCCTTTTTTTTGTGATTCAAGATCATCTGAAAGTAAGTAATTGTTTTGATTAGTATAATTTTTAAATTCTAAAAAAACATTTTATAAAATCTAAGTAGATGCCTGCGTTGTTGTATTAGTATTCTATACCAGCATTTTTTTTTTTTACTTGAAGCTGAGAAATTTCATATTGGTAGGTATTAAGAGAAATGACGAATTCCAATTTCTTTCATTTTTTCGCTAAAATATAGTCTATTCCACATGTACAATAGAATTTCGATACCCTCATTTGGGACCGATTTTTATTTCTTTTGTTATCAATATATAAACGGGGCCACTGTTCCCAACGGACAGCGCGGACTGCGATGAACCTGTGAAAACGTAAACAACTCGTAATACGACCATTGTTGCTTTTGAAACAGCTGTCGAGTGTAATATTTTTTATTGTGATTTTCCAAAGTTTATTTAAACTTAATGTTCAACGTAGTTAATACGTAACAATAATATGATGATGTCACAAAATATCTTTCAAATACATAATAGTAATGTAACGAAGTTACAAATATCTTTCAAATACGTAACAGTAACATGAAGGTGGTATGCTGAAGTTACAAAGACCTTTCACTGTAACGTGTCGCTTATGTTTCAAAGTTTTGTAACGCTTGCGGACATTTTGACGTAACCGTAAGGCTTCTGAAACATTACTGTTACATCGTGCAACGTATCTGAGAAGTGTCAATGTTTCAGTGCTAGGTAATTGTAACATATACGAAATATTCTGTGCTGTGGGGGATCGTTTCAAATGTGATAAATGATGGTCCATCTCCAAATGCTTACGATTCAGAAGTAGCAATTCATTAAGTATTCACTGAAGCGCCAAAAGTCATGGAACAGTACAACGGAACTTTTTAACCGGAGCTGCCGTTGTATAAATGCTTCGACACATGCCACTTTTTTTATCAGTTGCAAGGTTCAACCTTGTGAGTCAGGTTGAACAATCGCCAGTTGAATTATGGCAAGCCCACGAGGCATGATAGTGTCAGCCATAAGGATAGGACATTCAATTTTCGAAGTTGGGCGATCATTCAACATTCCTCAATCCACGGTGTCTCGTGTGTGTACCAAGAATAGCTCACAGCGCCTCACCTATGTTCGTGAACACCGAAACTGGACACTGGAAGACCGGCAACACATGGCGTGTTCCGATGAGTCACGCTACCAGTTGTTAGGAGCTGGTGGTAAAGTTCGGGTGTGATACAGACCCCATGAGGTTATGGACCCAAGCTGTCAACAATGCACTGCACTGTGAAAGATGGTGGTGTTTCCATCCATGTGTGAGGTGTCTTTACGTGGCATGGCTTTGGTCTTCTGGTCAGTGTAAACACGTCATTAACCGATAATCGCTTGGTTGCTCTCCTGGGTAACAATTTGAAGCCCGCCATGGACCTCATGTACCTCAAGAACGATGGGATTTTCCAGGTGGACAATGCACCATGTCACCGGGTCCAAGTTGTCCAAAATTGGTTCAAGGAACATGCTGGACAGTTCCGATGGATGGTGTGGACGCCACGTTCGTCCAACATGAACCCAACAGAGCACTTGTGGGTCGTGGTAAAAAGGTCCATTTGCACCTTCATCCCTCCAGAAGTCTTCCGGCCACTTGTGGAATCGATGCTACGTCGAGTTGCTGCTCCTCGCCGGGCTAATGGGGGTCCTACACGACACTTGTTTCGTATCCCGTGGCTTTTGGCGTTTCAGTGTAAACTACGAATAACGTCTGGGCTGTACGTGGAAGCAAAGGCAGAAAACTCTTAACGAATGTCATTATGTCTTGAAGATGCTCCTTGCCGCCCTGCTTGGTAGTGGTCTATGCGCGGGCTTCTGACCATTCGTCCGAGATCGGTAAGTGCTCGAATACTGATGACTCATGGATGGTGTATTTGTCTTACGGTACTGGTTCGCCACCCCCACGTCTCTCCCAGGAACCAGTGGCTCCAAATTAGGAATGTGCTACTGCTTATAGCTCATTGAGTTACTGACTCGGGTCGCTAAACCACCAAATAAAAATCACCCTTATTGAGGGTTTTTGACGCAGGAATACGCCTGACTTCGCGGATAGTATGGGGCTAATTACGGTGGACCTACTGTGACAAAAATAGGTCCCGATTGAAATCATTATAGGGTTAAAAGTACGTCCCGCACAATAACCGTGTTAGCATATTCTTAAAACAACATGGGGTCCAATTCGCGTACTGCGTAATACAGGGTACGCGCGACGCTCCCCTCGGTTTCTGTGCGTGGGGAAGATGATGTATCATTTCTGAGTGCGCCGCCGCATTTGACTCAGCCTATCTCAGCAACAGTGAGCGCAACACGATTGTGCGCGATATCGTTTTAAAGCTCTGGACGGTATCTATTTAAATATACCAAGAATATTTCGCAGTGGTTTCAAGTGAACGTTAAAAAAAATTGCTTTATTTTGAACCGGTGAACTCATTCGAAAATGTCGCGGTTTATCTGGACATCAGGGATTACAAAAAGACTGTTCATGCTGCATAGTATCGCTTTAAAGCTCTTGACGAGATCTATCCAAATACACTGGCGGAAAGTGAAAAAAGAACACCAAGAAGGAGACGGCTGATACCAACGAAATTTATACAGCATAATAACGGAATACAGAAGATAACGTGATCAAAACATTATGGCAAAATACAGCTGTATTTGTTGCTAAACTGAAAATTACATTTCCATGTAACATTGTTAGTACGAGGTTGAACCGCCATGAACTGCCTCACACTGTGCAATTTTGGCATGGAGTCTGTCGTACAGATGTTGGATGTAAGTTTGGGGTATTGAGTTCCAAGCATCCTCAACCTGGACGCGTAATTCGGGGATCGTCGTGGCTGGCCGAGGAGACCGGATAAGTCGTTGTCCCATAAAATCCCACACGTGCTCGATGGGAGACAAATCCGGTTAACATGTAGGCCATGGAAGTTATCTCACACCCTGAAGTGCATGTTGCGTTGCACTTGCCGTGTGTGGGCGTTCGTTATCTTTATGGAAAACACCACGATGGACCAACCTAACAAATGGCACAGCAACAGGATCAATGGTGTTGTTGATGTAGGAGGTGCTGTTTAACGTACCCGGTACAAACACTAGTTGTGTACGGGAGTAATAGCTGATCGCTCCCCACACCAGGAGACCAGGTGCAGACCCTGTGTGTCGCTGGCGGATGCAAGAAGGGTGGAGACGCTCCCCTGTGCGTCTGCGAACACGCATACGGCAATCGGAGGCTCCCAAGCAGAATCTGCTTTCATCGCTGAACACGACAAATCGCCATTGCGTTCTCCAGTGCAGACGTTGGCGACACCACTGCAGCCGTTCCTGACGGTGGGCTGGAAGCAGAGGCACACGTGTACGTAGTCCTGCATCCAGTAGACTGTTGCGGATTGTTCGCACAGGCACCTCAGGTGCAAAGGCAGCTCAGATTTGCGTCGCATTGGATGTGCTGCTTGACAACGCAGCTCTCCCTATGAGTCGATCGGTCCGTTCATCAGTCCGTCTGTGACTCCCGGTTCCACGTCTTCTCGTGTGGGAATGTTCCTTGGACCATCTACGCCACCATCGTACCACCCCCGATACTTCCCGTCCAATTCGCTCCGCAATACGACGATACGACCACCCGGCCTCGCGGAGTCCGACTAGACGACCTCGCTCAAAGTCCGATAACTGCTGAAATCGTACACGTCTTCCATGTCCAGGCATTGCAGCTTCTTTAGGGTCTTCGCACGTGTCCGTACGCCGACGACTGATTGCATTCACTTCGCCGTACTCCTTAAATACAACCGACGATAATTTGCGTATTATGCCGTGCTGTGGCGTAAGCGCTCACCGGTTGGTCCCGACATTAACATCACACCTACGTAAACTCGACCCCATTAACATATGTAAATTTCATGATCGTCCGCCAATTCCTTCTTGGTGTTCTTTTTTCAATTTCCGGCAGTGTATGTAAAACAACATATCGTAGTGGTTTAAACTAAAATTTATAAAAATTGTGTTCGCGTGAACGGGTTAACATTTTTGGCAATGCCGTGGAATTCGCAGAATGGGCGCAAGTAAAAGTGGAGAAAATCAAAACGAGAGGAAATGGCAAGTTTTGAGGATTGTAAGAAGGAACAGAAAGTACCACACTGGGTAAATCGTACATCGATCGTCTCTGTGTTCGCAGTGTATCCAGTATTATTTGTAAACATTATGTGAGCTACTTTTCATATCATAGACCTGTGTTGGCTATTGCAAATCCTGTGTTGGCTACATAGCAAATTAAATAAACGCTTTTTAAACCATACTCGACTTAATCTCATTACACTATCTCCGTACTGCGAGCACTCCAAACTGACGGCACAACCAGAACTGAGCCTACCTGTATTTTGTTTTCTGCTGTTGTTGTTAATTTGGCTCAGGGTTTCGCTGCTGTATTCTGTAGACAGTCGTTAAGTCGTCGTTGGTGGCTGTACGTTGCACGACGCCAGTGGTGCCGCATGAGAACTTTTCTCACACTATGTTTTTCTACAGTTTCAAGTAGTCTACTCAAAAATAGCACTTCAGAATTCTTTCTCTGCAAGAAATACGTATAGTTAATATATATATATAGTTACTTAAAATAGTATAACTATATTATTAATCCGAATTTCTTGGTGTAAAATACAAATCAAGGTTTCCAAGATTTCGCACATCAACCAGATGGCTTTCTCAAGGAAGGTAGACAGCAAACTGCAAACTGAATAATAGAACGCTTCAACAATTTGAATGCGGTGACTTGACTTGACATAAACGAGCAGACGCTTAGTAATTATTCATCCAAAGACTCGAGGTGTCATGCTCGTTAACACGCGGAATCATAGAAGAAAACGAAATGCATTCATTATTTGAAGAACTGGTTCCAAACTCGTGGCAACTCCAGCGAGAGGCTGTCATTGCATGATTTACTGTTGGTGATGATCTCTAAAGTTTCGCGAATGCCGGTAGATTTTGGGTTGGAGTAGGAGGCTAATTTCTTTACGTCATCCCACATAGGAGTAGCGGACTTGAGCCGGACCTCTCTGGATAGGGCTGTTGTCTTTTTACAGTTCTTTATGTCCCTTTTATGCTCGTTGATTCTAGTTCCGAACGAACGCTTAGTCATTCCAATGTAGTATCGCTTGGAGCCGTCCGGATATTGTAAAGGGATGGCATAAACACCTGCCTCATTAAAAAGCGTGGACTTGTTAGAGTTTCCCTGTAGCATGGCATATAAAGATGTCGGAGATCTGATGCCAGCACCAAGGTTCGTTTTCTTGAGCGCGTTCTTGAGCTGATAAGAAACAATTGGTATGTATGTAATTGAGCCCAGGTAGCGTAGTTGCGGCGTAGAAAAATTAGTATGACTGGTTCTGAATTTCTCGACATAGCTATGTACCAGGTCCGGGGTGTATCCTGCGTCAGTGGCCAATTCGGTTACGTTCTTTAATTCACGTTGTCTGGAAAGAGCATCGGAAGATACTGCAACGGCTCTTCTTATTCGAGAACGGAAGAAAGTTGTCTTGTAACTAGCAGGGCAGCATGAGCTGCGGAGCATCAAATTGGGGACGGATGTGGGTTTATAGTAGACTTGGGTACGAAGGCGATTTTCAGGCATCTTGCTCAGTAATACATCCAGATAAGGCAAGGCACCATTGTGTTCGAGCTCCATAGTGAAATTGATCGTGGAGTGAATATCATTCATTTTATTTAGGGAAAATCGGCAGAGTTTGATTTCCGTGTGGTCATATGAAGAATACATCGTCCGCATATCTCAGCCAGGTAGTAGGCCTTGGGGTGATGTTGGAGAATATATATACTGTTCGATTGGGCGAAGTATTGCTTCCGCGAGAATGGCCGAAAGAGAGGATCCCATCGGGGCGCCATTAATCTGTTTGTAAATTTTTCCTTGGAAACTGAAGTAGCTGGAACTTGTGACTAAGTCCATTAACTTAAAGATGTTGAGGCAAAACTCCTGCGAATGAAGTGGTGTATAGTTCCTCGTTATTATTTATCATTTATTATTTTTATAGTTACTAATCAAATTGGGAGGAAAACGCACTCATATCATTGCGTTGTCCATAAAAATACGAAGCAAGAACACCAGTCAGGGGTCACTTCATGTGAGAAACTCTCACGTGCCTCAAACGCCAGTGGTCGTTTGATGAGAGAAATGCTCACATACAGCACGCGGGAGCAATGGGTAGACTAATTAAAAGGTCAAAGATGCGTCAGTCCTTATCAGAACGATAACAGATTGTAGAAAAGATTCTAAAAGTCGGCAAGAGCAGAGTTGATGCCCTCGGGGTTACTCTAAACAAATGGTGGTCTTTATACACAGTCGAGTCACATTATCGTGACAACCTCCTATTTTTGACGTCAACAACACGTAGTCAATGAAAGAAGGCACGTGTCGTGTGCTGGTTTGGAGGGAATATAAGATGTGGTGCAGGCACTCTGTAAACATATCACTCGTTACTGTAATGGATAAAACGAGAGATTTATCAGATTTACAAAAAGGGATGATAATCTGCTCTCGGGACAAGGGTGGCAGTATTTCTGAAACAGTGCAGTTTGTGAACTGTTCGCGTGCTGCTGTGGGGAAAGTGTGTCGTGATTGAAGAAATGGCACCATTGCGATAAAGCGACGTGGATACTGCGGAGCACCACGTGCCATTGATATGAGAGGTGAACGTCGGCTTAGAAGGTGCGTAAGGGCCGATTCACACGCTATAGTCCACTGCAGCGTGTCGATCACTGGCCGAATGAACCAGGTGGCTACCGGAAATGTGTCTAAAACGACAATTCAGCTAACCCTACTACGTATGGGGCTCCGATGGAGAGGAGTGGTCACTGCACCTATGCTAACGAAGGTGCATCGGCAAAAAAGCTTTCACTTTCACGGTAGTATCGGAATTGGACCTCCGCTGATTCGCAAAGTATTGCCTTCTCCGACGAGTCACGTTTTATGTTTCATCGAACGGATGGATGTTGGCATGTAAGGCGAGAAACATCGCAGAACAAACACTCTTCAACCATTTCCGGAAGAACACAAGCTGGAGGGGGAAGCGTTATGGTCTTGGGAATGTTGGAATGTTTTCGTGGCGTTCTCTGGGTCCGCTCATACCTGTGGAAGGCACTATGGAGTGAATTCTTTAAGAATTCATCCTTGCAGACCACGTACACCCATACATGCGGATTGTCTTCCCTGGGGCGGATGGGATCTTCCATAATGACAATGCGACGTGTCACACAGCTAGAAATGTCCGAGAGTTGTTGGAAGAGCACGATGAAGCCGTGGATTGCATTCCCTCGCCTCCTAATTCCCCATACTTAAACCCAATTGAGCATCTGTGGGACCACCTCGATCGTGTTGTTCGCTCTATGCAGCAGCTGCCAGATGCACAGCAGTCAGCATGGCTCCACATGCCTATGAACACCTTCGAGCACCTCATTGGGTCACTCTCAGCCCGCCTAGCTGCTGTCCGCGCTGCACATGGCGGTTGCTGTGGATATTAGCTGGTGGTCACAATAATGTGACTCGACCGTGTATTTGCGATGCATGAAAGAAATGCTTATAGCGCGACCGACGATGGGTCAAATTGGGGCAACTGGTTTCATCCACTTCAAAGATCCAGCGACATGAACTTGACAATACTAATAATGCTGAACGCGGGTTCGGGTTCTAGTCCTCATCCGGAAGTCGAACCCGTGCCAGTTGTGCCTACTAGCCAGATACAAGCGCTATTAACCACTGAAGAACAGGAGAGGTCGTTTTAATAATGTGTGTATTTTAAGTTTTCTCTAAGTAAAAATGATGCCAAATCTCAGGGATTTATTGTATTTTGAAGGACGGTTTCAATGGGAAGAGAAAAACATGTGACTGGATCGTGTGAATAATAATATTTTACGAAAACACACACACACACACACAGAAAGAGAGACAAAGGTAAATTAAATTTTATTTTTCGAAGTAAAATTTGCCCTTTTATAATCGATTCCCATGTCGTAGATCTTTCAACGGAAAACTAAACTTTTGATAGTAAAAAAACTACTGACAGTAAGCGTACATAGACATTTATCAAAAATGTCACATCAGCGAAATTAATATACAAAATAAAATAGTCGCGTTTTAAGCACAGCAAAAAAATCTTGCTTGATTAGGAAACTAGGAAAACGTGAAAAAAAAATACAGGTAGGCTCAATTGTGATTGAGCAGCTGTTTTGAAACGTATGACTACGACTTGCAAATCGGAGAGTTGAAATGAACTAGACGAGTATGGTTTCAAAGCGTTTATTTAATTTGTTATAGCCAACACAGGTCTATGATATGAAAAGTGGGTTACATAATACTGTATTTACAAATAAAGGTGGATGCATTGCGAACACGAAGCAGATCGATACACGAATTGCGCGACGTGGTGCTCTGTCTTCGTGGGCTTTTTACATTCCTCCTCACTTGCTCTTGCCTCTCGTTTTTGATTTTCTCTACTTTTGCTTGCGTTCATTCTGCGAATTCTGCGGCGTTGTTCGAAATGTTAACCCGTTCACACGAAAACAATTTTTTGAAATTTTGGTTTAAACGACTGCGATATGTTCTTTATATATATTTGAATATATGTCATCGAGAGCTTCAAAACGACACCACGCACAGTCGGTTTACACTCACGGTTGTCCAGAGAAACCACGATATTTTCAAAAGTGTTCACCGGTTCACAAGGTATCAATTTTTTAAATGTCCAGTTCAAACCAGTGCAAAATGTTCTTCGTATATTGGAATAGATCTTGTCGAGAGCTTTAAAACGATACCACGCACAGTCGTGTTGCGCTCACGGTTGCCAAGATAGACTGAGTCAAATGCGGCAATACACCCAGAATTATTGCGTCACCTTCCCCGAGCACAACGGGGAGCGAGGGGAGCGTCGCGCGCATGATGTATTGCGCAGTACGTGAATTGGACTCCATGTTGTTTACGAATATGCTAAACCGATTAGAGTGCAGTACGTATTTTTAACGCTATAATGATTTCAATTGGGACCTATTTTTGTCACAGGCTGTTGGCAGTAAGTCGCCCCTAACTCTCTGCGGAGTTAGACATAGTCCTACATCAAACAAGTTAGTAAAATCATGCAAAGCATTGATTATGATACGCTTTCCAACATACCAGAAATTATTACTCAAGTTATGAGGATAATGGCTGTGGAATAAATCTCGCTCCTGTGTCCTGACCTTTGACCCCATTTCGATGATATTCAACAGAACCGGTTCAGTACCCCTCAAGAATAACATACTAAAGTTTTGTCGCAATAGAAGCAGTTTTGCGCAAGTTATGAGAATAATGGCTGTGGAATAAATCTTACTTTTGTGCAATGACCTTTGACCCCACTTCGTTTTATATAAACAGAACCGGTTCACTATACCTCCGGAACAACATGATAACGTTTTGTCGCAATCGAAACATTTTTTGGTAAGTTGTGATCCACAAGTGCATGGAATGGACCCCACTCCAGTGTCCTGACCTTTGATCCCATTTTGCCCATTTTCAATAGGGTTCGTCCCCAGTGGCTCCCTACTACATACTAAAATTTCATCGAAATCGACCCATATTTACGCATGTTATGACGCATAAAGGCAATGAAATGGATCCCGCTCTTATGACGTGACCTTTGACCCCACTTCACCCATTTTCAACTGTTTTCGTCCCCTGGTGGTCCCCTACCACATACTAAAATTTCATCGAAATTGAACTATATTTACGCAAGTTATGACGCATAAGGGCAATTGAATGGATCCTGCTCTTATGGTGTGACCTTTGACCTCACTTCACCCATTTTCAATAGGGTTCGTCCCCTGGTGGTCCCCTACCACATACTAAAATTTCATCGAAATCGAACCAATTTTATGTGAGTTATCGTGCCGACAGACAGACGGACGGAGAAAGCTGGAGCATATACGCTTCTTCAACCTACGGTTGGAAAGCGTAAAAAAGGCGACACAAATTCTAAATCATAAGCGTCACACAATCGTTGTTGTAATCACTTCTTTTCACGATGAAGAAAACATGATGTTCTTTCGGTTTCCATGGTAACCGGACGCGCAGTTTATAAGTGTCTTCTCGGTTTCACTTATGAAGGAGAAGCAAAAAATATATATATATATATATATAATAGAGCAGGAAATGATATCTCTTCTCCTTTTGGGAGTACAATTGAAGATCCTTCAGAAAAATCAATAATGATGTCCATTAAATGGCTGGAGATCAATCGCTTCATAAGTGAATCAGCTCTTTGTATTTATTTTTTGATCAGAACTAACCGTCTTTTAGAGTTTGTTCACGGTATAGCTGCGTGAGAGGTTTCAAAATCGCTTTATTCTAATTTATCATAAGAAAACATAAGAGGGAGACGTACAGTATTAGGCTCTTGGCCGGTAATGAAGAAATATTGCTTGCGAAACGTTTTTGTTTGGTCGTTTATCAATGAGAATCCTGTAAAAAAATAACTGACATTTTCACAGACTTGAATAAATTTCGAATCACTTCCCCACTATCCTTACTACGACTCAGTTTCTTTATCAATGGGCGCGACAGTAGCCAATAGTTCAGTAGAAACATAATTTAGAACACAGAATTTCGGCATTTAATAGGTCCAGAATGGATGGATTTCAATCCTCAGAGAAATGTTAGATCCAGAATGGATGGATCCAAATTTTACATGGTGTTCTACTACGCCTCAGTAAAGTTGAGAAACTTCATTCGAAACAAATGTTTTTAAGATACAGCGGCTGACTCAAAATTCCGCTGAAATTTCAAAGCTTTATGCCAAAAGAGCAAATGCATGTCTTACAGTGCAGTTTGCGAGAAAAGCATCAGCTAGTAGAGATATTTGGTTTGGCAACGAAAAAACGTTTAGTTCAAATGGTCCCCATCAGAAGGCAATAACGACCAACATATTTGTAAATACAATGAAAATCAATGAAAGTACCTGCATTGCATTAATTTGGTGACTCTATTTCAACAGTTGTTGTTCAACATGCCCTCCACCACAATGGCCCTTGTGCCATAGAAACCCATCAACCAACTAACCTCCACCACAAGGCATTATAGCATTCGAAAGAGTGAAAACTCCCTCGAGTGACTACAAATGTAGATGTCTGGGTGAAAGCAACAGGCTTCGCGGCGAATGGCTTTCTTCAGTTGAAGCAGTGTGGAAGGTCTTATCTGGTACACTCTGGACTTTAAGTAATATCCCAACCAGAAATCTGCGGATGTTAGTGGTTCTGGAGTTTGAGATGGCCACGGGATGCTCCAGTGCCTGCTGATTACTGCATCAAATATGACGAAAAGGAAGTCCCTTACTGCATATGAGACGTGAGCTGAGGCAGCATGGACGCAATGCGGGCCTGGAAGCTTGCCCGAGGCACACGCGTCCATTTGAACTGCAGCAGAGCACGGAGGTCCAGGAGATGGCGTAGTTGTGGGTCGGCGCGTCAAACCTGTTGATATAAATAGTCCCACAAGTGCTCTATTTGATTGAGGTCCGGCGATTTTGCAGGCTAAGGGAGAACGGAGACATCGTTTTCGTGTTTCTGGAACCAGCATCGCACCCTTTTAGCGACGTGGCACGGCGCATTGTCCTGTCGGTAGACACCATCCCCAACAGGGTAAATGTTTAACATGAAGGAATGCAGTGGTCAGCGAGGGTGGAAAGGTAGCCATTAGCCGTCAGGTACCCATATTCAGTGCACCAGCGGTCCCAGGAAAACATCCCCCAGATATGCACACTGCCACCGTAGACCTGTACTTGACCGACAAGCGTGTCCGGCTATTGTGTCTGGTGTGTCTGACGCCGTACCCGCCACCGCCCTTCACTTCTGTGGAATTGAAACCTCGATTCATCGGAGAAGGCAACCTTTTTCCAATCTTCCACTGTCCAATGACGGTAGTTCCATGCGAACACTTCACTAAAAAACTTAAAGCTTGTTCTTTAATTTATAGAAGTAATTCTACTCTCTGTCTCGACCAGATAGCAGGGCGTGTGCATAGCATTTCACAACTACTTGAAATGTTTCTAGAGTTATGAAATACCCTAAAGCATTTTATGTAGCTCGTGCCCTCTCGGAAGGGCCTAAAACAAGATATTATTTGAATAACCCTGACACTGAAGGTACAATCTATTTCTCTAAAAGAGAAGATCTCTCCTTTTCAGTTAAAAAATAGTTGTAAAAAACATAGAAAAAAAGAAAACTAACTTTAAGATTAGACTCTTGAAAGATCCTTTATTCGTCTTTTCAGTGTAAATGAACTGCTATAAAGCTTTTTTTTTTTTTTTGGCTCTTAAGCTACTGGAAGGTGGCCCAACTTTGTTACGACTTACCTCATCTTTGGAGGAGAGTTTAGGCGTCGTTACCTATGGACCTGTGCTAACATGGGCGCCTTGACGAAGCGTCAACGCCGCCCCGGTGGCGCAGTGGTCTAAGGCGCTGGCCTCTGATCATTCGTCCGAACAGGGTCCGGGTTCGAATCCCGGTGAGGCATGGATGTTGTGTTTGTCTTACGGCACTGGCTCTCTCCCTTCCCTGGAACCAGTGACCCTAAATTAGGGACGGGCGACTGCTTATAGCCCATTGAGTTGCTCACGGTGGTCGTTAAACCTCCAACCAAAAAAAAAAGAAAAAAAAAAAAAAAGAAGCGTCAACTCCGGATACTCATGCGTAATATGTTTCGCTCTACTGTTATCAGGGAGACGTACCTAGTTGTCCCAGAGTTTATTTGCGTGGTCAATTGCTGCACCCTTTACCGATCGACGGAAGCGACGTTATCCTCGGAGGTCGATAGCTGCTGGGGCTCCACAGTTATGGCGTCGGGAGGTACTCGGTGTGCCATTGGTCCATTCTTGGTCCACCCTTACTAACAGCAGCTCGCGAACAGCCCACGAAGTCTCCTGTTTCTGAGATTCTTCCACCCTTGGCGCGGTAGCCAATGATCATCCCTTTATTGCACGTCCGTCAAATCACTACCTCTGCCCATTGTGCTTACGTAACGCACTATGGCTCATCTGTCCTGGCCGGCTGCTTATATCTGCGTGTAGTCGACCTTGTCACGTGCACTCTGTGTCGTGCCTAGACGGGTACACTGTGATTCCGGGGGTGGTCATATTTTTCTGATACGACCGTGTACATATGTACACATATTATAGCTTTATTCCTCATAACGTTTGCTTCAATTTCTTAGAAAGGATAATTTAGAAATCAAGATTCTGTACTGGTCCTTACATGTTCATCGCAATTTTATTTTGAAAAGAGAATATATTTGAAACTTTTGGTTTTTAATAGGTAAGACGAGAAATATCTGTGGGCACTTACCTAATGAGTTGCAGGGAAGCAAATACAGACGTTAATAAACCCCTTTATTTTGGTTATTAATAAGTTATTTTTTATTAAGCGAAACCAAAGCTGTGAAAGATTTCAAATGAAAGTGCATTGCTAACAGAGAAATTCATTTTCCCGAAATATGAATTTTCCGTTTACTGCAACAAGAAAGGATTCGAGAGTTGCAATTTACTTTCGCAAGAAATTAAGAATCAAATATTCCTAACTGAGTGAAATATGAATGCAGTGATTAATAAATGAAAATTACGGAAAACAGATGAGGAACGATGGATCATAAAATAAACTGTATTCAAAATGTCACTTGTTTTCTGCAGGAATATTTGTTAGTAGTCAGAATTTTATCAATTTATGAAATATACCACAATCATTTTCCTATAGCTTTGTGATGATGATAGGACAATTTAGCAGACGTCTGTTACTATTTCAAATGATGTTTTCCAATTCCAAACGATGGTCATTGTGGCTTTTTATAAAGTAGATCAACAGGTGTTGTTTAGCCAGATGATGAGGGAAAACTCGGATGAAGTTTATGATCTGAAGCTGTTCAGGTATTTGATTGCCTTTGTGTCGTCGGCTTTCTAGCTTTTCATGTCCTTGTCCCCTGCCGGACAAACTGCTATTGTTGAGGGTACATAAGAAAAATCGTAGTTAATCAACCCTAATGCAAGATGAGGACTCTGCTCGATTCGCTTGTAGCAGTCAAATATTAGGTGCACAAATAAGTTTTAAAGCGTTTTAAGACAATGCAACATGTGATTTGAGAGAAAACTACAATACCTTTACGAATCAAAATATGCGCCGTCATTATCTAACATCTTCCGCCATCGGTCGGGCAGATGACGGATTCCAGCCACGAAGAATACTTCGTCATGTGACGCGATGAAATCGTCAACCCATTTCTGCACTTTGTCACATGTCCGGAACCGTACAGCAGACAAACCACGTTGTATCGATCGGAGAAAATGATAGTCTCAAGGGGCTGTGTCGGGACTACACGCCGGGTACTCCAAAACTTCCCAGCCAACCGTCAATAACGTTTCCTTCACCAATTTCGCGACATGCGGCCTAGCGTTGTCATGCAGTTATTTCACGGGACGCAATCCTTTACCTGTGATTGGACGTTTCCGACAGATTTCCTGGTTCAATCGCAGCAATTGTTGCTTGTAGCAATCAACAGAAACAGTTTGACCTTGTTCCAATAGTTCATAATAGAGCACACCCTTCATATCCCTTCAGATGCACAGCAGAACTTTCTTGGAGTGAATATTGCGTTCGGTGTCCAAGTCGTTGCTTCACCGGGGTATACCCAGTGCTTTTTTTTTTGTTTGCAATGGTCTTACCATATCCACTTTTGATCACCCGTAATGATTTTCCACAGGAATGACTTTCTGTGTTGATTATTCAACAGATTCAAACACTTCATGACACGCTCATCTTTGTTACTCTGGCTCAGGTCATGTGGTACCCATTTTCCTTTCTTCTGAATCTTTCCCATTGCGCGTAAAGGATTGGAAATGTTTTGTTGAGTTACCCTCAAGATGTCGAAGTGATTGCGTGCTGTACAATGGCACGCGGTCTAATGTAAAAGTGATCGCTTGCTCATTTAAAAACATTGCATTATCAATGACTCGAGCTCTATTTATCACGATCTACAACATTCAAACTGAAATCTTAATATCGCAGCAAGTTGTGTTTGTATATTATTTTAATTTAGCACAATTCGAATAGTAATTCGTATGATTTAATTATACTTTTACTTTTTTAATTTAACTAACTTTCCGAGTTTAGTGCAGATCATTTTGCAAAATATCGACCTATCTAAACGCTCTAACTTACAATAAAAACCGCAATATTGAGATAAAAATTGTCTCTATGTCGCTCGAACAGCACATTCTCGATAATTTATATAACTTAGTTCGGATTTCTAATGCCAGATGTCGCTTTATTTTGTGGAAGAAGTTTCAAACTAACCGTCGAACAGGACAGTCTAAAACAAGTCGTGAACGGATTAACAAGTGTGCCGGAGAAAACGTCATTTAACGCGAAAAATCAAAGCAAAAGTTATTAAGGTAAGTTTACGCGAAAACAGATGGACTGCAAAGAAAATTGTTAAACAACGACAAATATTTTATACAGAATGTTTAATTATCGCGAGGTCTTTTGAAAAAAGGAAATAAATAGCATTCAATTTTCAATTCTAACATAAATGAGTTCTCACTATATAAGTTGTTACTATATTTTCTTACAAAAGAGCCGACGTCTATTTGATTTCTTTTCCGTCTCTTTCAATTAAAAATTTCGCCCCATCTTAGGGCGGAATACATTCTCCATATATATTAAAATTTGTTTAAAGCTTAAAAACGACCGTCCTATGACGAGTCATAGGCTAGTAATGATATAAACACTATAACTACGTACACTCTTCTTAGTGTTTGAAACCACTGGAACAAGGCAAAAAAAAAAAAAAAAAAAAAAAGAAATCGAACTAAAAAAAAATAAATGAAATCGAACTACAGAGGGTTAGTCGAACGTTTTGCAATATTTGGATCACTTTATGTCTTCATACGTACCTTTACGACGATAGATGACTGGCATTCAAAGTATAGGCCATCATGTTGCACCGTCTTTAGCCATCTGTCTGCCAGTTCTTCGATTCGACAGAGGGTGAGACGAAAATTTTACAATATTTGGATCACTTTTTGTTCATACGTACCTTAACGGCGAAAGCTGTCTAGCATTCAAAGTATAAGCCATCGCGTTGCACCGTCTTTAGCCATCTGTCTGACAGTTCTTCGATTCTACAGAGGGTGAGTCGAAAGTTTTGCAATATTTAGATCCCTTTATGTCTTCATACGTACCTTTACGACGAAAGCTGACTAGCATTCAAAGTATAGGCCATCGTGTTGTACCGTCTTTAGCCATCTGTCTGCCAGTTCTTCGATTCTACAGAGGGTGAGTCGAAAGTTTTGCAATATTTGGATCCCTTTATGTCTTCATACGTACCTTTACGACGATAGATGACTAGCATTCAAAGTATACGCTATCGTGTTGCACCGTCTTTAGCCATCTGTCTGCCAGTTCTTCGATTCTACAGAGGGTGAGTCAAAAGTTTTGGAATATTTGGATCACTTTTTGTTCATACGTACCTTAACAACGAAAGCTGTCTAGCATTCAAAGTATAAGCCATCGCGTTGCACCGTCTTTAGCCATCTGTCTGACAGTTCTTCGATTCTACAGAGGGTGAGTCGAAAGTTTTGCAATATTTGGATCACTTTTTGTTCATACGTACCTTAACGACGAAAGCTGACTAGCATTCAAAGTATAGGCTATCGTTTTGCACCGTCTTTAACCATCTGTCTGACACTTCTTCGACTCCGCTGCAGTACTAGTAATTGTCCTTCGAGGCGAAGAACTCCTTCACCCCAACTGCCACCTCCTCTTGGTAATTGAAGTGCCGCCCGCAAAGGAAGTGGGCCATGGACCGGAACAAGTAATAATCCCACGGGACAATGTCCGGACTATACAGTAGTGGCCGAAATTGTGCAAACCTTTTGGAAAAAGTTACGTTTCGAGGTTTGATGGCTCATAATATTACTTTTGTTTGAAGTAATACCATAAAATTATATATCAATGGAAATATAATTTCATCAAGAATGTAATGCAACAAAGTCTGTTTAATTATCTTTATTGTATGAAACGTTATAGCCAAATAACCAGAAAGAGGAAGCACAACTTGCTTAGGTTGATATGAAGTAGCTTCCCTTCATTTGAATGCAGCCAATGAGCATGAGTGTTTAGAGAGCCAATCAGGTATTGATGTCATGTATTGGAGCTGAGAGGAAGACATATATCAGTGTGTTATGTGATACCTATCAAGTTAATTAGTTTTTTTTATCGGGTCTTTCATTTAGCGAGCTTGTAAAATGTAATAAAATTAAAGAAATCGCGCAAAGAATAGATTGATGACCCAGAAAGCTATGTAAAATAGTACTATTAAATAAACAAGGCTTCATTAATGAAGAAATTATAAGAACACTTGGTGGAAACTTAACCAAAGTTGGCATTTCTAAATTTTTGAAGAGGTATAAGGAGACTCAGTCACTAAAAAACCAGACTGGTAAAGGCAGGAAATGGTGCACAACAGCAAGTGATGATAGAAGAATTAAGAGACTGTGCCTAGATGAGAGAAGAAAATCATCTGGGTGTATAAAAGATGAAATGATGCAATGCGGTGTGAAGTTGAGTGCAAGGACGGTTTGGCACAGACTGCAGGAATTTGGTCTAAAAGCTAGAATTCCACGAAAAAAAAAAAAGCCATTTTTATCTCTCAAACTAAGGTTGAAAAGATTAAACTGGGCTAAAACCCATGTTAACTGGACAGCGGAACAATGGGACAGTGTTATTTGGAGTGATGAGACCAAAATCTCCCTGTTTGGTGGTGATGGCATAAAATACGCGAGGAGAAGAATCGGAGAAGATTTGTATCCTGATTGCATTACACGTACCATGAAACACCTAGTTAGTGTTATGATCTGGGATTGTATGACATTAAAAGGTGTGGGCAGAATTTGCGTGATTAATGTGAACATAAATGGCCAAAAATACAGTAATGAAACACTTGAGCCCAAACTGAAGATTTCCGCACGTGATCTTTTTCCAAGATAATGAAGCATTTATATTTCAACAGGATTCAGCTCCATGTCATGTTGCTTCTGTGTGCAAAAAGTGGTTTCAAGATAATCATATTCCATTGCTGGAATGGCCTGGGAATAGCCCAGACCTTTACCCCATCAAAAATCTATGGAGCCGACTAAAGAAACTTGTTAGTCAGAAGCAACCCAGCAATAAAACCCAATTAATAAAAGCAATAATTCAATCTTGGTTTCCCATTATAACAGCTGCAGAACTAAAACACTTGGTTCACTCTATGGGAAGGTGTTATAAGGCCGTAGTTAGCGCTAAAGGTTATACCCAACTAAGTATTAACTGGCATGGTGGGAATTTTTGTATATCTCATTTTTTCTATGTGTTTCACTTTTCTTCTCTATAACTGCTGCTCTAATGCAAACTCCTTTATAAAAGTTATTGCATTACATTCCTGATGATATTATATTTCCATTGATATATATTGTATATAATTTTATGGTATTACTCCAAAAAAAAAGTGGTGTTATGAGCCATCAAACCCCAAAAATACACTATTTCCAAAAGGTTTCCACAATTTTGGCCACTATGGTATGCTGCGTGTGGATCATTTCGATGCCTTCAAGTTCCTGGAGTTTTGCCCGGGTCGTTCTCGCGTTATGAGCCGAGCGTTGTCCTGCTATAGGCGAGTCCGCTTTCTGTTCACTAGTGCAGGGCACTTCTCCTCCAAAACGACAAACATCCGCTTCAGCTGTTCAGAATATTTGTTAGCGTCGATGTTCCGACCGTCTGGAACCAATTCGTAATGAATTATCCCTTCGAAATTCCACCAGATGCACCTTGAGCTCGAAACACCCATGTTTGGCAACAGGTTTCTGGAAGCTGGCTCGGAGTCAACCACTGTCGTTGTGTGTTAGGATTACGGAAATAAACCCACCTTTCATCGCACGTAACAATTCTCTTGATGAAAGGTATATCGCGCGGTTTTTTTTTTTTTTTTTAGTTTTGGGCACACTTCCACCCGTCGGTTTACTTCAGCTGGCGTCTGTTAGTGTGGGACAATGCGACAGCTCATGTAGACCTTACCGAGGTCATGAAGGTGACGAATCACGTGATATGCCCAGCTCGCCTGATAATCTCCGAGTGCTCGTTGTCGGATTTGACTCAAGGGCGTCATGCACGGCCTGGGAATCCACGGTTTCGCGACCTACCTAATCTTGGCTGAACGTCAAGGTTTCTGTCATCTGAGCAAAATTTCTTGAACCATCTGGTTTCGGTTCGGTTAACCTTCTCGTTTCGCATGACCAAATGTTACGTGTTCCTTGAGCAGCGTTATGGCCGAGTTCAAGCTCGTAAAGCAAAAATTCCCTAGTTGGAAGGTTGTGGATTTTCATGTTTTAGACGCCCCAAACACATACAGAACGACGACATGCAATGCTGTTCACAGCAACGACCATCACTGTATATCAACTTTCGACTGATTGCAGTGCGCGACTTAAACGAGTTAAGCACGTGACATACCCGCAGCAGCACATGCGTTTATGCAAATATTCCCAAACTTCCGACTCACTCTCTCTATTATCCAGATGACAATGATATACACTGAAGAGCAATTGAATTAGAGACAGCTGGCCGTTATACAAGCAAATGCGGCGCTGTGGGCGACCCTGTAAAAGGAAACGACATGACGTATGCAGCGATCCGGCAATATAAGGAGTGATGCGACTTGAATCAGTAAGAGTCGGGACGCAGTATAGGGTAAGACGACGATCTAAGCGCGTGGGCAAATTGTCGGCGCCCGACGAATGGGTCACTCCATCTCGGAAGTCGTGCAGGCACTGGGATTTTCACGCGCTACCGTGTCACGGGTGCACCGTGAGTACATAGAATCAGGTAAAACAATCCCTGTAAGGGCCAACTGCCGTGGACAACAGCGTGTGGATGATAGGGGTCATCGTCGGCTAGCTCGTATTGTAACAGCGAATAGACGGGCCACAGTGCAAGAAATCACTCGGCAATTTAACGCTGGTGCACAAAAACGTGTAAGCAGTCGCACCATCCAGAACCATCTCCTCGCTATGGGGTACAGAAGCCATCGTTAAGGAGGGTACCGCTGCTTAGCATGGGCGCGGGAACTTCGCCACTGGACCCCAGACATGTGGAAAAATGTTACCTGGACTGATGAGTCGAGATTCACGTTGGTACATGTGGATGGCAGAATGCGATTACGGCGCAAACCCCATGAAGCGATGGATCCTTCTTGCCAGCAGGGTACTCTTCAAGCTGGTGGGGGTGGCATTCTCGTCTGGGAACTGTTTACGTGGACTGAAATGGGACCCCTGGTACGTGTGACATTGTCACTCACAGGTCAACATTACCGCGATATCCTGGACGACCATTTGCTCCCGTTTGTGCGTCTTCAACATCCCACTGGGGACCTCATCCTGCAACAAGACAATGCGCCGTGCCATCGCTCCCAAATTGTATCCGAATGGTTGGATGAACACTACACCGGCGTGTCCTCGTTTGCTTGGCCAGCTAGGTCACCTGACCTCAATCCCATCGAGCACATCTGGGATGCCATCGAGAGAGATGTTCGAGGCTCTGAACCCCCACCATGAAATCTTCGTAAACTGTGGGAGCTTGTTCAGGGGTTGTGGATCCGTATGGCTTCCCAACGCTTCCGGTATCTTGTCGAGACGAATCGCCGCCGTCATCCGGGTGAAAGGTGGTGCTACACGTTACTAGACAGGTATCTCTAATTCAATTGCTCTTCAGTGTGAAGAACATAATTGCGGAATGTTTAGCTATCTCCTCTTCCTTTTATCTTAAATTACAAGAACTAACAATGTCACCACCATGATACGAGAAGGAGATATCAATAATATAGCGTGTGAAAGAGAATTTAGATACATTTTTATTTCGTTATTATATCAGTTTTGCAGCGTATTATCGTAAGTGTATTCATATCTTACGATTCATTATATGAAATCATAACTTTGACTTTTAATTTGAAGTTTTTCTCATTTTTTTCTATTGGTAGTGTACCCAAGCCAGTCTTAAAACTCCTCGATGCTGCGCAGCAAAGAATATTTCACCTGATTAATAACCGGGGACTCGCTATTTTTTTATTATTTTTTTTGTTGTTGCTTTTTTTTTGAAATTGTATTCCCAGGCGGATCTGCGGGTGTTTTAAAGATGCTACTCTGGATACTGTTCTCCAAGGCTGTTAGATGTGCTAAAGTCTTCTTTTGCTGTACTACAAACAAAAGTATGTAAGAACCATATCATGTCCACCAATTAATTGTTGTAACAAAGGCTTTCTTGACTCCTTCACGTCCGCTACATCAAAACTTAAGATCCTGAGTTCTGGTTACACATTTCCTGATGATTATAATCGTTAACCGTTTAAATCAAGCGCAGAAAAATAAAGTAAGACGAAAGTAGTACCTATGGGGCTATAATACAGTCATTTGCAAAAGTTTAAGACCACCTGTTGGTATTAGGAGATTTCTGCCGATTGCCTCAGCTACTGTCTGTATTACTCAACTTCCTGTCGGTGTTACATCATGCTATAACGGCAGCTGTAAATAGTGTTGGGGGAATCGCGAAAACGTCAGTTTGCTTCTGCTTTCCATGCTGAGATGTTTTGTACGTATTTTCTATATAGAGAAAAATGGGCAAACAAGCGTCATTAAGAGCTACTCAGATGGCACAAATAGGGACTTTATATCACGAAGGATACTCCGAACGTGATATAAGCAGAAAGGTGAATGTGGGCAAGACGGCTGTTCAGAATAAGATAATGAAATATTGAGATACAGATGAATTTAGCGACCGAAAGACGAGTGGACGCCCGAAGAAAACAACCCCACGGGATGGCAATACCATAAGGCGAATAGCTATGCTTTCTCCGAGCAGTTCGTGCGAGAAAATCAAGGCTTTTCTGCATTCAAAAGGGTCTGATATTAGTATCAGCACTGTTTCCCGACGTCTTAGCAAAGATTTTGGATTAAAGTCTTATAAACCTGCACATGAACCTAGACTAACCTCCGTCATGAAAAAGAAGAGACTCCAGTTTGCGAAGCGTTATCAGTCATGGACTGCTTAAAATTGTAGACAAGTTCTTTTTTTCCGATAAATCAACTGTGCGTTAATTTGAATCACGTGAAGCACATCTTCGACGACCAAAAGGCAAAAGGTCTGATTAAAAATACACCGTTAACACAGTGAGACATTCGCCCAGTCAGGTGATATGCGCTGCTATGTCAACATCCGGTATTGCTTCATTAACCTTTTTTTCCGACAAGCATTACCATGTCTGGTCCTTTTTATGTGGAAATGTTACATGACAATATCTTAACTCATATGCAAATGCACAGAATCACAATCTTTATGCATGATGGTGCTCCATGCCACAGATCAAAGAGAATGAAGGACTAGTTGCAGAGGAAAAACATAACTGGCCCGGTAATAGTCCCGACCTTAACCCCCATTGAAACTTTGTGGACCGTTTAAAAAGACAAGGTAGCAGAAAAACAGCAATCAAATTCCCAAGCTTTGATTGACGCGATAAAGTACGTGTGGTGCAAAAACATTTCAAGGGTCTATTGCAAATCCCTCATTGAGAGTATCCCACATCGCATTCTGTCCGTTATGAAAACCAAAGGTGGTCACACAAAGTACTGATTTCTGTCTTTATGTGTTCTAAAGAACGTAAGTATTAATCTGTGGAGTCATTCTTGTCAAATATCTCTGATTATTTTATTATTATAGATTAAGCAAGTGTTGAGCTAACAGACGGAGTCTTTCCATCTCTTCCTTTTTCAATTCAAACGATTTTTTAAATTAATGTTAGCGAGCGGACTTTCGTGAAACGGTTCAAGTAAAAGGCCATCTAGTTTTAATTGAAATTCCTCAATGACACGGAAATTCGGGAATCGGAAGGCGTCAAAACCTGGCCATGGACGATGTTCAATCGCATACCAAAAATCACGGTGATCGGATGTGTCATGTCGTATCAATATGCCCGAGCAACTAATTGTTCCGAGTCTCGTATAGAGAGCGGATGTTTACAATTAATATTAAAATTGGTCAGTTTTTCAATGGTCATTATTTTTATACTACACGACTAATCAGCATGATACCAACCCCATGTCACTCACCATGTCCTTCCTTTTCTTTGTAGCAAATGTCACCGCTGTCGGCTGAAGATCTTTGGAGGAGATAGGTAACAAACGACCCCTTCTCAAAACTCGGAAAATCCCCTAAAACATGCAGGGCTTTGGACGATTATTCCGCAATGTCACCGAATTTCGGGGATCAGAAAGCGTCAAAACCTGACCATGGATGATGTCCAATCGCATGCAAACACTCACAGTGATCGGATGTGTCATCTCGTACCTATGCCCGAACAACTAATCCTCTCGAATCTCGTAAAGAGAAATCCGCTCGGCCTTCGGCCTCGCTTTGCTCAATAAACAGAAGCTGTAACTACGAAAACATATAGAAACTGATACAAGGTGGAAGAAGTATTCTTCTCAAAATGAAATTTCATCCCGCTCCACGGCGATGAAATTTGCAAGTTTTCTGATGTGATTGATTTTACGCATGAAACAGTAGTTACAGTCAATTCAGCGATATCTGATTGTTGTGTTAATTATCATATACAAACACCATATGCAAATTTCCACTTTGCCTTCTTGTTATCTGTCCGTTTTCACCACTCCTATCAACACATAAATTTAGTTGGAAAGCAGAAGACCCCAAAACTACGTGAAAAGATGGGTAAATGAAATTAGACACCATGTTAGGACAATAAGGAAAGTTTTTAGTCATTATTTTGTTTCTTTTGGCCATTTTCATCCTATGCGCTGCAAAATCCCAGAGATCACTCAATTGGTCGTTAAAAATTAAAAAAATACTTTCAAAACATATTTCTGGGAAACCTTTGAGAGATCTTTGTAAGCGCCGCAAAATCCCAGAGATCACTTAATTGGTCATTTAGAATTAAAAAATACTTTAAGATATTTCTGGGAAACCTTTGAGAGATCTAAGTCCAGTAGTGAATAGCTGCCGCAGAGGCTGATATATTTATCATTTCTTCCCCTTTCATACTTTTTTATACTGTATTTAACTATAATGTTCTCCAGCATGCAATAAGAAATTCCCTTTTTACTATCTACTGTAAATTTCCACTTTTTCTACTAAAAATTCCTAACTTTTTATTCACTTTTTCCTGCATATACACGGAGATTCAGCTAAGCGTGTAGAAACTTCTGGGAGGGGTAGGTTGTGCAAAGACAAATGGAAATCACATAGCAATGCAGGGTCGGAAACGCCATCTTCAGTCGGTAGATGGCGTTGTTCGGCCGCGAGACTGCTCATACGTTCTTTCAGGATGCCGTCATTTTTACACCACCTACAGAGGTAGTAGGATGGCTGAGTTCAATGTGGATGACTGAGTTCAATGTGGATGGCTGAGTTCAATGTGGATGACTGAGTTCAATGTGGATGGCTGAGTTCAATGTGGATGGCTGAGTTCTTCCGTGCAATGTGGTTGCAGCACGATGGGGCTCCTGCCCCACTTCAGCAATGCCGTTCGTCATCCTCTAAACATGACATTTGGACAATAAATGGATCGGGCGTGCTCGTCCCGTTCATTGGCCTGCAAGATCGCCGGACTTAACATGGCTTGATTACTTCTGGTGTTACATCAAAGAACTGGTGTACGACACCCGAGTCGAAAGTGATGAGGACCTTGTAGCACTCATCTATATAGCTGCTTCGGAAGTCCGAGACACCCCAGGAATTTTCCAAAATGTATGTGATTCCATGCGCCGACGATATCAAGCGTGTGTTACAGCTCATGGTCACTACTTTGAACCCTTTCTGTAACCTCAATGCATTTCGGAAATGTCTCGTGAGTAATAAAACGCATTTTGTCTCTTAGGTGCTGCTCTTTTATTTCTCGCCCTCTCTGTACTCTAGCATATGAAGATGGCATTTCCGACCCTGCATTGCTATGTGATTTCGATTTGTCTTTGTTCAACCTACCCCTCCTAGAAGTTTGTACACGCTTATCTGAATCACCCTGTACATACAATCCAGTGGCGTGTCTTGGGTACGATACCTGGGCTATCTCACCCGCCCCACCCCTCAACCCCACAGTACTAGGTTCTTTTTAAATACTGTTTTAAGAAATTGCGGTTTAGTTTTTAATTGTTAAGTAATAGAAGTAACATTTTTTTTCTAAATTTTATGTACATGCTATAGCTAAAATGATACCAAATAATTATGAGGATTTGAATACTTATATTTGTACATGAACTCCATTCTTCTTTCCTTTGGTGTGAACTTGAGTGTTACATTTTCCAAAAATGTTTCTTCCGAGTACTTTTTCATATTTAAAAATAATGTTTTTCTCTATTAACAAACCAGCCAAGTTGCTCGAATGTACATATCCTTGTGTGGCTCTAAAATGTGTCTTGATTCTTTTTAATACAGAAAAACGTATTTCAGCAGTTGCAGTTGTTGATGGAAAGTTTAATATTAGATCTGCTAATTTGTACACCTCAATAAACACTATGTCCAATTATTCAACTCTGTGTAACAAGTAATGTCTCATACTGATTTGTTTTGTATTCATCAATGGAATAAAACACCTTCAGTTTATTTTTTATTCGAGCTGTATCAAAATTTGAAGCATAGAGTTCTTTAAGCTCTGATAGTAGATGTTCAGGAAAGCTTTCAGAAATTTTATCAAAATAGTTCGAATCCAACAAAGCCACGAATTTAAGATATAATATCACTGATTTTAATTCATTTACCATTCACACAAACTGAAACCACTCTCGCGAAACACGCGCTGTTAAAAGGGGAAGCATGGCGGGAGTGAGGTATTCCGAAGTCTTCTCTTTTTGAGTGAACTGTTGCGCAAAGCAATGCTCCATACACTCATCGATGTTGTCATGGAAATACTAGCAAGCGTTCGTACCGAAGCTGAACAGCGAAGACTCTCGAAGACCTTCTTGCGTTATGCCGTTGGTCATCGCTCGCCAGACTGATTCTCATAATCGAAAGAAGAGAATCCGCTCGTGTTTATTTTTTCACCGAAAGCATAGACATATCTTAATACCGTTGATAATAATTGACTTTTATTTGTGTATATTTAATTAACTTTTTTTGTGTGCATTCTCTGGGCTTCGCAGCTGGCCTGGAATATACGCCACTGATATACACACACACACACACACACATCCAGAATTTCTACAGAAAAGTTAGCAATTAGAATGAGTTTTATTGCGAAAATCTCTGTAGTTCCGTCCAAAAACAGAAAAGGCTTCGTCCGATTTACAGTGGAGGGCAGATGCACCCTCTTTCCCCTATAGGGGCGACCATGTAATATATGACGCTTTCAAAACGTCTAACCAAACTTTCGGAAAGTGTTATACTGCGTATAGCGATGAAATTTTTTTTATGATTATTTGGCCAACAACGTTTTCCTCTCTAGTTATAGTGCATTTAAAAACAGTGTAAGTAAGTAAGTCCATGAAATTAATTAATTTATATCTCAATTACTACAGCTCACTGCACGTGATCGACGAACGCAATTACCCTAATTTTCTTCGTGTAATCCGCAGACCGTGAAATTCAGAAAATGGGGAAAAAAAAACTCTTCGTATAATCTATAGGCCGTAAAATTCAGGAAAATAGATCCATACCCGCGCTTTTGATCCCAAATTGTAATTTCGTACAAAAAGCTGCTGGCCAAGCAGTCATCGTTTAATTTTTTAATACAAAGAAAAACGGTCTTCGTTTTAAAAGAAATAATTGTCATTTCGAAATGCTTTTTTAATTTTTTAAGTGAATAAAGAGAAAAAGTTATGACTTTTTTCAGCATTATGGCGGTTCCGTAGCTAGACCTTACACTTCCGTAGTTAGGTTTCATCGTATGCAGTTCCTTAGTTAGATTCCATAGCACATAGCATGCAGTTCCGTAGTTAGGTTCCCCAGTATTCAGTTCTATAGTTAGGCCTTACAGTTCCGTGGTTAGGTTCCGTAGTATACAGTTTGTTGTTATGCTCCATAGTATAGCGTTCCGCAGTTAGGTTCCATAGTGTACAGTTCCGCTGTTAGGTTCTATATTATGCAGTTCCGCAGTTAAGCTCCATAGTATTCAGCTTCATAGTTAGACCTTGCAGTTCCGTAGTGTGTTTCGTAGTTAGGTTCTATCGTATGCAGTTCAGTGGTTAGACCTTACAGTTCCGTAGTTGGGTTTCGGAGTTAGGTTCCGTAGTATGCAATTTCGTAGTTAGACCTAACAGTGCCGTAGTTAGGTTCCGTCTTATACAGTTCGTAATTAGGTTCTGTCTTATGCAGTTCCGTACTTAGACCTTACAGTTCTATCGCTAGGTTTCGTAGTATGCAGTTCCGTGGTTAGTTTCCGTAATATGCATTTCCACAGTTATACCTTACAGTTTGGGTTTGTTACGTACGGTGAGTTTCGATTTGAAGAGTGTGCATACCATGCATTTGATTCACCTCTATTACCCTAGCAAGCAGGATACACACGATTAGGGTGCTGTAGAGTATTGAGGCTAAAATGTGCAAGTGCGCCATCATGCACGAACCACATGTGACAGCGTGTTGTTAATGAAACATTTTCCCGCAATTCAATTTCCGTGAAATCCATTTATTGCTTTCAGCTGAGCTTTAGTGGCATTCACGTGAAATCTATGCTATTGCTTGAGAATTTTCCCGCGCCCAGTGGTAAATACCATGGAAATTTATAAAGCTATATGTGATGCATCGGTAAACAGTCCATAAAAGACAAAAGCAAGTGTACACTGCTGCAGAAGCCATTGCAAAGCCACGATTCGTGAAAGAAAATCAGCTGACGAAACGATCTGTGCTGGCCGCACGTGTTAGTGCTAGAGTTGCTTCTGACAACAAGTATGTACGTTAGAACTCCAGTTATCCGGACTCAAGATATCCGTGACTCCAATTATTACGATCACTTGTTCTTCTCTGAAGGAAAAGTAAAATTGAGATTTTTGTTAGTTTATTTACGTATTTTTAGTTTTTTCGTTCATTTAAACAAGTTAGTAAAATCATGCAATGCATTGATTATGATACACTTTCCTACATACCAGAAATCATTACTCATGTTATGAGGATAATGGCTGTGGAATAAATATCGCTTCTGTGTCCTGACCGTTGACCTCATTTCGAGGATATTAAACAGAACCGATTCACTATACTTCCGGAAGAACATGATAACGTTTTGTCGCAATCGAAGCCTTTTAGGCAAGTTATTTAATAATGGCTGTGGAATGAATCTCGCTCTTGTGTCCTGATCTTTGACACCCATTTCGATTATATTCAATAGAACCGGATCAGTATACCTCCGGAATCACACACTAACGTTTTGTCGCAATAGAAGCATTTTTTGTCAAGTTACCAGGATAATGGCTGTGGAATAAATCTCGCTCCTGTGTCCTGACCTTTGACCTCATTTCGATGATATTTAACAGAACCAGTTCAGTGGATCTCTGGAAAAACGTGACAACGTTTTGTCGCAATCGAAGCATTTTTACGTAAGTTATGCCGCATAAGGGCAATGGAATGGATACCGCTCATATGTCCTGACCTTTGACCCCATTTCGCCCATTTTCAACAGTATTTGTCCCCAGGTGGTCCCCTACCACATACTAACATTTAATCGAAATCGAACCGTTTTTACGGAAGTTGTGACGCACAAGGGAAATGAAATAGATCCCACTCCTATGCCTTGACCTTTGACCCCATTTTGCCCATTTTTAATAGAATTCATTCCAAGGTGGTGCCATACCAAAAGCTAACATTTCATCGAAATTGAAATATAAGGGAAATGGAATGGATTTCGCTCCTATGTTCTGACCTTTGACCCCATTTCGCCCGTTTTCAATAGGGTTCGTCCTCGGGTGGTCATTTACCACATACTAAAATTTAATCGGAATCGAACCAATTTTACGCGAGTTATCGTGCGGACAGGCAGATAGACAGATAGACAAAGCTGGAGCATACACTCTTCTTCAACCTACGGTTGGAAAGCGGAAATATTTCACAATGATAATGTAGTACAGTAAATATTTGCTTTTTACTCTGTATAACATTTGTTATTATAAAATACAATAAACGAAAAAACTAAATTCCCTCACTTCAATTAATAAATACGTATTTGACCTACAGAAAAAATACAACTCAATTACCCGGGTTTCCGGAATATCCGGATGAGCTGTGGTCTGAGTTAATGCGGATAATTGGAGTTCTACTGTACTTTATTAGTGCGTTTGAATGTGGACCACCTATAGGTCTTCTGATACTTTTCTTGTTATAATTCAGGAATCGTCGGTGACCACGTTCTGGTTAAATTCGATTCAATCTATTTCTCACACTAAAATGCGTATAACAACATAAACTTACCGGAATGGAAGTTTAGTCCTTCATTTGGATTGGATCACTACGCATACCGTAGAGGTCTGTATGGGCCTGGTCTCGCCGTCGCGCTGGGCCGGGTTTTCTTTTTTCATCAGTTAAACAAAATATTCCGGGCAGGGTCAGCCACTGGAACGATTACCATCTTTCTTCTATGTTAATAAAATATTTTCTTCTCATGAAACGGGGACTGACTTGCGAAGTGATCACATGGCGAAGATCACTAAGTTAAACGAATCTTTCACCAGATGAATTGATTAATCATAGCTGACACTGACAAGTCGGACTGTAAGACAAGAATCTAAAATGGGACGGTATCTGTATATGTATTAATTCTATAAGGTTTTTTACTGTGATTCCTGTATCGAGAAAACGGTTGAACGTAAAGATATGACTGAGGTATCAAAATAACGGTGTTACCATGTAGACGTGTCAGTCGAAGAGAAAAATGGGATTGGGGCTACGGTTCGGGCGTTGTGGGGCGGCAAATTTCCTATGTAAAGTCTATGGGAGAAGCGTGCGATTGACATTCGATCGCCTGCGGTTGACTCACGCGCTATTTAAATCGGAAGCATGGAGGGACTTAGATAGTCCAAAGTACGAAGTCTCTTTTCTCAGCGAAACATTGCACAAAGCAACGCTAGCAGGCATTCGTATTAAAGTTCTTTTCATCGGAACAACGAACACTCTCGAAGACCTGATTGCGTTATGCCGTTGGACTGTGTGATCTATATAGTATACAATCTAATATTCATTCAATCCGGTTTATTCACGTAAGTAGGACATTTCCCATTATGTAAAGATGTAAATAAACATTCCGTTGACCATTGATAGTGAAAATATTACGGGTGACTGCTTATAGTCCATTGAGTTGCTCACGGTGGTCTTTAAACCTTCAGTCCAAAAAAAAAAAAACAATAAAAAAACACGAATCTGGACTATTGTCTTTACTGAAGTAGCTGAATGAATTTTTTAATCAAATAAAGTTTACATTTATTGATTAACAAATTCATTCAGCCGTTCTCTCGAAAAAAAACCAGTTTACATTCGTTGTTTCATATGAGTTTATTCTTTTCAAAAAAACAAAATAAAAAACTAACGCTTGATTCCAATGAGTGAAGAGTATTCGCAACGCGAATCTCATTCCAACAACATTTACTAACACAGTTGTGACTAAAGATGAGCGTGAAAGAGTGCGCTATCCAGTTGAATTTTTTGCACACCATCGGGATGAGTGGACTTCCGCCTTACATGTTACGACTGAAAAAGGGTGCAGTCGTGATGCTTATCACGAACCTGGCCGCCCCGGTGGCGCAGTGGTCTAAGCGCTGGCTTATGATCATTCGTTCGTGAAGCGTTCGGGTTCGAATCCCAGTGAGGCATAGATGTTGTGTTTACCTTATTGCACTGGCTCTTTCCCTTCTCTGGAATCAGGCACCCTAACTTAGGGACGGGCGACTGCTTAGCCCATTGAGTTGCAAAAAAAAAAAAAAAAAAAAAATCACGAACCTGGACTGTTGTTTTTACTGAAGTGGTTGAATGAATTTGTCAATCAAATAAAGTTTACATTTGTTGTTTCATTTGAGTTTATTCTTTTCAAAAAAAAAAAAAAAAAACTAACTGTCGGTTCTGACGGGTTGACGGGTTTTGTCTAGTATTTCTTTAAAGATTGTAATCAAATTCCATTTTCACATCGTTGCGTTTAGCGACTAAAACACGTGACTTTTTTCTTTTCCAAAAAATGTTTACATAAAAAGAGTTTCCAATTTTTCGAAACCAAAACCAGCTTCTGGCGCCATTCGTTGCTGCAGCGGAGATGAGGAAGTACAAAGTACTTGTTCACATATTTGGGGATTTAGGGTTACCTCGTTTGTATGTAAATGTAAAAGAGGAAAATCGTTTACATTCGAAGCGGAAGTATGTAGTCAGGCCTAAACCTTGTCTATAGGAGAAATTCCTACGAGAAATGGCACCTCTCTCTGCATGACATTCCTTCTGCTACTAAAGTAATTCCGTTCAGCACCTATGCTTGTCTACAGCAGGGAATTTTAATATTTTCTGAGGGGAGCCGAAATAGTAATACCGAATGCGATTCGCGGGACTCATGAAAAAGGAAAGTAAAAATGAATGTGCTTTATTATTACGAGTATCGATTATTTTAGAGAGGTTTTGATTTCTGAAGCTCAAGTTCGGGTAAAAAGAAACGATGCCGTCAACATGATATCTATGTAACGAAGAATTCCGAAGTAGGGACATGATACGCCAACATTTTTCAATACTCTATGAAACTTTTATATAATTTATAGTATCATAGCGCTATTTAAATCGCTGCAGCGGAGATGAGGAAGTACATTCGGGAATTCAAATTCCATGTACCCAACGTACCTGGATATTCATTTCTCCATTTCGAAAACGTTTTTTTTTTTTTTCATTTTAGAATTTCCTTTATTGACAGCGACTCCTGGGCCGTTAAAAGTGCTATGCGGACCATGCTCTAAGAGAAGAATTGTGTTAGTTGCAATAAATTGAAGAGGACGCTTGACGGAAGTCTGATACGTGTCGGCCCGGGCCGTAAACTAAAAATCTGGAGTACGACAGACCTGAAAACATTAATTTCATTCCTAAAAATCTGGAGTACGGTCCGTGTAGACCAGAAGACATTAATTTCATTCCGTTAAGCCCCGCGCAGACCTGAAGACAATAAGTTCATTCTGATAAGGCCCGTACAGACCTGAAGGCATTAACTTTATTCAGGTTAGGCTCGTACGGACCTGAAGTCATTAACTTCATTCCGGTTAGGCCCTACGGATCTGAAAGAATTTACGTAATTCCGGTAAGACCTTATAGACCTGAAAACAGTAGCTTAATTCCGCTAAGGCCTGTGCAGATATGAAAACATTAACTTCCTTCCAGTAAGTTAATGTCTTCTTATGCCGGTTGCCTTGCCTGTGTTCTTACGCGAGGTGTTTTGCTTGTTTTCTTATGCCGGTTTCTTTTCCTGTGTTCTTATACCAGTTGCTTTTTCCTGTCTTCTTATACCGGTTGCTTTTCCTGTTTTCTTATGCCTGTTGATGTTCCTGTATGCTAAAAGTCTCATTCATATTCAAATAAAACGAATATGAGGTTGCTATATTCAAATAATATTGACCCGAGGTTAATGCACAGGAAAATGGGATTATTATGGCACCTTTATAAATTGTAGCTATCGGTAAGACAATAGTCTAATCTTTTCCTACGTGCATGGAGATCGGAAATTTGCTGTGCTGGCAAAAGCAACAAAGAAAATGTAAATTTGAGCATATATGCGATAAAATCATTTATTCGAAGCAGCGTGTTTCGTTTGAAAAGATTCTTACGGAGTAATTCTTATCCTTTTCAGTAATCTTCCTCATGAAGATGCAATCCCTAGCACAGTGGGGGATTGGGAATTGGATCTTAAGATCTCACACTACGTTATAAGAGGTTAAACTCAACTCCTTTACTTAAGTAGCTCCGACGTATCACCGATTTCGAAACGCAGTCGTTAGTTTCTCATTTTACTTCGCGTCTGCAAAATCGCTGATTCATCTTCTGTTGCATGAAAGCAGGCACTTCAAAATTACGCGTCGAGCTATAACCAGATACTGACGATACTTTATTTGCTGAAAGAGCTAGAATCCTTTTACGAAATAAGCATTGTGGTGTGCGATTCGTTCTGTGTAAGGGTTAGAAAACTTCTCCTTGAACCGTCTTCTTTCATTGAAAACAAAACCCACGGAGTCGTTAGTTGTTCCAACGGTCAAATTAACAATTCATTACAAACAGTGCATTCTCAAGAAAAGATGGAGAATAACACAATATGCTCAGAACAACCGCTCTTACCGAAACTCCAACATTTCTACAACATCTTTAACACGTAATTCATTCTAATCATTCAAAGTAGCATTTATTCTTCAAACTCAAGTCCATTCAAAGCACTACTTTTCATAATACCTAGTCCATTTAAAATAACAGGTTTTGGTAAAACCTTTCACATTTTAAGCAGATTTGCTTTTCAAAATGTAGTCCACTCGAAGCGCATTTTTATAAAATATTAAGAATACTTGGTTTTCTAAAATCTGCTCCATTCGAAACAACATTTTATGCTAAACGTACATAGGCTTGATTACGAAACTGAAACACATGGGTTTAGGACGCAACAGTTTATTAGTGTAGGGCCTCCTTTGAAGGACAACGGTGTAGGGCCTCCTTTGAAGGACAATACAGTTGCAGTTCTTCATGGGAAGGCCCGATACTAGTCCTTCACAGTAGCCAGAGGGATTTGAAGCCATTCCTCTTGTAGAAAAGGGGCTAGTTCACGACATGATGAGGGTGAAGGAAAACGTTTCTCATCCAGATGGCTCAATAATGTCCAACTCGGGTAACTGGCCATGACTGATGTTCAACCTCACTTTCATGCTCAGAAAATCACTCTCGCCCCAGTTTGACTCTGTGTGTCGGTGCCTTATTATCCTGATACATGTCAACACCGTCCGGGTACAACGGTATAACCATTTTGGTGCTCCTGACCCTTCAGAATTGTCCGATAGTCCTCGGTAGTGATGTGCCCCTCAAGAACAACCAGTGGGCCGACGTAGTTCCACGATACTGCGGTTTAAACTATCATCGATCCACCTCCGCGCATCACTGTGCGCAATAAACAGTCGTGGTGGTAAGCCTGTTAGAGATGTCTCCACATGTAAGCTCTCCCGGTTGTGGGAAAGACTGTGAAGGACGATTCATCGGGGAACAATACACATTTCACGATGGCCAACATCCACGATTTGCTCTGCTGGGCCCATCGCAACCGAAATGTGGCATTCACACTGACCCGGTGAAGCTTCCGACGAAAGGTTTTAATGGAAACAGGTGAGTCGAGGTGCGTATTCAACTCTGCGGTGAGTTGGGAAGCTGTGGTTTTATGTTTTTTGGCTACCATCCATGTTAACATCCGGACATCCCTGTCAGACGCAGACAGCTTTCTCTTACCTAGAAAGTTACTCCAATTGGATGTGATTATTCCATCTTGCTGATATGCAGACATTAACCTGGATACCGCGTCTTGCGAAGCACCACAAAGACTTGCTGTCTTGAACACAAATGCACCGGCGAAAGACGCACCAACAATCTGTCCTCTTTGAAACTCGGATATGTCTCTCATTATGTTGTGTGGATCGCACTTTTTGACGTCTAGCTGTGCTACTGCTCTGCTAATGCAACCTTCACACTCCGCTCTCGCTGATCGACTGCGAAATAGATGCAGGTTGGCCACCAGGTAGCGCGTACAGCAGCGTGGCACGTGGGACGATATTTGCGCAGGTGTCTGAGTTTGGTTGTCCACACCCTGTAGTGCACTCCAAATCATATACCGATTTATACATGACGAGCTTCTGGAAATCCAGAAGCTCGTCATGTATAAATGCAAATCAGGGATTTCATATTTTACGAAACCACATAGAACATTGTTATTTTTATTCAACACAATTGAAGAAATTTTGAGACCTTTTAAAAGTGGGGCTCTAGAGTCCATCCTGTAGACCGGTGCATAAACCAGATCCTGGTCGGATAAGCAATTTTCGTGAAATCCAGTCCATTCAAAATTGCACATTTTCTCAGAGCAAAATTCATTCAAGACAGTATAAGAGGGTTGTACCGAAAGTAATGCACAAGTGGGTATGCCATTTTTATTAACTGACAGAGGTCGTTCAAATTGCACATGTTGGTAGAGTAACCCTTTCTCTACACAAAGGTGCTATTCAACATAGTCTCCATCACATGCGATGCATTTGCGCCATCGTTGAACCCAACTCTCGAATCCTATTTGGAAGTTTTCAGGTGTGGACTGTTTTACCCACTCTTTCTCAGCCACTTTCACCTCGTCTGTGTCATCAAATAGTTGTCCCCGGAGACTGTTCTTCATTGGACCAATCAGGTGGAAGCCGGAGATCTCCAGATCTGGGCCATGCGGTGGATGGGGAACCACTGATCAGCCTAATTTGCTGATCGCCTCATATGTTGCCAAAGATTTCTGTGGTCTTGCATTGTCATGGTGAATGTGGATCCTTTTTAGATTCTTGTTCGGTCTCTTCCTCCTTATGGCTTTTCTAACCTTCTTGAGTGTCTCAATGTACCGCTCGCCGGTCACGGTACTGCCACTTTCCAGAAAGTCAAGGAGAATGACACCCCTGTCATCCCAAAAAATAATCACCACGACTTTCTGTGGTGGTCGCTGGCTCTTGAACTTCTTTGGCCTTGGTGAAGAGGTGTGACACCATTCCATGGATTGATTCTTCCTTTCCGGATCGTAAATATACGCCCACGTTTCATTCCCTGTCACCAGATCGGAATAAAAACGTGTATTCATTGGCTTCAAACGCTTCCAGCAGATCAGAGCAGATTTCCACACTTCTGTCCTTCAAATCGGTTGTGAACTGTCGATGTACCCACTTTGCACACACTTTCCAAATACGCTAAGCCTTCCACCATCTTCTGCATGGCATTGTGACCAGAGTCTAGTTGTGCAACAAGTTCACGGATTGTGACTCGTCTCTTCGCGCGAATCAGTTCATCCACTAGCTGATGAATCGTGTCAGTGGCCACAGATGATGGTCTCCCACTGTGTGGTTTGTCTTTAATGCTGGATTCCCTTTCTCCAAACTTCTTCATCCCTCTGTGCACATTGCTCTTGTCAATCGTGTCATATTCGTAAACATTCTGTAGCCTTCTCTGCATGTCGGACAGACTGCACCCTTCCTTCGTCAAGAACTCAATGACGGCCCGTTGCTTCTGCTTGGAATCCATTATTTACCTGCATTGAACAAGAAGGGTTACTATACAAGAACATTTACTCTACCAAAATGTGCAATCTGAACGACCTCTGTCAGTTAATAAAAAATGTATGCCAACTTTTGCATTACTTTCGGTACAACCTTCGTATTTCTTCAAAACGTACAGTAACGTATACTTTAATACAGCCATTTAACGTGGACCAGGAACACCAAACAGAGGCCATCGCTCTCTCCACGTTTATAAGTGAGTCACGGGAAAATTATCATTGGTCACCACCAGGAATTGAATCCAGGTCTTCCAGTTACGCGCCGGATATCCTGTATGTGAGTCAGGAGAAATTCGAGGCCGCTGTGGTGCAGTGTAAGCACATCCGGCGCGTAACTGGAAGACCCTGGGTTCGATTTCCGGTGGTGGCCAATACTATTTTTCCGTGACTTACTTGTAAACGTGGAGAGAGCGATGGCCTCTGTTTGGTGTTCCTGGCCCACGTCAAATGTCTGTATTAATTGTTCATTCGCCTTCTGGTTGTTTGTTCAATTGCTGTTTACCATCTTTGGTGAATCCTCAGCATTGTGCTGGGCTCCAAGACGAAACCTGCCAAACTGACTTGGCAGTTAGTGTATGTGAGTCTGGAAAAATTCGAAACCGCTGTGATGCAGTGGAAGCATATCCGGCGCTTAACTGGAAAACCTGGGTTTGATTCCCTGTGGCGGCCAATGAAAATTTTTCCGTGGCTTACTTATAAACGTGGAGAGAGCAATGGCCTCTGTTTGACGTATATATTAATTTAACTTTCGTTTTTAGTTACTTTCTCTAAGTGAATTTGAGTTCATGCTCCTTTAGCGTTTCTCAAACTTAACGTGATATCTTCTCTCTAGCAACAGTATGGTTAGCAACAACTTGAAATCGGAACTTATGACGTGTGTATGTGTCCGATGAGAACTGGAAGATATATAATGCTTGAGCAGTAGCAAAGGTGTGGATATGGTGGATGTTATAATGCTATAATGGTAGTAGCAGCTTCGTTTTATTGAACTTTGATCGATTTGAAAGCTGCATGCTATATCTTTAGTGCTTTTCCTTAAACAAGTGTTCTGATAATAAATTCAAATTTGCTCGATTAAGTTAATTGAGTTGTAGCTGTGCCTTGTTTAAAGTGCCAAAAGAGTGTTGGCTGAATAAAGACTAACCGTAAGTAACCTGTTCTCGAAGTTTCTTGAGTCACTCCCGTTTCACTGTAGCTGAAGTATTTAAGAACCGATTTATGTAGTGTTTAGTCAGCCATATACACTATATTGACAAAAGTCACCGGACACCTAGAAGAGAAACACAACATAGCATTTATTGACATACATTAGTACGGTGTCGGTCCGCCTTTGGCCTTAATGCATGCACCCAGACATGCTTTCGACAATGTTTTGGAACACAGCGATAGGTATGAGCTTCATTCAGTACATAATGCTGCCTCTAACTGTTGCTTAGTAGTAGGCTTTGGTTCCAAACTTCTTATACGAACGCTCTAATTCATCCCATAGGTGCTCTATGAGATTACGATCAGGGCTCTGTGCTGGCCATTCCCACACGATACGGAATTATCGTCAAACCAAGCTGTAACAGTCCTTACTTTATGGCTCGGTGCACTATCCTGCTGGAACCAACAAGGCTCGGTTCCATAGTATTACCAAGGAGTTGGTAGGGCATAATTATCCATAATATCAAGGTAGATATGCTGGTTAACAGGTTTGTCCACGATAACCAATGGGTCGGGACCGTACCATGAAAAACACCCCCATACGAGTACACTGCCAGCTCCAAGCTTGGCCGTAGGAACAGTACACTGTGGTAAATAGCGTTCCCCCGGCTGCCGCCATACCCATACGGCCATCAGACTGATAGATCGTGGATCTGGATTCATCAGTCCATAGGACCCGTTTCCATTGGTCTACGGTCCATGATACATTTTCTTTACTCCATGCTAAACGACGAGTAGCATTCCGATTGGAGATGAAAGGCTTATGAGCAGGCTCACGATCACGGTAACCCAGGGAATGAAGTTCTCTGCAAATGGTACGTGTACATACGGTGGTTCCAGCATTTTACTCACCTGTACATTGAGGTCTTGTGCAGTACTCCGTCGATTAGCTGTAACGACTGTCCTGAGGCTTCGGCGTCCTCTATCACTGATTTTCTTTGATCTGCTGGTACGATTTGCTGCTTCAAGCACTCCATGTGCCTTCCACGTATTCAGTGCATCCAAAGCAGTTGACTTGGGTATGTTTAAACGCCTCTCGGTTTCTGTTATGGACAACCCACTAATATACCACTTTACCATCTTTGCTTCTTCAATGTCAGTTCTCTCCCGCCGCGACATTTTCACTCAATATCACAGTGCGATATGATCGCTGTCAGCTGCAGGCTTGTTTTTATACCGTTTGCAGCTGTAACGCGCATCTTCACAACGCAGTGGATCCGTTCATTTGCTTTTGAAGGGGTGAGCGATGACTTTTGTCAATATAATGTGTACACGAACATTACAATACTTCTTACGAAGCAACAAAGCTTCCAATTCCTAATATCTATTTCATACGAAACGTAAATTTTCCATAAAATCTGGTTTATAACAAGCAGAACTTTTACAAAAAATATATTTCAGTGGAAGTAATTTTCTTGAACCACAACTGGCTCAAATTCATTTTTAGCTTTGGTAGCGTACTTCATGATTTTCCGTTTCATATAAACAAAAAAGAGAGCATGAAATTTTCAAAATACCGTCATTCATAGAGTTATCTTTTCCGTTGCCTAGAGAAAAACATCCCCTTTTCAGTGATTGACTTTGAACTTCATTCGTGGTAAGGAGGTATTTTTTCTTTTTTTCCCCGACCGTGAAAACACGATAAATGCAGGGAATGCTTCTCTTCCAGCAAGTCGGTACTCAACAGATCGTAAAGACGTATAAAAGTTTTAAAATTCAAGAAATTAAAAGAGACACACATATAAAAAAGTAGCGTACAAGAAATTACACTGGTACTCTAAACTAAATAATTATTTATAAACTAGCCTTATAGTCCGTCCTAAGACGGTTTGTTTTAAGCTTTAAATAAATATTAATATATAGGGAATGTTTCCCATCCTAAGACAGTGAAATTTTTAATTGAAGCAGATTGAAAACAAATAAAATAGACCCTGCTTTTTTGAAAGGAAATGTAGTAAAAACTTACATAGTAAGAACTCATTCATGTTAAAACTGAAAATCATGTGCTATTTATTTCCGTTTTTCAAAACACCTCGCGATAAATATTCTGCGCGAAATATTTGTTGTTGTTCAATATTTTTTCTTGTAGTACAATTGTTTTCGTGTAAACTTACCTTATTAACTTTTGCTTTGATTTTTCGCGTTAATTGACTTTTTTCCAGCACACATGTTATTCCGCTCATGGCTTGTATTAGACTGTCCTATCTAAAGTTTAGTTTGAGCTTCATACCGAAGCTTTTTCTACAAAATAATGCGACATCTGGTATTACAAATCGGAACTATCTAAATTATCGACAATGTGCTATTGGGGCGACATCTGCTTTTAGGGGCAATCTTGCTCACTTCGACATAGTCAGATTTCAGTTTTTATTGTAATTTAAAGCGTTCAGGTAGATCGATATTTAGCAAAATGTATAATATAATCAGCACTAAACGCGGAAAAATAGATAAATTAAAAAAGTAAAAAATAATTAAAGCGTACAAATTAAAATTGGAATTGTGCTAAATTAATTTAATACACAAACGCAATTTGCCGCGATATTTAGATTTTAATTCGAATTTTGTAGATCGGATAAATGGAACTCGAGTTATTGATAATACAATGTCTTTATATTAGCACGTGATCACCTTGACATCTCAATGTGACCGCGTGCAAACTTAACTTCCTGGGATATTAAGAATTCAATTCGAATTTTGTAGATCGGATAAATAGAACTCGAGTTATCGATAACACAATGTCTTTATATTAGCACGTGATCACCTTGACATCTCAATGTGACCGCGTGCAAACTCAACTTGTTGGGATATTAAGAATTCAGTTCGAATTTTGTAGATCGGATAAATAGAACTCGAGTTATTGATAATACAATGTCTTTATATTAGCACGTGATCACCTTGACATCTCAATGTGACCGCGTGCAAACTCAACTTGCTGGGATGTTAAGAATTCAATTCGAATTTTGTAGATCGGATAAATAGAACTCGAGTTATTGATAATACAATGTCTTTATATTAGCACGTGATCACCTTGACATCTCAATGTGACCGCGTGCAAACTCAACTTGCTGGGATATTAAGAATTCAGTTCGAATTTTGTAGATCGGATAAATAGAACTCGAGTTATTGATAATGCAATGTCTTTATATTAGCACGTGATCCCCTTGACATCTAAATGGGACCGCGTGCAAACTCAACTTGCTGGGATATTAAGAATTCAATTCGAATTTTGTAGATCGGATAAATAGAACTCGAGTTATTGATAATACAATGTCTTTATATTAGCACGTGATCACCTTGACATCTCAATGTGACCGCGTGCAAACTCAACTTGCTGGGATATTAAGAATTCAATTCGAATTGTGTAGATCGGATAAATAGAACTCGAGTTATTGATAATACAATGTCTTTATATTAGCACGTGATCACCTTGACATCTCAATGTGACCGCGTGCAAACTCAACTTGCTGGGATATTAAGAATTCAATTCGAATTTTGTAGATCGGATAAATAGAACTCGAGTTATTGATAACACAATGTCTTTAAATTAGCACGTGATCACCTTGACATCTCAATGTGACCGCGTGCAAACTCAACTTGCTGGGACATTAAGAATTCAATTCGAATTTTGTAGATCGGATAAATAGAACTCGAGTTATTGATAATACAATGTCTTTAAATTAGCACGTGATCACCTTGACATCTCAATGTGACCGCGTGCAAACTCAACTTGCTGGGATATTAAGAATTCAATTCGAACTTTGTAGATCGGATAAATAGAACTCGAGTCATTAATAATCCATTTTTTTTAAAATTAGCACGCGATCACCTGTACTGGACGTGTCTGAACGTCGGTAGGGCCCACATGGCTGGACGTCGGTAGCGGCCATTTGAAAGTGATCTCGTGCTATCATATAGTAGGCAATCATTTTTACATCGCGAGAGCACGCACGAATTGTTCGATAAGTGATGACGCAACAATGCAGACGTTGGTGTGACGTAAAGCGTTCTAGAGAGACGGATCTGGGTGTTTATATTATCATTTCCCATGTAAGTAGAAGTATTTATGAGGAAATTCAATGAGATTTGCTAAAGCGACTTATTATTACATCACTTATGTTATTGAAGCAGAAGAAAACCGGAATCTTGAGATTTTGCATGCGTTATATCATAATCTTTTAATTTTTATGAAAGAGCAGTACATGGGAAAATACTTAATATCTTAACTAAGACATATTATATTTTAATATGGAGTATGATAACCCCTAACAGTCATAAAGCTAACGCAACGACTCTTCATACTGGTTATGAGAGTATTGATGAGGTTTTGGTGGATTAACGACCACTCCTCAACAAGCTATGTTGTGAGTTCTTGAAGTGTTCTGGAAGGGGCAGAGGACCTCCAGTAGATCTCCTTAGAGTATCTTATACACATTCAATTGAATTGAGGTTAGGGGATTTGCGTGGCCACTCTGTTTGGCGAGTATTTTCGTCTTCGAGGAAATGGTCGAGCAAGTGAACTCGATAATTGTGGGCATTATCGTTCATAACAATAAACTTTAGCCTGACATATGGGTTCATGATCTCGTTCCTGTAGCTCAGGCCAGTAACAGAGCAACTCTGAGAGACGTGCAGGTCTGTGCTCCCGTTCTGCGCGAATTCTTCCCAGAACATCACGCCAGCTGCACTTGGGACTGAAGTGAGAGGGCCTATTGTGAGTCTCTGGTTCTTTCTATTAGGTGTGCAACTTTCTTCTCGGCCACAGGCACGACACGTTAACAACAAATTATAGCAAATCGAATGCGTACCGAATCAAGGAAATAATCCCCGTCGTGTTGGATACATTTGAGCCATTGGTCAAGGAGCTGCCGAATGCCACTGCGGAAAAAAGAGGGTTGTTTCGAGTTCATAAAGTTATCAATACTTGAGTGTACCTCCTCGACAGAAGTGAAGTGCGTATCACTCAGGTGATGTTGCAGGAAGCGAAAGAGGTGATAATCCGAAGGGGCGAAGTCTGCAGAATACTCCGGGTGGTACAAAATCTCCCATCCCAGGTCGGTGATCGTGTTTAAAGTCGTTTTCGCGGTGTGAGGACGCGGCGTTATCCTGAAACAATAGGACCAACCTTCTGCCCTTGCCGGTGTACGGCCTTCTCGCCTCCATTGCGTCACTCACACGAATGAGTTGCTGACAATAATGCTCAGCATTGAGCGTTTCACCAGGTTTGAGCAACTCATAGTGTACGAAACCGCGCTGATCCCACCAAATGCGCAGCAACAACTTCCTGGCATGGGTATTCGGTTTGGAGGTACTGGTGGTAGGCTGACCTGGATAAACCTACGATTTGCACCGCTTAGGATAATCGTAGAGAATCCCTTCTCATCACAGGTCAAAATGTTACGGAGGAAATCATTCATCTTGTATCTGGAGAGCAAGGACATAGAAACATCGTAGTGCCTAGACTTGTTCCACAGCTGTGAGTTGGTGGGGCACCCAACTGCCCTTCTTGTGAATCCGTCCAAGCTTGTGCAGGCGCTTTGCAATGGCTTGCCGTGTTACTCCGAGTTCCTGGGCGAGATATGACTATGTGCGACAGGGATCCGCGTTCAACAGTTGTTCCAGTTCCTCATCGTCAATGTTTTGTGGCTCTCCCGGACGTTGTGCATCACGGAGATCGAAATTTCTCTGCTTAAACCGCTGAAACCGCTTCTTACACGTACTGTAGGACACAGCAACCTCAGCCAAAGAAGCACAGATCATTTTCTGGGCTTCCGCGGCACAATGTTTTAGCTGAAACGCGAACAGGAGGCAGTGGCTCAAATGTTGCATCTCGAACGACATTGCTATCACCGTCAACTTTCGCCCCTTCTGTCACTACAGCTGTGAGCGGTTACGGTTGCCTGGAAAGCTGTTGGATGGCGCTGCAATCAGTCATTATCGCACACAGCTATTTGCATTTGCCGGCGTTCTATGATCGCTTGCGGTTAGGGGCCGATAATTAAGTTGTACTCCTAATATATAAGAATACATCGAAAATTAATATTTAAGATGAATCGCGAGTCACCTGCGGAAAGAATATTCGTCCACTGCTGTGGTCTCCACATTAAACGAGATCGCCGGCCGACGCAAGTTACAAGGACACAACTATTTGCTCTGCCTGCACAAAGACATTGCGTAACAGTCTTCTACAAATCTTTAAACCCTCGTTCATGTAGCTGCTACAAGCTCCAAAGAGAGTGGTGATGCGGATATCCCTGTTCTGTCTGGCAGTGAGATTTATGTAACGATCGTCTGCAGCAGTTGTAGCTTTGGGACATTCTTACCCTGATCGACGACGAACATCTCCTCTCTGTTCTTGACCGGACATTTTTGTAGTTTTCAGAGTCTATAACAAAGTAAATTTCTCCGTCATTTTTGGTCTACGCCGGGATTCGAAACCCGTGTCCGTTTATTCCGGAACAAGTCGCTCTACCAACTGAACTACGCAGACGTTCATTCTGACTTGCTATCTGCCTTTATGTCGTGTGCGTCCTGCTGGCAGGTACGTCACATCTCCCCCCCCAAAGAGGGCCGGGGGCATGGCCGACGGGTCAGCCGTGACCATGAATCGTTGCAGGCAGCCATCCACTGTAGAACGTGCACTTGAAAACTCCCAGTCAATCTGGTGTGTGGAATGCAACGTCACACATTTTTATTTTTCGAAGCGCTGGAGAAGAAATTCTCTGATTTTTCCTATCTTGCGGTGTGGAAATAACATCACACCATTGCGAGATTTTGAACGGTCGGGTCATCCGGATAGTTCGGGCGCCATTATAACGAAGTAAATTTCTCCGTCAATTTTGGTCTACGCCGGGATTCGAACCCGAGTCTGCTTATTCTGGAACAAGTCGCTCTACCAACTGAGCTACGCAGACGTTCATTCTGACTTGCTATCTGCCTTTATGACGTGTGCATCCTGCTGGCAGGTACGTCACAAGTCTTGACCGGACATTTTTGTAATATTTAATGGTCTGGAGAATTACGTCTGGGATTCACATGCTGCGAGCCTACCAGTCGCTCTCTGCCTCTACAAATCATCCATGCGATGTCTTACAGCGTGGTACAGGGTGTCCGAATAATGACTGTACACTAAATGAACGAATTGCAGCAATAAAGAAATTTTGAATGGAATTGCAGTAGAAATGACTCAACACGTGGAAGTGCTCCGAGTCTGGTAAACTTCATGTCTCCCCACACCAAGGCGTGGGTAGAATGACCTTTAATCACCAAGTGCTCGGGAATGACCTTTGCTCTCATTCCGAGCAAAGTTCATTCCCGAGCACTTTGTTGACGGAGGCAGACGTGTCGATTGATCACTCATCTCGGGCCAAGGACAATGGTTTTGACGGTTGAACAGAGAATGTTTTTGGTGGGACATCTATTTCGCCATGACGGACGTAGTGCAAACCAGTTCGCTAGGAAATTTCGTGATGCTGATCGCCCCCTCCATCAGTTCATTTGCAAACGTTCGCGAAACTGGCAGTGTTCTGGATGCTTCCCGCCACTGGAGTCCATCCACGGCAAACGAGACCGTACCGGATATCTAGTACAGAATACAGAGGAATCCACACAAGTCTGTGAGGCAGCTGTCGCAACTTGCTAATGTACCAAAGAGTACATCTCACGATATTCTGAAAAGGAAGTTGCGTTTCCACCCGTACGAAGTATCAGTCGTGCGTCAGTTGAAAGAAACAGAACACGAAGCTGGTGTTCGGTAGGGCAGGTTGTTCCAACAGATTCTATCTGATGAAGGTGAGGGCATACTGGACGCGACTTTCTTTTACAGATGAGGGGAGCACTGAAGGAGAAGGTGTGCGCAGGTCATCTGCATGCACTTCGAGACCTACAGGCTGCAATAACGACCCACATCCAACAAATCACACCACATACCCTTAGAAACGTCCTCACCAACATGCAGAAGCGTGTGCAGACATGTCTGAACGTCGGTGCGGCCCATTTCCAACGCCTCCTGTAGGAGCCAGTTCGACATGGTAAGTGTTACTTTGAGTGCACAGTTATTTTCCGGACACTCTGTACAAAACAGCTCGACTTGCAAATGAAGGGAAAGCAAGAGTTACCTAGGACAGCAACAAGGCGCGCGTCTTTTAGACGTACTCATAATTTACATAATCCAGATGCAAAAGTAAATGCGGAATAGTCTTCTACGTAGCGGTATTTGCATATTCGCCAATTTTCAGTGCATTACTTTATATACAGGGGTTAGACAGAATAATGTGAACGCCTAGGAAAAGAAGGTTTTACGTACCAATAGGGTGTCGCACCACCTGAATCCTCCTTGAAACGGACGCATACAAATCCTCGATGGTGGTTAGTGTGATGTTACACCATTCTTCATGCAGAAAGTGCTCCAAGTTCTTGAGAAATGCAGGAGGAGGATAATACGTTGTTTTCCAACACAGACCATAGTGGCTCAATGATGTTTACGTCAGGTGATTGGGGAGGTAATGGGAGGTGTGAAAGTTCGTCCTCATGTTCTTCAAACAATGATTGGACATTCCGAGTTCTGTGAGTTGGGGCGTTATCATCTTCATAGGTGGCATCACCTGCAGGAAATAATGCCTGAGATATTGGACAAACTTGTTTGGCCAAAATGGTTTCATACGCCCTGCCATTCATCCGTCCCTTCAAGATGATCAGGAGACCTGCTGAAAACCACGATATGACAGCCCAGAGAATGACAGAACCACCACGATGCTGCACTGTTGGGAGCAGACTGTCTGGGCTGTACGCTTCTGACAGTGTTCTTCACACGTAAACACGTCCTGCGGTGGGAAATAGTATGAATGTGGATTCATCCAACAACATTACATGCTTTCGTGCATCGGCAGTTCACGTTGTATGTTTGTGGTACTATTGCTGTCACCGTTTTGCATTCACCAGGGTCGCCTGAGGTTTAGCAATAGCAGCTCTGCCATTAATACCTTGTTTATGCAGTTTTCTGCGCACTGATTTCGTTGATACTGGAGTCTGGAGATGCAGATTGAGCTCCGCACTCCTTTTCGGTGCCGTGGTCTTCTTATTACCGGGTAAAAATCCTCTTTAATGCTCTCCTGTCTGTATCAGTCAGGGTCGTTTTCCTGCCGCTCTTGAGTTTCTCAGACGGGGTTTTGCCATGAACACGGTTTGCTGCCATGACACTAGACACAGAAGCTCTCGATACCTCGACTACCCTGGTGACTGTTGTCATGAAGGGACAAACTAGACCTTCTACCAACAATTAGCCCTCTTTCAAAGTCCGTTAGATTGCTTATTTCGTCGTCACCCAGAAAGAAATTTTGAGACAAGACACTTTAAATGCATTTAAAGAGGACCACGAGGTTTTAAACGAAGCCATTGCAACCAAAAATGGTGGATACCTTTGCGTATTGAGACGTACGTAGCTGTATTAAAAGTCACGTCTCTGAGCTGGTGTTCTCATTATTCTATTCAGTTCTTGTACATCGTCAGCTATATACGTTTTTGTAGTGTATGCTTTAAATTTGAGCACGAGGGTATTGATTTGGACTCTGAAACCTGAGAGAAATTTTGGAGTTTTGTGAGGCATTTTCTTATCTCTAAAGCGCATAAAAAATCCGAAAAGGACTAAATATATTTTTTGAAGCATTCCTGCGTGTCTAAGGATCTTATCGCACTTTAATGACATTATAAAAAATGATTATTAACGTGCAGATTTAAGAAAATGCATATTAGAGGCTTTGAAAAGTGAAAAAAGGGCGCCGCTTAATTGGAAATGTCATTAATTACAGAAAATACGATAAAAATAAAACAAGAAACCTGACGCTAGACAAAACAAAAAGCACTTTCTGACTAGGAAAGGGCATTGGTTGGCTGTTTTTATTCATTTTAAGTGGAAGAAAGATGTTCGACATGATATTCAGGAGTGTGCTGCAGTTCCAGATACAAGGCAATGTGTTTTAAATTTAAAATGCCGGTAGCGATTGTAAATTTAGTTAGCATCTATTCGAGCAAACCCGTTGTTCAGCGAAATGAGCCTGGAATGAAACCCTGCCGCCCCGGTTGCGCAGTGGTATAAGCGCTGGCTTTTGATCATTCATCCGAGATGGGTCTAGGTTCGAATTCCTGTGAGGCATGGATGTTGTGCTTGTTTCACGGCACTGTCTCTCTCCCTTCCTTGGAACCAGTGACCCTAAATTAGGGACGGACGACTGCTAATATCCCATTGTGTTTCACACGGTGGTCGTTAAACCCCCAATAAAAAAGGAATCCGGGTTAACATATACACTGGTGTGCAAAATGTAAGGACGAAGAGACGAAATTAGCATAACAGCGGAACGAACAGGCAGAACGGACCGAAACACCACTCAGGAGATAGACTAGGGTCCGGTACGGTAGGGCAGGCGCTTATATGCAGCATGACGGAGGGGGGAGAGGGGGTGTCGAAAGGGTATAAAGCACACCGGCGGTGTACGCTCAGCAATTCGTTGAAAGCTATTGCACGGTGTACATCGGTTTGAACGACATCGAGTTGCTGCCACCGTGTGATATAGCCAACAGGCAATCCATTAGACGACATCTGAATGACTTTACCCGAGGTCACGTCAATGGGAAGTTGGAAGAAGGTCGAAGTGTGACTAGTGTGGCCGAGGAGTCCGGGATCGCTCACAGCATCGTTTCACGAGTTAGGAGAGCATTTCAAACGACAGGAACAGCTGTCCGAGAGTTTAGCAGTGGTCGTCCACGAGCAACCAAAGCGGCGAACGACTGGTATATTGTCTTACAGGCGAGAAGAAACAGACGGCAGGCAGCGGGAGAAATCACAAGGCACATGCAACAAACAACTGGACGTCCGTTATCGCGTTTTACCGTGGCCAGGAGGCTGCACAAAGGTGGTCTATTTGCACGACGACCAGTACTGTATATGCCATTAACGCCTGCTCATCGCAGACGGCTGTTTCTGTCGTGCCAGGAACACCAGAACTGGACACATCAGCAATGGGGTCGAGTTCTCTTTACAGATGAGTGCCGATTTAGTCTGACGAGCGATTCTGGACGTATACACATCTGGAAAGAGCAGGGAACGCGCAATCACACCTCCAACACGATCGAAAGGGACCGGTTTGGAGGTGGCGGAGTTCTCGTTTGGGGCAGTATCATGCTTGGTAGCCGCACTGACCTCCACATCTTCCAAGGAGGTTCAGTCACTGGTGTCCGCTATTGTACCGAGGTTCTCCTGCCTCATGTGCGTCGGTTAAGAGGTGCTGTGGGTCCTGAGTTTTTCTTCATGGACGAAAAAGCTATACATCGTCGTACAGTGGCTTTCGCAGAGCTGTTGGAGAGTGACGATATTCAGCGCATGGATTGGCCCGCAAGGTCCCCGGACCTAATTCCAATCGAACACGTGCGGGACCTTCTCAGGAGATGCTTGGCAGCACGTCACCAGCCGCCAGAAACGATTCTGCAGCTGCGATTTGCGCTACAAGAGGAATGGGCCGCGATGCCTCAACAGCTCCTTGACAACCTCGTCCGCAGCATGGACAGACGTTGTACCTCCTGCAACGCAGTCAATGGTGATCATATCCCCTACTAAAGACTGGATTTTTCTTGGCATCCGCCTGTTACATTGACGTTCCTGTCTTCTGTCCAGTTGTGCTCGAAGCTACCTTTTCAATAAAGTGCCTTTGTATCCTTTGGATTCCTTGTTAGGACGGTTTTGCTCACTTGTCCCATATTCTTACATCTTGGGGATCTTATGGTATGATTTGAGTCGATGTGGAGCCCTTCTGCACAACGTTACATTCGAAAAACCATCTCGTCCTTAGTTTTTGCACACCAGTGTACAATAAGAATTAGCTTCAATCTTTAAATTTTAAACAGTCGCCCCGGCGTCGCAGTAGTCTAAGCGATAGCTTTTGAGCATTCATCTGAGATGGGTCCGGATTCTAATCGAGTGAGGCATGGATGTTTTGTTTGTCTTACGGCCCTGACTCATTTCCTTCCCTGGAACCAGTGGCCCTGAATTAAAGAAGGGCGGCTGCTTACAGCCCGTTGAGTCGCTCACAGTGGTCGTGAAACCTCCAATAAAAAAATTAAAGATGTTGTTTAAAAACTTCATTTGCGTTACAATATAACCCGAGTTAGTTTTGCAGTAGTAACACTCCCTTATGCATCAATGGACTGCCCTGCGGGCCTGGTGATCTATGGTGCTCTGGAAGGGCAGACATGATATTGTAGAACGCGCAAGCGGGGCAATTAGTTTTCGTGTTACTATGAAGAAGAATGGGCCTGAGTCCCTGTCTAGCCGTCTTTGAATGGGGCATGATTGTGATTGTAGCACAAAGCTCAAGTACCAGTACTTCAATAGCAAGAAGGGCGTCTTAATTTTTTATAGTTTCACGAGTCTACTGTGAGTGTCTCAACAGCGGTCGAGGAACCAGCTGAAAGTCATACGTGGGGTAGTCACGTAGTGATCGATATACCAGGAAAAAGTCCTGTGACCCATCTCATGATACAGTAGTTACCCAGTGCAGTAGCATCGCAATGTACCCAATACAACATTGGAATAGCAACGACCAATATCCGTAACGACAATGCGCTGGTATGGGCTATGACAATCAACAGCACTCGCTGCTATCCATGCTCCTGCAGAGACAGACGAAACTAGAAATGCAGCAGCATGTCAGCACCGAGATATGGAAATCTCTCGCCTGATGAGACGAATCGTGTTTAAAATCCCATCATGCATGGATTAAACGTAATAATCTCAAGGAATCAGAATGAACTGTTGGTGCCGGGAGAATTGAGGTGGAAACGTTATGGTTGAAGGACTGCTTTCTCGCCGTGTTCTGAGTCCACTGGTCGAGTGAATCTCTCTATTTGGAAGGATGGGGAAGATGTTCTATTGGAAGGATGGGGCAGACGGTGCTATAGCTTAAGGGCAATTTGAAATTGATGAGGAAACTAGCAGTGACGATGTTACACTGTTAAAAAATCTACTTAAAAATGAGAGCCTGAACCTACTTGCTTTTTTTTTAAGTACAATCGTATCGTAAACGAGTGCATGACATGCTCAAATATAAGTAACCACACGTACTTACCAAAAACTGGGTCAATAAATATAAATATAATCTCGTATTACTTCATTTTAGATATTATAGATTTCAAGAGAAATTGAAAATACTCCAAATACGTGGCGACAGTAAATAAATAAATACATCGCTCTTAACCACGTTCAAGAAACACATAGCAATCGAAAAATTGTTTTACAGCCGCCGCTGTGGAATTGAACCAACAGAACTCTCGATATCTAGCCGAGTGCGTTACATAGATATTTAGCCGAGTGCGTATATGTAACGCACTCGGCTAGATATCGAGAGTACTGTTGGTTCAATTCCACAGCGGCGGCTGAAAAACAATTTTTCGGTTGCTGTGTGTTTCTAGAACGTGGTTAAGAGCGATGTATTTATTTATTCAAAAGAAATTGTTTAAGAAATACGTGAAGTGACACATATAATTAATTAATACAACAAAGTCACTGATCACAAGTCATTTAATTATGCATAAAGAATCTTTGTGCACGTTTTTACATTAAGTGTCAATCTCAAAAAAATATATTGTTGCTGCATGACTATATTTGCCATGAAATTGTGCGGTCCATTTGCCCAGCATGTGACAACGAGTATATCTATTATCCCAGATGTTCCATCGAATAACATACTTCCAGTTGATTCTACGAATAAATTAGTATGTATGGAGTACACGTATTTCACATTTGAAATCGAGGCGCGGATGACTTAGTGGTTAGTGATTCAGACTACTGATGGAGGGACCCCAAGTTCAAACCCAGCCTGGTAGTGTGAATTTCTAACATTCGTTGAATATTCGCCGTGCGTCGGACGAGCACGTTAAGTGATGGCCCTCTGGTAGGAATCCCCCGGTTAAAGTTCCTAAGCCTCCCCTCCACCTAATTTTTCTCTGCCATCTATGTGAAAAAATTGTACGATGGCGCCATCTAGTATGCTCTCTCTCTCTTACAAACTATCCTATCAAATTCGCTAGATTCGCTCTAACTTCTTTCAGTTTCTGTACGGAAACTGAATTATGTTAGAGCACATATATATGGAATTTTTTGAGTGCATATACTTGAAATATATGTACTCAAAAATGAGTGCATATATTTCAAATTAGAAATATCAGATATACTCACATTTGATTCCCTGTATGTACTCAAACAGGAGTACGTGTCTTTTCCAAAAATGAAACACAAGTACTCTGAGCTATTATAAGCTCAGAATGTACTCCAAAACGAGTACATTTTGCTTATTTCTAAGTACCAATTTTTAAAAGTGTATGGCCTAAATACTGTTTTCGTATCATGCCCTCGGTCTAGCGAACAAACAGTTCGATGGGAGGGATAGAGAAAACGATGTTATTGTTTAAGGATTGTTTCATTGGCATGCCTTTGGTCTACTGAGCCAGTGATTCAACAACTCGATGTGAAGGCTGATGTCGATGCTATGGTTTACGGACTTTTTCTTGGTATGCCCTCGATCCACAGGTCCAAGGAATCAACAACTCAGAAGGAAGGGTGGAGGAGACGTTTTTATGGTTTAAGGATTGTTTTTGTAACATGCTTTCGGTCCACTGGACAATCAGTCAGGTCGATGAGAAGGCTGGCCGTGGCAATGTCATGTTTTAAGGACTGTTTTCTTGGCATTTCCTTGGTCCCCTGATCCAGTGAATCAACAGCTTGATAGAAAGGCTGTCTATGACGATGTTAGTGCTTAAAGATTTTTTTCAGGAATGTCCTCAGTCCACTGTCTAGTGAAAAAACAGCTCGATGGGAAAATGGGCGGACGTGACAATGTTATTGTTTAAGGACTGTCTTCTCGGCTTGCTCTCGGTCTACTGATCCAGTGAATCAACATCTGGACAGGAAGGTCTGACTTTCTATGGTCTCCGGCGACTTGCTCCGGTTTCATGATGAAACTGTATCTAGAAACTATTGCGTCTATCAAAACTATAACGCCCCATGACACAAGGCCTGGCATGTGTCACAATGGTTGGTGGACCGAAACAGGGAATTCTCTGTCTTGCCATGGCTTTTCAGCTGACCATAGCTCGGTCCAAATGAGCATATTTGGTTCTTCCAGATTGTAACGTATATTCTATTTTAACTTTCCTTTTGGGTTTCTTTTTCTATGTAAATTTCAGTTCGCTCTCTTAGACATTTTCAAACCTTAACGTTATTTCGTTTCCCTCAAACGAGAATGATGTTGAAAACGCACTAAAGTAAGAACAAGAGTGACGTATGTGTGGCTGGATAAGAACGATAGATAAGAAGGCAATGCAGTGGTTGTTTACGGGGATGACGCGTTAAGCCGTCGGACCCCGGGTACCCCACCCCCGGTAATAAATAAGGGCGTCTTCCTTTTCCTTTTTACCTCGCTTCCGTGTCACTTTTCTATCGGACACTCTAGTTCAAATCTCCTAGCTTCCTATTTCTAAGGGTTGTTTAAGACCTGGGGTCAGACACTCCCTTCCTAATATCCTCTACATATGTTCTGATCTGATGATCTGTTTACGGGGATTGATGTTATTGATGATAGACGTGCTGTTATACTGCGATTGGATGTTAAATCACTAATACTGTATTGCGTACGCCAATAAACCGGATGTGAGTGTGGAGTACAAACCATGCAAGCAAAATAAACGTATTTGTAAGAACTATAATTAACCTCTTTCTTGTAATGCGTATGGATACCTTTTAATATTACATTGACTTTAACACACATAACGTAATTACTGACGTAAGGACTAAGTTACAGCGAAAAGAAAATTACGTTATATGGTCAATATGAATCGAGGCAATGACTCTCCACCTGGTAATATGCAGAAACTGAACCTCAAATCGTGGAACGAATAGGTAGCTTTACCGAAGGACACTTTGCGAAATCTTGTGGAACCTATACCAAGAACTTTACAGGCTATATTTCTGGCAAATAGGATTCCCCACAAAGTGTTATGCGTTCATTGTTAATGGGCAGCTAACTCATTATATATTTGGCACAATAGAGTCCTGTGGGTTTTACTTTGAGCTGGAGCGTTTGAAGGCGAAATCAGAACATTACTATCATGATATCACTAAGTTGTTCTTTGAGATTCAGAGGTTAGCTCCCCAAAGAAATACAAACTACGACATAAATTTCTAACTGATTATTTATTTACTGTTGCCGTATCAAATATGCTCCATTTACAGCGACCTGGACGCACAACTTAGGCTTCACTGACATCCATCACGCGACGTACACAAGACCTTCTATACTACATATTCATAATCTTTTTCTCATGCAGACACTCCTGAATCTGATACTCCCATGACTTATTTGGCCTTCCACTGCCTTTCCTTCCTGCCACTTGTGCTTATAATGAATAAAATTCTCCGCCTGGACGTGTAGTGCAGGAAAGCTTACGTTAAGTCACGTTAGGGTTATTGAAAGGTTACTTGACGTAGCTAAAGTGTGCTTAATCTTCAAAATGCTAGAGTTTGTTTAGGTAAGACACGCACGTGCAATAAATTCCAAGAATATGGAACTTCTTTTCACTCAGTGTTCCTCATTATCTTGAATATCAGTAATATAACTTCGGTTTTAGTACCTTGAAGGCTCCTTATTAGAGCGGTAAACCACAATATCCCCTGAACTTAACGTAAACACTCAATGAAATAGACTTAACGGCCAGACAGAGGTCTGACAATAAAATGAACTAAGAAAACGTACTCACTTTTAGCCTTTTATTGGGGAGCTCCTGGTATTACTCAAATACACACTCCAAAATAACACAACTACTAATAGACCGAACTTTCGTACTATCGTAGAAACGTAGGAAAATCGCATAACAATAATTAGGAAGAACCTACCACATAAAACGAAGCTCCTTGGTATAGTTGAGCGCGCCTATATATACTGCATACCACCACGTCATGACTTACACTCGTTGCCACATATAATTCAGCGGGAGAAATAACATCTCGTTAAGTGAGAAGATAATTTGCATAGGAAAATAAAATAACAAGAGATAGTAAAATCAAAAAAGAAACTGAATCTAGAGTATACGTTACATGCTAATAAAATTTATTAGTAAGCATCTCATTATTTAATCTTTCAATATGGCCAAGCCTTTGAAGCATATTAGTCTGCATCTAGCTAATAGCATTTTGCTTCACATTACATAACTGCAACATATCTTCATTGCTCACACGATCATAACGTGTCTTGCCACGTAAGTAACTCATTTCTCCAGTACAGAAACGACTCCTATGGTTTGTTGGTTGATTGATTGATTGATATTTCTGGCGCAACGGCCATGCTTGGCGCAACGGCCATGCTTGGCGAGACACAAGACCTTCAAAGAAAAATATTTTAAAACGTGGAATAAGAGTTAAAAGCTGGCTGATGTCGTAAAAGTGAAAAATGGGAATGACGAAACCCTTAAAAACTAGATAGGTTTAAAAAAGTCAATGAGTTTTGAAAACGAAAAGACGGAGGTTGTGTCACATTGGTCACCCAAGATCCTAACTAGATTAAAAAATTCAATGAGTTTTGAAAACGAAAAGACGGAGGTTGTGTCACATTGGTCACCCAATATCCTAACTAGATTAAAAAAGTCAATGAGTTTTGAAAACGAAAAGACGGAGGTTGTGTCACATTGGTCACCCAAGATCCTAACTAGATTAAAAAATTCAATGAGTTTTGAAAACGAAAAGACGGAGGTTGTGTCACATTGGTCACCCAAGATCCTAACTAGATTAAAAAATTCAATGAGTTTTGAAAACGAAAAGACGGAGGTTGTGTCACATTGGTCACCCAAGATCCTTTGCAGCGTGGCGGTGGTGTCGTCTAAAACATGGGAACGGAAATCATGGAAGCGATGAGCATGAAAACGAAAACAACAACATAGAAAATGAGTGACAGTGAGTCAGCAATTGCACGTCTCACACATCTGGACAGTGTCACCACAGAGCAAGAAGCGGTGGATGAAATGACAATGCCTAATGCGGAGACATCTGGGCAGTGTCGTCACACTGCAAGAAGTGGTGGGTGAAGCGACAGTGCCTAATGAGGAGACATCTGGGCAGTGTCGTCACACAGCAAAAAGAGGTGGGTGATACGACAGTGTCTACTGCGGGGATATCTGGGCAGTGTCGTCACACAGCAAGAAGTGGTGGATGAAACGGCAATGCCTAATGCGGAGATATCTGGGAAGTGTCGTCACAAAGCAAGAAGCGGTATGTAAAACGACAATGCCTAATGCGGAGATATCTGGTCAGTGTTGTCACACAGCAAGAAGCGGTGGGTAAAAAGACAATGCCTAATGCGAAGATACCTCGTCAGTGTCGTCACACAGCAAGAAGCGGGCGGTGAAAAGACAATGCCTAATGCGGAGATATCTGGTAAGTGTCGTCACACAGCTAGAAGAGGTGGTTGATACGACAGTGTCTAATGCGGGGACATCTGGACAGTGTCGTCACCCTGCAAGAAGTGGTGGGTGAAACGGCAATGCCTAATGCGGAGACATCTGGGCAGTGTCGTCACACAGCAATAAGCGTTGGGTGAAATGACATTGCCTAATGCGGAGACATCTGGGAAGTGTGGTCACACAGCAAGAAGCGGTAGGTGAAGTGACAATGCCTAATGCGGAGACATCTGGGCAGTGTCGTCACACAGCAAGAAGCGGTGGATGAAACGGCACTGCCTAATGCGGAGGCATCTGGGCAGTGTCGTCACGCAGCAATAAGCGGTGGGTAAAATGACAATGCCTAATGCGGAGATATCTGGGAAGTGTCGTCACAAAGCAAGAAGAGGTCGGTGAAACGACAATGCCTAATGCGGACACATCTGGTCAGTGTCGTCACACAGCAAGAAGAGGTGGGTGATACGACAGTGTCTAATGCGGGGACATCTGAGCAGTGTCGTTACACTGCAAGAAGTGGTGGGTGAAACGGCAATGCCTAATGCGGAGACATCTGGGCAGTGTCGTCACACAGCAAGAAGCGGTGGGTGAAACGACAATGCCTAATGCGGAGATATCTGGTCAGTGTTGTCACACAGCAAGAAGCGGTGGGTAAAAAGACAATGCCTAATGCGAAGATACCTGGTCAGTGTGGTCACACAGCAAGAAGCGGGCGGTGAAAAGACAATGCCTAATGCGGATATATCTGGTCAGTGTCGTCACACAGCCAGAAGAGGTGGTTGATACGACAGTGTCTAATGCGGGGACATCTGGACAGTGTCGTCACACTGCAAGAAGTGGTGGGTGAAACGGCAATGCCTAATGTGGAGACATCTGGGAAGTGTCGTCACACAGGAAGAGGCGGTAGGTGAAACGACAATGTCTAATGCGGGGACATCTAAGCAGTGTCGTTACACTGCAAGAAGCAGTCGGTAAAATGACAATGTCTAATGCGGACATATCTGGTCAGTGTTGTCACACAGCAAGAAGCGGTGGGTAAAAAGACAATGCCTAATGCGAAGATACCTGGTCAGTGTCGTCACACAGCAAGGAGCGGGCGGTGAAAAGACAATGCCTAATGCGGATATATCTGGTCAGTGTCGTCACACAGCCAGAAGAGGTGGTTGATACGACAGTGTCTAATGCGGGGACATCTGGACAGTGTCGTCACACTGCAAGAAGTGGTGGGTGAAACGGCAATGCCTAATGCGGAGACATCTGGGCAGTGTCGTCACACAGCAATAAGCGGTGGGTGAAATGACAATGCCTAATGCGGAGACATCTGGGAAGTGTCGTCACACAGCAAGAAGCGGTAGGTGAAACGACAATGTCTAATGCGGACATATCTGGTCAGTGTCGTCACACAGCAAGAAGAGGTGGGTGATACGACAGTGTCTAATGCAGGGACATCTAAGCAGTGTCGTTACACTGCAAGAAGCAGTCGGTAAAATGACAATGCCTAATGCGGAGACATCTGGGCAGTGTCGTCACACAGCAAGAAGCGGTGGGTGAAACGACAATGCCTAATGCGGAGATATCTGGTCAGTGTTGTCACACAGCAAGAAGCGGTGGGTAAAAAGACAATGCCTAATGCGAAGATACCTGGTCAGTGTCGTCACACAGCAAGAAGCGGGCGGTGAAAAGACAATGCCTAATGCGGATATATCTGGTCAGTGTCGTCACACAGCCAGAAGAGGTGGTTGATACGACAGTGTCTAATGCGGGGACATCTGGACAGTGTCGTCACACTGCAAGAAGTGGTGGGTGAAACGGCAATGCCTAATGCGGAGACATCTGGGCAGTGTCGTCACACAGCAATAAGCGGTGGGTGAAATGACAATGCCTAATGCGGAGACATCTGGGAAGTGTCGTCACACAGCAAGAAGCGGTGGGTGAAACGACAATGCCTAATGCGGAGATATCTGGTCAGTTTCGTCACACAGCAAGAAGCGGTGGGTGAATAGACAATGCCTAATGCGGAGATATCTGGTCAGTGTCGTCACACAGCAAGAAGCGGTGGGTGAAAAGACAATGCCTAATGCGAAGATACCTGGTCAGTGCCGTCACACAGCAAGAAGCGGGCGGTGAAAAGACAATGCCTAATGCGGAGATATCTGGTCAGTGTCGTCACACAGCCAGAAGAGGTGGTTGATACGACAGTGTCTAATGCGGGGACATCTGGACAGTGTCGTCACACTGCAAGAAGTGGTGGGTGAAACAGCAATGCCTAATGCGGAGACATCTGGGCAATGTCGTCACACAGCAATAAGCGTTGGGTGAAATGACATTGCCTAATGCGGAGACATCTGGGAAGTGTCGTCACACAGCAAGAAGCGGTGGGTGAAAAGACAATGCCTATGCGGAGATATCTGGTCAGTGTCGTCACACAGAAAGAAGAGGTGGGTGATACGACAGTGTATAATGCGGGGACATCTGGACAGTGTCGTTACACTGCAAGAAGTGGTGGGTGAAACGGCAATGCCTAATGCGGAGGCATCTCGGCAGTGTCGTCACACAGCAATAAACGGTGGGTGAAATGACAATGCCTAATGCGGAGACATCTGGGCAGTGCCGTCACACAGCAAGAAGAGGTGGCTGATTCGACAGTGTCTAATGCGAAGACATTTCGGCCGTGTCATCACACTGCAAGAAGTGGTGGGTGAAATGACAATGCCTAATGCGGAGACATCTGGGAAGTGTCGTCACACAGCAAGAAGCGGTGGGTGAAACGACAATGCCTAAAGCGGAGACATCTGGGCAGGGTCGTCACACAGCAAGAAGCGGTCGGTGAAATGACAATGCCTAATGCGGAGACATCTGGGCAGTGCCGTCACACAGCAAGAAGAGGTGGCTGATTCGACAGTGTCTAATGCGAAGACATTTCGGCCGTGTCATCACACTGCAAGAAGTAGTGGGTGAAACGACAATGCCTAATGCGGAGACATCTGGGCAGTGTCGTCACAGAGCAATAAACGTTGGGTGAAATCACAATGCCTAATGCGGAGACATCTGGGAAGTGTCGTCACACAGCAAGAAGCGGTGGGTGAAACGACAATGCCTAAAGCGGAGACATCTGGGTAGTGTCGTCACACAGTAAGAAGCGGTGGGTTCAAAGACAATGAATTAATGCGGAGATATCTGGTCAGTGTCGTCACACAGCAAGAAGAGGTAGGTGATACGACTGTGTATAATGCGGGGACATCTGGGCAGTGTCGTCACACTGCAAGAAGTGGTGGGTGAAACGGCAATGCCTAATGCGGAGACATCTGGGCAGTGTCGTCACACAGCAATAAGCGGTGGGTGAAATGACAATGCCTAATGCGGAGACATCTGGGAAGTGTCGTCACAGCAAAAAGCGGTGGGTGAAAAGATAATGCCTAATGCGGAGATATCTGGGCAGTGTCGTCACACAGCAAGAAGCGGTGGGTGAATAGACAATGCCTAATGCGGAGATATCTGGTCAGTGTCGTCACACAGCAAGAAGCGGTGGGTGAAAAGACAATGCCTATTGCGGAGACATCTGGGCAGTGTCATCACACAGCAAAAAACGGTGGGTGAAACGACAATGCCTAATGCGGAGACGTATTAGGCATTGAGTCGCGCAGGGACAAATTCTTCACGACGGTTTGTTCGTAAATTAGATGGCCAAATCCCGATTTGTGGTTTGATGGGGAGAAGTTCGTTCCTGCCCTGTTGGGAACAGAGGGACTGCCACTCAGCCATGATGAATTGACGGACGCCAGGACAAACATTTCTAAAAAACAATGGCAGTCGGGTGAACGCGACGCATCACTCAACTGCCGCTGGAGGTGATATGCAGTCAGTGCAGTCATGGAGGTGGCGCATCTTGCAGCGGCATCCGCCAGCTTGTTACCCCGAATCCCAACATGGGCAGGAACCCAACAGAATCGAAACGGGGATCAAGCACCGGTCATAGTCCGCGAGAGGCGACGAACATCTCTGGTGACAGGAGAATCATTGCCCTACAGGTAAAGCTACGACTTGGATGAGAGACTGGGGGGTCAATGCAAATATAGCGCGACGATAGGGTCCAGATTGGATGTGACATAAAGCGAGGAGCACCGCATGCATATCTGCCGAGAAGACTGTCGTTTCCGGAGGAAAGGCTCATAGGTTTCATCTGTGGTACCCAGCTTTCGCTGATATACATCAGAGTGGGAAGATGCATCAATTACCTCACTGCTGTCTAGACACGATATTTAAAAACGGAGATAGTTGCAAAATAAAATATGAACTTTATTTACAGCTAAAACCAAGTTAAAAACAATGAGAGATCTTCCGCATGGGTAGGATTCCGATCTTTTAAACTCGGAGATCCATATCACAATAAATCAGCATGAAGGCACTGCTCCCAATTCACGCATGCGCACTTGCCATATATCCATGACATCCTACCCATGCGGTACCCGATGATGAACCCATAGTGGGTCCGAAAGATCTCGCATTGTTTTTAACTGTAAATAAAGTTCATATTTTATTTTGTACCTATCTCCGTTTTTTAATATCGTGTCTAGACAGCATTGAGGTGATTGATGCTTATTAGTTGGCACGAATACCACGGACGTCTGGTTAGTAGGAAGAATTACACTTTCATAGACAGCCATGCGTGCCTCTCTTGAGAACCCAATTTATTATGTTTCAGAGGAAAGGAATTATTTATGTTGGTTATGCAGCTGAAGAACTGGAATTTGTTATCATTCTTTTCAAAGCATTGCGTTTTATTTTTATTTATTTGATAAAAGAGAAATTGAATTGCATTCGATATACTCTTACATAGTTCAACCGGAAACTATCTTAGCAATTTTTTAATGGTTTGTTTGGGTAATGCTAAAGCTTCAATTATTTGAGGAGCATTAATTAGCTAAGAGCTATTGTGTCTTTCCCTTGAGAACATTTGCTTATGAACACAATAAATTTTATTCTTGACCAGTAATACTTGCTTAATTTTATTTTTAGGAATACCCACTGACCACAGCAGCTAGCATACGCTCGTCATCTCTAGTATGGAGAAAATCTTTCAGACTGGCATCTCAAAGATCTGGAAATCACCATGGAGGCGAGAAGCGGTGAAGACATTTATTATTTTATGATGTCGGGGAGCCAATCAGAATTCGATTAGTAACTTGCAATGGTGTAAGAATTTGTGCGCATTAACAATGTGAGATATTTCTTGTTTCAATGTCGCAGACGCCATTTCTTTCGAGCCATAATGGATATAATCTCTTGTAATGGCGTCCATTTTGAACTTATTTATCGTATATTAAATAATTTATATCGACAAGTTCTTCAGAGCCAAGTCATAGATCTTATAGTTCAAATATATACGCTACTACTACTACAAGGAGTGTTCAAATGAAAAAGTACGAAACGACACTGTGTGTATAAATGAAGACTTTATTCAAAGTATACACCATAGGCCGTAGCACAACGATCCCATTGATTAACGAGCCGAAGGATTCCTTGTTCCCAGAATTCCTGTGGCCGTGACGAGACCCAGTCCTGCACAGCGTCCTTGAGTTCGTCGTCCGAGTTGAAGCGCTTCCCTTTCAGATTTTTTTCAGGGAACCAAACACATGGAAATCGCAGGGCGACATGTCCGGGCTGTAGGGCGAATGGTCAAGCTGCTCCCACTGGAACTTGGCCAGTTCCGCGTGTGTGACCCTGGAGACGTGTGGACGCGCGTTATCATGGAGCAGAACCACACCCTCCGCGATGAATAGCGGCCGGTTTAACACCTTCCGCTGTCAGAAATCGGATAACGCCTCGCTGCTCCTCAATCGTCAAATTTTGCAATGTGAACGCCATCCTGTCCTCACACGCACTGTCGCGTCAATTGGACGGCGCTCTTTATAAGAGCCTCTGCTCTCTCCTGCGCATGCTCCGATCCACGCCGGCGACTCCAATCGCATCCCTAGATGTGTCGCTACGTTCTCCCATAGCGGCATAGGCAAATATGTTAACGGTTACGTTCTTATGACGTTTCGTACCTTTTCATTTGAACACCCCTAGTACTATGTGGAATGAACGAATCACCGCCGTCATTTTGATTGCACCTTTATACTTGTAGCGCACCTCTGTGTTTCAGCACTTCTTTGTAAATTTTTTGGAAAATCGAAGGAGAAAATGCCTTCATCGAAACGCTTACGAGAGTGAAGACCTTTATTCAGAGGATAGTAGCCGCCTTTTAGGACACTTCAAGACAAAAAGCATATTGATGTTTGCATAAATATTTGCAGATGGCATTAAAAGGCGATTTAATTTGTGCTTAAGATGAATCGAATTATCACCACCTGCCATTTCCGTCAACAATATGCAAATGAAACGACTAGTTTATTTTGCATTTCCTTTTTAAATCACTAAAAATATATTCATATAAAGTCAAAGCATAAGATTTGTGCCATATTTTTATCAAAAATAGTGTTATTTCTGTGTTGTGTTTACTCAGGCATAAATATGTCGTGTTTGTATTCGAATGAAGATTTTCAATAAAATTATGATGAAACCCTTTGTATTTTCAGTTCGGCGTCTTAATTGTTCTCTTGTCTTCATGCAATATTTTCGGTACAGGTGCTTTAATTTGCGAGCAGAATGCCTCAAAATTACGCTCATCATCCACAACAACAACCATGGGACAGATACTCGTGTAGGTGTCTAGTGCATGGGGCACCAATCAATCGTCAATCAATCAATCGTCTTGTATTGCTTTTTTAACGCTTTCTAACCGTAGGTTGAAGAAGCGTATGTGTTCCATCTTTGTCCGTCTCTGTGTCGGTCCGCACGATAACTCGCGTAAAAATGGTTCGATTTCTATAAAATTTTAGTATCAGGTAGGGAACCACCAGGAAATGAACCCTATTGAAAATGGGCGAAATGAGGTCACAGGTCAGGACAAAGGGGCGGGATCCATTCAATTGCCCTTATGCATCATAACTTACGTAAAAATGCTTCGTTTGCGACGAAACTTTATCAGATTGTTCCCGAAGTAAACAGAACCCGTTCTGTTGAATATCATCGAAATGAGGTCAAAGGTCAGAACACAGGAGCGAGATTTATTCCACAGTTATTATACACATAACTTGACTAAAATGCTTGTATTGCGACAAAATTTTAGTATGTTGTTCCAGAGGTATACGGAACCAATTGTGTTGAACATCATCGAAATGGGGTCAAAGGTCAGAACACAGGAGCGAGATCTATTCCACAGCCATTATCCTTAAACTCGAGTAATAACTTGAGTAATGATTTCTGGTATGTTGGAAAGCGTATCATAATCAACGCATTGCATGATTTTATTAACCTGTCTAGTAGCGCATTGACACTCATTTGGTAAACCCAGGCAACCCAGGCAAGAGGAACCCCAAGATAAAGTGCGTCTGGGGCAGATTTTAGAGTGAACCATCCATACATTCGCATCCCCAACACGAGAAGTCTGTAGGAAAAATTACACTCATGGACATAAAATCCTCGGACTATTTATGTCCATGAGTGAGGTAAAAGACTGAAACGGCAGCGCACACAGTGCTTAACGTGTGGATAGGAAAGCATTTTCTAATTAAATACACTTCTCACAAAATGTTAGGGATATTGCTGCTTCGAAGGGAAAACGTGGTGATGTGCAAATTTAGCGACTACTGAAGATCGGTTATCAGCTTGGGTAGCTACGTCATATGTACTTAAATTAGCATTATGGCAACAAAGCCCGTAACGTATAATACTACCTCCGGTTAAAAAAGGCAGCACGTTACGGGTTTATGGGTAATATTCCCTCTAAGCCGCGCGGCCGCGCAGTTGAAATATTTTCCACGCAGTAAGCATTTAGGCCGCTGTGGTGCAGTGGTAGCATATCCTGCGCGTAACTGGAAGACCTGGGTTCGATTCCCGGTGGTGGCGGATGAGAATTTTTCCGAGTCTCACTTATTAACGTGGAAAGAGCGATGATTTCTAAGCATTTTCTACAACAGAATCCAATTCTCAATGTTTTTCCTGCAGATGAATAGAATTAAATTTTCTACATTTTCGTAGTGGCTTTCTGAAGTTGGAGAAAGGAAATAATTAAATCAATCCATATTGAAAATAAACTGGTTTGACAAAAGTAGGTTTACAAAACTTTGTAATTCTAACTTAGAGTGCTTTGTTTTGCAATTGCTGTCTGACACATCAGACTGTCATTTTCAAATCTTACATTAAAATATGTTTCATCGGAAAATAATATTTTTTCCCATCTCTCTGCCTTCCATCTATTACTTCTCCAGTTTTATGTCTTTTCATTCTCTCTTAAATCCTGTTTCTCTCTTCTTGTCGCATTATTTCTTTCTTTCCAGATCTTTCTCTTTTTCATTGCCCATGTTATCATGTTTCTTTTGCTTTTCTCACTCTATCACTCAGCTTCCCTTTTAATCGCTTATTGCAACATTTTCTCTTGCCCTCACTTTCATTTCCATGTAAAGATTTGTCGCCTCCGCTTTTTGTCTCCTGGCTCAGTTTTTGCTTTCTATCCCTCTCTGCCACGTTTCTTCTTTTATTCTCTTTGTTACTCTCGCTTAGTTTCCTCCTCCTAAATCTTTATCTCTTCCATTCTGATTTTCTCGAGTTTCGTGTGACCCGTAACTTTTTTCGCTTTTTTCTCCTCTTATTTCCCTTCTGCCTGTCTTTTGCTTTATCTATGGCGCATTCTCTATTTTATTATCTTTGTCTATCTCTTACACTTTCTTTCTTTTTTCGTTCTCTACTTCACCTATCTGTCTCACTCTCTACCTACGTTGATTTCGTTGACATTCTCGTTTCCCTTTTCTTTCCCCCTCATTTCCCCCACTGCGTCTTACTCTCCATCATTTTCTCTTTCTCGGTTTCCCTCTCCTTCGGTTTTCTCATCTCATTCTCTCTCTCTCTCTCGTTTCTTACTTTTTCTCTCTCCCTGCTATTTTCTGTATCTCTATTCTTATATCTACCTTTCCTTTCCCTATCGGGCTCTACATTTCTCTTTCCTTTCGTCTCTTAACACCACCTATTTATAACCGAAATACCGCTCCTTGTACAAAGTGAAAGAATTTCAATAGTCAGTACTTGTTGTGACGTGCCTGCCCCGCAGGACGCACACGGCATAAAGGCAGATAGCAGCAAGAACGAACGTCTGCGTAGCTCAGTTGGTAGAGCGACTTGTTCCGGAATAAGCAAACTCGGGTTCGATCCCCGGCGTGGAACAGAAATGAAAGAGGAATTTACTTCGTTATACTGTGTTTTAAGCAAACAAACATTTCTATCTAGGAGAGGAACATTTGAAACTTTTTAAATCATAAATGTGCTCACAAGTGGAGTAGTGCTACCATATACGAGACTTTGGTTTTGCTATACTCCCCTTCAGGCGCGTGATTGCAACCCTGTGTATCATTCGCAAGAACATGCTCAGGTTACTTCGGACATCTCACCCTTTCCAGGGATATCGGATATGGTACCGAGTACGAAAGACTGATGCACAGGAATATTATCAAGTCACTTCTGTCTAGAAACCTATAACGAAGTAAATTTCTCCGTCATTTTTGGTCTACGCCGAGATTCGAACCGAGTCCGCTTATTCCGGAACAAGTGGCCTCGGGTTCGAATCCCGGCGTAGACCAAAAATGACGGAGAAATTTACTTCGTTATAATGGCGCCCGAACTATCCGGATGACCCGACCGTTCGAAATCTCGCAATGGTGTGATGTTATTTCCACACCGCGAGATAGGAAAAATCAGAGAATACCTTCTCCAGCGCTTCGAAAAATAAATGTGTGTGACGTTGCATTCCACACACCAGATTGACTGGGAGTTCTCAAATGCACGTTCTACAGTGGATGGCTGCCTGCAACGATTCATGGTCGCGGCTGACCAGTGGGCCATGCCCCCGGCCCTCTTTGGGGGGCGGGGCGGGGGAGATGTGACGTACCTGCCAGCAGGACGCACACGACATAAAGGCAGATAGGAATCAGAATGAACGTCTGCGTAGCTCAGTTGGTAGAGCGACTTGTTCCGGAATAAGCGGCCTCGGGTTCGAATCCCGGCGTAGACCAACAATGACGGAGAAATTTACTTCGTTATAAACCGATTACGCCGCATAAATGATTGGCGTAGCCAATGGTAAAAGAAGGATTTCGCGTATGTTCGGGTACGTCCCATTGCCCACGCCATCGGAATTATAGTGTTAAGGATCCATTTGTTACGATACCTATCACCTTTGATGATCATCAGATGAACGTTTGATGTACAACGAGAGGGGGTGACATTCTGGAACTCCATTGCGCACTGTTCCTACGAAGTATTCCTAATACCAGTGTTCAACAACATAACGCAAGTCCCGTTGTGGCTCTTACAGATCTACGGTGGCTACATGATGCTAACGCTTTCCCGATATTTACACAAGTTCTTCATCTTTTAAGCACTTCTAAGATATTCTAGGAAGGCGTATCCGAATGCAACGAAATCCAGCACAGACGCTGGAAGAAATGGACTCGGCACTCACGAGATCCAGGAAACTTCTAATCTGAATGTATCGACTCCACGATGCTTTGATGCCTGAATGTCCAATAGTAGGTGATATTCCCCGTACAGAAGGAGACCTCAAACAGCATCAACGCCAATCATTGTTGTCCTAGATACTTATATCATACTAATTGCTGTACAAAGCCTGAATCATCTCTATAGATTTGGTGCTGCAATTTTTCCGAATGCAACTGTATTTTCCTTTGAGTAGTTTGCTGAACGTTCGCTTACCTCTGAAATAATTTCTATTTAATAATCCACCCATATTTTAAACCTACTGTACGGAAAATCTCAATTTTGATACATTTGCGGGGACGTGTTTTACCCTATAATACTTTAAGACGAAGTAAATTTCTCCATCATTTTCATGCAGGGGGCTGCATTCGAATCCACAACTCTCTACTCCGGGGCTCCGAGTGAGTGCTATCCACTATACGATACTGGCATGTGCGCTCACTGCTATCTGCCTTAATCTCATGTGCGTCCTGCGGGGCAGGCACGTCACAACTTATGGAACGAAACCAACATGTTTGACTGCTGATCCCGAGCGAATGGATAAATACACTGGTGTGCAAAAATTAAGGACGAAGAGGAGTAATTAGCATAACAGCGGAACGAGCAGGCAGAACGGACCGAAAGACCACTCAGGAGACAGACTAGGGTCCGGTACGGTAGGACATGCGCATATATGCATCATGACGTAGTGGGGGGGGATTGTCGGAAAGGTATAAAGCACACGGGCGGTGTACGCTCAGCAATTCGGTGAAAGCTATTGCACGGTGTACATCGGTTTGAACGACGTCGAGTAGCTGCCACCGTGTGATATGGCCAACAGGCAATCCAGTAGACGACATCTGGATGACTTTACCCGAGGTCGCGTCATTGGGAAGTTGGAAGAAAGTAGAAGTGTGACTAGTGTGGCCGAGGAGTCCGGGATCGCTCACAGCATCGTTTCACGAGCTTGGAGAGCGTTTCAAACGACAGAAACAGCTGTCCGAGAGTTTAGCAGTGGTCGTTCACGAGCAACCACGGCGCCGGATGACCGGTATATTGTTCTACTGGCGAGAAAAGACAAACGGCATACAGAGTGAGAAATCGCAAGGCACATGCAACAGACAACTGGGCGTCCGTTATCGCGTTTAACCGTGGCCAGGAGGCTGCACAAAGGTGGTCTATTTGCACGACGACCAGTACGATGTGTTACATTAACGCCTGCTCATCGGAGATGGCGGTTTCTGTGATGCCAGGAACACAAAAACTGGACACATTAGCAATGGGGTCGAGTTCTCTTTACGGATGAGAGCCGATTTAGTCTGACGAGCGATTCTGGACATATACACATCTGGAGAGAGCAGAAAACACGCAATCACACCTCTAACATCATCGAAAGGGACCGGTTCCGAAGGGGCGGAGTTCTCGTTTGGGGCGGTATCATGCTTGGTCGCCGTACTGACCTCCACATCTTCCAAGGAGGTTAAGTCACTGATGTCCGCTATTGTACCGAGGTTCTCCTGCCACACATGCGTCTGTTTAGAGGTGCTGTGGGTCCCGAGTTCCTCTTCATGGACGACAACGCTACATCTCATCGTAAAGTGGCTGTCGCAGAGCTGTTGGAGAGTGAAGATACTCAACGCATGGATTGGCCCGCAAGGTCCCCGGACCTAAATCCAATCGAACACGTGTGGGACCTTCTCGAGAGATGCTTGGCAGCACGTCACCAGCCGCCAGCAACGATTCCGCAGCTGCGATTGGCACTACAAGAGGAATGGGCCGCGATGCCTCAACAGCTCCTTGACAACCTTGTCCTCAGCATGGACAGACATTGTAAATCCTGCAACGCAGTCAGGGTGATCATATCTCCTACTAAAGACTGGATTTTTTTGGCAGCCGCCTGTCTTATGGACGTTTCTGTCTTCTGTCCAGTTGTGCTCGAAGCTACGTTTTCAGTAAAGTACCTTTGTATCCTTTGGATTCCTTGTTAGGACGGGTTTGCTCACTTGTCCCTTATTATTACATCTTGGGGATCTAATAGTATGATTTGAGTCGATGTGGAGCACATCTGCACCACGCAACATTCGAAAAACCGTCTCGTCCTTAATTTTTGCACGCCAGTGTATAATGCCATTGAATGGACACGTACTTTGTTTAAAGTTCAGCAACGTGACGGCATACCATTTGCATGGTGGGCATTGGAAGTAGCTACCTTGCTGCGAGAGGCACATCTCAGAGCTTCCCTGCATGTTGTCGGTTGTGCGTTCCAAAATTTCGAGTTGCATGATTTCATTTAACCTTCTATAGTGGCAAGCACGCATGTATGCGTTCGGAGAGTACTGTGCTCAAAGCGGTGACGACGCAATAATGCGTTCATCAAAACGCTGTTCAAAAGCGACGAGAACGCAATACTGCGTAGAAAAGATTTCCAGGCTCATAAAGGCGAGAACGCGTATATATTCCTCTGAGGTGAGCCCAGAGGAATATATTCCTCTAAGTGAACCCGACGAAAACTACAGAAAGACAGGACGCTTTTACGGGAGTCTCCTGTCATACATGTGACAAACATCCGCATTGCCTCTTCCAAAGTTCCTGCCACTTTGAGGGTTAATTGGTTTCTTTTAATTCGTACGTAATGCGAGGTAAGCTGCACACACGTTTCCAATGACGACCCCCCACACAAAATGAACATAAATCCGATTTGGTTCAGTTGGAGAACAGCGGCGGTCAGAGATCCTTAAATTCTGCTCGTTCTTTAAAAAATCTCTGTACTATTTTCATGGTGTTCCTGGGTGTTTGTATACGCTTACTGGAAGTTACCCTGACTAAGTTGCATATCTTCCAAATTTTGCGCGGACTGTGAGTAACTGTACAAGAACGGCGTGGTATCCATATTTCCTTCTAATAAAAATGGATCTGATGATCCTTTTAATTGACACGAAGTAGCAAATTACCACTTTCGCCGGATGACGTAGTTCTTTGTAAAGCACACGAGAACTCTCGGCTGAGCCCATACACTGGAATTTCGGAATTTCCTGCACCTAGACAAATGAAACCAGGCTTCATCCGTAAACTGCCTTATTCTGAATATTCACTGCGAGTGGTGATTAATTTCGTGTAATCATTGGCATGAGTGAACTCGCTTCTCCTCATCTCGTTCCAGCAAATAGCTTGACTTCAGTTCTTCGGTCAGGTCGAAGATGGGCCATTTTGACAGATCTTTGGCATGCGGAATAAGATTAATGTAATTCCTGGGAGAATCTTCTGTGAGATTATCTCCGGGATTGCTATAACCTAGTACACACATTCGCTGCCGTGGCTTCGGGCATCTCGGAACAGACGCGCATTTCGGAGGGGGGGGAGGCAAGGAGGCCTTGTCCCCCCCGAAAGTGTTTCAGTTTTTTCGACGTTTTGGGTTAAAATGAGACTTACATTAGGGAAAATATGCATCAACTTACATAAGATAAAGAATGCTTTAATTTTTTCATCTATTTTTCATTAACTTGTGCAGATGGATTTCAAAAACTTTCATTTTTCGTCGCCCCCCCCCCACGGAAAAAAAATTTATACAGGCCCCTCTTTCGAGACAATATTTTCTTCGTTCATTCAAAACGGATTCTTTTGTGCCCAATTTTCGTGTTAAATTATGTACCGTAGAGAAATAGGTGAAACATCGCTTAGACTACACGTTTTGATTTCGGTTTGAATGATCCAGTGTTAACTGGCCAATTTTAATAGAGTACAGGATTCGCTCTACTCGTTTACTTCACAAACGATAATTGTTTGCGTCACCCAGTGACGACATTGTGCTAATACGTGGATCGAGAATTCAACCTGAAGCTATCATGAACAATTTTTAAATGAAACAGGTTGCAATACTGAAAACTTGCCGCCAAAATTTATACAGGAGCACATTTTTCCTATAAATGGAATAAAAGACATTTATACTTTCGAAGGCACAGCGGGTGGCCTAGTGATCAACGTTCGTGACTACTACGGAGAAGACCTCTTGTTCGATCCCAGGCAGGTACGAACGCTCGAACCGTTAATAATCCGCCGTGCGTTGGATGGACACATTAAGCCGTCGGGCCCCGGGTACTGGCCTCCCGGTAATAAATAAGGGCGTCTTCTTCCCCCTTTCTTCCTCGCTTTCGTGTCACTTTCCTATCGGGCACTCTAGCCCAAATCTCCTAGCTTCCTATTTCTAAGGGTTGTTTAGACCTAGTGTCAGGCACTCCCTTCCTAAAATCCTGTACAATGATCTGATCTGATATACCTTTGAAGTTTAATTAGTTCACAACTCCAGTGTTTGTTTCGTTTCTCAGTGTGTAAATTAAAAAAATATATATGAAGCACTACCTCATCCCGCCTATTACCCGAACTTGTCTCAGACAGACTATAACCTTTTTCGTAGCCTGGATCATTTCCTGTACGGGAAACAGTTCACGACAGACAACGAGGTTCAACGTGCAGTTGATGACTTCTTCGTGTCCCAGCCACAATCCTATTTTTTGTTCCGGAATCATAGTCTTGCCGGACAGATGGCAACGATTGCCTAGGTAAGTTGTCCTAGTTTTCCGTTTACGCCGTCCACGTGTGCTGCCCCTTTGTCGGACATTTCATTTGCACCAACACAATAAGTATATACAAGAAGAGATAAGATGGATAGTAATTGAAGGCTCGAAGCATTCCACAGTTTCACGTTGAAATAGACAGGTGGCTCAGTGTGAGCTGTTCACAGTTCGTGGATCGCATTCTAAAGGGCACATACGACATAGAGAAGGTTCAGTAACGAAATAGCTCGAGTAACAACTTCAAGAATCGACCATTATATATAGCTACGTGCTTCAAGAACAAAGACCGCCACATTTACCCAACAGACCTTGGATTTTATGTCAGTAACAAGAATTATGGTATCTTGTTTCACTGACTGCAGAAGGCTTCATTAGTACAGTGATTTTGCTACGAGGCCAAAAGTGTGCGTCCCCCTCGCCTCTCACTACAGATGAGGGCGTCTCAGTTGATGATGCAATAATTTCAACTTGATTGATGATTGTGAAACCGAAATTCTTGCGGTGGCGGGTTCTCCCCAGCCGAATGCTTTCCCAATTAACTACGACGGCAACGGCTTGTCATTGCTACTCGCCGTGTGGACATGTGCGTCACCTCTAAGGTAGGTACGTCACATATATCCCCCTCCCCCGGAGAAAGGGCTGGGGCGAAATGATAAGTTTCCGGGTCAGCCGCAAATCATTCTTGAAGGAGCTGTGACGTGTATTCTAATATAACTTTCATTTTTTTAGTTCCTTTTCCTATCTAAATTTGAGTTTGTTCTGTTTTGCACCTTCCAAACTTAACGTGATATCATCTCTCTCACATGAATGAAGTTGGCAACACTTTTGAGGTCAGAGAGAGTGACGTATGAATATGATAAGAACGATAGATAAAAAGGACGATACAGCAGTTGCTCAGGGTATGTGTGGGTGTGGAGATGTTCGCTCTATGTAAAAACTAGATCATATGTGGCTCTATTGTGAATCTACTGCAGTATTGCTGGACCAATAAAAGCTGATCGTAAGTTGACTCCTTTTTATGTTTCGTCTGGCCGGAAACTATTGCATCGTATTCTTATTTAGTTCAAAATTTCTTAGTCATGATTTTAGACATAGCGTAACACCAATCTTGCTCACGAAAAAGGCTTACGTTATAGAGCTCACTGGAGAAGAAGAAATTCATATTAATTCCAGACCATGAGTGAAAGGAACATCACACATTTTTTAAGAACCTCATTGCCAGTAGGTCCGTTTTTATATTTGCGGGCACCAATGTGAAGCCCAATTTTTTACCGGATCCACATCCTTTTGCTCCAGAGTCGAATGCTTTCCTCACTAAGCTACGCCGGTAAGGGCTTATAGCTGCTACTTGCCTTTTTCAGATGTGATTCGCCTTTGAGGTAGGTATGTCTCATATATCCCGCCCCGAAGAAAAGGCTGGGACGGAATCAAAGGTTTCCGGGTCAGCAGGCAAACCACTCTTGAAGGAGCTCACTGTAAAAGAAGAAATTCTCATTAATACCAGACCATGTGTAGACATCTTTTGAACAACCTAATGGCCAATAGATCCATTTTTACGTTCGGGTTCCAATGTGAAACCCAAATGTTTTCCGGTGGCTCACTCGAATCCACACTCTTCCGCTCTGGAGCCGAACGCTTTCCCAATTAAGCTACGCCGACAAGGGCTTTTCACTGCTACTTGCCGTCTTGACATATGCGTCATCTCAGATAGAGCTTTGCTCCTCTGTTACTTCTTTTAAGTCCAGATATCATTGTCGGCACGAATGTGTCGTATTTTCACTGTTTCCCTCAGAAACCTTCAGAAACCTTGAAAATTACAACGGGAATAGAACCCGCATCTCCCGATTCCCGTTCAAGCGTGCTGTGCGTTACACCAACCAAGCTGATGAAGTTCCAATGCAACTGAAGTCCGGATGTCGATGTCCACCTAAATAGTGAAGTGGTACATTTGTTCATACTCAGGTATATTGTGAATTGTGTATAAAATCTCTGAAGCAGTGGAACTTGGGGACCTATATCCCGTATCTGGATGTGAGAAACAGTCGCGCTGATGCTACGTGGAAACATTGAATGGTTCCGACGACGCAAATCTGAACGGTACTCAGACTTCTAAGCTGCGTCTGCTTAGCTTCAGTTGTTTGGAACTTCATTGTCCCGGGTGGGGTAGCAGGTAACATGTCCGAATGAAACTCGAGGAATGTGAGTTATATTTCCGCTCCGGGTAGATGCAATTTTCAAGTTTTCTAAAGGGGTTGCTACATGGTGGGGAAACAGTTAAAATATAGCACATTTTCACCAACAATGACATTCGTATTGCCTTTCAGGTATATGCGAAGATTTGTTTCTCCAGGGAGATTAGTTTCCCACTGATATGGGATGTAAGGTCAGGTGATGCGTAACATCACAGCCTCTCCTTGACAAATGTCAACCCCGCCTTCTCGTGGTGCATCCTGTTCCTACTAAAGGGGCTCTGACGACCGCCAATAGCGGTATAACTATACCATCGGGATTAGAGGAAATTCTATCCCACACTCACCAACCCGCTTGGCCAGCGTGGTGAGTTATGGCCAAACCCCTCCAAAATGACTCCACAACTTAAATCTTGGCCCTCAGTCTCCGGCAGCTGGAATGTACCTGGCCAAGGCAGCGGCCAGTGCGACATGAAGGCAGAGGGTGCTAAGAATCCCTGGAGGATCGGACTAGGCTGCCATCTGATGCTGACCTTGGCAACGTACAATGGACGCTCCCTATCTTCTGATTCAAGGCTTCTTGAATTAGAAGAGGAACTACAAAGGATCAAGTGGGACATCGTGGGGCTAAGTGAGGTAAGGAGAAAAGGAGAAGATCTCATCGAACTGAAAAGTGGACATCTCTTCTACTATCGTGGGACAGATACTGGCAGAACTAGTGGTGTTGGATTTATAATAAACAAGAAACTGAAGGATAAAGTTGTAGAAGTTGAAAGTTCCTCTGACAGAGCTGCACGGCTTGTTATCCAACTCTCGAAAAGATACCAGGCTCAGATTATTCAAACTTATGCACCCACCACAAGTCATCCTGAAGAAGAAATTGAAGAATTTTATGAGGAAATTTGTCATCTAAATAATAAAGGTAAGCAGCACTTGAAAATAATTATGGGAGATTTCAATGCAAAAATAGGGCAACGGCAACAGAATGAAACTTCAGTAGGTAAATTCAGTCACGACAACAGAAACCAGCGTCGAAATACTCTCGTTGAGTTTGCAGAGGCAGAAGGGTTTTTCATCTTGAACTCCTTCTTCAAGAAAAAGCCACACAGGAAATGGACATGGAGACATCCAAATGGGACGACAAGTGAAATTGATTTTATTATGTGTAACAAAAAATTCGTCATAGAAGACTGCAGTGTGCTAAACAAGTTCAACACAGGTAGTGACCATAGATTGGTGAGATGTAAGATGCACCTCAACACTAAACTTGAACGTGGCAAGCTCATAAGACAAACAAAATGTATTGACATAACCAACCTTAAAAAACACCATAATACCTTCAAGTTGAAACTGAAGAACAGGTTCTCTGCTTTAGAAGGCCTAACATCGGAAGAAGTGGACATCTCTGAAGTTAACAGAAAAGTAACCAAAGCTCTTATGGAAACAGCAACAAAATTAGATGGGTCTAAGAACAAGTAGCATGTAAATAAATTATCAGGAAAACGAAAATGTTGATGCAAAAAGAAGAGAGATGAGGACAACTAAAGAAGATGTGACTTCCAAAGTGGAATATATAGAGCTATGCAAGACAGTACTAAAACGTATCACTGAAGACGTAAGAAAATTCAACTGTGAACTAGTGAGGAAAGCAATTGAAAACAACCAAAGCCTAAAGATAGCAAAGGGACATCTCAGTAAGGGGAAAACAGATTATGGCACTGAGAAAAGAAGATGGTTCTGTAACAAGAAATAGAGGCGAAATTTTGACAAGAGTGAAAGATTTCTACTCCAAATTATATGAAAGGGATGATACATGCACTCCAGACATCATGAAAGATACCAGTACCAGAGTTCCTCCAGTCCTTCCAGCAGAAGTTGCACATGCAATCAAGAACATGAAGCGGGGAAAAGCTCCAGGAGAAGATGGAATTACTGTAGACATCATACAAGAAGCAAGTGGAGAAATCGAAACAGTACTCGCCCAAATTTTCACTCGATGCCTTAATGAAGGAAAGATTCCTGAGGATTGGAACACCGCTACAATGATCCTGCTACATAAGAAAGGTGACATTGAGGATCTCGGAAACTACAGACCTATCAGTAGTTTATAAAATCTTCACTAAAGTTCTTTCACACCGCTTGAAGGTAACACTGGACATGGCTCAACCGAGAGAACAAGCTGGATTCAGGAGTGGCTACAGCACAATAGATCATATCCATGTGCTGAGAGAACTAATTGAAAGAGCGAGGGAATATGAACTTCCATTGTGCATGGCTTTTATCGATTATGAAAAAGCCTTTGATTCGGTGAAACCATCAGCAGTTACAATGGCTCTGAAAACCTGCGGTATTGAAGATGCATACATTAATATTATTAATAACATCTATGAAAATGCAAGTGCAAAGATTCGGCTGTTTGAAAATACAACACACATAAAAATTGGAAAGGGAGTGAGACAAGGTGACACCATATCTCCGAAGCTCTTTAATGCCACATTGGAGGGTGTTTTTCAGTCACTGTGCTGGGAAAACAAGGGGATAAAGATTAATGGAGATTATCTAACCCACCTTCGTTTTGCTGGTGACGTAGTCATTTTTGCAACTAGCCCATCAGAGCTGCAGAGTATGATCCAGGAACTTGCTGATAAGAGTAAAGAAGTGGGATTAAAAATGAACTTTCAGAAGATAAAAGTGATGTTCAATGCTTTTACAAGAAATGAAGATTTATCGATTGATGGAGAAAAGCTGGAGATAACAGACACGTACGTTTATCTTGGACAGCAGATATCAAGTAAAGGGTCACATTGATGAAGAAGTTAATCGGCGTACAAAACTTGCCTGGAGAGCTTTTGGAAGAAACAGCATAATTTTCAAGAGCAATATGCCATTATGTCTTAAAAGAAAAGTGTTTGATCAATGCATCCTTCCAGTGCTTACGTATGGTGCAGAGACGTGGACCTTAACTAAAAGAGACATACAAAGGCTGCAGACAACTCAAAGTAGCATGGAGAGGTGCATACTTGGTGTAACCAGGAGAGATAAGAAGAGGAACTGGTGGATCCGAAAAATGACAAGAGTGGAAGACATCATGATCAGAGTTAAATCCCTGAAATGGCAATGGGCTGGACATACTGCCAGAAGGACAGGTCATCGATGGACAGCCGAAATTTTAGATTGGATTCCAAGGGACAGGAAAAGACCCAGAAGAAGACCACATGGGAGATGGGTGGATGAAATTCGAAAGTATGCAGGGGTGACATGGAGGAGACTGGCACAAGACAGACCGTTGTGGAAGAAACTTGGGGAGACCTTCGTCCAGCAGTGGATTGATAATGGTTGACAATGATGATGATGATGATACACTGTGTTTACAAAAGTCACCGGCCACCTAGAAGAGAAACACAACATAGCATTTATTGACATACTTTAGCAAAGTGTCGCCAACCTTTGGCCTTAATGCATGCACTGACCCTTCGAAGCTCGAAGTGGTTGGGTTTTGAGATCCGTGATTTTCGTTGCTATAAGGTGTTTATTGAGTGCTTTAGTTTCTGTGGTTGCGTGTATCTTCAAGTTGAAGTTCTACACTTTACGTTCGTGTATCTCCCAGGTTGGTGAGTGCCATATTTTTTCATTATTCACTGTTTTATTTTTCAACCAAGCTGGTCTTTTTTCGTTAAAGTCTCGCCATTGCTTCAATGGCGGAGGCAGGCAAGGGTGACGCCCACATACTTATCTTGGCAGATCAGGCAGCTTCCTCTTCTTCTTCTACCGCGGTAGCTCCTGCTCAGCTTAATGAGGTGGCTCCCGAGCGTCATTGCGACGTCATTCTCCAGCTATAACTCCCACCAAGTGCGGTAGTGCCAAGTCTCCTATCTACATCTCAGCAGATGATGACGTATCCGTTATCAGCAATACTGAGCTCACAGCTTCTACTTCTCATCAACTTTCTGATCCGCCCTCACTGCTAGGGGCCGCTTCATCGAATTCTCGACCCATGTCCGCCCAAGTGTCCTATGCTTCTGCAACTTCTGGGGTCCTCACACTCCCAGTTTCATCTGCTATGCCTTTTCCTGAATCCTATGTCACTGTCGTCGGTTCTACTGCTACAATTGACATACCAGAGGATTCCCGAGCTGGTCACCTTTTTTCCTCCACTATGGAACGGGGCGTCTATTTTGATGCGCTTCCCGACACTAAGCTGTGGCAATATAGCCGAGCCCTCAAAACTATCTTACCAAAGGATGCAATAGACTTTGTAGCTCGAAAACCCAGATCTGTCTTGGTCTATTTTAAGGATAAAGCGCATGCTGACCAGGTCCCTACGGAAGGTCTAACCATCAATGACGTGCATCTGTTAGCACAACCGGTTGCGCACCGCCCGGTGCAAGTGACTTTCTACCCGTACCACCAGAAGTATCCGACGCTGCACTCTGCACCTTGCTTAGCAGGTACGGCAGAGTTGTTGGCTCCATAACAACTCTCTCTGCGGCTCCCAGAGACCCTGAAGACAAATCGATTCGGGGTTTCCGCCGCACTGCTCGAGTCCTTTTTTCATCTGTTGCTCAGCTGAAAGCGGTTCCGAATGTTTTGCACATCCGCTGTGGACAGCAACGCCGAAGAGTTGAGATAATCACTTCACAGTATTGCACTATCTGTCAGAGCGAAAGTCACATAAGGGCTCAGTGCCCACGTGCCTCCCTGCAAACAGCTCCACACACTACATCTTCTACTTTGTCCACCAACGCTTCACAGACTTCTTCCTATTCGAGGAAAGTCACAGAATCAAGATCTTCCAAAAGTCAGCTTACTGCCATTGGTCAACAAACGACTTTGATGCCTCCACCTCCTGCTGATCCTGATAATTTTCCCAGGCTTCCAAAATCGACTCCCCCTAGTACTTTTACAACCACTGCTGATGTACATGTTGACCACTCCTCAGCTTTTACCGTTGGCCCCATGACACGAGTCACAGGTAACGCTTCGGGTTCAGACTCTCCAGACGATCATGAAGCTTTTGTGGTTGCTGGAAAACGCAGTGGTGCTACTCACCCCAAGACGAAGAAGTCAAAGACTCTGGCGTCCCGAAGATCATCTCGCTCTTCTACCCGCTCATCCACTCGCTCCGTCAGCTCTCGACGACCGTTCTCCAGGTCGCCTCTACACACTTCCTCTGAGACAGCATGTGAGGATGCCTTTCCCTCACTAGATGAATTCACAACTTTTCTTGCTGAAAATGCTTTCCCTGCTGAGCCTCTGCCATATGAGGACGTGCTGGATTGCCTTTTAGGGTCCTCTAGCCCTTCCTCAGCACGCACTTCCATTCAGCAGTATGAAGCAGCTCTTCCACAAGTGCTGGTTCAATTACACTCACTTGAAAACACTCTTCGGCGCACTGCGGACGAGGTCCCGTGGAGTGCTTGTTTTCTACGTCGACTCCACTCCATCACTACAGCCAGTCAATTCCTACTGCATCCCACAACTAACCTAGACATTCAAGGTGGTGTCACTTAATTGTCGTGGTTTTGCGACACCTCTTGCGAATGCGCTGGTACGAGAGGATCTTGCTCCGCTGAATGCTGATATATTACTTCTGCAGGAAACAAACTGTACTTCCACCACCTCTGACAAACCAATATATATATATTGTAACTTCTCATTGTACAGAATCATGTATATAGGTCGTTTCACGAACCACAGACATCTGTAAACTTTGTCGTTTTTACAGTATATTCTTATCTTCAATTCCTGATTCAAATGTGTAATTTAACTTTTCAACTGTGTAAATTTGTGTTCTCCAATACTCACTGTGATGAGTTGTGTCTTCTCTCTGTATTTTCAGAGATTATTTTTTCTTTTGTATTCTCAGGAAAATTATTGTATATAACTATTTTTCATATCACCGTTGCATGTAACATGTTGTACCGCGAGCCACATTCATCTGTAAATTTTTTATCATCTGTCTTTCGAACTTTTGATTTCATGTTTGTCTCCTTGATCACCTGCAACCTCCTGGTTTTCCAGGTAACCCACAATGTATCACCTTTCGGTCAGAACTTTTTTTTTCATCAATATTGTGTAAAATTTATACTCTATAGTGCTCATCATTCTGGATTGATTTTAATCTCTGTATTACCAGAGATTCATGTTGCCTCGCCAGTTTTCTACTGCACTTAACTGTTGTCATGCAAACGTTGCACCGAATCCTGTAATTAACGTAGCGCAAGCTGCACATTCTGTTAATTTCTCATCACCTGTCTTTTGAATCTATGTCTGCAAGCTCGAATTCTGTATTATTCCTTGCTTCAATACTGTGCAAAATTAATATTGTATAACGCTCTTCAAGCTGAATTGGTCCCACTCTTTGCTTTGTCAGAGACTTTTGTTGCTTCACCAGACACTCGAGTGTAATTAAATGTTTTGTTACTATCATCAATGTACAAAACCGTGTAAATAAGCAGTAGCGTAAGCTACAAGCATCTGTAAATATTTTTTTGTCATACATCATTTAAGATGATTTATTCAAGCACATCTCCTGTATCTTTCTTCTAATAAATACGGTGTGAAAACTGACCCTTTGAGACATGCTTTCAACAGGTTTTGGACACAGCGATACGCATGCGCTTCCATTCAGTACATAATGCTGCCGCTAACTGTTGCTTAGTAATAGGCTTTGGTTACAAACTTCTTATGCGGCGTTCTAATTCATACCATAGGTGCTCTATGGGATTATGATCAGGGCTCTGTGCTGGTCAGTCCACATACGATATGGAATTATTGTCAAACCACGCCGTAACAGTCCTTGCTGTATGGCTTGGTGCATTATCCTGCTGATACCAACAAGGCTCGGTTCCATAGTATTACCACAGAGTTGGTAGCATAATTATCCAGAATATCGAGATGAACGTGCTGGTTAACAGGTTTGTCCATGATAACCAATGGGTTGGGACCATACCACGAAAAACAATCCCACACGAGTACACTGCCAGCTCCAAACTTGACCGTAAGAGCACTACACTGTGGTAAATAGCATTCCCCCGGCTGCCGCCATACCCACACACGGCCACCAGACTGATGAATCGTGTATCTAGATTCATCAGACCATAGAACCCGTTTCATTTGAACTACGGTCCACGATAAATGTTCTTTACACAATGCTAAACGACGAGTAGCATTCTGAGTGGAGATGAAAGGCTTATCAGCAGCCGCACGACCACAGTAACCCATGTAATGAAGTTCTTTTGCGAATGGTTCCTGTACATACCGAGGTTCCAGCCTTTTTACTCACTTGTACACTGAGGTCTTGTGCAGTACTCCGTCGATTAGCTGTAATGACTCTCCTGAGACTTCGACGTCCTCTATCACTGATTTTCTTCGGTCACCCGGTACGTTTTGCTGCTTCAGTCACGCCATGTGTCTTCCACTTATTCAACACATCCAAAACAGTTGACTTGGGTATGTTTACACGCCTCTCGGTTTCCCTTATGGACAACACACTAATATAATACCCAATAAAATTTCCTTTCTCTAAGTCAGTTCTTTCCCGCAGCGACATTTTCACTCAACCTCACAGTGCGATATGATCGCGGTCAGCTGCAGGCGTGGTTTTATACCGTTTGCAACTGCACCGCGCATCTTAACAACGCAGCGGATCCGTTCGTTTGCTTTTGAAGGAGCGTCAGGTGACTTTTGTCAGTATAGTGTATAAGAGTCCTGACTTGTTTTCCAGGGTGAGACAAGATAGATAGAAACTTATTTGGAGAGGACCAAGAACACGAAATCAGCCTTTATGCGTCTTAGAAAATGAGACACTTATCTTAGCGGTAGTGTCATGTTGTGAGCAGGAATATCTTTGGACTGCAGCACAGATCTCTACTTGTTTCAAACGGTCTCAAAGTTATATCCCAAAACGCATTTTAAGGCTTTATGTTGGAGTAACTGGCAGCAATTTTATCCTGAGGACAGCAACGCACTTCCTCAATGTGCCAAAGTTTTTAATTAATATGTGGAGTACACCATCAAACCAATGAATTAGTCAAAGCGTTAGTTTGATCCAGTCATATTGAGCATGCTTTGAATGATCTGGGTAGACATATTCCTGCTCTTTAACCTTTCTCCAAAAGATGCAACATCTTCGAATTGTCTTGGATGAACAATGATCACAATTCTCATTTTGAGCATTGAAGCATCACTGTGAAGATGCATCGTTGCCGTCCCGGTGGCGCAGTGTGTCTAAGCGAAGGCTTTGTAAAGGTTGTGTTGACCTGTGCTCCGTGTTTGACCTGCGTTTATTGGTGTTCTTTTGTGTGTGTGCCGTCATTTTGTGTATCTCCTGTGTCGATTGAGTCCGACTTTGACGTCCTGTAAGTAAAACTTTACTTGTACTAACTCTTTTTCCGTCCTGGCTTTGCCCAGAGTCGGGTTTCGCAAGCCAGCCATTGCAAATGGCGGCGACCGCATCTGATAGGCCAGGTATGAAGTTTGATAGCAAAGCTCCGCCACCAGCTGGCCACGTTCGGTCATCGTCACTACCACACGCAGCTGGTTTCCAAGCCGCGTTATCTGATGTTACCACTTCTTCTTCCAACTTTATGGATGTTGATTTCCCGACATTTTTCACCACCGTGACGTCATTAACTTCTTCAGTATCCGTTGCCTCTGGTACTTCATCTGCTCTTGCGAGCACTGCGTCTCGACCTTCCCCATCTCCGCCCATTCCTACGGCAACTCTACCTTATGCTTCCGTTGTGAAGGGTACCAGTTCATCTTCCTCTACAGCGAAGAATCCATGTACAACGCCTCTTGATATGATTGTCACTAGAGACAACAAGAAATTACGCATCGAAATTCCGGAAACTTCAGCTGCTGGGCAGGAGGTTTTACGCACACAGAAACTTGGCATATGTTTTGATGCCCCTCCCGGACACCAGCCTTAAGAAATACTCCTTAGCCGTCCGCCAAATCCTCCCTAAGGGAGCGATCACCCATATGGCGAGGAAGCCTAGGACTGTTCTCATCTATTTTGCGAAGCCAGAGTTTGTGGAGCGCGTGTTATCTGACGGACTGCATGTTGGGGATCATACCTTACTGGGAGTCCCGCTCACGCAGCGCCCCGCACTTGTTACGTGCTACCCCGTACCACTAGAAATCCAGGACCATTACTTAATGGCGGCCATTTCCCGTTGTGGAAAAGTAGTTGGATCCATTTCCACTCTGTCTTCCGCACCAACAGACCCAGATGACAGGAACATCTTAGGTCTGCGTCGCCAAGCAAGGATCCTGTTTCCTACTGAAGATGCCATTGCTGATTGCCCTACTGACCTCACTGTGGTTGTAGGAAGCAGATTTTCCGGATCGATATCGTTACTGCCTTGCATTGTTTTAAATGCAAGGCATATGGCCACATCCAATCACGTTGTCCACATGTATCTGCCAAGCCCCCTATTTCCATACCACCCAAAGTCAACACCCCAGCCTCAACACCAGTTTCTCTGGCCACACCAAGTTCGGCTCCAACACCAGTTTCTCTGGCCACACCAAGTTCGGCTCCACAGACGTCCTTGATCCCTTCTACTGTTGTTACATACAGATGATTCTCCCCCAGCAAGTGATGATTCATCATCAGTCTCCAAGTCTTCGATATCTACTACAGGTACTTTGGCCACCTCTCCATCGTTGGACCCACTTGCTGCTGTGGTACCTCTACGTTCTTCGGAGGGTATTATCTCAGAAAAAGAATGGCAACCCCTCCGTCGTGTTGCTTCATCTTCTTCAGTTGGATCCCCTAATGTGAAGTCAGATCTAACTGTCCTACACCTACCAGCTTCTCCCGGCGTTCCCACGTTGAAACGTACCAGACAGAGTTCCATCTCGCCAGTGACGTCTTCTCCACGCTGCTCTCGTTCCCGTTCGCCAATTCGACAGTCTTTCTCTCCAACAGCAGTTCCTACATCTCTTAAGTCCCCAGCTGTTCCAAAATTGTTGGATCAAAAAGCTTTCGCTGAATATCTGGAAACTATCCCTGCATTAGACGGGCCGCTGGTGCCCTCTGATCTTGCTCTCATTATACTCAATCAACCGTCACGTCCTCTCAAGCAGCTAGACTGCGTTCAATCACGTAATGCTCAGCTTCCCACTATTATCACCCAACTTCAGAATCTACTTGCTCTTTTGCCAAAAATTAACACAGTCACTAATGCGCAGACATCTAACTTAAAGAAACGTGTAACCAGTCTTCACAAAAGTGCTGATAGTAATATTCAACCACTACAACCTCTTTTAAGTTAAAATTAGTTTCTTTCAATTGTAAGGGATGCTCCGTCCCTCCTACGAATGCGTTAGTGTTTGAAGACATTACACCGCATGATGCGGATATATTATTGCTACAGGAGACTAACTGCCATCCCAACACCCCATACCACCGGTGGCGAACCTGGCCATTTCAATTCTACCATGCCCATCGACTTAGTCTTCACGCAGGACTTGCGGTGGCCATCAATTTTCGTCTTCGAACCTTCATTACTGATACCACGGTCAAACCGATTTATCGTGACCTCCTGCAGCTTCTGTCTTTCCGACTTCACAACTTCCGATACCATATCTTCAACATCTATGTTTCCGGCAATCAACAGTATGCAGACTGTCTTTTTGAGCATTTTGTTTCCTGTGTTCAAGGTCTTCCGGCCACTGATATTGTCATCTTAGGTGGTGATTTTAACTGCACCCTTGACCCATCCCTCGACAGATCGGACGGTTCCACGGATACCAGTTATTTTCTTACCAGAGCACTTTCTACAGCCATCAACCAGCTACAACTCCAAGATGCTTTTCGACACCTGCACCCATTTCTTCGTTCGTACACCAGGCGCTCCTACTCCACTTCCTCCTCTACAACTGCCCGACTTGACCGGTTTTATGTTTCTTCAATTCTTCTTCCTTCAGTTATCTCCCTTTCTCACACACCGACAGTTTCTTCCGACCACAGCTGTGTCGTAATGTGTCTTCACACCGGTCCATCTCCTCGGCAATACTACCGTACTTGGACCCTTGATGATGATCTTTTACTTGATTCAACTTACGTAAATTCCATCCAATCGCAGCTCCAACAAGCCTTATATACGCTCCCTTTTGCTTCTTGTCCCTTGCAACACTGGTTAAATGTCAAATCCCAAATTCTTCTTTATACCAAGCAATTTTCCCACGAAAAACGTACCACCGCCTCTATGAAGATTGATGCTGCACGCTCGATTTTTTCCACCCTAGATCTTGATTCTCCGCTGTTTTCTCATTATCAAGCTGAACTACTTCCTGTTTTCTCATTACCAAGCCTTGCTACTTCCTGTCTCCCAACAAGCTCTTCACCGCCTCAAGCTCCTTTATCTCCAGCCAAATGACTATCTATGTGAACAGGTTCAACAACTGGAATCCCACAAACGTTCTGCTCATCACCTCCGTAATCTGAAGTTACCCGATGGAACTGTTACTAATGACCCCACTCTCATTTGCTCCGGTGTTAGAACATATTTCCAGTCACGTTTTGCTCAGGTCCAGTCAAGTTGTCCGCATGCTGATTCGATTCTTCGTGCCTTACCACATATTCCATCGCATCTTGTTACATCTCTTTCTATGCCTATCACCCCAGCAGAAGTAGTACAGTCACTTGCCTTACTTAACTGTCACTCGTCACGAGGTCCTGACGGGTTGACAGTTAATTTATTTCGTACGTTTTCCTCTTTCTTACACCCTCACCTATACTCTTGCTTTACAGCTGCTTTTTCCTTATCTGTTCTTCCCCCCGCTTTTACTCTAGCTCACATCATTCTTCTTCCAAAGAATGGGTGTCTGCTGGAGTTGGATAACTGGCGTCCTATATCCATCCTTAATGTTGACTACAAGATTTATACTAAAATACTCTCTCTTCGATTGAACCCTGTCCTTCCCACCGTCATACATCCCGACCAAACGTGCACCATCCCTGGCCGAAGCATTCATACTAATATTAATCTCTTCCGTGACTCATATTGCCTTGCCCACCTTTCCTCCGAACCTTTAGCCTTCCTCAATCTTGATCAGAGGCAGGCCTTTGATAACGTGAGTCATCAGTGGCTTGCCTCTGTGCTCTCTGCCTTCGGTTTCCCATCTGTCTTCATCACAGCGCTATTTGCCCTGTACCAGGACTCAGTTGTCCATATCCGGACGGCCTCCTTCCTTACAGCCCCCATTCCGTTTCGTAAGGGCATCCGTCAAGGATGTCCTCTTTCCGGACAACTTTTCTCTCTAGTCTTTGAGCCTTTTCTTTGCTCTATCCGTTCTCTTCTACAACCTCCCCCCTCCACCATTCGGCATAGCACCAGGCACCATTCTATCGTTCTTACTGCCTACGCCGATGATATCACAGTTCTCATCCGAGAAGAATGGCAATTCACAATTGTTCTTGCATGGTATCAAGTGTATGCTGCGGCTTCCGGCGCTTCGTTAAACCTTTCAAAGTGTACAGGCTTGTGGTGTGGCTCCTGGAGACATCGCCCCGATACACCGTGGGGCGCTCATTGGACTTCCACCAGTCAAAAGATACTTGGGGTGCACATTGGCTGCCGGGTCTCAGCAGCGGCTGCCACCTGGAGACCCCTCGTCAGGAAACTACGTCACACCGCTGCTTACTGGTCCAAGCTCAAGTGCTGTTTGACCTACCACAGTCGTGCACGGCTTTCTTGCACCCACATCCTCTCGTTAGTTTATCATTCCTGGATTGCACAACCGCCACCAGCCTACGTTCAAACTGCAACAACATCAGCAATGCTCAGCATTGTTTGGTCATCTACTCATTGGTTATCTTCCTCAGTATTGTCTCTACCTTCGACTTGTGGTGGCCTCAATATGCCAGAGATTACCGTACGTTATAAAGCTGTAAGAATTTTCAATTTCCTCCGTTTGACAGTTCAACCAGACTCTTCCGCTTCCATTCTTCTGCTTAATGTCTGACTTCCCCCCTTAATACCTGCCTCACCGTCCATCTACTTCTCAAGATGGATATTCACACTGTCATTCCCCCCGTTTTCCTCTAGTCTACCATGAAGCTGTTCAGTTCCTTCGTTCTTTACCGCTCATTCGTCAACCCCCTCTTCCACTCTTGATCTTCTTTCCGAGCCTCTTTTTTCTCCTCAGTCCTCTACCCCCCTACTGCCAACTTTTTCTTTTTCCCCGCATGGCTACACGCTGGTGTAGTCTCCGTTTCCCAACTGGTCCTCCCCGATTTTTCATGGAAACCCGTTTCCAAACTTTTTCCCACCCTACCACCCTCGCCCGAACTCTCTGATAACTTCCTCCAACTTAAACATGCTCTTCAATCACTTTTTCCTTCCCTAGTCGATTCCTCTGGCCTCCTTTCCGTTTCCTCTGCCTCTCTCCCTTTTCCGTTCTTCCTTCCCTTTTTCCGGCGATCTCCTCCCTCTCCACAGTCTTTCCACCCGCACCCTGTACCGTTTTCTCCGTTCTTCTTCTGCGGTACCTTGCCCTATTCCCTCTGTTCCTTCTTTTGCACTAACCTCAGTCTGGTCTACTGCCCAACATTCACCGGCCCTCTCCTCAGAACTTAATGTGCATTGGAGGTTTTTGCACAATCGACTGCCTGTCCCTTCGACTTTGTTCCGGAGAAATATAGTATCATCAGATCTCTGTCCTTTTTGTAACGTCGTTGGAGACGTCTTACACATGTTTGTTTACTGTCCGACGCTGCTCCCACTTTTTCACAGTATGTTCCAACTTGCACATCCTTCTTGTCCCAGTGATCTCACCCTAGAAGATTATCGTTTCCTCGGCCACAGTTCTACAAGTTTCTGCTCTATTTTACCAGTTTGTTCGTATTTATTTATTCTAGCTAAATATATTATTTTCTCTCACCTGCTACAGTTACAAGATCCAGATCCTATTACATTCTCTACCTCCTTGGTTGCACACTACCGCAACAATGTTAAAGCCAGACTCACCCTGGAATATTCCTTGGCGAAAGATACGGCACGGTTACCTGCCTTCTTCGCAACATGGTCGTCGTGTCGTCCCTATTTTCAGTTTTCTAGTGCCCAGACTATTCATCTGCTGTTTTAATAAACCTACGTCGGAACTTTCAATTTTTACTGTTCCCTCACCATGTTTTCTCCTGGAACTGGATTGTGTTTGCTTCCTGCTGATGTCACCTTTTGTACACAGTTCTCTTCATCCGCACAGTGACTCTCTGCCACCAGCGATTCCCATGTCACTAAAACTGCACAGTTTTTTCTGTACATTTTTTCGCTCCAGTGATGTTCCAAGACTTCGATGAACATTTATCCCAGAGCTACTGCTGTTTACAGCAAATAATGCAATGCCTGTCATTGCTCATCTGTACAATTATCATTTCATTGTAAATATCTACATTTTGTTTTATTTCTCCCCTTCTCTCACACTGCGTGTGAGGTTGGGGATTTTCTGTTGTAATTCTTTTACGTGAATAAAAGCGAATATTGAAACTAAGCGATGGCCTCTGGTCATTCGTCCGAACGGGGTCCGGGTTCGAATCCCGATGAGGCATCGATGTTGTGTTTGTCTTACGGCACTGGCTCTCTCCCTTCCCTGGAACCAGTGAACGTAAATTAGGGACGGGCGACTGCTTATAGCCCATTGAGTTGCTCACGGCGGTCGTTAAACCTCCAAAGAAAAAAAAAAAAGAAGGTGTATTGTTGTGCGGGAGACATCCTAAATGTTGACGCACTTTGGTTTTCTTATTTTAAGCATGCTTTGCAATCACATATGTTACTTTCCATTTGTTATTCAATTGGTAATTCATGTTTTTTGTTTTTTACATATATGGTGAAATCGCATATTAAATTATACGTTTTCCTCAAATTTAATGTCAAACTTCCTTGTAGTTTCTGAGATATTTCAAAATTTCAGTTTGCTTCTTAATTTATGGAAATCACCATACATTTAAATTAATTGCCGTATGAAATTTCACTAAACACTGAATCCGTGATTATCCTCTCCAAATGAAAGGCGAAGAATTCTGTCCGTTATTCAAGCGAATCTCTACACTATGGTGTGCTTTTCAAAATGAAGGTTGTTTTAGCGCAAAATATACGAGTAGGTTCTTGCGAAATGGCAAAAATAAGATAATAACAGATATCACAAAGGAAGTGCCTTTGTTATGTGACCAAATTCGTAACGTATTTTTGTTGAAAAAAAAGATGGGAGGAAGAAATTTAAACGTTGAAGAGGGAAATTCTATGAAACGGAAACATATTCTTTTGAGGATAGTTTTTCATTTTATGTCGTCTGAATTTTCGTTTTTGTTTCGAGAAAAAAGCTGCTTAGATTTCCGAAAGCCTTACGAAACAGTTTGAATTTCAAATAAAATTATTTTCAGAACAAGTCTTATGTTGAATCGATATGATACACAATTCTTCAAAATTTATTTCTTCGCGAATACTTTTTCCCCTTTTTTGTGTTTCCGCCGAAACACACTGTTTTATTCTTCGGTTATGCAGCTAGCAGACCTTATGTCCATAATAAAATAAAATTTAAATACGCTGATATGCTGATTTCCAGAATGCGTGAAAAATTCTACGTTTTGCTCTAGTATTATTTTTTTTTACCTCCCAAGTCTCTTTCGTTATTGTAAGCAATAGTACTACAAAACACCAAATACCAGGTGGATTTTAAAAACATTTCCGTTTTCTGACACTTGATGAAAACGTGTATAAATGCATAGACATAAAAGTTTGTTCTTCGAAACATAGTCCAACGTGCTCGATGGTGCTATACCATCGTGACAAGTGGCGTACCCGGGGGGAATGGGGGGGGGGGGACGTGCAAAGGGCAATATGCACCCCCCCCTTCCCAAATAATTTTGTCTAGTATTAAAATTTGAAAACAATTTTCGGTGACGTTATTTTTCTAGCGTATGCCGCCAAAGAAAGAAGACAGCGAATTGGTGTTGTATGTTGTAGTGGTCAGGGCTTCAGACTAATGAATGGGGGGGGGGGCTTGGGCCTGGGGGAGAAGGAGGGGTAAGCCTTTTATCTTGCGTACATACCATGGCAACAAAACAGAAAACGTAGAATGAACGTTACTTTGTAAATAATAGTATTTGAGAGATATAAAAATGCCTGTTTTCATGCACATTTTTTTCGTCACTTTATGAAGGAATGATATCGCGGCTGCACCGATAAAACCAAGAATGTGAGAACTTTTCGATTGTTGATTTCACATTATATAAAATTTTATTCACTGATGCATAATACACATGCAAATTGAAGTAAATCTTGTGTATTGTGCCTGAACAGTCTGATGTAATTGCACAAGTGATTCTTTGATGAAATTTAATTTTTAAATAGAGATAATCCAAACAACAAAATTTCGCATTCGGGGTTTTGACATTGCGGGCGACGATATGCACCCCTGGGTACGCCACTATACGTGACACCATATCTTGAAGAAATAATTCCTTAACCCTGGAGCGAATCAACTCGGGGTTAGTAAAATGGGCTGAAATCTGTTCGAACGAATATATTCACTGTCTAAGAAGTAGGTCGAACGCGGCCTGAATGAGTGAGCCTACACATAAGAAAGCGTCTCTCCCCTCCCCTAGTTTTGTTTTCAAAGTGATAATTTAAGGGAGATGATTTACACTAATTATTTCTGACTGATTTTTTGTTTCTACCCAGTGGCATGATGTTCGTGGCAGGGGGACTTGCCCTTCCGCTTTATGCTTTGAGTTATGAAGCAGAGAATAAGAGAGTATACACAATGAAGTGCCAGAAAAACTAGTACACCAGTCTAATACTTGGTAGGTCTCCCACGGGAGCGCAGGACTGTAGAAATACCACGGGGCATGGACTCCACTAGCTTCAGGAAATATGCTATAGGCAATGCAAACCATACTTCCTGCAGAGCGTGCCACAATTCGGGTGTATTCCGAGGTCTCGGATTCCTGTGTTCGATAGCGCGTTGTATGGCATCCCAAATATGTTCTATTACGTCCAGATCTAGGAACTTGGGTGGGATGGCAACACCCCAAACTCAGATGCATGCTTCTCTAACCATAATGTGGCGTCCCGACACCTGTGTGGATTGTGCATTGTCCTGTTGGAACAGGCCCAACCCATCAGCATGAATGCAGGACTTAGCGTTGGTCGGTCACAGACGTTTGTAGACGCACTAGGAGTTCCAGTAAAGTCCAGCTAAACACACCCCATACCATTACGGACCCGCCACTAGCCGATACAGTTCCCTGTTGATAGGCGGTATCCATGGCTTCATGGGGTTTGCGCCACACACGAATCTTTCCATCTGTCCGATACAGTTGAAAACGAGACTCGTCGGACCAGGCTACTTGTTTCCAGTCATCAAGTGCCCAGTGGCGGTGTTGTCGTGCCCAAGCGAGGCGCATATCTCTCTGTCGTGCACCCATTAAAGGGACTCGAGTTGGGCGTCGGCTCCAAAAGCCCATATCGTGCAGGGTACGTTGCACAATCCGGACACTGATGCTTGTTGAGGCTTTAGCATTGAATTCCGATGATAGGTGCGACAGTGTTGCACGCCCGTCGCGTGAAACAGCCAACGATGGTCACGTTCACCTAATGTCTTTTTACGGCCACACTGGTATCGTAGGTTGTAGATTTTGCCGGAATTCTTGTAGTCACTGTACATCCTTGCAATGGTCGTCCGTGAAAATGCGAACTTCGTTTCTACCTCCGAAATACTATGGCTCATTCTCACGAGCGCCAACTATGACACCACATTGAAAATCGCTTAAATCGTTATTACTTGTCATTCTCATGCCCAAAACAGCTCTGACAGTTGGCAAGGATGGATATCGCTTTATATATACGCACTGGCGGACGTAACCAAGTACGCGCATAGGAGACATTGCTATGTATTTTGCATAAGCTCGTCGTCTGTACCAGTTTTTCTGGCACTTCAGAGTAATGGAGCAGAGAAAAAAGGTCTATGGAATGATGCAGAGAATATAGAACTATAGATTGGAGCAAAGAATATAGGACTATAGGATGGAAGAGAGAAACAAGGACTGGAAGAAAGAAAGAAAGAAAGAAAGAAAGGAATTATGTTGCCATAACTTTCAAAAAACCCTGCGGCTAGGTGAACACTTTTGTCTGAAGAGACACATTTTGGTTTAGTTATATCGGCCGCTTAAAGGGTTAAGCGAAAATGTGTTGGACCCGAAATTCAACATCGTGAATGTCTTGCTAGCGTTTTCCACGTAAAAAATGTGTCATAGACCGGAATAAGTAGTGGTCTGAAGTCGTAAGGTCCGGACTATATGCATGGTAGGGAATTAGCCCAAAACCCTCTAGTTCCTGTATTTCTTCCTTAGTTGACCGGGCATGATGGGCAGCGTCATTATCTTGTTGGAGGATTACTCATTTACAGTTCACCAGAGCAGGGTACATTCGGTTAAGTGCTGCACACGTCCCCTCCGGACAGCTACGCATTAATGCCTCGGCCATCTGCGACCAGTTCCCAATAAATGGAGCCTTCAAAGTTCCACCATACGCAGAGCATAACTTTGTGCTCAAATCGTTCCCGTTTAGGAGCTCGTCCTGGTGGCTTTTTGGGATATAACCACTGTATTCTCATATCATGAATCTGGGAAAATATTCACTTTTCATCACATGTCACAATTCGCCTAAAGAAACGGTCGTCCTGGGGATTTTTCCAGCAATTGGCGACACACATAAATACATCACTGAACTTGAGCAGCAGTCAGTTCATGTGGAAGTTGTCGATAGCTTCTATGCGTCTTGCCGATCTGGTGCGTTCTACGAACAATTGTGGACTGAGGTATTCCAAGCTCATTTCATAGTTGTCTAGTGCTCGTACACAGACTTGATTCTAGGACTTTGCGTTGAGCTTCAGGGTACACCGTCGAAGGTATTCCAATACGAGCTTTGGCTTCAAAGAAGCAGTCCTGTTTTTTAAATAGCCACAGTCTGCTTGCTGACGCTACTTGGGCATCCACCATTTGACCTGGATGTGATCTGTGTCGTCGTTGCTAAATGGTCGGTCTGTACAATTCTGGATAATCTACGTCAATCCCTGTCATCAATGGCATGTGGTCGGCGACTTCTTGCTCTCTGGGAGCGGGTACGACAGTCGATGGTATACTCGCGGTACCCCTTGGTACGGTTGCCCTCGGGAAACCTAGGGTTCTTACCAGGGCCGGATTAGGGGGTCTTGGTCATGATGGGCCCAAAGGCCCACTATGACCAAGGTCCCAGGAGGCATGGCTAGGCAAATAATAGATAGAAAGATAGATAGAGAGAGAGAGAGAGAGAGAGAGAGAGAGGTTTATAAAATAGTTTTACTTTTGTCTCGTATCTCTGGAAGAGGGACATATTCCAAAGCAGTGACTCACCAAGGGCAAAAGTTTTCATGTCACTATGTACAGCATGGTTGGCGAGACAGTTGCAATTTTTTCACTACTACCATCCACCCACACCACCCAATTTGCACTTGGAACCGTTAATGGTGGGTTGAAGTCCCCTGTGTTATCACGTTGCATGGAATGAGAAAAGTATACAATGATAAATCTTTAGACAATCCATAGCAAAATCTTGGAATCTTAAGCTTTTAACTCGTGTTCTTATGAGAACAATGAAAAATTCAGTAATTCTGCAGATCATTTTTCAGTTTGAAGAATGCCCTACTTATTAATTATGACAAGCATATTTGCTACAGTTTCGTGTTTTAACGGGTTTCATAATCATATGTCTTAGGCTTGGAGCCCATACATATGTCTTAGCCTAGGGGCCCACTGATGCCTTAATCCGGCCCTGGTTCTTACCATTTGGGTGATCGAATAACCCACCTGTCTTAAGCCAACAATGTGTCAAGATCAAAGTTGCTTAGATCACAGCGTTTACCCATGTTCATCGATTCGATACGTTTTTTGGGAAGCCGTGGTGTCTGCCTACTGAACCTGCTTTCGATTTGGGTGGGTTATACTCTGATCGGAGGATGACGATGTTAACTGCCTACCACCCTTTGTGACGTACCTGCCAGCAGGACGCACACGACATAAATGCAGAGAGCAGTCAGAACGAACGTCCGCGTAGCTCAATTGGTAGAGTGGCTTATTCCGGAATGAGGGACCCGGGTTCGAGACCCGGCAAGGACAAAAATGACGGAGAAATTTACTACGTTATAATGGCTCCCGAACTTTCCGGATAACCCGGCCGTTCAAAATCTCGCAATGGTGTGATGTTCTTTCCACACCGCGAGAGAGGAAAAATAAGAGAATCCCTTCTCTAGCGCTTCGAAAAATAAAAATGTGTGATGTTGCATTCCACACACTAGATAGACTGAGAGTTCTCAAGAGCACGTTCTACAGTGGATAGTTGCCTACGACGATTCATGGTCACGGTTGACCCGTGGGCCTTGCCCCCGGCCCTCTTTCGTGTGGGGGGGAGATATGACGTACCTGCCAGCAGGACGCAGACGACATAAAGGCAGATAGCAGTCAGAACGAACGTCCGCGTAGCTCAATTGGTAGAGTGACTTATTCCGGAATGAGGGGATCCGGGTTCGAGCCCCGGCGTGGACAAAAATGACGGAGAAATTTACTTCGTTATACCATATAAAGTACTGTTTGTGAAAATTGCAACACCATGAAGGAATAAGAGTAATCACGTGAAACTTACAGGATATGCAGAGCAGGGTAGGACATACAAATGATTAGAAGGGCAGAATCATTGCGCATGTCTGGGTTCGGCAGCACCCTCTGGACCGTAGAGTGAGGGGTGTAATGAGAGGTCTGTTTATGATACATACCAGTAGTGTATCGCGGAGAGCTAGTTATAAAATTGTTTCCCATATTCAATAATGCCTCGGCGACGACGAAGGGCGCAATATCACCATAAGACAGAGTTCGAACGGGGACGAATGACTGGTCTGCGTGAAGATCCACATTCCTACCGCGACATTTTGGCTCGGAAGGGACATAACGCCACACGGGGATGCGCGTGGGGCAGCAGTGAACCGAGGAAAACCAAGAGCATCGTCAATCCGGCAGTAGACCGAGAAATGTGACGACACCGCGGGTTGACCGACACCTCATTCGCATAGCAGTGACGAACCGTTCCGCATCTTCGCAAGCGTTAGCACAGCGGAGGAACACTGCAACAGGTGCTGTGGCATTGCCTGCCTCCACAGTTCGACGCGTCTGCTACACAGAGGACTGGTTGCATGCATTCATTTGACCCTGAACCCTGGAACACTCTCGATCTTGGTTGCTACGACTTCAAAGCAATCTCAACAGCGACCGCTGGCTGCATCAGAGACGTTCTACAGACAGAAATCATGCCCTTCCTTCAGAGCAGTCCTGGCGCTATATTGCAGCAGGACAAAACCGGACCACATGTTGCCAGGAATATTTAAGCCCTCTTTGCACCACAGTAGTACCGCTTCTTTCCTGGACGGCACGTTCGCCAGACATGTAGCCTATTGAACATGTGCCGGTCAATCAGCAACTGGCCCATTAAAGTCCTCCAGCGGTCAGTATCCAGATCTGTAGACCCGCATACATGCCGCCTGGCAGGTAATTACCCAGGACAATATCCAACGCTTTTTTTATTCAATACCACGCCGTCTTGATGCTCATATTGCAACTCTCGGAGGCTTAACAATATATTGATTTTTGCAGGTAAAAATTGTTGTCTGTTCTGAAAATTAAATCACCTATTTACAGTCATATCAGTAATGTGTGGTATAAATTTCATTCGAATGGCATGGTTCCTTCTTGGTGCTACAATTTTCACGAACAGGAATGTGTCTCATGTTTTGTATACTAAATGCCGGTCAATCAGCAACTTTTACTGAGGAGGTTTTACTGAGGAGGTTTTACTGAGGAGTATGTTAACTGAAACACTTCAAGATCAAAAGATCATAAAGCACCATAGTCTTCATTTTCTCTAGTTCTGCCACCATTAGATTTTGTTCAGAGAGTGACATAGAAGAAAACATTGACATTTCATCTATTATTAAACGTTGTTTTTATATTTGGCTAGGTACACACTGCATTCCGGATATAAGGTCACACCCCAAATCTCATGATTACAGAGCGTCATCTGAATAAAACATCTTAATAGCATATGCCCAAAAGTGCGGTGTGACGTTTGAAGGCATTCCATAATAACCCACCCGTGGGAAGACTTGCTGTAAGTACCTGACAGCTCCAGAGGGAGCAAGTAGGAAGGAAGCAAACCTTGGTCACTGTGTTTTTTATGTATTTCAGACACGGAACGAGAAACTGCATGTATAAGATAACAGAATGATGTCTTGCAGACATCATATGGATGTTTTTACTTAAGGCGCAATTATCGACCAGCTGGAGGACAGCCAGGCTGTGATCGATGTCAGCTGAAAGTTTGGAGTAGATAACAGTGTAGCGTCGCAGCTTTGGTGCTCCTTCAGGCGATTTCCAGTCATACGCCAGAGGACTGTATGGCTGAAAATTTGCACGCTGTCTACCATCATCCAGGGCGCATTGTGCAGCTACCATCAATGGTGTATCTTTTATAAAGACTGGTCCTCAGATCAATGGGCCAAGGTAACGTTCACAGATGAAGGCCGCTTTTAGTCTTTCGTCAGATTCTAAGCAACCAGTTATTTTGGCGTACGATGCCAGGAAAAACGTTCACATATGGCTGTTGCGACGTCACGGTGTGGGCGAGTATAAGGGTTAGTTGACGCACCTAACAGCAAGAGGTGGATCAATAGGCAATCAACATGCAGCCGTATTTCACTGATTTATTTACCATGTTCGCCTGTTCTGTGCTGCTATTGGGACAGATTTCATTTTTATGGACGAAACGCTCGTCCTTACCGTACAGAAGCTGTGGATGAAGTATCGGGTAGTGAGGATACCCTTTGGATGTAGTTGCTAGCTCATCTCCCTAATCTCAATCCTCTCGAACATACATGGGACGATCGAAGGACACGTGCTACTCAAAAGAATACTCCACCACAAACAATTCCAGTGCCTATCAAGGTTCAGCAGCCAGGCAGCCAGAGTGGGGCAAGTTACTCCAAGAGCTCTACAACCACTTAATGTTAGTGTTAAACATAACACTGGTGCTAATCATGCATTGCGGTGAGGGGTGGATGTCCTGAAAACTTAACCCTGCAGTCTCATTATGCACTGCTGATGGAAGAGTGTCACTGGAGGGACAGGTGATCCTGTATCTCCTTCGTAGCATTCTTTTCTCCGTTTAGATCGCTCTTACGTACAATATATTATCGAAACTATTCGAATACCATAGTGGTTTGAGACAGATGGCTTTATTATCGCAATTAGCAGTTAATCGGCCCACCTTGTATTTGTATGAGAGCAGAACAAGTCAAAGCCTACTATCAATCAATTTTCGGTAATTCTAGACAGGAATGGCTCGCCGTTCGTCCTGCAAAGCCGCTGCCAGACCGGAAAGCGAAGACAGTCGTTGTGTTCGATTTCGTATTTGACGATTTAGTGCATCCCCAAAGTGTTCTATGGGATTAAGATACGGACTCTGAGTAGCCCAGTCTAACAGTTCCACCTCATTTTCGAGAAACCAGTTCTTCACAGGCCGTACAGTGTGGCAGGGAGCTCGATGATGTTGGAAGAGACAACAGTCATTTCCACAATACTGCCATATTGTTGGTAAGGCAGAAGCATCCAGAATGTTGAGGTAAACTTCAGAGTTCGTGGTTTGCGGTATAATAGCCAACCCATCCGCGAAAAACTACTCCATAACATGATGGATCATCCGCTGATCTTTACATTTTGAATAACACAGTCTGACGAAAATCGATTGATAGGCTGTCGCTAAATCCAAACACGCCCATCAAGTTAGAAGAGTGAAAAGCGTGACTCATCACTCCGAGGAACAGCTTTACAGTCGAGCACAGTCCAGGAACGATGGGAGACACACCATTCCCAACAGCGCTTCGTATTCTCGGTAGTGATGTTTGGCTTGTGTGCCGCTGCTCTACCATAATAACCCACACTGTACAACTCCCTGCAGATAGTTATGGTACTAACCGAGCCATTCCAAGCATTTCCTACTTCAGCAGCAATGGAAACGGTAAAGGAAGAACGCTATCTTCCTACCTTTTCTCACCATGGCTCTTTTGTCAGGTTCCCTCAGTTTCTGCAGCCTTCCTGAACGTTTATTACCATGGCTCTTCTGTCAGGTTCCATCAGTTTCTGCAGCCTTCCTGAACGTTTCTTACAATGGCTCTTCTGTCAGGTTCAGTCAGTTTCTGCAGCCTTCCTGAACGTTTCTCACCATGGCCCTTCTGTCAGGTTCTGTCAGTTTCTGCAGCCTTCCTGAATGTTTCTCACCATGGCTCTTCTGTCACGTTCCGTCAGTTTCTGCTGCCTTCCTGAACGTTTCTCACCATGGCCCTTCTGTCAGGTTCCGTCAGTTTCTGCAGCCTTCCTGAACGTTTCTTACCATGGCTCTTCTGTCACGTTCCGTCAGTTTCCGCAGCCTTCCTGAATGTTTCTTACCATGGCTCTTCTGTTAGGATCCTTCAGTTTCTGCAGCCTTTCTGAACGTTTTTTGCTGTAGTTGCACCGTCCTACATCTATCTGTTCACAACATAACTTACAGTCGTTTTCGGTATGTTTAGTGTAGCTGCAATGCTCCGGATGGAAACGCTACTCAAATCACATCCGGAAAGTTTATGTTCACGCGGCTTATCAGCTTCGAAACTTACGAATAGCACGACGGAACATAACAGCTTTATACACACTCGCCACTCAAAACGCACCTTCCTACTTAACGGTTCTTCGCACTTATGCAAGAATTTGGTGGTGTCCTAAAGCTTCTGACAATACAGCGTGTTATTCAAGACTTTGATATTGTGGGCTTTGTTTTTCTGTTGCTGTCACCACCGATACCACCCACAGTTGGAAATCCGCTTTTTCAGATTTTAAGTGGGTCATTTTTATGTTCTCGTAAGTTGCAATTCAGATGCAAGCGTAATTGTTTCGCTACAATATGAAATCTGAGCTAATTCATTTGAAAGACTGATTGCAAGACTTCAAAAATGCGTAAGAGTACTATCTCGCGTGAACGTATGGCAGAATTCTGGTTAAAGAGTCGTATCAGAATAATATGACCACTCTCATAATCACAGTGTACCCACCCAGGCACGTCACGGAGTGCACGTGATAAAGTAGACTACACAGAGATGTAAGTGGCCAGCCAGGACAGATAAGAAATAGTGCGTTACGTGAGCACAATGAGCAGAGGTAGTGATATCACGGACGCTGAAAAACGGAAAGATTATCAGCTCCCACGCCTAGGGAGGAAGCATCTCAGAAACAGCAGACTTCACGGGCTGTTCGCTGTAGTAAGGATGTACCAAGAATGGACCACTGAAACACCGGGTACCTTTTGACGTCATAACTGTGGATCCCCAAAAGTCATCGAACCCAGAGGATAACTCGCCTCCATCAACTGGTAAAGGTCAATGGAAGCGTAACAGTGCAACAATCGACCATGAAAATGAACGCTGGGGCCCCCAGGTACGTGTCCCCGATAAAAGTAGAGGCAACCCTGTTACGCATGGGTCTCCGGAGTCGACGCTGTGTCAAGTTGCCCATGTAAACTAAGGTCCATTGGCAACGACTCCTGCAGTTCGCATTGTACAACCGACATTGGACCGTGGAAGGGGGGAAGGTATCCTTCTCCAACGAATCCAGGTTTCTGCTGCACAGAAACTACGGGCGGTGGCGGATATGACGTCAGCAACACGAGAACCAACACCCGGATACGCTTTTCGATCAAGTACAGGCAGGCGGTGGCAGTGCACATGTCTTGGGGTTGTTTTCCTGATGTGACCTGCGACCGCTGTTGCCACTGGTTGGGTCCCTAAACGCCAATGGCTGCCTGTCCATCCTCGCTGACCACATGCATCCGTTCATGTTGGGCATTTACCCTGGTGGTGATGGTGTCTCCTAAAAATAACACGTCAATAAGGAGGTATGTGAGTGATTCCTAAAACACGACAACGATATTCCTTTCTCCCATGGCCGGCAAAATCACAAGATCGCAATCTCATAGAGCACATGTGGCACTATTTGGGTCTACAGGTTTGACGTGCCGACCCACAACCTCGTCTTCTCCCGGACCTCCGTGCTGTGCTGTAGTCCGAATGGGCACGTGTGCTTCGGGCAACCTTCCAGGGCCTCTTTGCGTTCATGTCACGTGGCCTCGCCGCTATCATCCGTACCAAGTGTGATTGTTCCCATTATTAAGCAGGTAGTCATGTTATTCCGATACAACCGTGTAAAGCTAATCAATATGGGGATCTCACTAAGAAACAATCGCTCTTCAGTTACAGAAAACAAAATTAATATATGTTAATATAGAAATGACGCGATAAATATCAATAATAATGACCTCAAGCATTCTGTGTATTGCGGGTACCGGAAAGTAATGATGTCTTTTTGGGGGGGGGGGGCTAAGTTTGGGGAGCAGCTGTAAAGCGTTCTTGTACGTTCAACGTTAAGTAAGTGTATGCACAAGTGAATGAACTATTCACCTTTAACTCATGTACGTGTTTTTGTATTCCAGATTTGCAGAACAAAATGAGTGATATAAAACCCGAAGAGAGCCTTGTTCGTCAGTGCATGCTGTGGCAATTTCACAAGGAAAACAATGCAACCGTGGCTACCAAAGCATTTGTGCTATTTATCCGAATGCGTTAAATGCCCGCAAGTGCAAGCGTTGGTTCGCGCAATTCCGCTCGGGCAGTTTTGACCTCTGTGATGCCCCTCGTGCAGGGAGGCCCATGGAGCTGGACAATCACTTTCTGTGTGCGGCCGTTTGAGGCAGATCCTCGTCAAACCATTGATGAATTATCCCAACATCTTAATGCATCATGGTCTGCTGTTCAAGAGTACCTGCAAGAGATAGGGAAGGTCTATAGACAAAGAGTTTGGGTCCCACACTAACTCTCACCTGACAGCAAAGGCCAGCGTTCCACAATCCGCAACTCTTTGCTCAGCTGACAGGAAAAGGATCCATTTCTTCATCGAATTGTCACTGGAGATGAAATGTGGGGATTTTACGTGAACATCAAACGCAAAGACCGATGGCTTTTTTCCAGGTCAGAAACCAATTCATACGCCAAAACCAAGCCTACACACCTGAAAGGTTTTGCTCTTTGATTGGTGGACTACCGCTCTCATAGATCACTTTGAGCTCTTGGAACCCTGACAGACCGTAACGGCAGACCTCTGTTGTCAACATCTGGACCGTTTGAAGCAAGCTCTTACTGTAAAACATCCAGCAATGGTCAGCAGAAAAGGTGCCATCCTCCAGCACAACAACGCGAGACCCCACACGGCGAGACGGACCCAGCAGGCGATCAGAGATTTTGGCTGGGAAGTTCTGCCTCATCCCCCTTATTCCCCTGACATTGCACCGTGTGATTACCATTTGTTTATATCTCTGCAGTGCTTTGTTAATAGGGGAAATATTCCACAATATTGGTGATTTCCAAACGGACCTCTCGGACTTCTTTGCATCATAGCCAACGCCTTTTCATAAAGACGGGATTGAAAGTTTGGTTTCACGATGGGCAAGTGTGATCGATAATGATGGCGATTATATAGCTGATAAAGAAATAAATTTCTTCTGTTACAAACAGTGTTTCTCCTCTTTTCTAAAAACGACATTACTTTCCGATACCCCCAATAATTCGAGAAAAGTTAGATCCAAATAAACCCAAACGATTCGGTTTGTTGCAGGTACGTTAAACATTACGATAAGAACAATTTACTTAGGTTTTCACACACTTTCCTCCAGTCACTTCACAGAATAGAAGTTACACAAAGCAGCTTCATTTTATAATTAAGAACAGAAAAGGGTCATTGGGTGTCAAGGTCAATGGATTAAATTTCCCTAGCGTCAAATAAATTTTTCCATGAGATTCCCGAAGCTGTCTCGACCACTTTGGTTGATGATTTACCTTCCTAATGAATTAGGCCTTGAAAGAAAGAAAATTACAGCGACAGCGTAAATGTTTTATTTAAGACTTCCAGAGAAACTTCCTCCATCCGATTCTGTCCTCTCACGCAAACAGCGACTATTTAATTAATGTAAAACCAAAATAAAAGATGGAAAAAGGAAGAACACGGCATTTGATTTAATTGATAATGTCAGTCCAGTATAATTCAGTACAGTAAAGTAACATTTTGTCTCAGCATTTTCGCATTTTACAGCACCAGCATCAGTCATTCTTATTACACAGTGTAAAAAATATGTGTTGTGAATTCACGGAAAATTTCGGAAAAAAATGTGCAGCAAAGTTACCGGCAGGTGTCCGAATTTTTCAAAAAATCCCGTTTTTAAAAGTGCCCGTTTAATTTAGACCGTTTTTTCGCAGATTTTCCGTATTCAGAAATTCCGTTTATTTCAGTAAAATCCAATTCACGTTTTTCCGAATGTAAACTGAAATTCCGCAAAATCGATTATCCTGCATTTTTCAGCATTTACTCCAGATAATCCTTCCGCTGCAATCAGGTCCGAACCCTTGTCGTTCACTTTGGTAACGCACGCCTTTAACCACTGAGCCACAAACGCTCGAAAATCCGAGTCACGTACATTGTAAAAGAATTCAAATTTAGATAATGTGAATCCGTTTATTGGTGTAAATATGACATGGATGTTAAGTCTCATAATAACCGAAAAATTGAAAATTTCTTCTTCCTGAAGCGGGAAACGAATCCGCGTCGCCCGGATACCACCCGAGTATGCTAACCACAGCACCGCACAGAACGACCAAGTTTCAAGTTTCCGGAAACCTCGAAACTCTGGGTGGTGTAATGGTTAGAATACGTAGATTTGCTTCCCGCTGAAAAAATAACGAAATTTTCAAATTTTCGGATATTATCTGACTTAGCATCCATATCATATTCACACCAATAAACGTATTCGCATCTTCCAAATTTGTATTGTACAATGGTGCAATCCCGTATTTTATTCATTGATCATAAAACAAATTGCGCGACTATGAATTTCTTTTTTTTTTGTCATTAATGCGAGTGATTTAGTCATTTGCGCTTTCCAACCGTAGGTTGAAGAAACGTATATGCTCCAGCTTTGTCCGTCTGTCCGCACGATAACTCGCGTAAAAATGGTTCGATTTCCCTGAAATTTTAGTATGTGGTAGGGGACCACCTGGGAACGGACCCTACTGAAAATGGGCGAAATGAAGTCTAAGGTCATGACATAGGACTGGGATCCATTCCATTGCTCTTATGCGTCATAACGTGCGTAAAACTTTTTCGATTTGGATGAAAATTTAGTATGTGGTAGGGGACAATCTGGGGACGAACCCTGTTGAAAATGAGCCCAATGGGGTCAAAGGTCAGGACATAGGAGCGGGATCCATTACATTGCTCTTGTGCATCATAACATACGTAAAAGTGCTTCTATTGAGACAAAACTTTAGTATGTTATTTCGGAGGTATACTGAACCAATTCTGTTTAATATCATTGAAATGGGGTCAAAGTTCAGGACACAGGAGCGAGATTTATTCTGCAGCCATTATTCTCATAACTTGAGTAATGATTTCTGGTATGTTGGAAAGCGTATCATAATCAATGCATTGCATGATTTTACTAACTTGTTTTATTGCTGTTGGAGCTTATTATTTTCCTGAATACGTTTCAATTTTTTTTTCTGTAGGAGGACATTTCACAAATTAAGCATTTTTAATAGTGATTTTTTGAAGCAACAAAATGCTTTGCAACTTGATTTTTTCAAACTCACAATGACTTTGAGTTATCTTTAAAAAAGTAAAATGTACTTTTTTAAAGTATTATTGAACAAAAAAGACTCCTAAATATGAAATTTACTCTTGGTTGCTATAATAGCTTTTGTCTTAAGTTGTTTAAAGACTGATACAAGACATCATATAACATTGTGAAAAATAATTTAGGTATCTGGTTTCTTACAGTAAAGCTATATATAATAAATAGCTGATGCACAAAACAGAAGAAAGGAGAAGAAATATCCTGTGCCACAATAAATAAACTATATGCCATATGCTATCCACAATATCCGATACGGAACTTCAAAATCATATCCTTCGACATACGATTCAAATTTAAAAGTTAATCAAACCTCAAGCATTCTCCCCAGTCGCTCCTGTTACTGCTAATTTATCGTCATAGGGATAGGGAAAAAGTAAGAACGGAGTTTTCCCGTTACTATACGAAAGGAATTGCGGAAAGGTTTATGAAAATTCAGAATTTTCCGTTAACACATTTCTAAAACGGTAATTTACCGTCAATACGAGAAAGACACTGCGGAAAGGTTTCTGAAAATCCGGAACTTTCCCGTGGTAAGAAGAATCAGGGAAGTTCAGACTTCTTTCTGTCATTTCACGAAACAAGTTTAGTAAAATCATGCACTGCATTGATTATGATACGCTTTCCAGCATTCCAGAAATCATTACTCTAGTTATTACTCAAGTTATGAACATAATGGCTGTGGAATAAATCTCGCTCCTGTAACTTGGCCTTTGACACTATTTCGATAATATTAAACAGAATTGGTTCCGTATTCCTCCGGCACAACATACTAAAGTTTTGTCGCAATACAAACGTTTTTAGTCAAGTTATGTGGAATAAATCTCGCTGCTGTGCCCTGACCTTGGATCCCATTTCGATGATATTCAACAGAATATGTCCAGTATATTTTCGGAACCACATGATAAAGTTTTGTCGCAATTGAAGCATTTTTACTTAAGGTGTGACGCATAAGGGTGATGGAATGGATCCTGCTCCTATGTCCTGACCTTTGACCCCATTTCCCCCTTTTCAGAAGGATTCGTCCCCAGGTTTACCCTTACCACATACTAAAATTTCATTGAAATCGAACCAATTTTACGTGAGGTATCGCGCGGACAGGTAGACAGACAGACGGACGGACAAAGCTGGAGCGTACGGTTGGAAAACGTAAAAAAAGGTTGTGTCAGAAATATGCTTCGTTAATTCACGAAATAAATCAAGGAAAGTGGCTCCTGAATTTCGGAATTTTTTTTACAGTGCTTTATTGGATGAAGGTTTCCTCAAGCCTATCCCACAAAAACTCTGACATGAGCAAATCTTCAGAATTTCACTGGGCCATGCTTTCAAATTTCATCCACACTTCTCCCGTGCGGCCATCTTCTTCTTCTTGGTATTTTCCTATCTCTGGGTATGCAGTCTAGTATTTAAGTTGTCCAACGGTGGTCAGTTCTTTCACCAATATGTCTAGTCTATTGCTACTTGAGCGGCTGTACTTCGATCATCGAGCTGATGGTCCTTTTCCTCATCTTCCTGGTGCTTTCATTTTCCTATTCCTTTTCCTTATCTTCTTTGGTAACAACCAGCACGCATCTCATATGCTTGTTTAATTTGGCCGCAGTCTCTGAGTGCTGTTTCTAACTTACGGCCGGGTGATGTCTCTGATACATCATTAATTACCACTTTAAGTGACCGATATATCAGAAACAAATGACGCCTAAAATTTTTCAAGACAGAAATGTTCACATAGCAACCTGGTTTTACGAAATCTTTCGCAAAACAGTTCCTTTCCACGTGTCACCCCAGAGGTACCGACCATAAACTTATAAGAACATGACCATTATTAATCCAATTTGAACCGATTAAACCCTGATGCAAAAGAATCCTAGCCTTCCAAAATAGTCCTTTATAAAATGGAATAAGGTTTTCATTGATAAAAATCCTTGATTTAGGTAAAGCAGAATTAAGGTCAGAATTGCAGAATACTAATTTCCTCTTTGAAAGCCAAAGGCCTATTGACCTTCTAATCTGAAACTGTATTAATCTGGCTGCATTAGGTTTCTTGAAAGAATCAGGCCTCAAAGGGTGGATAATATCAATCATCTGTGGGTTGAAATCATTATTTTCAAAGGCCTTGGCCATAACATCAACATAATTTTTTAATTCTATCTCATCATTAATAAAAGATAGATCAACACCATGTAATTCCACATTTCTGTTTCTTGAGTACTGCTGAAACTCATTGAGATCCATCTGAAGTTTATTCAATTCAAGTTGCCTTGCCCCAAGTTGTTGCACCAAATAGGCTTGAGCTTTTTTTGTTATCATAGTCTTTATTCAAAGTATTCATCTGCTTCATAACTGAATTATACTTAGCTGACAAAAGATCCAGAAATACTCTGCGTTCAGCCAATTCATTCCTAAGTTCGTTAATAGCTTCTAGTTTTGTGTTAATAATATCTAAGGATATCTTGAGTTCATTTCTTAGGTCACGCTTAGAACTCGAAATGTTTTCATCAATGTCATGTTAAGATTGAAAGATCCGATCCACAGCTTCTACTGAAAAGTTTACTACATTCTGCGAAACACCACCAGGATTCCTAGCCGCTGATTTTTTTAAAGACATAAATGAAGCACAAACAAATAGCACCAATTAATGAAGAATGTAGACCAGAAAAGTCACCAGATGGCAGAACATAAATTGGGATTTTGGTCTCTGTAAACCTAGGTCCAAAAATTAATATTTCAATGATATTAAAGCAATTAACATTGCATGTGGCTAAAGAATTTAGTTCATTCAATGCACACAGAGCAAAGTCTTTGCTAAAAATGTAAACAGCTACGAAGCAACGACTGTATTAGATGCCCACTGTCCGGAGGTCACACGGAAGATAGAAAACACATATCCATAATTCCGTAATGCGAAAAATAATCCATAAGAAGCGAGAGGCTATGCATATTAACTGTTCCAGAAATGAAGTCACCAAGGTAACCAATATTTCAGCAATCCTCAATATAAAATTGGACCAGGGAGTCTTGAAACCTTTTGGCTTTTGCTCGTCGAACATGTGCTTCATGTGATTCAAATTGGCACACAGTTGATTCGTTGGAAAAAGAACTTGGCTCCAACATTCAGCAGTCCACGATTGTTGACGCTTCGCAAACTGGAGTCTCTTCGTTTTCAACACAGAAGCTAGTCTGGGTTTATGTGCAGGTGTATGAGACTTTAATCGAAAATCTTTGCTAAGACGTCGGGAAACAGTGTTGATACTAATATCAGACCCTTTTGAATGTAGAAAGGCCTTGATGTTTTTGCACGAACTCCTCGGAGAACGCATAACTATTCGCCTTCTGGTATTGTCATTACGTGGGATTGTTTTCCTTGGACGTCCACTTCTCTTTCGCTCGCTAAATTCACCGGTATCTCGATATTTCATGATCGCATTATGAATAGTAGTCTTGCTCACATTCACCTTTCTGCTTATGTCACGTTCAGAGTATCCTTTATGATATAAAGTCAATATTTGTACCCTCTGAGTAACATTTAATGAGGCTTTTTTGCCTATTTTTTGCTATATAGAAAATACGTATAAAATATCGTAGCATGAAAACAAGAAGCAAACTGACGCTTGCACGCTTTCCTCAATTATACCAACAGATGGCGTTGTAGGATGATGCAACACCGACAGGAAGTTTAGTAATGCAGACAGCAGCTGACGCAATCAGCATCAGCAGAAATCTCCTAAAACCAACAGGTGATCTTAAACCTTAGCAAATGAGTGTAGTAGTTAGTCGGTCCACCTTTTGGCAGTACGACAACGGCAACACTTCGAGGCATAGTATCAACCGATTTCCGGTATTTTTCGATTGCTCGCCATTCGTCCTGCAAAGCTGTTGCGAGAACTGCGAAGACAGTCGGTTGTGATAGATTTCGTATCTGTCGATCCAGTTCACATCAGATATATTCTATCGGATTAAGTTCAGTGCTCTGAGCAGGCTAGTCTAACAATTCCACCTCATTTTCAAGAAATAAGTTCTGCACAGGGCAGGGAACTCGATTGTGTTGGAAGAGACAATGGCCATTTCCATAATATTGTCATAATGTTGGTAAGGCAGAATTATCCGGAACGTCGAGGTACACTGTAGAGTTCATGGTTTGCGGTATAATAGCCAACAGGCCGAGTCCCATCCGCAAAAAACAACTCCATATCATGATGGAGCATCCGCTGAACCTTACATTTTGAATAACACAGTCTGACAAAAATCGATTGCCAGGCTGTCGTTAAATCCAAACACGCCCATCAGGTTAGAAGCTGAAAAGCATGACTCATCACTACAAAGAACAGCTTTCAAGTTGCCCGCAGTCCAAGAATGACTTGAGACACCACTCCGAACGGCGCTTTGTATTCACCGTAGTAATGTGTGGCTTATGTGCCGCTGCTCTACCATACTAATCCATACTGTACAACTCTCTGAGGATAGTTATGGTACTAACCGAGCCATTACAAGCATTTACTTCTTTAGCAGCAATGGGAACGGTAGAGGAAGAATGTATCTCTGAATGTTTGTTACCATGGCTCTTCTGTCATGTTCCGTCAGTTTCTTTAGCCTTAGCCTTCCTGAACGTTTGTTATCATGGCTCTTCTGTCAGGTTCCGTCAGTTTCTGCGGCGTTCCTGAACGTTTCTTACCATGTCTCTTCTGTCAGGTTCCGTCAGCTTCTGCAGCTTTCTTGAACGTTTCTTACCATGGCTCTTTTGTTAGGTTCCGCCAGTCTCTGCAGCTTTCTTGAACGTTTCTTACCATGGCTCTTCTGTCAGGTTCCGCCACTTTCTGCAGCCTTCCTGAACATTTCTTACCATGGTTCTTTTGCCAGGTTCCGCCAGTCTCTGCAGCCTTCTTAAACGTTTCTTACCATGGCTCTTCTGTTAGGTTCCGTCAGTTTCTGCAGCCTTCCTGAAAGTTTCTTACCGTGGTTCTTCTGTTAGGTTCCGCCAGTCTCTGCAGCTTTCTTGAACGTTTCTTACCATGGCTCTTCTGTCAGGTTCCGTCACTTTCTGCAGCCTTCCTGAAAATTTCTTACCATGGTTCTTTTGCCAGGTTCCGCCAGTCTCTGCAGCCTTCTTAAACGTTTCTTACCATGGCTTTTCTGTTAGGTTCCGTCAGTTTCTGCAGCCCTCCTGAAAGTTTCTTACCGTGGTTCTTCTGTTAGGTTCCGCCAGTCTCTACAGCTTTCTTGAACGTTTCTTACCATGGCTCTTCTGTCAGGTTCCGTCAGTTTCTGAAGCCTTCCTGTACGTTTCTTGCCATGCTTCTGATAGTGGGTGGTATGTGGCTTGTGTGAAACTGCGCTACCATAATAACGCACACTGTGCAACTCTCTGGGGATAGTTATGGTACTAACCGAGCCATTACAAGCATTTCGTACTTTAGCAGGGATGGGAGCGGCATAGGCAGAACGAGATTTCTTAACGTTTGCCCTATCAAAACAGTGAATTCGTGCGACTGTCTGTTCTTTTCTTGTGCATGCATCTCCAGTTTTCTTCTAACGGTACAATTCTGAACTACTTTTGTCCAGCTAAATCCTTTTCCTGTGTCCACAATAAGCTACCTACCAGATTTCGTAGCGAGGTGTCCATTTCTCGTATTTTTGTAGAACCGAGAATAGGGATAATTTTCTATAAAAACACTGTTAAAAAAATCTACTTAAAAATGAGAACCTAAACCTACTCGGTTTTTTTAAAGTACAATCGTATGGTAAACGAGTACATGACATGCTCAAATAACCATAAGTACTAACACATAACTGCGTCAATAAATATAAATATAATCTCGTATTACTTCATTTTAGATATTATATATTTCAAGAGAAATTGTTTAATAAATGTGTAAAGTGACACACATAAATAATTAGTACAACAAAGTCACGGAACACAAGTAATTTAATTAAGCCTAAAATATCTTTGTGTAGGTTTTTGCATTAACTATATTTCTATTAATCTCATAAATTTCCATTGTAGCTTCATCACTATATTTGTCGTAAAATTGTACTGTCCATTAGCCCAGCATGTGATAACGAGTATATCTATTATCCCAGATGTGCAATCGAATAATATACTTCCAGTTGATTCTATGAATAAATGAATATGTATGGAGTACACGTATTCCAAATTTGAAATCGAGCCACGGATGGCTTAGTGGTTAGAGATTTAGACTACTGATGGAGGGACCCCAGGTTCAAACCTAGCCTGATAGTATTGAACCTGGTAACTCTCCGTGGTGGTGTGAATTTCTAACAATCGCTGAATATCCGCACTCCATCCGACGAGCACGTTAAGTGACGGCCCCCGGGTTAATCCCCGGTTACATACGTATAAAGGTGTTCACTCCTAAGCCCCCCGTAATTTCTCTCTACCTACTGTGTGCAAAATCGTACGCTTGTACCGTGTTGCCATCTAGTGGCTCTCTCTCACTTACAAACTATCTTATCAGAATCGCTAGATTTGCTCTGTTTTCCTTCAGTTTCCGTGCCTTGCCTGAAAGGGCACAGAAACTGAATGAAGTTAGAGCACATGTATTTGAAATATATGGATTTTTTTCGAGTACATATATTTGAAATATATGTACTAAAAAAAGATTACACTTATTTCAAATTAGAAATATGGGATATACTCACAACTGATTCCCTGTATGTACTCAAAAATGAGTACGTGTCTTTGCCAAAAAAGAGGCACAAGTACTGTGAGATATTGTAAGCCCAGAATGTACTCAAAAACGAATAAATTTTGCTTATTTCTAAGTACCAATTTTTAACAATGCACCTGGAATATGTATTCTTCCTAACGGCATAGCGGACCATAGAGAAAAAAATAAAGCTCCTCGGTCGTCGTTTTAACACTAGCTTTCTCATTGACAGTTGTCTTCCAAAGAGAAAACAAATTCCTAATTCGGCTTATTAGGTTTCAGACAAAGTATGTGCAAACGATCAGCTTGATAGGTGCTCAGATGCAATACAAACATTCATCTAAATAAATAAAACTTTTTTACAGCAACCTGTGGTGAAGAAAACGTAGGCAGCCCGCAAAATATGAAAAGCACTTGCCGATGGCGAGAATCGAACCCACTTTTTTCTGCTCTGGAGCTGAATTCTTTCCCAATTAAGCTACACCGACGAAGTTTGTACCTCCCATTTTGCCTTGCGACATGTGATCAACTCTGACGTAGGTGCGACACTCACGGTGACCGCTCATGTGGTTGTTAACCATCTTCGCCCCTCTCCCCCAAGCAAAAACATTAATGTAACACATCGGCGAGGAAAGAAAGATCAAATATTTAAAACATCAATCTCTAAAGTTGATTGTTAACATGCGCGAAAGACCTGAATTTGGGGGTAAACACTGTAAAGGAATAAATGGTGTGAATTTACGAAAAAATTCTGAAAATAACGTGCATCCAATTTGTCGGTAGGCGGCCGTTTTTTTCAGAAATTTTCGTTTTTAAAAGTGCCCGTTTATTGTAACATTCGCATTATCAGATTTTTCGTAGTCAGAACTATTTCAGGAAAGTCCGTTTCAGGTTTTTCCGTATTTAAACAGAAAAATCTGAAATGGAAAAAAATGCAAAATCGATGAACCTGCATTTTTAAGCCCTTATCGCAGGTAATCCTTCCGGTGCAGGATCACACCCCCGTCGTTTCGGTTGGTAACAGTCAGTCCACTCACGCCTTTAACCACTGCACAACAAAACGCTCGGAAATTCGAATCACGTACATCGTAAAACAATTTTTATTTGTCATTATTACGAGTGATTTAGTCATTGTACTTTCTGTTGGAACTTATTATTTTTCTGAATAGGTTTGTAATAATTTTCTTCCTGCATGAGGTCTTCTTAAAAATTAAGCATTTTTCATCGTGATTTTTTGAAGCAACAAAATGCTTTACAATTTATTTATTTTTAAACTGACAATGACGTTCAGTCATCTTTAAAAGCAAAAGGTGAAACGTACTTTTTCATTTTATAATTCCACAAAAGAAAAAAGTTCTACATATAAAATTTACTCTCGATAGCTATAATAGCCTTTGTCTTAAGTTGTCCAAAGACAGACATCGCATAATCGTCAGTACAATAAGTTAAGAACCCGGTTTCTTACAGTAACACAATTTGAGATAAATTGCTGGTGCCCAAAATAGGGGAGAGGTTAGAAGAAATATCCTGTGCCACAATAAACAATATTCATGCGATATGCTATCCACAATATCCGATCTCGCTACGGAACTTCAAAATTCGACAGACGATTGAAATTTAAAATTTACCGTCAATATAAGAAAGAAACTGCGGAAAGGTTTCTGAAAATTCAGAATTTCCCCGTGGTATGAAGAATCCGTGAAATTCAAGTTTATTTCTGTCATTTCACGCCCGAGGTTGTATTAGAAATATGCTTCGTTAATTCACGAAAGAAATGACGGAAAGTGGCTCCTGAATTTCAAATTTTTTTTTACAGTTTAAGGAGAAGTTCAATCTATTAGAAATCGTTTTTCCCAACTTCCCATGAAAATGTCTGATTCGAAGTTTTACATGGCGATACGCCCACGTACTTGCTATGGTTTTTAAGTAACTCTTCATTTTTCTGTTCCGTTGATTGAGGCATTTGAAAGTTATGCAGAATTCCAAATTTTTGCATTTGATAATGGCAAAAACATGCTCAGAATACATCAAATTGAACTAATTATAAAACTAAAAGGACAAGTTTTTGTGAAAGCTTCGTAATTCTTTTATATTTCCGAAATCTTAATTCCGAGAAATATCAAAAAAGAAAGGATTTAGTAAACCAACTGCTGAAAGAATAGGAAAAGTTCAGTTTTCCGAAAATGATCGTACAAGAAATCCTGCTACTAAAAATAGCGTTTCTCAAACTTTCGGTAACAACGTACGTATTCTTAAATGGGCTGTGGGATTGGACACGTTCATGTTGTTAGCTGACAGCAAGAAACTAAATCGTCTCGTTAATCCATTTATTGATGCACGTAAGACCTGAACAAATGCCAGACTCTCGCAACTTTACCTATGGCTTTTACGAGACAAATAATAAAACTACTTAAAGAATGCGGACTTCTCAAATTTATTTCCACGTTCTTAAAATGAAACATAAAATTGCCTGAATTGACATAACAAAGGGAAAAAAAAAAAAAAAAAACACTTTACAAAGCTTCGGTGTTGGTTGCATGAGAAGAGTATGTAATAGCAAAACAAAAGTAAATCTCGTTGAATGAAGTCATATCCTTAAAAACCCATCTCAAAGAAAATGCTGTTGAATCGATAAGCGCACATTAGAATACACAAACCTTAATAACTTCACAGATTTTCCTTGAACGGCTCTTTTACTGACATTTGCATAGGAAGAAGTCGGAATTCAAAAATTTACAGAAAGCAGAATTGCGAAGCACCTTTCGATAGGGTGACGTATCGTTTCCGATTTTTATTTTATTTTTTCATTACTCCGTAATTTCAGCTCGCAAAAGGTCTGTTCCACATGCTGACAGAAAATTTGTAGATCCATTCGTGTACTCCAAAGATATAAAGTAAATACCTTCACAGCTATCTTTATTTTAATTAAAATAATAAATGCAATTATGAAGCATTTTAATGTCTAGAAAAGTTTCGCATTGAATCAGTGTCCAGCTTCCTCTAGACAACACACACAGACGTATATACACTGATGTTCAAAATTAAGAGAATTTTCACATTTTTTCGAACTTCTGAAAAACTAATGGGCACATATTAATGAAATTTGGTATGGGTACACAGTTATAAAACAGAAAAATTATACAATACAACAGTCATGGTACGCACTCATGATCGTCAATAATTCTCATCAGGGCAGGAATGTCCAAAATCCACGTTGCAAGATCGAACATAAAATGACTCTAATATGGGGTATTGTCCCCTGTCACAGTCATACAGCCCCCATAACGCGACGTCATACTGGAAACAAGGCAGTTGATGAGTCCCTGTGGCAGTCGGCCCCACTCCTGCAGCAACGCGGTTTACAGCTCCTGGATGGATCTCGGAGGTTGTACTCCTGGATGGATCTCGGAGAGTTGAACTCCTGGATGGATCTCGGAGGATTGTACTCCTGCATGGATCTCGGAGGGTTGTACTCCTGGATGGATCTCGGAGGGTTGTACTCCTGGATGGATCTCGGAGGGTTGTACTCCTGGATGGATCTCGGAGGGTTGTACTCCTGGATGGATCTCGGAGGGTTGTACTCCTGGATGGATCTCGGAGGGTTGTACTCCTGGATGGATCTCGGAGGGTTGTACTCCTGGATGGATCTCGGAGGGTTGTACTCCTGGATGGATCTCGGAGGGTTGTACTCCTGGATGGATCTCGGAGGGTTGTACTCCTGGATGGATCTCGGAGGGTTGTACTCCTGGATGGATCTCGGAGGATTGTACTCCTGGATGGATCTCGGAGGGTTGTACTCCTGGATGGATCTCGGAGGATTGTACTCCTGGATGGATCTCGGAGGATTGTACTCCTGGATGGATCTCGGAGGATTGTACTCCTGGATGGATCTCGGAGAGATTGTACTCCTGGATGGATCTCGGAGGATTGTACTCCTGGATGGATCTCGGAGGGTTGTACTCCTGGATGGATCTCGGAGGGTTGTACTCCTGGATGGATCTCGGAGGATTGTACTCCTGGATGGATCTCGGAGGGTTGTACTCCTGGATGGATCTCGGAGGATTGTACTCCTGGATGGATCTCGGAGGTTGTACTCCTGGATGGATCTCGGAGGATTGTACTCCTGGATGGATCTCGGAGGATTGTACTCCTGGATCGATCTCGGAGGATTGTACTCCTGGATGGATCTCGGAGGGTTGTACTCCTGGATGGATCTCGGAGGGTTGTACTCCTGGATCGATCTCGGAGGATTGTACTCCTGGATGGATCTCGGAGGGTTGTACTCCTGGATGGATCTCGGAGGGTTGTACTCCTGGATGGATCTCGGAGGGTTGTACTCCTGGATGGATCTCGGAGGGTTGTACTCCTGGATGGATCTCGGAGGATTGTACTCCTGGATGGATCTCGGAGGGTCGAAATCTGTCTCTGGAGGAAAGAAACTCTATTCTGTTAAAAAGGGGATGCTGTTTTAGTTGTCTTAAACCAGGACACGTTTCACGTTCTTTTAAGGTAAAAATTACCTGCTCACACCGTGGTAATAGACATCTATCTATTATGTGTTTTCATAAACACGAAGGGAAAGATAATAAACCAGAAAATATTAAAGAAAATGATAAAGCCCTGGAAGCCAGTGTTTTGACTAACAATTCTTGTTCCAAGGAGGTGTATTTACAGACTTTAATTGTTTGTATTAAGGAGAATGATATCAGTCGTTATGTGCGAAGGATTATTGTTACAGGTAGCTCGAGATCATATGTAAGTGAATTTGTCGCTAAAGCACTGAAGTTGAAATGCAAAGGGGAAGAAAAAGTCGTTCATGGACTTTTTAGAGGAATAGAAAAAAGTGAAAAGCACAAAAGATATTCGATTCAATTAAGCAATATTGACGGCGATTATATATGCGAATTTGAGATGATGGATCAAAAAAGAATCTGTGCTTTCATTCCGAAGTTAGAGGACTCTAAATGCATAAAAGAACTGAAAAATCGTGTTCTCATTAGCGATATTTCCATAAATGAACATGACTGTCTGTATGAGAAAGATCCGAAAGAAATTCATACTCTGATAGGAGCTGACTTCGCAGGGAAGTTTTTTACATGTAAAATTCAGCACCTTTCCAATGGATTGGTGGCAGTAAACACGCGTCTGGAATGGACCTTTATGGGAAAAATAGAAGAAAAGGAAGCCAGTAAACCTAATGTCCTTATCTCTCTCCACGTTGGCGAATTAAGCCTTTCTGATTTGCGGAGACTTGATACTTTGGGGATTCTCGATCCAGGTGAAAAGATCGCGAGAAAGGAGCTCGAAGACGCTGCGAAAGATCATTTTATTCGTAATGTTTTAAGAGACGCGGAAGGAAAATACAGTATATGGTTTGTTTGCCATGGATTCGAAGATCATCCTCCTTTGTCGGACTGCAAGGAGATAGCAGTTAAAAGATTGAAGGGCTGTGTTAAATCCTTAGAACGGACTAAGAAGTTAGATGCTTATAAAGATGTTTTCCGGGAGTGGCTGAAGGAGGGCATTATAGAAGAAGTTAAATCTCCTGAGGACAAAATGAAAACTAAGCATTTTTTACCTGATCATCCTGTTTTCAAGGATAACTCAACGACCAAAGTGAGACCCGTCTTTGGTGGCTCGGCGACAGGGAAGAATTCTTCCCCCATTAACGATTGTCTGGAAAAAGGACCGAATGTTGTAGAACTTATACCCTCGATTATAAACAGATTTCGGATGGGAAAAAATTGAGGTAACTGCCGATATAAAGAAAGCTTTCTTACAGATTGGACTTCAGGAGCATGATAGACCATTTTTGAGGTTCCTGTGGTGGGAGAACGGTAAGGAAGAAAATCTTAAAACCTTCCAGCACCGAAGCGTTGTTTTCGGAATTTCTTCGAGCCCTTTGCTGCTGGACGCAACATTGGAATTTCACCTAAAGAACGCGCCGGATCATCTGCAGCAAACGGCAAAAAGGTTCCTGAGGTCGTTTTATGTTGACAATTATGTTTCTAGCGTGAATAGCCGAGAGGAGCTTGAAAAGTACATTTTTGAGTCAAGTGCAGCCTCAAGTTCGATTTGCGAGGGTGGGAGCATGCTCCTACGTCGTGAGAAGTGGAGAATGAAGATGGAGATGCAGGGAAGGTCCCAGCGCTGAGACTGAGTTGGACGCCGAGCTCAGATGAGCTGTCTGTTGACGTGAAGGGACTCTCTAGTGATGAAAAGTCCCAATTGACAAAACGAGAGATCCTCTCAGTCGTCCATCGAATATTCGACCCCATTGAATTCACGTGCTCAGTCACACTGCGGCCAAAGGTTTTTCTGCAAGAATGTTGGAAGAACGGGATCACTTGGGACTCTAAGCTGCCTCCGACTATGTCTAGGAAATTTGAACGTTAGAAGACGCAATTGGAAGGCTTGAGTGGTGTGCTGATTCCACGATGCATACTAAAGAATGTTTTAGCCAATTTGTAGTATATCTTCATGTATTATGTGTTGCAAGCAAGATAGCATTTCCTACTTGTATTTTTGTCCGATGTCAAAATGATCGGTCCACGACGTGTCAGCTAATACAGGCACGTTGTAGAGTCGGTCCTTTGAAATTACCTTCCATATCCCGGATGGAACTCTTAGCCTGCACTATTGGAGCTAGGTTAGCAGCAACAACAAAATCAGACTTGGCGTTGGAGGACGTGCCTACGAACTATTGGTCTGATTCTGAAAATGTGTTATACTGGATAAAAATAAATGAAAATTGGGCAACCTTTCTTTACAATCATGTTCAGGCAATTCGGCGGCTAACAGACATAGAAGACTGGAGGCACATGCCGGGTCTATGAATCCTGAGGATCTCCCTTCGAGAGGATGTACAGTAAAAGAGTTGAAAAAGTATCGTTGGTGGGAAGGTCCGGAGTGGCTAAGATTACCGTGTGATGAATGGCCAGCCTCACAAGCCCTTCCAAATTTGAAGGTTGTGAATTTTGCAGTGGCGGCTCGTGGCAACTGAAACAGGTGGGGCCAGTAGCCAAAGTCAAACAATGAAATAAAAAAACATCTGTCATTATTAGGCCAACTATTCAGACCCCCCTACCCCGCCCCAACCCCCCAAGGTTCCTTTACTCTGCCTCTGTTTACCTCTTTGACTCACAATAATGCCCAAATCAGGTAGGAATGTGTCAACTATTGTATTGCAGACGAAAAAAAATTCGTCATAATAGAATGCATAACTATTAACAGAAAAATGTTAAAACTCCTTAAATAATTTTTTTACCTTAAAATATGTGAGCATTAATGTACGTTAGTTGCGCTTTGTGTTTCTTCAGATTTTTCAACTGAGGAAAAATCACAGGATTCACAGGATAAAAAAATGTAGTGAAAAAGTAATAACTCCAAATATATGCAGGAAGGGAATGTTTCATGAATTTCGTCCCATATAGAATGAGTATAAAAAAATGTAGTGAAAAAATAATAACTCCAAATATATGCAGGAAGGGAATGTTTCATGAATTCCGTCCCATATAGAATGAGTACAATACTACCATTTGCATTTTTTTTGAAAGGTTTAACCTTTTTTTTTAAAGAACTTGTGAAACCTAAAAACATATATGTACTCATATGCAAATTATACTTACAGGTTTTCTCATTTATTTATTTATTTTTAACATAGAAAATCATCTTAGTTAAAACAGAAATTAGTTCTGCAAAGCACTTTGTAAACTTCAAACTCTTGGAAACTCAAATTCTTAGGGTGATAAGCTCTGAGTGTTTTTAAGTGAAGCTTTCCTTCCAGATTTAAATCAAAGAACGGAGATTTTAACAAAATATCTACTCCATTCATTGTACTCGACAAGCAAAAGCAAAAAAGGCACGACACAAAGGAACAACACATCACCGAGAGAGACACACAGAAAAAACAACTAACTGATATTGTAACGTATACTCTATATTCACTTTCCTTTTGATTTTACTATCTCTGGTTATTTTATTTTACTATGTAAATAATCTTCTTACTGAACGAAATATTATTTCACCCGCTGAATGAGATCTGGCAATGAGTGTAAGTCATGACGTGGTGGTAGCTAGTATATAGGCGCGTTCATCGAGAGAGCTTGGTGTTGTTATGAGGAGAGCTTGTGGTCGTTAAGAGAGAGCGTGTATAAAACGATGAGAGATTATTCATTATTGTACTACAAGTGTTGTGTGTGCCTTAGTTGACCAAGAGTCTTAGAAATAAAGAAGTTTTCAGTAAGTTCAGTCTTTCTCAATTCATAGTTTTTGTCAGACCTCTGTCTGGCTGTTAGGTTTATAACATTTATTGATTCCTATAAATAACCAGCGTTGAGACTTTGTTTAAGTTCGTAATTAACTAGTAACAACACCTTTTTGAATTCATTATTTTGAAGCTTAGTACAAGTATATCATTAGCTAGCTGGTAGGAAGAGAATCATTCATAATAATTAGCTTAGAGGAAAGAAATAAAGCTAATTCATTATAATTGGCGCCCGAACTTTTCTCGAACACGAGATCCTGACTATTATTATCCATTTCTTCCTTACCTGAGACAACTTCAAATTTCCACCCTCCGGCAAGTCTCGAGGGTAATGGTGTTTTTTTGGACAATTTGCACGAAGCCTGTGGCTCTGACTTTGATATGAATGATCTACACGCACCCAGGCATTCTTCACCATTTCGTAATGCACCAGCTTCTTATTACTCTGAGTCGCGGGTCGTACCTGAGGGAGTTCAATCCTCTCAGCGAAGCAGAATGCTTGCCCATTTCGTGCCGCATGCAGGAACAATTCATTTCAATGGTTTGGAGGGGTCCTTAAAGTTCCTTGAAGATCTGGAAGATCATTTTGATCTATATAATATTCCTGAAGACTGCAAAGTCCAAATTGCCGGCACTTGCTTGAGGGATACCGCTAAGACCTGGTATCGGCAGTGGAGAGGGTCGAACCCGGATTCTCATTATGAGAATTTCCGTGCAGAATTCTTGGAGGTCTTTCCTTTCGGCCTCAGTCGAGCTAGCCTTGCTCAACAGCTTTTTTCACGTCAGCAAGGTCCCAATGATAGCCCTGTTGCATTTGCGTTGGAAACTACACGCCTATATAACCTATGGGATCCACATGCCAGTCATGTTGACATGTTGGATACCCTCGTGCAGCAGCTCGACCCATTCTTACAAGATTTTCTTGAGGTTCGACACCCTGCCACAATTCATGAATGCCTTCGCCTCATACGCACATATGAAGAGCGACATGGCAAACATGGTTCGACTCACCATGCTCGGGCACCCCGCGAGGCTTCTTACGAAAACCCTCAGCGGCATAATAGGCATAATAACTTTCAGCGCGAGCATACCCCAGTGCACACCCAAGCTTCATACGTTCCACCACACAGAAGAGTGGCAAACCAACAGCGAGTTTCTGAACAAGCTTCGGGATATCGTCATAATGCACAGTATGCTCGACCCCGTTTCACTCAGCAGCATTCGGAACGTTATCATGCCCAGGGCAATGATAATTTTTCTGCCCGTGCTGAGGGCAGACGTAACGGATATGAAAATGTCAACAGACACGCGGAGTTCCCGACGCAGTTTTCACGCAGTTTTCCTCATCGTGAAAATTTTCCCGATACCCGGCAGGGTCGAGGTTTCCGACCACATGACAACCCCACCAGGATTCCTTTAAACTTCCACAGGAAGTAGACGAAGGGTCGGTCCTGCTTCCTGATACCAAACATTCTGACCCTAAAACAGTATTAGTGACTGTTCAAACTCCTCAGTTGCCTGATGTATTCTTGACACTTGAAGACATTATTGTCGAGACAAAGTTCGACACTGGGTCTAAAATATCAGCCCTAAATACAAAGTTTTGCACTGACACTTTTTCTGCAATACACGTTCAGCCTGCAACGCAGTATTTGCGAGGTGCAAATAATGAAATCTTCAGTATCGCAGAAACTGTCACATTATCTTTAGGGCTGGGAAAAGCTCGTTTTACACATTCTTTCCTGCTTATAGACGAGCTACCTGTGAAATGTCTAATGGGAATGGACTTTATACACAAGTTTCAAATAACTTTGAATTTTGTACAACATGTGATTTCCTTTCCGGAACCTGTCGAAATGATTCCTACGGTTCCTGTAGATATCACGAGTTTATTATTGAGTAACCAATTGAATGAGGGGCAACGAGACCAGCTTTCTCTCCTTTTACAGGAAAGCCCTGGTTTATTTTCGGATCAACCTGGTTTCACACAGGTGGTTTATCATGTTATTGACACTGATGGTTCGAAACCAATTGCGACGAAACCTTACCCTTGTGCTCCACATAAAAAGCAGGAAATGCAACGTCAAATTGCTGAAATGATTAAGCAGGGCATAATCAGGGAATCAACAAGCGCCTGGGCTGCTCCTGCTTTCTTTGGTTCCAAAGAAACAACCCAATGAATTTCGTTTTGTGACAGATTTTCGCAAGCTCAACCAAGTCACAAAAACGATCAATTATCCACTACCTGTCATGTCACATATTTTGCATGACCTGTCGTCAACCAAATGGATATCAACCTTGGATTTGGCGAGTGGATATTGGCAGGTAGCAGTACATCCGGACTCTGTCGATAAAACAGGCTTTGTGACTCCTTTTGGGGCTTATGAATACCTACGTATGCCTTTTGGACTAGCTTCTGCACCTGCTACTTTCCAAAAGCTTATGGATACGGTTCTCAGACCTGTCCTGGGTCCCCATGTGCATGTCTATTTGGATGACATTATTATCACATCAGAGACTTTTGACGACTACCTTTCTCTGCTCAAACAGGTGTTCCAATTCATCTACAATGCTGGCTTGACGTTAAAACCTAGTAAATGCCAGATAGCGAGGGACGAGATTGTATATCTGGGATTGAAAATCACTCCCCACGGTTTGTTTACTGATAATGAAAACATTAGGCCTATTGTTGACTTTCCTCGGCCTAAAACAGCAAAAGAACTATCCCGCTTTCTGGGAATGACCGGATATTATCAGCAGTTCGTCCCCGCTTATGCTACAATATGTGAGCCATTGTATGCTTTAAAACGGAAATACAAGAAGTTTATTTGGACACCTGAGGCTAACGCTGCATTCGAAACACTGAAGTCTGCATTGACTCAGCCTCCGGTGTTGGCTTTCCCGGATCATACAAAGGAATTTGATATTTATACTGATGCATCCGGAGTTGGTCTTGGTTGCGTTTTGTCACAACCTGGGCATCTAATAGCTTTTGCGTCTCGTACTTTAGCCAAAGCTGAACGCAATTATTCAGCTACGGAACGTGAATGTCTTGCTGTTGTGTATGCACTGAATAAATTTCAATGTTATCTTAACGAATTGACAGTTAACATAATTACGGATCATTCTGCCCTTCAGTATTTGAATTCTGCTAAGCACCTATCTCAAAGACTTATGAAGTGGGCTCTGAAGTTACAAGAGAGCAATATCAAAATTTCGTATCAGCCAGGTAATAAGAATCAATTACCGGACGCATTATCTCGCGTTCCGATTAGTGGGTTCCCCACTGAAGCTACTCCTGGATGTCAGCCTTTACTTCTAATAGCTGATATAGCATCCAGAGAGCAGATAATGGCAGAATTAATAAATGATCCAGATTTTGGGGATATCTACAATTTTTTGCTTGCGGGTTCGCCCCTACCAAGTGATCCTTCTCTGGCTGGACGGTCACACCATTTTGAAGTAATAGAGGGTCTTCTTTATTATACAAAATCTCGGACTACTAGGGCAGAGTTTCGCCCATGTATTCCGCGATCCCTTAGAATGGCTCTTTTAAATGAATTTCATGACAAACCTCTTGCAGGCCATTTAGGTATTCGCAAGACCCGTTGTAAAATGCGAGATGTTGCCTATTGGCCTGGCATATACCAAAGTGTGCTCGCATACGTTCAATCATGTCACTTGTGTCAGATTAATAATTACCGTAATGTAAGACCGGCCGGTCACTTGAAATCTAGTTCAAGTTCTCATGTGTTTGATATTATTTCCATAGATTTATTGGGACCTTATCCATTATCTGTTAAAAATAAAGCTCGTTACGTTTTAGTACTAACTGATAATTTTTCTAAATGGGTTGAAGTTTTTCCCATTAAAGCCGCTGCGGCTAAAGTTATTTGTAATGTCTTAGTTAATGAAGTATTTTCTAGATATGGTGCACCTAATAAAGTAGTTTCGGATAATGGTCCTCAATTTATTTCTGACATTTTTGAAAGAATGTGTGCGAGACTACACATTGAACATAAATTCATTTCCCCATATCATCCCCAGAGTAATCCTGCGGAACGTGTTAACCGAACGCTAGTGAAAATGATTGCGACTTTTGTAATGGATCATCATGAAAGATGGGATGACCATTTAGAGCTTTTTGCGTTCGCCCTCCGCTCGTCTGTCCACGAGTCCACTAAAATTACTCCTGCAGAACTTTTTCTGCGTCGCAAAATTAAAACCCCTTTTGAAAATTTAACGGGGATTATCGACGAACTAAACCAGCGACCAACTCCGCAATCAGTACGAATCATGGCAGAAAAAGCTCGTGTTGCAATGCTAGGAGCACAAGCGGCTCAAGCAAGATATTATAATTCTAGGCGTAGGGAACCAGATCTTGTCGTTGGAGATCTCACTCTCGTGGAAACGCACTTCCAGTCTTCTGTTTCGCATACTTTAGTGAAGAAATTTGCACCCAGCTACGAAGGTCCATATCGGGTGGCAAATATCTTTGAAAATAATATTGTTCTGGAGAAACCTGACAACCATTTTCAATATGTACATGTTGATCAGTGTCGCAAATATCATGAACGGAATATCGATTTCATTATCAATCCTACTCAACCTTCTGTTCCACAGACTCAAGAATCTATATCTCATGTTCAACCGCCAGAAATTTTGGACGAACCAACAAACATTTTTGAAGAATCTCCAGTGATTTTTCCTTCACCCCCCCCTCCAGACGGGTTTCTACACACGCAACCTGATTCTCCCATGAGACCAAGGCTCGAATCGAGTTCGTCGAATACTAGTATCGTTCCTTTCCCTCCAACCATTGCCAAGACTATTGCTGCGCCGTTTCCGGATAACTCTGCACCAACGCGGGCTACTTCTTCTTTGAATACCTCGTCGGAAAGTATTCCTATAGGCAAATCTAAACATCGCCCTGCACGACCACTGAATTACAGCAGCGACTCGGAGGCTTCGGACATTTCTGACTTGTCAGTTATGAACACTAACTTTCAGGCTCCAAACCGTCCAGCACCACCAAAGGCTGGGCGCAAACGTGACTTGTCTCCCCAATCTGCTTCGCCGCAACAGCGACGACGGCAGAAATCTTTGCATCCGCCCGGGTTTCGCCCCTGGAACCTACGTTCAGGGCAAACAGGGCCGATGCCTGCTGCTACTCTCATGCCACGTGGGCGTAAGAGAAAGCAAACGATGTGGCCGGAGCCACGTCCGTCCAAGAGAATACTGGAAGGACACAACGGGCCCCAGCACCAAGGGACTTCATATCCAAAGCCTGGGGGCGCCCGTTCCTATCAGCCGCCGCTGGGATTTCCGGACCGCCAGACTTCAGACGTTCCTGACCGTTCCTCTCAGCCGCAGGGATTTCCGCACCGCCAGACTTCTGATGTTCCTGACCGTTCTTCTGAGCCGCAGGGATTTCCAGACCGCCAGACTCCTGACCGTTCTTCTCAGCCGCAGGGATTTCTGGACCCACAGACTTCAGCCGTTTCGGACCAAAGGATTTCCGCCATTCCTGACCGTTCCCGTCAGCCGCCGGGATTTCCTGACCGACAGCAGACCGATGTTCCAGTTCCATTACAGTCCCTGAAGAGATCCAAGCCACCTGATTTTACCAGTCCGATTAGGCCTGGGAAACGTTATCGCACTAGAGTTTTTTATGCGTCCTTGAGATAAGTAAGTTCTCGTGGACAGGTTCTTTTCTCAGTTTGTTGTTTTTCCTGCACGACCAGTTGGCGTGTCAGAATTTCTTTTTTTTCGTGTGGGCCTATGCATTCTTTTTTGTGTATATATGTGTGTTTTTTTTTATATTTCTTCTATGTCCATCTACTAATCCACTTTTTTTATATATATCTATGTGCTTACGGGTAAAATAATAAAATTGTTACTGTTAGGCAGCTTCAGGTAAATTTCGCTGCTGATACAGTTGGTATGTATTTCAACGAATAATGCGAACGTAATTTGAAATTAAAATAATAAAATTGTTACTGTTAGGCAGCTCCAGGTAAATTTCGCTGCTGATACAGTTGGTATGTATTTCAACGAATAATGCGAACGTAATTTGAAATTAAAATAATAAAATTGTTACTGTTAGGCAGCTCCAGGCAATCTTCGCTGCTGATACAGTTGGTATGTATTCACCGAATAATGAGAACGTCATTTGAAATTAAAAAAGTGATTTCTGCTAGGCAGAATAGAAGGAAAGTATGCCGATGCAGGTTTGTTTTGTTCAACAATACAGTTTCACAGTCGAATAGATTTCTTACATTGTCATGCCAAGTTTGAGAATGTAAATACGGCTACCACCAAACCACAAAACAAAAAAGAGATCGAGAAACGTCAACCAACGAAATGTAAGACTTACACTCCAAAATTGATAGGTTTTTCGGAAACAAAAAAAAAAAAAGAAAGAAAAAAAAAAAAAATTAAGGGGAGATGATGTAACGTATACTCTATATTCACTTTCCTTTTGATTTTACTATCTCTGGTTATTTTATTTTACTATGTAAATTATCTTCTTACTGAACGAAATATTATTTCACCCGCTGAATGAGATCTGGCAATGAGTGTAAGTCATGACGTGGTGGTAGCTAGTATATAGGCGCGTTCATCGAGAGAGCTTGGTGTTGTTATGAGGAGAGCTTGTGGTCGTTAAGAGAGAGCGTGTATAAAACGAGGAGAGATTATTCATTATTGTACTACAAGTGTTGTGTGTGCCTTAGTTGACCAAGAGTCTTAGAAATAAAGAAGTTTTCAGTACGTTCAGTCTTTCTCAATTCATAGTTTTTGTCAGACCTCTGTCTGGCTGTTAGGTTTATAACATTTATTGATTCCTATAAATAACCAGCGTTGAGACTTTGTTTAAGTTCGTAATTAACTAGTAACAACACCTTTTTGAATTCATTATTTTGAAGCTTAGTACAAGTATATCATTAGCTAGCTGGTAGGAAGAGAATCATTTATAATAATTAGCTTAGAGGAAAGAAATAAAGCTAATTCATTATACCCTTTTCTATGACATTTGAAACCCTTCCGCCACCCTTGAGCTTGGCCGGGGTAAGCTTCTCTGTCAACCCACGGCGTTAAGGAAATGGATACTCTCACGGCCCATCAAATTAGCTCGGGGCCATGTAGATCTGGCCCCACACCTTTTTTTGCACATTCGGTTAAGACAGTGTTGTATGTAGGTCATCATACTGAATGAGACGGGGAGGAAATCGTCTCTTCTTTGCTTGCGTAGTGATGTTACTGGGTCCTGTTGGAGCTGGCCCCAATAACCTCACACACTGAACGTGATCCCTTTCCTCAGGGAATAGTTTTTCGCTTTTGAAGAAAACTTTTCCCTTAGGTAATGGTTTTTGAAGGGAACCATGTAGCTAAGAGAGAGAATAAGAATCACGGCAAAAAATATATTTCCAGAAATAGAAGTTTTTAGGTGGGGCCCGGCCCCTCTGGCCCCTAATGACGAACCTCCCCTGGAATTCAGAAAGGCGAAAAACTATTGTGTCTGCTACTAACACAGAAATTGAGAAAGTTTTCGAATATTCTACAAAGATCTCCTCGTACAGCAGAATAATCAGAATCATGGCGTGGATTTTTCGTTTTTACAGGAATGCAAAGGCCAAACAAACTGAAAGATATTTCGGTGAGTTAAGTGTAGAGCAAGTCGAAAAAGCCGAAATGGTAATGTTGAAAGAAGTTCAAAGCCAGAGTTCTGGCGAAAATGGAGAAACTTCTCTGAAAACCTTTTTCGACGTAGAAGGGCTGCTTCGAGTCAATAGAGAATCACCTTGAGAAATGACTCGGCAATTCGTCATCCAGTAGTACTGCCTTCTAAACATCACATAGTGAAAAACTTAAGTTAGGAAAAACATGTTGAACTAGGTCATGCTAGTCTGCAGGTCCTAATCTCGACTCTGCGTGAACGTTATTGGATAATAAAGTGCAGAAAGACGATACGGCAAGTTATTAAAGAATGTGTCAGAAAAGCAAGAAGAAGCGACGGGTGGTGGAGACGTGCGATCCCGTTAAGAACGGATCTTAAAGCCAATGCGGCGAATGGACTTATGACGTTTTATGTGTTTGAGTTTCGTGACTTCACTCGAAGCTCAAAGGTGGGAGGATGTCGGAAGAACAACGCCCGAAGAAGAAAAAAATCCGAGAAGCTGTGGAGACGATTTTGTTAGAGGGCGCTGTCACTTCGTGGGAACGAGAGGAGAAAAAAATCGAGTGATTTGAACTCGTAAAGGAGAAAGTCGTGTGTTTTGAACAAGATGGAACTCCAGATGAAAAACCAACGCCGGTGTTTTATGTTACGTATCTCTCAGTGTGCGTGCGGTCGGTCATGTGCTTGTGTTAATTATATGTTAGATGTTTATTTTGTGTCTCGAGTGAATACCTTGTGTCAACTGCAGACTTATTTATTTCCTTTGAATTAATGTGCTATTGTCTACTGACTATAACGACCTCAACACCCGGAATTTACAAGAGCCGCCGTCCAAAAATGAATGGCAGGTAAAAGGTCTTCAATACTGTGCATTCCTGATTGATTTGAACGGCGACACATTGCACTTTGAGTTTGGAAGTAACAGTCCCCATCCCACAAGGTGTTGACTCTCGTGCACAGGCTTTGTGATTTGCTACGCCACATATGTATTTTTGTTTCTCAAATTTTAAGTTGTAATCTGGCATTGTTCTTGATAATATAACCATACGTAATCTCTGAGTTCGGTTATTTTGAAATCTGATGATGGGTCTATAGTAGACCCGAAAGTGCTATTGCATTTAAACCTTCAACCTTTTAATTAAAGTTTTTAATGTCACCATCATCGTCTTTTACCATATCGTGTAGAAATGGCAAATGTTGTTTATATCGACTCAAACACGAAATAAGCTTCTTTTAACGTTCTATTACACATGTGGAATATTTCAGCAAAAGAAAGAAAGAAATCAAATTTGTGATTTCTCTAAATACCTACCAATTTGAAATTTCTCAGCTTCAAGTAAAAAGAACATGCTGGTATAGTATACTTATACAACAACACAGCCATCTACTCAGATTTTATAAAATGCGTTTAGGTTAAAAATATAATAATCAAAACAATTGCATTTTTTTTTTTTTTGATCGGAGGTTTTGTAACGTATACTCTATATTCACTTTCCTTTTGATTTTACTGTCTCTGGTTATTTTATTTTACTATGTAAATTATCTTCCTACTGAACGGAATATTATTTCACCCGCTGAATGAGATCTGGCAATGAGTGTAAGTCATGACGTGGTGGTAGCTCGTATATAGGCGCGTTCATCGAGAAGTGTGAGTTGTGTTGTTGTTGCGTTGTAGGGTTGTTGTTGCGTTGTAGTTGTGTAGTTGTTGCGTTGGAGTTGAGGGTTGTGTTGGTTGCGTTGTAGTTGTGTTGTTGCGTTGGAGTTGTGTTGTTATGTAGTAGTGATATATGAGTGCCTTAGTTGACCAGGAGTCTTCATAATAAACAAGTTGTTCTGTAAGTTCAGTCTTTCTCAATTCTTAGTTTTGTCAGACCTCTGTCTGGCTGTTAGGTTTATGACTTTGATTACTTAATATAAATAACCAGCCCTTTTGGGAATTCATCATTTTGAAGCTTAGAGCATTATTCATTCATAATAATTAGCTTAGCAAAAAGATAAACAAAGCTAATTCATTATAATTGGCGCCCGAACTTTTTCGAACACGAGATCCTGACTATTATTACCCATGGCTTTCTTACCTGAGACAACTGCAAATTTCCACCTTCCGGCAAGTCTCGAGGGTAATGGTGTTTGTTTGGACAATTTGTACGAAGCCTGTGGCTCTGACTTGGATATGAATAATCTACACATACCCAAGCATTCTTCACCATCTCGTAATGCACCAGCTTCTTATCACTCTGAGTCGCGGGTCGTAGCTGAGGGAATTCAATCCTCTCAGCGAAGCAGAATGCTTGCCCATTTCGTGCCGCATGCAGGAACAATTAATTTCAATGGTTTGGAGGGGTCTTTAAAGTTCCTCGAAGATCTGGAAGACCATTTTGACTTATATAATATTCCGGAAGACTGCAAGGTCCAAATTGCCGGAACTTGCTTGAGAGATACCGCCAAGACCTGGTATCGGCAGTGGCGAGGGTCGAACCCGGATTCTCATTATGAGAATTTCCGTGCAGAATTCTTGGAGGTCTTTCCTTTCGGCCTCAGTCGAGCTAGCCTTGCTCAACAGCTGTTTTCTCGTCAGCAGGGTCCCAATGATAGCCCTGTTGCATTTGCGTTGGAAACTACACGCCTATATAATCTATGGGATCCACATGCCAGTCATGTTGACATGTTGGATACCCTCGTACAGCAGCTCGACCCATTCTTGTAAGATTTTCTTGAGGTTCGACACCCTACCACTAGTCATGAATGCCTTCGCCTCATACGCACGTATGAAGAGCGACATGGCAAACATGCTGCAACTCACCATGCTCGGGCACCCCGCGAGGCTTATTCCGAAAACCCTCAGCGGCATAATAGACAAAACTTTCAGCGCGAGCATACACACGTGCCCACCCAAGCTTCATACGTTCCACCACACAGAAGAGTGGCGAACCAGCAACGAGTTTCGGAGCAAGCTACGGGGTATCGTCATAATGCACAGTATGCTCGACCCCGTTCCACTCAGCAGTATTCGGAACGTTATCATGCTCAGGGCAATAATAATTTTTCTGCCCGTGCTGAGGGCAGACGTAACGAAAATGAAAATCTCAACAGACACGCGGAGTTCCCGACGCAGGGTGCACGCAATTTTCCTTATCGTGAAAATTTTCCCGATACCCGGCAGGGTCGAGGTTTCCGACCACATGATAACATAACCAGAATTCCTTTAAACTTCCACAGGAAGTAGACGAAGGGTCGGTCCTGCTTCCTGATACCAAACATCCTGACCCTAAAACAGTATTAGTGACTGTTCAAACTCCTCAGTTGCCTGATGTATTCTTGACACTTGAAGACATTATTGTCGAGACAAAGTTCGACACTGGGTCTGAGATATCAGCCCTAAATACAAAGTTTTGCAATGATGTTTTTTCTGCAATACATGTTCAGCCTGCAACGCAGTATTTGCGAGGTGCAAATAACGAAATCTTCAGTATCGCAGGAACTGTCACATTATCTTTAGGGCTGGGAAAAGCTCGTTTTACACATTCTTTCCTGCTTATAGACGAGCTACCCGTGAAATGTCTCATGGGTATGGACTTTATTAACAAGTTTCAAATAACTTTGAATTTTGTACAACATGTGATTTCCTTTCCGGAACCTGTCGAAATGATTCCGACGGTTCCTGTAGATATTACGAGTTTATTGTTGAGTGACCAATTGAATGAGGGGCAACGAGACCAGCTTTCTCTCCTTTTACAGGAAAGCCCTGGTTTATTTTCGGATCAACCTGGTTTCACACAGGTGGTTTATCATGTTATCGACACTGATGGTTCGAAACCCATTGCGACGAAACCTTACCCTTGTGCTCCACATAAAAAACAGGAAATGCAACGTCAAATTGCGGAAATGATTAAGCAAGGCATAATCAGGGAATCAACAAGCGCCTGGGCGGCTCCTGCTTTCTTGGTTCCAAAGAAACAACCAAATGAATTTCGTTTCGTGACAGATTTTCGCAAACTCAACCAAGTCACAAAAACAATCAATTATCCCCTACCTGTCATGTCACATATTCTAAATGACTTGTCGTCGACCAAATGGATGTCAACTTTGGATTTGGCAAGTGGATATTGGCAGGTGGCAGTACATCCGGACTCTGTCGATAAAACAGGCTTTGTGACTCCTTTTGGGGCCTATGAATATTTACGTATGCCTTTTGGTTTAGCTTCTGCACCTGCTACTTTCCAAAAGCTTATGGACACGGTTCTCAGACCTGTCCTGGGTCCCCATGTGCATGTCTATTTGGATGATATTATTATCACATCAGAGACTTTTGACGAGCACCTTTCTCTGCTCAAACAGGTGTTCCAACTTATATACAATGCTGGCTTGACGTTAAAACCTAGTAAATGCCAGATAGCGAGGGACGAGATTGTATATCTGGGGTTGAAAATTACTCCCCACGGCTTATTCACTGATAATGAAAAAATTAGGCCTATTGCTGACTTTCCTCGGCCTAAAACAGCAAAAGAACTATCCCGCTTTCTGGGAATGACCGGATGGTATCAGCAGTTCGTCCCCGCTTATGCTACAATATGTGAGCCATTGTATGCTTTAAAGCGTAAATACAAGAAGTTTATTTGGACACCTGAAGCTAACGCTGCATTCGAAACACTGAAGTCTGCATTGACTCAGCCTCCGGTGTTGGCTTTCCCGGATCATTCTAAAGAATTTGATATTTATACTGATGCATCCGGAGTTGGTCTTGGTTGCGTTTTGTCACAAGCTGGGCATCCAATAGCTTTTGCGTCTCGTACTTTAGCCAAAGCTGAACGCAATTATTCAGCTACGGAACGTGAATGTCTTGCTGTTGTGTATGCACTGAATAAATTTCAATGTTATCTTAACGAATTGACAGTTAACATAATTACGGATCATTCTGCCCTTCAGTATTTGAATTCTGCTAAGCACCTATCTCAAAGACTTATGAAGTGGGCTCTGAAGTTACAAGAGAGCAATATCAAAATTTCGTATCAGCCAGGTAATAAGAATCAATTACCGGACGCATTATCTCGCGTTCCGATTAGTGGGTTCCCCACTGAAGCTACTCCTGGATGTCAGCCTTTACTTCTAATAGCTGATATAGCATCCAGAGAGCAGATAATGGCAGAATTAATAAATGATCCAGATTTTGGGGATATCTACAATTTTTTGCTTGCGGGTTCGCCCCTACCAAGTGATCCTTCTCTGGCTGGACGGTCACACCATTTTGAAGTAATAGAGGGTCTTCTTTATTATACAAAATCTCGGACTACTAGGGCAGAGTTTCGCCCATGTATTCCGCGATCCCTTAGAATGGCTCTTTTAAATGAATTTCATGACAAACCTCTTGCAGGCCATTTAGGTATTCGCAAGACCCGTTGTAAATTGCGAGATGTTGCCTATTGGCCTGGCATGTACCAAAGTGTGCTCGCATACGTTCAATCATGTCACTTGTGTCAGATTAATAATTACCGTAATGTAAGACCGGCCGGTCACTTGAAATCTAGTTCAAGTTCTCATGTGTTTGATACTATTTCCATAGATTTATTGGGACCTTATCCATTATCTGTTAAAAATAAAGCTCGTTACGTTTTAGTACTAACTGATAATTTTTCTAAATGGGTTGAAGTTTTTCCCATTAAAGCCGCTGCGGCTAAAGTTATTTGTAATGTCTTAGTTAATGAAGTATTTTCTAGATATGGTGCACCTAATAAAGTAGTTTCGGATAATGGTCCTCAATTTATTTCTGACAATTTTGAAAGAATGTGTGCGAGACTACACATTGAACATAAATTCATTTCCCCATATCATCCCCAGAGTAATCCTGCGGAACGTGTTAACCGAACGCTAGTGAAAATGATTGCGACTTTTGTAATGGATCATCATGAAAGATGGGATGACCATTTAGAGCTTTTTGCGTTCGCCCTCCGCTCGTCTGTCCACGAGTCCACTAAAATTACTCCTGCAGAACTTTTTCTGCGTCGCAAAATTAAAACCCCTTTTGAAAATTTAACGGGGATTATCGACGAACTAAACCAGCGACCAACTCCGCAATCAGTACGAATCATGGCAGAAAAAGCTCGTGTTGCAATGCTAGGAGCACAAGCGGCTCAAGCAAGATATTATATTTCTAGGCGTAGGGAACCAGATCTTGTCGTTGTAGATCTCACTCTCGTGGAAACGCACTTCCAGTCCTCTGTTTCGCATACTTTAGTGAAGAAATTTGCACCCAGCTACGAAGGTCCATATCGGGTGGCAAATATCTTTGAAAATAATATTGTTCTGGAGAAACCTGACAACCATTTTCAATATGTACATGTTGATCAGTGTCGCAAATATCATGAACGGAATATCGATTTCATTATCAATCCTACTCAACCTTCTGTTCCACAGACTCAAGAATCTATATCTCATGTTCAACCGCCAGAAATTTTGGACGAACCAACAAACATTTTTGAAGAATCTCCAGTGATTTTTCCTTCACCCCCCCTCCAGACGGGTTTCTACACACGCAACCTGATTCTCCCATGAGACCAAGGCTCGAATCGAGTTCGTCGAATACTAGTATCGTTCCTTTCCCTCCAACCATTGCCAAGACTATTGCTGCGCCGTTTCCGGATAACTCTGCACCAACGCGGGCTACTTCTTCTTTGAATACCTCGTCGGAAAGTATTCCTATAGGCAAATCTAAACATCGCCCTGCACGACCACTGAATTACAGCAGCGACTCGGAGGCTTCGGACATTTCTGACTTGTCAGTTATGAACACTAACTTTCAGGCTCCAAACCGTCCAGCACCACCAAAGGCTGGGCGCAAACGTGACTTGTCTCCCCAATCTGCTTCGCCGCAACAGCGACGACGGCAGAAATCTTTGCATCCGCCCGGGTTTCGCCCCTGGAACCTACGTTCAGGGCAAACAGGGCCGATGCCTGCTGCTACTCTCATGCCACGTGGGCGTAAGAGAAAGCAAACGATGTGGCCGGAGCCACGTCCGTCCAAGAGAATACTGGAAGGACACAACGGGCCCCAGCACCAAGGGACTTCATATCCAAAGCCTGGGGGCGCCCGTTCCTATCAGCCGCCGCTGGGATTTCCGGACCGCCAGACTTCAGACGTTCCTGACCGTTCCTCTCAGCCGCAGGGATTTCCGCACCGCCAGACTTCTGATGTTCCTGACCGTTCTTCTGAGCCGCAGGGATTTCCAGACCGCCAGACTCCTGACCGTTCTTCTCAGCCGCAGGGATTTCTGGACCCACAGACTTCAGCCGTTTCGGACCAAAGGATTTCCGCCATTCCTGACCGTTCCCGTCAGCCGCCGGGATTTCCTGACCGACAGCAGACCGATGTTCCAGTTCCATTACAGTCCCTGAAGAGATCCAAGCCACCTGATTTTACCAGTCCGATTAGGCCTGGGAAACGTTATCGCACTAGAGTTTTTTATGCGTCCTTGAGATAAGTAAGTTCTCGTGGACAGGTTCTTTTCTCAGTTTGTTGTTTTTCCTGCACGACCAGTTGGCGTGTCAGAATTTCTTTTTTTTCGTGTGGGCCTATGCATTCTTTTTTGTGTATATATGTGTGTTTTTTTTTATATTTCTTCTATGTCCATCTACTAATCCACTTTTTTTATATATATCTATGTGCTTACGGGTAAAATAATAAAATTGTTACTGTTAGGCAGCTTCAGGTAAATTTCGCTGCTGATACAGTTGGTATGTATTTCAACGAATAATGCGAACGTAATTTGAAATTAAAATAATAAAATTGTTACTGTTAGGCAGCTCCAGGTAAATTTCGCTGCTGATACAGTTGGTATGTATTTCAACGAATAATGCGAACGTAATTTGAAATTAAAATAATAAAATTGTTACTGTTAGGCAGCTCCAGGCAATCTTCGCTGCTGATACAGTTGGTATGTATTCACCGAATAATGAGAACGTCATTTGAAATTAAAAAAGTGATTTCTGCTAGGCAGAATAGAAGGAAAGTATGCCGATGCAGGTTTGTTTTGTTCAACAATACAGTTTCACAGTCGAATAGATTTCTTACATTGTCATGCCAAGTTTGAGAATGTAAATACGGCTACCACCAAACCACAAAACAAAAAAGAGATCGAGAAACGTCAACCAACGAAATGTAAGACTTACACTCCAAAATTGATAGGTTTTTCGGAAACAAAAAAAAAAAGAAAGAAAAAAAAAAAAATTAAGGGGAGATGATGTAACGTATACTCTATATTCACTTTCCTTTTGATTTTACTATCTCTGGTTATTTTAATTTACTATGTAAATTATCTTCTTACTGAACGAAATATTATTTCACCCGCTGAATGAGATCTGGCAATGAGTGTAAGTCATGACGTGGTGGTAGCTAGTATATAGGCGCGTTCATCGAGAGAGCTTGGTGTTGTTATGAGGAGAGCTTGTGGTCGTTAAGAGAGAGCGTGTATAAAACGAGGAGAGATTATTCATTATTGTACTACAAGTGTTGTGTGTGCCTTAGTTGACCAAGAGTCTTAGAAATAAAGAAGTTTTCAGTACGTTCAGTCTTTCTCAATTCATAGTTTTTGTCAGACCTCTGTCTGGCTGTTAGGTTTATAACATTTATTGATTCCTATAAATAACCAGCGTTGAGACTTTGTTTAAGTTCGTAATTAACTAGTAACAACACCTTTTTGAATTCATTATTTTGAAGCTTAGTACAAGTATATCATTAGCTAGCTGGTAGGAAGAGAATCATTTATAATAATTAGCTTAGAGGAAAGAAATAAAGCTAATTCATTATACCCTTTTCTATGACATTTGAAACCCTTCCGCCACCCTTGAGCTTGGCCGGGGTAAGCTTCTCTGTCAACCCACGGCGTTAAGGAAATGGATACTCTCACGGCCCATCAAATTAGCTCGGGGCCATGTAGATCTGGCCCCACACCTTTTTTTGCACATTCGGTTAAGACAGTGTTGTATGTAGGTCATCATACTGAATGAGACGGGGAGGAAATCGTCTCTTCTTTGCTTGCGTAGTGATGTTACTGGGTCCTGTTGGAGCTGGCCCCAATAACCTCACACACTGAACGTGATCCCTTTCCTCAGGGAATAGTTTTTCGCTTTTGAAGAAAACTTTTCCCTTAGGTAATGGTTTTTGAAGGGAACCATGTAGCTAAGAGAGAGAATAAGAATCACGGCAAAAAATATATTTCCAGAAATAGAAGTTTTTAGGTGGGGCCCGGCCCCTCTGGCCCCTAATGACGAACCTCCCCTGGAATTCAGAAAGGCGAAAAACTATTGTGTCTGCTACTAACACAGAAATTGAGAAAGTTTTCGAATATTCTACAAAGATCTCCTCGTACAGCAGAATAATCAGAATCATGGCGTGGATTTTTCGTTTTTACAGGAATGCAAAGGCCAAACAAACTGAAAGATATTTCGGTGAGTTAAGTGTAGAGCAAGTCGAAAAAGCCGAAATGGTAATGTTGAAAGAAGTTCAAAGCCAGAGTTCTGGCGAAAATGGAGAAACTTCTCTGAAAACCTTTTTCGACGTAGAAGGGCTGCTTCGAGTCAATAGAGAATCACCTTGAGAAATGACTCGGCAATTCGTCATCCAGTAGTACTGCCTTCTAAACATCACATAGTGAAAAACTTAAGTTAGGAAAAACATGTTGAACTAGGCCATGCTAGTCTGCAGGTCCTAATCTCGACTCTGCGTGAACGTTATTGGATAATAAAGTGCAGAAAGACGATACGGCAAGTTATTAAAGAATGTGTCAGAAAAGCAAGAAGAAGCGACGGGTGGTGGAGACGTGCGATCCCGTTAAGAACGGATCTTAAAGCCAATGCGGCGAATGGACTTATGACGTTTTATGTGTTTGAGTTTCGTGACTTCACTCGAAGCTCAAAGGTGGGAGGATGTCGGAAGAACAACGCCCGAAGAAGAAAAAAATCCGAGAAGCTGTGGAGACGATTTTGTTAGAGGGCGCTGTCACTTCGTGGGAACGAGAGGAGAAAAAAAATCGAGTGATTTGAACTCGTAAAGGAGAAAGTCGTGTGTTTTGAACAAGATGGAACTCCAGATGAAAAACCAACGCCGGTGTTTTATGTTACGTATCTCTCAGTGTGCGTGCGGTCGGTCATGTGCTTGTGTTAATTATATGTTAGATGTTTATTTTGTGTCTCGAGTGAATACCTTGTGTCAACTGCAGACTTATTTATTTCCTTTGAATTAATGTGCTATTGTCTACTGACTATAACGACCTCAACACCCGGAATTTACAAGAGCCGCCGTCCAAAAATGAATGGCAGGTAAAAGGTCTTCAATACTGTGCATTCCTGATTGATTTGAACGGCGACACATTGCACTTTGAGTTTGGAAGTAACAGTCCCCATCCCACAAGGTGTTGACTCTCGTGCACAGGCTTTGTGATTTGCTACGCCACATATGTATTTTTGTTTCTCAAATTTTAAGTTGTAATCTGGCATTGTTCTTGATAATATAACCATACGTAATCTCTGAGTTCGGTTATTTTGAAATCTGATGATGGGTCTATACTAGACCCGAAAGTGCTATTGCATTTAAACCTTCAACCTTTTAATTAAAGTTTTTAATGTCACCATCATCGTCTTTTACCATATCGTGTAGAAATGGCAAATGTTGTTTATATCGACTCAAACACGAAATAAGCTTCTTTTAACGTTCTATTACACATGTGGAATATTTCAGCAAAAGAAAGAAAGAAATCAAATTTGTGATTTCTCTAAATACCTACCAATTTGAAATTTCTCAGCTTCAAGTAAAAAGAACATGCTGGTATAGTATACTTATACAACAACACAGCCATCTACTCAGATTTTATAAAATGCGTTTAGGTTAAAAATATAATAATCAAAACAATTGCATTTTTTTTGATCGGAGGTTTTGTAACGTATACTCTATATTCACTTTCCTTTTGATTTTACTATCTCTGGTTATTTTATTTTACTATGTAAATTATCTTCCTACTGAACGGAATATTATTTCACCCGCTGAATGAGATCTGGCAATGAGTGTAAGTCATGACGTGGTGGTAGCTCGTATATAGGCGCGTTCATCGAGAAGTGTGAGTTGTGTTGTTGTTGCGTTGTAGGGTTGTTGTTGCGTTGTAGTTGTGTAGTTGTTGCGTTGGAGTTGAGGGTTGTGTTGGTTGCGTTGTAGTTGTGTTGTTGCGTTGGAGTTGTGTTGTTATGTAGTAGTGATATATGAGTGCCTTAGTTGACCAGGAGTCTTCATAATAAACAAGTTGTTCTGTAAGTTCAGTCTTTCTCAATTCTTAGTTTTGTCAGACCTCTGTCTGGCTGTTAGGTTTATGACTTTGATTACTTAATATAAATAACCAGCCCTTTTGGGAATTCATCATTTTGAAGCTTAGAGCATTATTCATTCATAATAATTAGCTTAGCAAAAAGATAAACAAAGCTAATTCATTATAATTGGCGCCCGAACTTTTTCGAACACGAGATCCTGACTATTATTACCCATGGCTTTCTTACCTGAGACAACTGCAAATTTCCACCTTCCGGCAAGTCTCGAGGGTAATGGTGTTTGTTTGGACAATTTGTACGAAGCCTGTGGCTCTGACTTGGATATGAATAATCTACACATACCCAAGCATTCTTCACCATCTCGTAATGCACCAGCTTCTTATCACTCTGAGTCGCGGGTCGTAGCTGAGGGAATTCAATCCTCTCAGCGAAGCAGAATGCTTGCCCATTTCGTGCCGCATGCAGGAACAATTAATTTCAATGGTTTGGAGGGGTCTTTAAAGTTCCTCGAAGATCTGGAAGACCATTTTGACTTATATAATATTCCGGAAGACTGCAAGGTCCAAATTGCCGGAACTTGCTTGAGAGATACCGCCAAGACCTGGTATCGGCAGTGGCGAGGGTCGAACCCGGATTCTCATTATGAGAATTTCCGTGCAGAATTCTTGGAGGTCTTTCCTTTCGGCCTCAGTCGAGCTAGCCTTGCTCAACAGCTGTTTTCTCGTCAGCAGGGTCCCAATGATAGCCCTGTTGCATTTGCGTTGGAAACTACACGCCTATATAATCTATGGGATCCACATGCCAGTCATGTTGACATGTTGGATACCCTCGTACAGCAGCTCGACCCATTCTTGTAAGATTTTCTTGAGGTTCGACACCCTACCACTAGTCATGAATGCCTTCGCCTCATACGCACGTATGAAGAGCGACATGGCAAACATGCTGCAACTCACCATGCTCGGGCACCCCGCGAGGCTTATTCCGAAAACCCTCAGCGGCATAATAGACAAAACTTTCAGCGCGAGCATACACACGTGCCCACCCAAGCTTCATACGTTCCACCACACAGAAGAGTGGCGAACCAGCAACGAGTTTCGGAGCAAGCTACGGGGTATCGTCATAATGCACAGTATGCTCGACCCCGTTCCACTCAGCAGTATTCGGAACGTTATCATGCTCAGGGCAATAATAATTTTTCTGCCCGTGCTGAGGGCAGACGTAACGAAAATGAAAATCTCAACAGACACGCGGAGTTCCCGACGCAGGGTGCACGCAATTTTCCTTATCGTGAAAATTTTCCCGATACCCGGCAGGGTCGAGGTTTCCGACCACATGATAACACCACCAGAATTCCTTTAAACTTCCACAGGAAGTAGACGAAGGGTCGGTCCTGCTTCCTGATACCAAACATCCTGACCCTAAAACAGTATTAGTGACTGTTCAAACTCCTCAGTTGCCTGATGTATTCTTGACACTTGAAGACATTATTGTCGAGACAAAGTTCGACACTGGGTCTGAGATATCAGCCCTAAATACAAAGTTTTGCAATGATGTTTTTTCTGCAATACATGTTCAGCCTGCAACGCAGTATTTGCGAGGTGCAAATAACGAAATCTTCAGTATCGCAGGAACTGTCACATTATCTTTAGGGCTGGGAAAAGCTCGTTTTACACATTCTTTCCTGCTTATAGACGAGCTACCCGTGAAATGTCTCATGGGTATGGACTTTATTAACAAGTTTCAAATAACTTTGAATTTTGTACAACATGTGATTTCCTTTCCGGAACCTGTCGAAATGATTCCGACGGTTCCTGTAGATATTACGAGTTTATTGTTGAGTGACCAATTGAATGAGGGGCAACGAGACCAGCTTTCTCTCCTTTTACAGGAAAGCCCTGGTTTATTTTCGGATCAACCTGGTTTCACACAGGTGGTTTATCATGTTATCGACACTGATGGTTCGAAACCCATTGCGACGAAACCTTACCCTTGTGCTCCACATAAAAAACAGGAAATGCAACGTCAAATTGCGGAAATGATTAAGCAAGGCATAATCAGGGAATCAACAAGCGCCTGGGCGGCTCCTGCTTTCTTGGTTCCAAAGAAACAACCAAATGAATTTCGTTTCGTGACAGATTTTCGCAAACTCAACCAAGTCACAAAAACAATCAATTATCCCCTACCTGTCATGTCACATATTCTAAATGACTTGTCGTCGACCAAATGGATGTCAACTTTGGATTTGGCAAGTGGATATTGGCAGGTGGCAGTACATCCGGACTCTGTCGATAAAACAGGCTTTGTGACTCCTTTTGGGGCCTATGAATATTTACGTATGCCTTTTGGTTTAGCTTCTGCACCTGCTACTTTCCAAAAGCTTATGGACACGGTTCTCAGACCTGTCCTGGGTCCCCATGTGCATGTCTATTTGGATGATATTATTATCACATCAGAGACTTTTGACGAGCACCTTTCTCTGCTCAAACAGGTGTTCCAACTTATATACAATGCTGGCTTGACGTTAAAACCTAGTAAATGCCAGATAGCGAGGGACGAGATTGTATATCTGGGGTTGAAAATTACTCCCCACGGCTTATTCACTGATAATGAAAAAATTAGGCCTATTGCTGACTTTCCTCGGCCTAAAACAGCAAAAGAACTATCCCGCTTTCTGGGAATGACCGGATGGTATCAGCAGTTCGTCCCCGCTTATGCTACAATATGTGAGCCATTGTATGCTTTAAAGCGTAAATACAAGAAGTTTATTTGGACACCTGAAGCTAACGCTGCATTCGAAACACTGAAGTCTGCATTGACTCAGCCTCCGGTGTTGGCTTTCCCGGATCATTCTAAAGAATTTGATATTTATACTGATGCATCCGGAGTTGGTCTTGGTTGCGTTTTGTCACAAGCTGGGCATCCAATAGCTTTTGCGTCTCGTACTTTAGCCAAAGCTGAACGCAATTATTCAGCTACGGAACGTGAATGTCTTGCTGTTGTGTATGCACTGAATAAATTTCAATGTTATCTTAACGAATTGACAGTTAACATAATTACGGATCATTCTGCCCTTCAGTATTTGAATTCTGCTAAGCACCTATCTCAAAGACTTATGAAGTGGGCTCTGAAGTTACAAGAGAGCAATATCAAAATTTCGTATCAGCCAGGTAATAAGAATCAATTACCGGACGCATTATCTCGCGTTCCGATTAGTGGGTTCCCCACTGAAGCTACTCCTGGATGTCAGCCTTTACTTCTAATAGCTGATATAGCATCCAGAGAGCAGATAATGGCAGAATTAATAAATGATCCAGATTTTGGGGATATCTACAATTTTTTGCTTGCGGGTTCGCCCCTACCAAGTGATCCTTCTCTGGCTGGACGGTCACACCATTTTGAAGTAATAGAGGGTCTTCTTTATTATACAAAATCTCGGACTACTAGGGCAGAGTTTCGCCCATGTATTCCGCGATCCCTTAGAATGGCTCTTTTAAATGAATTTCATGACAAACCTCTTGCAGGCCATTTAGGTATTCGCAAGACCCGTTGTAAATTGCGAGATGTTGCCTATTGGCCTGGCATGTACCAAAGTGTGCTCGCATACGTTCAATCATGTCACTTGTGTCAGATTAATAATTACCGTAATGTAAGACCGGCCGGTCACTTGAAATCTAGTTCAAGTTCTCATGTGTTTGATACTATTTCCATAGATTTATTGGGACCTTATCCATTATCTGTTAAAAATAAAGCTCGTTACGTTTTAGTACTAACTGATAATTTTTCTAAATGGGTTGAAGTTTTTCCCATTAAAGCCGCTGCGGCTAAAGTTATTTGTAATGTCTTAGTTAATGAAGTATTTTCTAGATATGGTGCACCTAATAAAGTAGTTTCGGATAATGGTCCTCAATTTATTTCTGACAATTTTGAAAGAATGTGTGCGAGACTACACATTGAACATAAATTCATTTCCCCATATCATCCCCAAGTAATCCTGCGGAACGTGTTAACCGAACGCTAGTGAAAATGATTGCGACTTTTGTAATGGATCATCATGAAAGATGGGATGACCATTTAGAGCTTTTTGCGTTCGCCCTCCGCTCGTCTGTCCACGAGTCCACTAAAATTACTCCTGCAGAACTTTTTCTGCGTCGCAAAATTAAAACCCCTTTTGAAAATTTAACGGGGATTATCGACGAACTAAACCAGCGACCAACTCCGCAATCAGTACGAATCATGGCAGAAAAAGCTCGTGTTGCAATGCTAGGAGCACAAGCGGCTCAAGCAAGATATTATAATTCTAGGCGTAGGGAACCAGATCTTGTCGTTGTAGATCTCACTCTCGTGGAAACGCACTTCCAGTCCTCTGTTTCGCATACTTTAGTGAAGAAATTTGCACCCAGCTACGAAGGTCCATATCGGGTGGCAAATATCTTTGAAAATAATATTGTTCTGGAGAAACCTGACAACCATTTTCAATATGTACATGTTGATCAGTGTCGCAAATATCATGAACGGAATATCGATTTCATTATCAATCCTACTCAACCTTCTGTTCCACAGACTCAAGAATCTATATCTCATGTTCAACCGCCAGAAATTTTGGACGAACCAACAAACATTTTTGAAGAATCTCCAGTGATTTTTCCTTCACCCCCCCCTCCAGACGGGTTTCTACACACGCAACCTGATTCTCCCATGAGACCAAGGCTCGAATCGAGTTCGTCGAATACTAGTATCGTTCCTTTCCCTCCAACCATTGCCAAGACTATTGCTGCGCCGTTTCCGGATAACTCTGCACCAACGCGGGCTACTTCTTCTTTGAATACCTCGTCGGAAAGTATTCCTATAGGCAAATCTAAACATCGCCCTGCACGACCACTGAATTACAGCAGCGACTCGGAGGCTTCGGACATTTCTGACTTGTCAGTTATGAACACTAACTTTCAGGCTCCAAACCGTCCAGCACCACCAAAGGCTGGGCGCAAACGTGACTTGTCTCCCCAATCTGCTTCGCCGCAACAGCGACGACGGCAGAAATCTTTGCATCCGCCCGGGTTTCGCCCCTGGAACCTACGTTCAGGGCAAACAGGGCCGATGCCTGCTGCTACTCTCATGCCACGTGGGCGTAAGAGAAAGCAAACGATGTGGCCGGAGCCACGTCCGTCCAAGAGAATACTGGAAGGACACAACGGGCCCCAGCACCAAGGGACTTCATATCCAAAGCCTGGGGGCGCCCGTTCCTATCAGCCGCCGCTGGGATTTCCGGACCGCCAGACTTCAGACGTTCCTGACCGTTCCTCTCAGCCGCAGGGATTTCCGCACCGCCAGACTTCTGATGTTCCTGACCGTTCTTCTGAGCCGCAGGGATTTCCAGACCGCCAGACTCCTGACCGTTCTTCTCAGCCGCAGGGATTTCTGGACCCACAGACTTCAGCCGTTTCGGACCAAAGGATTTCCGCCATTCCTGACCGTTCCCGTCAGCCGCCGGGATTTCCTGACCGACAGCAGACCGATGTTCCAGTTCCATTACAGTCCCTGAAGAGATCCAAGCCACCTGATTTTACCAGTCCGATTAGGCCTGGGAAACGTTATCGCACTAGAGTTTTTTATGCGTCCTTGAGATAAGTAAGTTCTCGTGGACAGGTTCTTTTCTCAGTTTGTTGTTTTTCCTGCACGACCAGTTGGCGTGTCAGAATTTCTTTTTTTTCGTGTGGGCCTATGCATTCTTTTTTGTGTATATATGTGTGTTTTTTTTTATATTTCTTCTATGTCCATCTACTAATCCACTTTTTTTATATATATCTATGTGCTTACGGGTAAAATAATAAAATTGTTACTGTTAGGCAGCTTCAGGTAAATTTCGCTGCTGATACAGTTGGTATGTATTTCAACGAATAATGCGAACGTAATTTGAAATTAAAATAATAAAATTGTTACTGTTAGGCAGCTCCAGGTAAATTTCGCTGCTGATACAGTTGGTATGTATTTCAACGAATAATGCGAACGTAATTTGAAATTAAAATAATAAAATTGTTACTGTTAGGCAGCTCCAGGCAATCTTCGCTGCTGATACAGTTGGTATGTATTCACCGAATAATGAGAACGTCATTTGAAATTAAAAAAGTGATTTCTGCTAGGCAGAATAGAAGGAAAGTATGCCGATGCAGGTTTGTTTTGTTCAACAATACAGTTTCACAGTCGAATAGATTTCTTACATTGTCATGCCAAGTTTGAGAATGTAAATACGGCTACCACCAAACCACAAAACAAAAAAGAGATCGAGAAACGTCAACCAACGAAATGTAAGACTTACACTCCAAAATTGATAGGTTTTTCGGAAACAAAAAAAAAAAAGAAAGAAAAAAAAAAAAAAATTAAGGGGGAGATGATGTAACGTATACTCTATATTCACTTTCCTTTTGATTTTACTATCTCTGGTTATTTTATTTTACTATGTAAATTATCTTCTTACTGAACGAAATATTATTTCACCCGCTGAATGAGATCTGGCAATGAGTGTAAGTCATGACGTGGTGGTAGCTAGTATATAGGCGCGTTCATCGAGAGAGCTTGGTGTTGTTATGAGGAGAGCTTGTGGTCGTTAAGAGAGAGCGTGTATAAAACGAGGAGAGATTATTCATTATTGTACTACAAGTGTTGTGTGTGCCTTAGTTGACCAAGAGTCTTAGAAATAAAGAAGTTTTCAGTACGTTCAGTCTTTCTCAATTCATAGTTTTTGTCAGACCTCTGTCTGGCTGTTAGGTTTATAACATTTATTGATTCCTATAAATAACCAGCGTTGAGACTTTGTTTAAGTTCGTAATTAACTAGTAACAACACCTTTTTGAATTCATTATTTTGAAGCTTAGTACAAGTATATCATTAGCTAGCTGGTAGGAAGAGAATCATTTATAATAATTAGCTTAGAGGAAAGAAATAAAGCTAATTCATTATACCCTTTTCTATGACATTTGAAACCCTTCCGCCACCCTTGAGCTTGGCCGGGGTAAGCTTCTCTGTCAACCCACGGCGTTAAGGAAATGGATACTCTCACGGCCCATCAAATTAGCTCGGGGCCATGTAGATCTGGCCCCACACCTTTTTTTGCACATTCGGTTAAGACAGTGTTGTATGTAGGTCATCATACTGAATGAGACGGGGAGGAAATCGTCTCTTCTTTGCTTGCGTAGTGATGTTACTGGGTCCTGTTGGAGCTGGCCCCAATAACCTCACACACTGAACGTGATCCCTTTCCTCAGGGAATAGTTTTTCGCTTTTGAAGAAAACTTTTCCCTTAGGTAATGGTTTTTGAAGGGAACCATGTAGCTAAGAGAGAGAATAAGAATCACGGCAAAAAATATATTTCCAGAAATAGAAGTTTTTAGGTGGGGCCCGGCCCCTCTGGCCCCTAATGACGAACCTCCCTGGAATTCAGAAAGGCGAAAAACTATTGTGTCTGCTACTAACACAGAAATTGAGAAAGTTTTCGAATATTCTACAAAGATCTCCTCGTACAGCAGAATAATCAGAATCATGGCGTGGATTTTTCGTTTTTACAGGAATGCAAAGGCCAAACAAACTGAAAGATATTTCGGTGAGTTAAGTGTAGAGCAAGTCGAAAAAGCCGAAATGGTAATGTTGAAAGAAGTTCAAAGCCAGAGTTCTGGCGAAAATGGAGAAACTTCTCTGAAAACCTTTTTCGACGTAGAAGGGCTGCTTCGAGTCAATAGAGAATCACCTTGAGAAATGACTCGGCAATTCGTCATCCAGTAGTACTGCCTTCTAAACATCACATAGTGAAAAACTTAAGTTAGGAAAAACATGTTGAACTAGGCCATGCTAGTCTGCAGGTCCTAATCTCGACTCTGCGTGAACGTTATTGGATAATAAAGTGCAGAAAGACGATACGGCAAGTTATTAAAGAATGTGTCAGAAAAGCAAGAAGAAGCGACGGGTGGTGGAGACGTGCGATCCCGTTAAGAACGGATCTTAAAGCCAATGCGGCGAATGGACTTATGACGTTTTATGTGTTTGAGTTTCGTGACTTCACTCGAAGCTCAAAGGTGGGAGGATGTCGGAAGAACAACGCCCGAAGAAGAAAAAATCCGAGAAGCTGTGGAGACGATTTTGTTAGAGGGCGCTGTCACTTCGTGGGAACGAGAGGAGAAAAAAAATCGAGTGATTTGAACTCGTAAAGGAGAAAGTCGTGTGTTTTGAACAAGATGGAACTCCAGATGAAAAACCAACGCCGGTGTTTTATGTTACGTATCTCTCAGTGTGCGTGCGGTCGGTCATGTGCTTGTGTTAATTATATGTTAGATGTTTATTTTGTGTCTCGAGTGAATACCTTGTGTCAACTGCAGACTTATTTATTTCCTTTGAATTAATGTGCTATTGTCTACTGACTATAACGACCTCAACACCCGGAATTTACAAGAGCCGCCGTCCAAAAATGAATGGCAGGTAAAAGGTCTTCAATACTGTGCATTCCTGATTGATTTGAACGGCGACACATTGCACTTTGAGTTTGGAAGTAACAGTCCCCATCCCACAAGGTGTTGACTCTCGTGCACAGGCTTTGTGATTTGCTACGCCACATATGTATTTTTGTTTCTCAAATTTTAAGTTGTAATCTGGCATTGTTCTTGATAATATAACCATACGTAATCTCTGAGTTCGGTTATTTTGAAATCTGATGATGGGTCTATAGTAGACCCGAAAGTGCTATTGCATTTAAACCTTCAACCTTTTAATTAAAGTTTTTAATGTCACCATCATCGTCTTTTACCATATCGTGTAGAAATGGCAAATGTTGTTTATATCGACTCAAACACGAAATAAGCTTCTTTTAACGTTCTATTACACATGTGGAATATTTCAGCAAAAGAAAGAAAGAAATCAAATTTGTGATTTCTCTAAATACCTACCAATTTGAAATTTCTCAGCTTCAAGTAAAAAGAACATGCTGGTATAGTATACTTATACAACAACACAGCCATCTACTCAGATTTTATAAAATGCGTTTAGGTTAAAAATATAATAATCAAAACAATTGCATTTTTTTGATCGGAGGTTTTGTAACGTATACTCTATATTCACTTTCCTTTTGATTTTACTATCTCTGGTTATTTTATTTTACTATGTAAATTATCTTCCTACTGAACGGAATATTATTTCACCCGCTGAATGAGATCTGGCAATGAGTGTAAGTCATGACGTGGTGGTAGCTCGTATATAGGCGCGTTCATCGAGAAGTGTGAGTTGTGTTGTTGTTGCGTTGTAGGGTTGTTGTTGCGTTGTAGTTGTGTAGTTGTTGCGTTGGAGTTGAGGGTTGTGTTGGTTGCGTTGTAGTTGTGTTGTTGCGTTGGAGTTGTGTTGTTATGTAGTAGTGATATATGAGTGCCTTAGTTGACCAGGAGTCTTCATAATAAACAAGTTGTTCTGTAAGTTCAGTCTTTCTCAATTCTTAGTTTTGTCAGACCTCTGTCTGGCTGTTAGGTTTATGACTTTGATTACTTAATATAAATAACCAGCCCTTTTGGGAATTCATCATTTTGAAGCTTAGAGCATTATTCATTCATAATAATTAGCTTAGCAAAAAGATAAACAAAGCTAATTCATTATAATTGGCGCCCGAACTTTTTCGAACACGAGATCCTGACTATTATTACCCATGGCTTTCTTACCTGAGACAACTGCAAATTTCCACCTTCCGGCAAGTCTCGAGGGTAATGGTGTTTGTTTGGACAATTTGTACGAAGCCTGTGGCTCTGACTTGGATATGAATAATCTACACATACCCAAGCATTCTTCACCATCTCGTAATGCACCAGCTTCTTATCACTCTGAGTCGCGGGTCGTAGCTGAGGGAATTCAATCCTCTCAGCGAAGCAGAATGCTTGCCCATTTCGTGCCGCATGCAGGAACAATTAATTTCAATGGTTTGGAGGGGTCTTTAAAGTTCCTCGAAGATCTGGAAGACCATTTTGACTTATATAATATTCCGGAAGACTGCAAGGTCCAAATTGCCGGAACTTGCTTGAGAGATACCGCCAAGACCTGGTATCGGCAGTGGCGAGGGTCGAACCCGGATTCTCATTATGAGAATTTCCGTGCAGAATTCTTGGAGGTCTTTCCTTTCGGCCTCAGTCGAGCTAGCCTTGCTCAACAGCTGTTTTCTCGTCAGCAGGGTCCCAATGATAGCCCTGTTGCATTTGCGTTGGAAACTACACGCCTATATAATCTATGGGATCCACATGCCAGTCATGTTGACATGTTGGATACCCTCGTACAGCAGCTCGACCCATTCTTGTAAGATTTTCTTGAGGTTCGACACCCTACCACTAGTCATGAATGCCTTCGCCTCATACGCACGTATGAAGAGCGACATGGCAAACATGCTGCAACTCACCATGCTCGGGCACCCCGCGAGGCTTATTCCGAAAACCCTCAGCGGCATAATAGACAAAACTTTCAGCGCGAGCATACACACGTGCCCACCCAAGCTTCATACGTTCCACCACACAGAAGAGTGGCGAACCAGCAACGAGTTTCGGAGCAAGCTACGGGGTATCGTCATAATGCACAGTATGCTCGACCCCGTTCCACTCAGCAGTATTCGGAACGTTATCATGCTCAGGGCAATAATAATTTTTCTGCCCGTGCTGAGGGCAGACGTAACGAAAATGAAAATCTCAACAGACACGCGGAGTTCCCGACGCAGGGTGCACGCAATTTTCCTTATCGTGAAAATTTTCCCGATACCCGGCAGGGTCGAGGTTTCCGACCACATGATAACACCACCAGAATTCCTTTAAACTTCCACAGGAAGTAGACGAAGGGTCGGTCCTGCTTCCTGATACCAAACATCCTGACCCTAAAACAGTATTAGTGACTGTTCAAACTCCTCAGTTGCCTGATGTATTCTTGACACTTGAAGACATTATTGTCGAGACAAAGTTCGACACTGGGTCTGAGATATCAGCCCTAAATACAAAGTTTTGCAATGATGTTTTTTCTGCAATACATGTTCAGCCTGCAACGCAGTATTTGCGAGGTGCAAATAACGAAATCTTCAGTATCGCAGGAACTGTCACATTATCTTTAGGGCTGGGAAAAGCTCGTTTTACACATTCTTTCCTGCTTATAGACGAGCTACCCGTGAAATGTCTCATGGGTATGGACTTTATTAACAAGTTTCAAATAACTTTGAATTTTGTACAACATGTGATTTCCTTTCCGGAACCTGTCGAAATGATTCCGACGGTTCCTGTAGATATTACGAGTTTATTGTTGAGTGACCAATTGAATGAGGGGCAACGAGACCAGCTTTCTCTCCTTTTACAGGAAAGCCCTGGTTTATTTTCGGATCAACCTGGTTTCACACAGGTGGTTTATCATGTTATCGACACTGATGGTTCGAAACCCATTGCGACGAAACCTTACCCTTGTGCTCCACATAAAAAACAGGAAATGCAACGTCAAATTGCGGAAATGATTAAGCAAGGCATAATCAGGGAATCAACAAGCGCCTGGGCGGCTCCTGCTTTCTTGGTTCCAAAGAAACAACCAAATGAATTTCGTTTCGTGACAGATTTTCGCAAACTCAACCAAGTCACAAAAACAATCAATTATCCCCTACCTGTCATGTCACATATTCTAAATGACTTGTCGTCGACCAAATGGATGTCAACTTTGGATTTGGCAAGTGGATATTGGCAGGTGGCAGTACATCCGGACTCTGTCGATAAAACAGGCTTTGTGACTCCTTTTGGGGCCTATGAATATTTACGTATGCCTTTTGGTTTAGCTTCTGCACCTGCTACTTTCCAAAAGCTTATGGACACGGTTCTCAGACCTGTCCTGGGTCCCCATGTGCATGTCTATTTGGATGATATTATTATCACATCAGAGACTTTTGACGAGCACCTTTCTCTGCTCAAACAGGTGTTCCAACTTATATACAATGCTGGCTTGACGTTAAAACCTAGTAAATGCCAGATAGCGAGGGACGAGATTGTATATCTGGGGTTGAAAATTACTCCCCACGGCTTATTCACTGATAATGAAAAAATTAGGCCTATTGCTGACTTTCCTCGGCCTAAAACAGCAAAAGAACTATCCCGCTTTCTGGGAATGACCGGATGGTATCAGCAGTTCGTCCCCGCTTATGCTACAATATGTGAGCCATTGTATGCTTTAAAGCGTAAATACAAGAAGTTTATTTGGACACCTGAAGCTAACGCTGCATTCGAAACACTGAAGTCTGCATTGACTCAGCCTCCGGTGTTGGCTTTCCCGGATCATTCTAAAGAATTTGATATTTATACTGATGCATCCGGAGTTGGTCTTGGTTGCGTTTTGTCACAAGCTGGGCATCCAATAGCTTTTGCGTCTCGTACTTTAGCCAAAGCTGAACGCAATTATTCAGCTACGGAACGTGAATGTCTTGCTGTTGTGTATGCACTGAATAAATTTCAATGTTATCTTAACGAATTGACAGTTAACATAATTACGGATCATTCTGCCCTTCAGTATTTGAATTCTGCTAAGCACCTATCTCAAAGACTTATGAAGTGGGCTCTGAAGTTACAAGAGAGCAATATCAAAATTTCGTATCAGCCAGGTAATAAGAATCAATTACCGGACGCATTATCTCGCGTTCCGATTAGTGGGTTCCCCACTGAAGCTACTCCTGGATGTCAGCCTTTACTTCTAATAGCTGATATAGCATCCAGAGAGCAGATAATGGCAGAATTAATAAATGATCCAGATTTTGGGGATATCTACAATTTTTTGCTTGCGGGTTCGCCCCTACCAAGTGATCCTTCTCTGGCTGGACGGTCACACCATTTTGAAGTAATAGAGGGTCTTCTTTATTATACAAAATCTCGGACTACTAGGGCAGAGTTTCGCCCATGTATTCCGCGATCCCTTAGAATGGCTCTTTTAAATGAATTTCATGACAAACCTCTTGCAGGCCATTTAGGTATTCGCAAGACCCGTTGTAAATTGCGAGATGTTGCCTATTGGCCTGGCATGTACCAAAGTGTGCTCGCATACGTTCAATCATGTCACTTGTGTCAGATTAATAATTACCGTAATGTAAGACCGGCCGGTCACTTGAAATCTAGTTCAAGTTCTCATGTGTTTGATACTATTTCCATAGATTTATTGGGACCTTATCCATTATCTGTTAAAAATAAAGCTCGTTACGTTTTAGTACTAACTGATAATTTTTCTAAATGGGTTGAAGTTTTTCCCATTAAAGCCGCTGCGGCTAAAGTTATTTGTAATGTCTTAGTTAATGAAGTATTTTCTAGATATGGTGCACCTAATAAAGTAGTTTCGGATAATGGTCCTCAATTTATTTCTGACAATTTTGAAAGAATGTGTGCGAGACTACACATTGAACATAAATTCATTTCCCCATATCATCCCCAGAGTAATCCTGCGGAACGTGTTAACCGAACGCTAGTGAAAATGATTGCGACTTTTGTAATGGATCATCATGAAAGATGGGATGACCATTTAGAGCTTTTTGCGTTCGCCCTCCGCTCGTCTGTCCACGAGTCCACTAAAATTACTCCTGCAGAACTTTTTCTGCGTCGCAAAATTAAAACCCCTTTTGAAAATTTAACGGGGATTATCGACGAACTAAACCAGCGACCAACTCCGCAATCAGTACGAATCATGGCAGAAAAAGCTCGTGTTGCAATGCTAGGAGCACAAGCGGCTCAAGCAAGATATTATAATTCTAGGCGTAGGGAACCAGATCTTGTCGTTGTAGATCTCACTCTCGTGGAAACGCACTTCCAGTCCTCTGTTTCGCATACTTTAGTGAAGAAATTTGCACCCAGCTACGAAGGTCCATATCGGGTGGCAAATATCTTTGAAAATAATATTGTTCTGGAGAAACCTGACAACCATTTTCAATATGTACATGTTGATCAGTGTCGCAAATATCATGAACGGAATATCGATTTCATTATCAATCCTACTCAACCTTCTGTTCCACAGACTCAAGAATCTATATCTCATGTTCAACCGCCAGAAATTTTGGACGAACCAACAAACATTTTTGAAGAATCTCCAGTGATTTTTCCTTCACCCCCCCCTCCAGACGGGTTTCTACACACGCAACCTGATTCTCCCATGAGACCAAGGCTCGAATCGAGTTCGTCGAATACTAGTATCGTTCCTTTCCCTCCAACCATTGCCAAGACTATTGCTGCGCCGTTTCCGGATAACTCTGCACCAACGCGGGCTACTTCTTCTTTGAATACCTCGTCGGAAAGTATTCCTATAGGCAAATCTAAACATCGCCCTGCACGACCACTGAATTACAGCAGCGACTCGGAGGCTTCGGACATTTCTGACTTGTCAGTTATGAACACTAACTTTCAGGCTCCAAACCGTCCAGCACCACCAAAGGCTGGGCGCAAACGTGACTTGTCTCCCCAATCTGCTTCGCCGCAACAGCGACGACGGCAGAAATCTTTGCATCCGCCCGGGTTTCGCCCCTGGAACCTACGTTCAGGGCAAACAGGGCCGATGCCTGCTGCTACTCTCATGCCACGTGGGCGTAAGAGAAAGCAAACGATGTGGCCGGAGCCACGTCCGTCCAAGAGAATACTGGAAGGACACAACGGGCCCCAGCACCAAGGGACTTCATATCCAAAGCCTGGGGGCGCCCGTTCCTATCAGCCGCCGCTGGGATTTCCGGACCGCCAGACTTCAGACGTTCCTGACCGTTCCTCTCAGCCGCAGGGATTTCCGCACCGCCAGACTTCTGATGTTCCTGACCGTTCTTCTGAGCCGCAGGGATTTCCAGACCGCCAGACTCCTGACCGTTCTTCTCAGCCGCAGGGATTTCTGGACCCACAGACTTCAGCCGTTTCGGACCAAAGGATTTCCGCCATTCCTGACCGTTCCCGTCAGCCGCCGGGATTTCCTGACCGACAGCAGACCGATGTTCCAGTTCCATTACAGTCCCTGAAGAGATCCAAGCCACCTGATTTTACCAGTCCGATTAGGCCTGGGAAACGTTATCGCACTAGAGTTTTTTATGCGTCCTTGAGATAAGTAAGTTCTCGTGGACAGGTTCTTTTCTCAGTTTGTTGTTTTTCCTGCACGACCAGTTGGCGTGTCAGAATTTCTTTTTTTCGTGTGGGCCTATGCATTCTTTTTTGTGTATATATGTGTGTTTTTTTTTATATTTCTTCTATGTCCATCTACTAATCCACTTTTTTTATATATATCTATGTGCTTACGGGTAAAATAATAAAATTGTTACTGTTAGGCAGCTTCAGGTAAATTTCGCTGCTGATACAGTTGGTATGTATTTCAACGAATAATGCGAACGTAATTTGAAATTAAAATAATAAAATTGTTACTGTTAGGCAGCTCCAGGTAAATTTCGCTGCTGATACAGTTGGTATGTATTTCAACGAATAATGCGAACGTAATTTGAAATTAAAATAATAAAATTGTTACTGTTAGGCAGCTCCAGGCAATCTTCGCTGCTGATACAGTTGGTATGTATTCACCGAATAATGAGAACGTCATTTGAAATTAAAAAAGTGATTTCTGCTAGGCAGAATAGAAGGAAAGTATGCCGATGCAGGTTTGTTTTGTTCAACAATACAGTTTCACAGTCGAATAGATTTCTTACATTGTCATGCCAAGTTTGAGAATGTAAATACGGCTACCACCAAACCACAAAACAAAAAAGAGATCGAGAAACGTCAACCAACGAAATGTAAGACTTACACTCCAAAATTGATAGGTTTTTCGGAAACAAAAAAAAAAAAGAAAGAAAAAAAAAAAAAATTAAGGGGGAGATGATGTAACGTATACTCTATATTCACTTTCCTTTTGATTTTACTATCTCTGGTTATTTTATTTTACTATGTAAATTATCTTCTTACTGAACGAAATATTATTTCACCCGCTGAATGAGATCTGGCAATGAGTGTAAGTCATGACGTGGTGGTAGCTAGTATATAGGCGCGTTCATCGAGAGAGCTTGGTGTTGTTATGAGGAGAGCTTGTGGTCGTTAAGAGAGAGCGTGTATAAAACGAGGAGAGATTATTCATTATTGTACTACAAGTGTTGTGTGTGCCTTAGTTGACCAAGAGTCTTAGAAATAAAGAAGTTTTCAGTACGTTCAGTCTTTCTCAATTCATAGTTTTTGTCAGACCTCTGTCTGGCTGTTAGGTTTATAACATTTATTGATTCCTATAAATAACCAGCGTTGAGACTTTGTTTAAGTTCGTAATTAACTAGTAACAACACCTTTTTGAATTCATTATTTTGAAGCTTAGTACAAGTATATCATTAGCTAGCTGGTAGGAAGAGAATCATTTATAATAATTAGCTTAGAGGAAAGAAATAAAGCTAATTCATTATACCCTTTTCTATGACATTTGAAACCCTTCCGCCACCCTTGAGCTTGGCCGGGGTAAGCTTCTCTGTCAACCCACGGCGTTAAGGAAATGGATACTCTCACGGCCCATCAAATTAGCTCGGGGCCATGTAGATCTGGCCCCACACCTTTTTTTGCACATTCGGTTAAGACAGTGTTGTATGTAGGTCATCATACTGAATGAGACGGGGAGGAAATCGTCTCTTCTTTGCTTGCGTAGTGATGTTACTGGGTCCTGTTGGAGCTGGCCCCAATAACCTCACACACTGAACGTGATCCCTTTCCTCAGGGAATAGTTTTTCGCTTTTGAAGAAAACTTTTCCCTTAGGTAATGGTTTTTGAAGGGAACCATGTAGCTAAGAGAGAGAATAAGAATCACGGCAAAAAATATATTTCCAGAAATAGAAGTTTTTAGGTGGGGCCCGGCCCCTCTGGCCCCTAATGACGAACCTCCCTGGAATTCAGAAAGGCGAAAAACTATTGTGTCTGCTACTAACACAGAAATTGAGAAAGTTTTCGAATATTCTACAAAGATCTCCTCGTACAGCAGAATAATCAGAATCATGGCGTGGATTTTTCGTTTTTACAGGAATGCAAAGGCCAAACAAACTGAAAGATATTTCGGTGAGTTAAGTGTAGAGCAAGTCGAAAAAGCCGAAATGGTAATGTTGAAAGAAGTTCAAAGCCAGAGTTCTGGCGAAAATGGAGAAACTTCTCTGAAAACCTTTTTCGACGTAGAAGGGCTGCTTCGAGTCAATAGAGAATCACCTTGAGAAATGACTCGGCAATTCGTCATCCAGTAGTACTGCCTTCTAAACATCACATAGTGAAAAACTTAAGTTAGGAAAAACATGTTGAACTAGGCCATGCTAGTCTGCAGGTCCTAATCTCGACTCTGCGTGAACGTTATTGGATAATAAAGTGCAGAAAGACGATACGGCAAGTTATTAAAGAATGTGTCAGAAAAGCAAGAAGAAGCGACGGGTGGTGGAGACGTGCGATCCCGTTAAGAACGGATCTTAAAGCCAATGCGGCGAATGGACTTATGACGTTTTATGTGTTTGAGTTTCGTGACTTCACTCGAAGCTCAAAGGTGGGAGGATGTCGGAAGAACAACGCCCGAAGAAGAAAAAATCCGAGAAGCTGTGGAGACGATTTTGTTAGAGGGCGCTGTCACTTCGTGGGAACGAGAGGAGAAAAAAAATCGAGTGATTTGAACTCGTAAAGGAGAAAGTCGTGTGTTTTGAACAAGATGGAACTCCAGATGAAAAACCAACGCCGGTGTTTTATGTTACGTATCTCTCAGTGTGCGTGCGGTCGGTCATGTGCTTGTGTTAATTATATGTTAGATGTTTATTTTGTGTCTCGAGTGAATACCTTGTGTCAACTGCAGACTTATTTATTTCCTTTGAATTAATGTGCTATTGTCTACTGACTATAACGACCTCAACACCCGGAATTTACAAGAGCCGCCGTCCAAAAATGAATGGCAGGTAAAAGGTCTTCAATACTGTGCATTCCTGATTGATTTGAACGGCGACACATTGCACTTTGAGTTTGGAAGTAACAGTCCCCATCCCACAAGGTGTTGACTCTCGTGCACAGGCTTTGTGATTTGCTACGCCACATATGTATTTTTGTTTCTCAAATTTTAAGTTGTAATCTGGCATTGTTCTTGATAATATAACCATACGTAATCTCTGAGTTCGGTTATTTTGAAATCTGATGATGGGTCTATAGTAGACCCGAAAGTGCTATTGCATTTAAACCTTCAACCTTTTAATTAAAGTTTTTAATGTCACCATCATCGTCTTTTACCATATCGTGTAGAAATGGCAAATGTTGTTTATATCGACTCAAACACGAAATAAGCTTCTTTTAACGTTCTATTACACATGTGGAATATTTCAGCAAAAGAAAGAAAGAAATCAAATTTGTGATTTCTCTAAATACCTACCAATTTGAAATTTCTCAGCTTCAAGTAAAAAGAACATGCTGGTATAGTATACTTATACAACAACACAGCCATCTACTCAGATTTTATAAAATGCGTTTAGGTTAAAAATATAATAATCAAAACAATTGCATTTTTTTTTTGATCGGAGGTTTTGTAACGTATACTCTATATTCACTTTCCTTTTGATTTTACTATCTCTGGTTATTTTATTTTACTATGTAAATTATCTTCCTACTGAACGGAATATTATTTCACCCGCTGAATGAGATCTGGCAATGAGTGTAAGTCATGACGTATTGGTAGCTCGTATATAGGCGCGTTCATCGAGAAGTGTGAGTTGTGTTGTTGTTGCGTTGTAGGGTTGTTGTTGCGTTGTAGTTGTGTAGTTGTTGCGTTGGAGTTGAGGGTTGTGTTGGTTGCGTTGTAGTTGTGTTGTTGCGTTGGAGTTGTGTTGTTATGTAGTAGTGATATATGAGTGCCTTAGTTGACCAGGAGTCTTCATAATAAACAAGTTGTTCTGTAAGTTCAGTCTTTCTCAATTCTTAGTTTTGTCAGACCTCTGTCTGGCTGTTAGGTTTATGACTTTGATTACTTAATATAAATAACCAGCCCTTTTGGGAATTCATCATTTTGAAGCTTAGAGCATTATTCATTCATAATAATTAGCTTAGCAAAAAGATAAACAAAGCTAATTCATTATAATTGGCGCCCGAACTTTTTTCGAACACGAGATCCTGACTATTATTACCGATGGCTTTCTTACCTGAGACAACTGCAAATTTCCACCTTCCGGCAAGTCTCGAGGGTAATGGTGTTTGTTTGGACAATTTGTACGAAGCCTGTGGCTCTGACTTGGATATGAATAATCTACACATACCCAAGCATTCTTCACCATCTCGTAATGCACCAGCTTCTTATCACTCTGAGTCGCGGGTCGTAGCTGAGGGAATTCAATCCTCTCAGCGAAGCAGAATGCTTGCCCATTTCGTGCCGCATGCAGGAACAATTAATTTCAATGGTTTGGAGGGGTCTTTAAAGTTCCTCGAAGATCTGGAAGACCATTTTGACTTATATAATATTCCGGAAGACTGCAAGGTCCAAATTGCCGGAACTTGCTTGAGAGATACCGCCAAGACCTGGTATCGGCAGTGGCGAGGGTCGAACCCGGATTCTCATTATGAGAATTTCCGTGCAGAATTCTTGGAGGTCTTTCCTTTCGGCCTCAGTCGAGCTAGCCTTGCTCAACAGCTGTTTTCTCGTCAGCAGGGTCCCAATGATAGCCCTGTTGCATTTGCGTTGGAAACTACACGCCTATATAATCTATGGGATCCACATGCCAGTCATGTTGACATGTTGGATACCCTCGTACAGCAGCTCGACCCATTCTTGCAAGATTTTCTTGAGGTTCGACACCCTACCACTAGTCATGAATGCCTTCGCCTCATACGCACGTATGAAGAGCGACATGGCAAACATGCTGCAACTCACCATGCTCGGGCACCCCGCGAGGCTTATTCCGAAAACCCTCAGCGGCATAATAGACAAAACTTTCAGCGCGAGCATACACACGTGCCCACCCAAGCTTCATACGTTCCACCACACAGAAGAGTGGCGAACCAGCAACGAGTTTCGGAGCAAGCTACGGGGTATCGTCATAATGCACAGTATGCTCGACCCCGTTCCACTCAGCAGTATTCGGAACGTTATCATGCTCAGGGCAATAATAATTTTTCTGCCCGTGCTGAGGGCAGACGTAACGAAAATGAAAATCTCAACAGACACGCGGAGTTCCCGACGCAGGGTGCACGCAATTTTCCTTATCGTGAAAATTTTCCCGATACCCGGCAGGGTCGAGGTTTCCGACCACATGATAACACCACCAGAATTCCTTTAAACTTCCACAGGAAGTAGACGAAGGGTCGGTCCTGCTTCCTGATACCAAACATCCTGACCCTAAAACAGTATTAGTGACTGTTCAAACTCCTCAGTTGCCTGATGTATTCTTGACACTTGAAGACATTATTGTCGAGACAAAGTTCGACACTGGGTCTGAGATATCAGCCCTAAATACAAAGTTTTGCAATGATGTTTTTTCTGCAATACATGTTCAGCCTGCAACGCAGTATTTGCGAGGTGCAAATAACGAAATCTTCAGTATCGCAGGAACTGTCACATTATCTTTAGGGCTGGGAAAAGCTCGTTTTACACATTCTTTCCTGCTTATAGACGAGCTACCCGTGAAATGTCTCATGGGTATGGACTTTATTAACAAGTTTCAAATAACTTTGAATTTTGTACAACATGTGATTTCCTTTCCGGAACCTGTCGAAATGATTCCGACGGTTCCTGTAGATATTACGAGTTTATTGTTGAGTGACCAATTGAATGAGGGGGCAACGAGACCAGCTTTCTCTCCTTTTACAGGAAAGCCCTGGTTTATTTTCGGATCAACCTGGTTTCACACAGGTGGTTTATCATGTTATCGACACTGATGGTTCGAAACCCATTGCGACGAAACCTTACCCTTGTGCTCCACATAAAAAACAGGAAATGCAACGTCAAATTGCGGAAATGATTAAGCAAGGCATAATCAGGGAATCAACAAGCGCCTGGGCGGCTCCTGCTTTCTTGGTTCCAAAGAAACAACCAAATGAATTTCGTTTCGTGACAGATTTTCGCAAACTCAACCAAGTCACAAAAACAATCAATTATCCCCTACCTGTCATGTCACATATTCTAAATGACTTGTCGTCGACCAAATGGATGTCAACTTTGGATTTGGCAAGTGGATATTGGCAGGTGGCAGTACATCCGGACTCTGTCGATAAAACAGGCTTTGTGACTCCTTTTGGGGCCTATGAATATTTACGTATGCCTTTTGGTTTAGCTTCTGCACCTGCTACTTTCCAAAAGCTTATGGACACGGTTCTCAGACCTGTCCTGGGTCCCCATGTGCATGTCTATTTGGATGATATTATTATCACATCAGAGACTTTTGACGAGCACCTTTCTCTGCTCAAACAGGTGTTCCAACTTATATACAATGCTGGCTTGACGTTAAAACCTAGTAAATGCCAGATAGCGAGGGACGAGATTGTATATCTGGGGTTGAAAATTACTCCCCACGGCTTATTCACTGATAATGAAAAAATTAGGCCTATTGCTGACTTTCCTCGGCCTAAAACAGCAAAAGAACTATCCCGCTTTCTGGGAATGACCGGATGGTATCAGCAGTTCGTCCCCGCTTATGCTACAATATGTGAGCCATTGTATGCTTTAAAGCGTAAATACAAGAAGTTTATTTGGACACCTGAAGCTAACGCTGCATTCGAAACACTGAAGTCTGCATTGACTCAGCCTCCGGTGTTGGCTTTCCCGGATCATTCTAAAGAATTTGATATTTATACTGATGCATCCGGAGTTGGTCTTGGTTGCGTTTTGTCACAAGCTGGGCATCCAATAGCTTTTGCGTCTCGTACTTTAGCCAAAGCTGAACGCAATTATTCAGCTACGGAACGTGAATGTCTTGCTGTTGTGTATGCACTGAATAAATTTCAATGTTATCTTAACGAATTGACAGTTAACATAATTACGGATCATTCTGCCCTTCAGTATTTGAATTCTGCTAAGCACCTATCTCAAAGACTTATGAAGTGGGCTCTGAAGTTACAAGAGAGCAATATCAAAATTTCGTATCAGCCAGGCAATAAGAATCAATTACCGGACGCATTATCTCGCGTTCCGATTAGTGGGGTCCCCACCGAAACTACTCCTGGATGTCAGCCTTTACTTCTGATAGCTGATATCACATCCAGAGAGCAGATAATGGCAGAATTAATAAATGATCCAGATTTTGGGGATATTTACAATTTTTTGCTTGCGGGTTCGCCCCCACAAAGTGATCCTTCTCTGGCTGGAAGGTCACAACATTTTGAAGTAATAGAGGGTCTTCTTTATTATACAAAGTCTCGGACTACTAGGGCAGAGTTCCGCCCATGTATTCCGCGAACCCTTAGAATGGCTCTTTTAAATGAATTTCATGACAAACCTCTTGCAGGCCATTTAGGTATTCGCAAGACCCGTTGTAAATTGCGGGATGTTGCCTATTGGCCTGGAATGTACCAAAGTGTGCTCGCATACGTTCAATCATGTCACTTGTGTCAGATTAATAATTATCGTAATGTAAGACCGGCCGGTCATTTGAAATCTAGTTCAAGTTCTCATGTATTTGATATTATTTCCATAGATTTATTGGGACCTTATCCATTATCTGTTAAAAATAAAGCTCGTTATGTTTTAGTACTAACTGATAATTTTTCTAAATGGGTTGAAGTTTTTCCCATTAAAGCCGCTACGGCTGAGATTATTTGTAATGTCTTAGTTAATGACGTATTTTCTAGATATGGTGCACCTAATAAAGTAGTTTCGGATAATGGTCCTCAATTTATTTCTGACATTTTTTGAAAGAATGTGTGCGAGACTACACATTAAACACAAATTCATTTCCCCATATCATCCCCAGAGTAATCCTGCAGAACGCGTTAACCGAACGCTAGTGAAAATGATTGCGACTTTCGTAATGGACCACCATGAAAGATGGGATGACCATTTAGAACTTTTTGCGTTCGCCCTCCGCTCGTCTGTATACGAGTCTACTAAAATTAATCCTGCAGAACTTTTTCTGGGTCGCAAAATTAAAACCCCTTTTGAAAATTTAACGGGGATTATCGACGAATTAAACCAGCGACCAACTCCGCAATCAGTACACATTATGGCAGAAAAAGCTCGTGTTGCAGTGCTAGGAGCACAAGCGGCTCAAGCACGACATTATAATTCTAGGCGTAGGGAACCAGATCTTGCCGTTGGAGATCTCACTCTCGTGGAAACGCACTTCCAGTCTTCTGTTTCGCATACTTTAGTGAAGAAATTTGCACCCAGCTACGAAGGTCCATATCGGGTGGCAAATGTCTTTGAAAATAATATTGTTCTGGAGAAACCGAACAACAATTTTCAATATGTACATGTTGATCAATGTCGCAAGTATCACGAACGGGATATCGAGTTCATTATCAATCCTACTCAACCTTCTGTTCCACAGACTCAAGAATCTATATCTCATGTTCAACCGCCAGAAATTGTGGACGACCCACCGAACATTTTTGACGAATCACCAGTGATTTTTCCTTCACCCTCCCCCTCCAGACGAGTTTCTACAACCGCAACCTGATTCTCCCGTGAGACCAAGGCTCGATTCGCGTTCGTCGAATACTAGTATCGTTCCTTTCCCTCCAACCATTGCCAAGACTATTGCTGCGCCGTTTCCGGCTACCTCTGCACCAACGCGGGATACTTCTTCTTTGAATACCTCATCGGAAAGTATTCCTATAGGCAAATCCAAACATCGCCCTGCACGACCGCTGAATTACAGCAGCGACTCAGAGGCGTCGGACATTTCGGATTTGTCAGTTATGAATCCAACATTTAATATTCCACACCGTCCAGCACCACCAAAAGCTGGGCGCAAACGTCACTTGTCTCCCCAATCTGCTTCGCCGCAACAGCGACGAAGGCAGAAATCTTTGCATCCGCCCGGGTTTCGCCCCTGGAACCTCCGTTCAGGGCAAACAGGGCCGATGCCTGCTACTACTATCATGCCCCGTGGGCGTAAACGAAAACAAGCGATGTGGCCGGAGACACGTCCCTCCAAAAAGATACTGGAAGGACACAACGGGCCCCAGCATCAAGGGACTTCATATCCAAAGCCTGGGGAGCCCGTTCCTCTCAGCAGCAGGGGATTTCAGGACCGCCAGACTTCTGACGTTCCTGACCGTTCTTCTCAGCCGCAGGGATTTCCAGACCGCCAGACTCCTGACCGTTCCTATCAGCCGCAGCAGGGATTTCCGGACCGCCAGACTCCTGACCGTTCTTCTCAACCGCAAGGGATTCCGGACCGCCAGACTTCTGACCGTTCTTCTCAGCCGCAGGGATTTCCAGACCGCCAGATTCCTGACCGACAACAGACCGATGTTCCATTACCGTCCCGGAAGAGATCCAAGCCACCTGATTTCCCCAGTCCCATTAGGCCTGGAAAACGTTTTCGCACTAGAATTTTTTATGCGTCCTCGAGATAAGTAAGTTCTCGCGGACAGGTTCTTTTCTCAGTTTATTGTTTTTCCTGCTCGACCAGTTGGCGTGTCAGAATTTCTTTTTTTCGTGTGGGCCTATGCATTCTTTTTGTGTATATATGTGTGTTTTTTTTTTTATATATTTCTTCTATGTCCATCTACTAATCCACTTTTTTTATATATATCTATGTGCTTAGGGGTAAAATAATAAAATTGTTACTGTTAGGCAGCTCCAGGTAAATTTTGCTGCTGATACAGTTGTTCTGTATTTCAACGCATGAGGCAAACGTAATTTGAAATGAAAATAATAAAATTGTTACTGTTAGGCAGCTCCAGGTAAATTTCGCTGCTGATACAGTTGTTCTGTATTTCAACGCACGAGGCAAACGTAATTTGAAATGAAAATAATAAAATTGTTACTGTTAGGCAGCTTCAGGCAATCTTCGCTGCTGATACAGTTGTTTTGTATTTCAACGATTGAGGCAAACGTAATTTGAAATGAAAATAATAAAATTGTTACTGTTAGGCAGCTTCAGGCAATCTTCGCTGCTGATACAGTTGTTATGTATTTCCACGACTGAGGCGCACGTAATTTGAAATTAAAAAAGTGATTCCTGCTAGGCAGAATAAAAGGAAAGTATGCCGATGCAGGTTTGGTTTGTTCTACACTACAAATTTCAGTCGAATACAGATTCGTAAATTGTTATGCCAAGTTGATAATGTAAATACGGCTACCACCAAACAACAAATAAAAAAAAAGATCGAGAAACGTCAATCATCGAAATGTAAGACTTACACTCCAAAATTGATAGATTTTTCGGAAACCAAAAAAAAAAAAAAAAAAAAAAAAAAAGAAAAAAAAAAGAAGAAAAATTAAGGGGGAGATGATGTAACGTATACTCTATATTCACTTTCCTTTTGATTTTACTATCTCTGGTTATTTTATTTTACTATGTAAATTATCTTCCTACTGAACGGAATATTATTTCACCCGCTGAATGAGATCTGGCAATGAGTGTAAGTCATGACGTGGTGGTAGCTCGTATATAGGCGCGTTCATCGAGAAGTGTGAGTTGTGTTGTTGTTGCGTTGTAGGGTTGTTGTTGCGTTGTAGTTGTGTTGTTGCGTTGTAGTTGTGTAGTTGTTGCGTTGGAGTTGAGGGTTGTGTTGGTTGCGTTGTAGTTGTGTTGTTGCGTTGTAGTTGTGTAGTTGTTGCGTTGGAGTTGAGGGTTGTGTTGGTTGCGTTGTAGTTGTGTTGTTGCGTTGGAGTTGTGTTGTTATGTAGTAGTGATATATGAGTGCCTTAGTTGACCAGGAGTCTTCATAATAAACAAGTTGTTCTGTAAGTTCAGTCTTTCTCAATTCTTAGTTTTGTCAGACCTCTGTCTGGCTGTTAGGTTTATGACTTTGATTACTTAATATAAATAACCAGCGTTGAGACTTTGTTTAAGTTCATAATTAACGAGTAACAACACCCTTTTGGGAATTCATCATTTTGAAGCTTAGAGCATTATTCATTCATAATAATTAGCTTAGCAAAAAGATAAACAAAGCTAATTCATTATAGTTTAACGACCACCGTGAGCAACTCAATGGGCTATAAGCAGTCGCCCGTCCCTAATTTAGGGTCACTGGTTCCAGGGAAGGGAGAGAGCCAGTGTCGTAAGACAAACACAACGTCCATGCCTCACCGGGATTCGAACCCAACCCCTTTCGAACGAATGATCAGAGGCCATCACTTAGACCCCTGCGCCATCGGGGCGGCCAATTGCTTATGGATGGTCTTGAATCACAAAAAAAAAAGGATGAAATATTAAGTCAACTAAGTAGCTAACTCGAGTACGACAGTATCACCAAAGAATATCCCAGTTGCACGACTACGAGAGTGCTCCTGTGAAATGGCATAAATGCGCATGCGCTCCTACACTGTTGCCAAAACAAAAATCTTAAATATCGCCGGAATGTAACATCAAGGTAGCAATTATGTACAAGTACAATGGAAACTATAAAACAGTAGTATCGGTGAATGCTCTTTTAAACGCAACCGTAATGTACAAAGAGTTATGTTCCAAAGTAGATGCTGCTGAAACGTAATTGTAGGATGTCTTTAAAAGTGTAACGAAAATGAGAGATTGTAACATTATTGATACATGTCTGAAACATTTGGTGCTGTATGGGTATGCAGGTTGGAGCATCAACTTAATATTTAATTTCTCAGGGTAAGAAACGACAGAACTGCCCATGTGCGGTTTTGCGTTGGGCCGTATATGAAAAGAAACGGAGAACCCAAGTTGAACGAACCCTTTTCATGCCCCAATGCTCGGTTAAAACTTTGTGAATTGATGATTTGGATTTTTCCTAGACATTAACCTTTAAAGGCCACTTGCATAAGACGGAAAACCTCGTCTACAGCAAAATTTAATGGCGCATCTTTGCTTCTCTTTCCCATCCGTTTTTTCGAAAAATTACCGCGCGAAAACACTTGCTTGTTAGGGGTTCACGAAACAACCCTTAGTAAACTGCGCATTACCGACGATGCGTGCGTGATAAACAGGTGTGGCCTGTTGCTATGGTTACGACAAAGACTACCGTTTTGTCAAGACGGTGCCAAGGTCGAACACAGTATTGCACATTTTTTATAAAAACATTCCTAGTTGTTTTGGGGCAAGCTATGCACATTGTATTATTTCAGAAGTCTTTTCATTTAAAATTCGCATTTTAAAAATTCTTTTTGAATTAGATAGAGATACACCGATGAATATTTTGCGACAAAATTATTCGCAACTATAGGTCGTATGTATATTCTAAATGAAAGTTCAATATCCCAAATCTATGCAAGGTCTTGTAAAACTACTTTATTCAATTCCAAATTTCTTTTATCATTGAAGTAAGCACAAAGAAATGCAAATAACTGCGAGAGTCAATACAATAATATTTTAATGCAATGCAAGTATAATGTTTTAGGTCATATACATCTTGTTAAGCAAATCTGCGATTTCATTTGCATTGGAGAGTCCAAAAGGGAATTCATTATTGCCTGTTAGTCTGTGAATTGTGATGTGGCCTGTGCTTATCTGTAAGAAACATAAAAAAAAATAATTATTCTGAAAAAAATACTTTAAGCAAATAATAAATGCACATAATATTTTCCCCACTATTTCACGACAAAAAGAATCAACTTAAGAGATAGCAAAATAAAATATTATAGCTTCTTTTTAAATTTCGTGATCAAGAAAACTAAGCAAAATGTCCTTAAAAAATCACACAAAAAGGTGCTATATATATTAAACGTATAATTTCAGTGAACTCTTAACATCCCCAAATTTACCGAATTAGCAAACTTAGGAATTTGGTAGAAGCAGCTGCGTCACAGACACACTTCAAACATAAATCATAAAAAAGAAAAAATACTTTGGGTTAAAGGCGAAGCTGAATGTTATGATTACAAATCATTAATAAATTAATTTATTTATTCATGATATAAAACAAAACTAGAAGTTTAAAACAAATAACAGCAAAAAACATTTTGGCACTTTCGAACACACTAAAAAGGTTTCTAAATATAAAAAAAAACCACACAAACGAATTAGTAAAATCATGCAATGCATTGAATATGATACGCTTTCCAACATACCAGAAATCAGAACTCAAGCTATTATTCAAGTTATGAGGATAATGGCTGTGGAATACATCACGCTCCTGTGCCCTGACCTTTGACCCCATTTCGATGATATTCAACAGAACCGGTTTAGTGCATCTCCGGAACAAAATGATAAAGTTTCGTCGCATTCGAAGCATTTTTACGTAAATTATGACGCATAAGAGCAATGGAACCGATCCCGCTTCTATGTCCTGACCTTTGACCTTATTTCGCCCATTTTCAATAGGATACGTCCCCAAGTGGTCCTCTACCACATACTAAAAATTTCATCAAAACCGAATCATTTTTACGCAAGTTATGATGCATAAGGGCAATGGAATGGATATGTCCTCACTTTTGAACCCTATTTCGGCCATTTTCAATAGGTTTCGTACCGAGGCAGTCCCATACCACATACTAAAAATTCATTGAAATAGAGCCATTTCTACAGGAGTTATCGTGCGGACAGGCAGACGGACAAAGCTGGAGCATATACGCTTCTTTAACCTACGGTTGGAAAGCGGAAAAAAACGAAAAAGGAAAAAAAGTGCACTGAGAAGAAACGAAAAAGGAAAAAAAGTGCAATCAGAAGAAATGAAAAATGGTATGTGCAATCAAAATGAAAATTGTTATGTGCAATGTACTGTACATGTATTAGAAAAGAAATGAGTGTCATTTGAGAGAAGTTGGGCCATTTATCCGGATAAAACACTTGATTGAGAGTTCAATATAGGCAAGTACCTGCGTTGGAACAAGTACCTGCGTTGTAGCGCCACCTCTGGCTCGGATTCCAGCTGTTACCCGGCGTAGCATAGACGCATACAGTTCAGGAATACTATCCTGAGGTATAGCATTCAAGATAGTGTTTAAATTGCAGGTCAGTTCGCCGGCATTCCGAGATGGGTGTAGGTGGGGCCCCATCATGTTCCAAAGATGCTAGATCAGTGAGAGGTCGGGCGATCGGGCTGGCCATGGAAGGATGTCGACATTACAGAAGCAGGTCTAGGAGAGCCGTGCCCCGTGTGGCCAGGCATTATCCTTTTGAAAAATTGCTCGGTGATGTTCTGACAGGAATGACAACACCACTGGTCGTAGAATGTCGTCGACGTACTCTTGAGTCATGATGATGGTAGGTAGGACAGCCAAGGCTGTCCGGCTATCGCAGGAAATGGCTTTCCAGAGAGTCACTCTCGGTATGCGAGCAGTGTGCTCTTCAACGGTAACGGCGGGATCCGTGGGCTGTACGGCTCCTCTCTAGACACGTAGGTCATCAGCGCCAATTTCAAACCGTGACTCATCACCAAAAGCAACACGACGCCACTGGACAGTATTGCACGTTTATCGGGCCCGACACCACTGTAACTGCCACTGCAAGACCGGAGCGGCCAAAGAGCAATATGGCAAAGTAACGTTTTTTATAGTGACCGTTATTTTCTTTAAAAAACAAAACCTTTAAATTAGATTTCCTCGAACGGATATCTAATGTGACGACACAAAATACATTTCACGGTCATCTCTCTTCCCGAGGATTATGGCAGCACCAGATTTACGTGCAGAAAGCTTCATTTTCCTACGGATGTTTTGTTTTGTTTTGTGTTTTGAGCGCATTAAAAGAACTGCCTGCTCGCGCGCGCATACGCACACGCACACAATTTCACCTCTTTTAAAAGTATGAATAATTGTTATTCAGTAACAGTAATAACAGTATTGCCTATATTGAACTCTCAATCAAGTACTTTACATGATTGATTCGAAACGCGGCATTCTGATAATTTTTAACGTACCGGGATACACGGACACTTACTTAGGTGTTTTATCATCATGGGCTGCGTGCAGTCATGATCAATATCTTGGGAAATAAGGGGGATTAAGATAAGCTGTTTTCCCATTGTGTTACTCATCAAGAGTCGAAATGCAACAACCGGAAGTGATCCAGTACGTCGAGGGTCTATTTTAAAGATTCACCGACGCATGCACGTCACAGCACCGGAATTCCTAGGTAACAACGAACTGCATAATCGGCAGTGGGACTCGAACACCCTACAGTCGCCCACCACACAGACACGAGGTAGGTAGTTTGCAGAAAACTTCATGTTAGTTCCCTCCTATACTCGTTGATATTTATACAGAATTTATAAAGGAATCGGGGCCAATTGGAAACGTATTTTGTCCAATAAGCAACAGGTAAAATACACAACATAAAATGGATGACATTTCTGGTACACGTGAATTTTTTGTTTCAATGCTGAACGACCCCAATGAGCTTTTAAAACTCCAAGCAGTCGCCTGTTCCTTACGTGGAGTCGCTGGTTTCCTCGAAGGAATGGAAAAGGTGCATCACCAAGATAGGTTTCCTGAAAGGGATGGAAAAGACGCGTCACCGGGATTGTATTCCTGAAAGGGATGGAAAAAACGCATCACCGGGATTGGTTTCCTGAAAGGGATGGAAAAGACGCATAATCGGGATTGATTTCTTGAAAGGGATGGAAAAGACGCGTCACCGGGATTGTATTCCTGAAAGGGATGGAAAAGACGTATAACCGGGATTGGTTTCCTGAAAGGAATGGAAACGACGCATCACTGAAATTGGTTTCCTGAAAAGATTGGAAAAGACGCATCACCAGGATTGTTTCCTGAAAGGGATGGAAAAGACGAATCACCGGGATTAGTGTCCTGAAAGGGATGGAAAAGACACATCATCGGGATTAGTTCCTTGAAAGGGATGGAAACGTCACATCACCGGGATTGGTTTCCTGAAAGAACTGGAAAAGACGCATGACCTAGATTGGTTTCCTGAAAGGAATGGAAAAGACGCGTCACCGGGATTGTTTTCCTGAAAGGGATGGAAAAGACGCACCACCTGGATTGGTTTCTTGAAAGGGATGGATAAGACGCATCACCGGGATTGGTTTCCTGAAAGGGATGGAAACGACGCATCACCTGGATTGGTTTCCTGAAAGGGATGGAAAATACGCATTACAGTGATTTGTTTTCGGAAAGAGATGGAGAAGACGCATCACCGGGATAGGTTTCATGGAAGGAATGGAAAAGACGCATCACCGGGATTGGAACCCAGCCCCAAACCGAATGAATGGGAAAGAACCTACGTGCTTGACCAATCGTTAGCACATTCAATTTTAGAACTGTAACGTACCAGGAGATGTGACGTACCTGCCCGAAGGACGCACACGACTTAAAGGCAGATAGGAATCAGAATAAAATGTCCGCGTAGCTCAATTGGTAGAGCAACTTATTCCGGAATGAGTGGACCCGGGGTAGACTAAAAATGACGGAGAAATTCACTTCGTTATAGAGCAACTGAAATTTTACTCTCTAGCCAAGAATGTTTTTACTTTGAATAATTCTAAGAATTTAATGCATCGTCTAGAGACTGAGAAAAAATAAAATGAAGTTATGATCATGTTCTTGGAATTCATGAACGTTTATTATAGGAAAGGGATAAAAATATCTAAAATACTGAAAACAACGTACCTTTGACAAGAAGTCTTTAACTGTGGATACGTCATTGGGTAAAACATTTTCAGAAGCTTCTATGACTGTCAAATCTTTCTCCAGTTTGCCCGCGGGAATGTGAAACCTCATCGTGTTCTGCTTCTTCATGTAAAATTCAGCAGCTTCCATGAATTCCTGTTTGTTCGCCGACGTTATTAAACTGGCTACCATGGTCGCCCTGCTTTCGAGATTTGGAAGTTGCACTAGTTCGTGCTTAAGCTGTGAAACGAAAAGTACAGAAATGAAGGACACAGTATTATTGACACCACATTCGTGAAAAATAAAGGCATAGCTCTAAAATGACACTTAACTAAGTTTTACTTCTCAAATAACGCAAATGAAACGGATAAGTTACCAAGAATACTATTCTAGAATTCGTCCCCTGATACACCTGGTAAGCAGTTGTTTGAATAAGGACGTCTCACTCTGCAAAGCTGAAATTTTCAAACCATTCCTGCTTTTCTTACAACCCATTCCCAAAATATCTTCTTTCCGCCGTCAAACGAAACAACATTTTTTTTTTCGATCTGTCGAAACGTTTTTCGACGTATTTCCGGAGATCAATAGAATAATTCACTACAGTTCACTACAGGAGTTTTTTTTTGTTACTAAGTTAAACGACCATCGTGAGCAAATACAAGGATTGCCCTAAAACAACTGGAAATGTTATAAAAAATAAATATGCGCGCGCGTATTTATCTTTTTCGAAATACCGTCCATTGCATGGAATACAGGTGTCCCAACGCTCCTTGCAGTTTTTGAATGTCTTCTGGAATTTTTCTTCTGAAATGCCGTTGAAGCACTCATGCGCAGCTGTAATAAGTTGCTGATTAGTCTTAAATTGTCGTCCCTGTAATATCTATTTTAATATGAAGAACAACCAGATATCACATGGTCTGGACTATATGCACGTTGGAACAACAAATTCATATTCATTTTCTCCAAGTAAGAAACGACACAATTGGCCATGTGAGGACTTACATTGGGACCCACATGAAAAAAATTGGGGAACCCAAGTTGAACAAACTCGTTTCATGCCCAAATGCTCCATTAAAATTCTGTGAATTGACGACTTTGAAATGTGAACCATATCTTCGATATCTCTAATTGATAGGTGTCCATCTTCCCCGTATAAACTATTGTATTGATGTTTACCTCTGCGTAACACTCGTTGAAGGTCTTTCTCCATGCGCAATTAAACCGCCAACTCATGACCATTCATAGGTTCTTTATGCCTTCTGAAAATTGTCTATTTTCCTAGACAAATCTTCCCCCAGACATCTGAAGAAGAGGCAGCCGCTGCCTCGAAAGTGCTCATTGCTTTAATTGTACATATTTCTCGTCTTTTAATTATTAAAGCGTGCTAAAGACGGAAATCTTTCATCGATTCAATTCCTAGACATTCATCTTTATCAGCCTTCTACATAAGACAGAAAGTCTCTCCGAGGGGGTTCTTAACTCGACAGCAAAATATCATGGTGTACCTTTGTTCCTCTTTTACATCCATTTTGTCGAAAATTCACAGAGCGGAAACACTTGTTAGGGGTTCTTTAAAAAACGTTTATTAAGCTGCGCACTACCAACGATTATAACCAGGTGCGACCGGTTACTATGGTTACGACAACGACTACCGTTATTTCGAGACTCGTGCCAAGGTCGAACGCAGTATTGCACATCATTTATAGAAACATTCTCAGTTGTTTTGGGAAAAGTTATGTACGTAATATAACGGCTGTAAATAGTCTCCGACCTTTGATCTTGCGCCTCCTTTCCACGGAGGGGTGAGGGCCTGTCTAATAAGGCACGCACACCACCGATACATCTTTTCAGGGCCGCGCGTGGCCTAGTGGGTCAACGTTCGTGTCTGCCACGGAGAAGACCTCGGGTTCGATCCCACGCAGTTACGAGCGCTCGAACCACTAAATATCCGCCGTGCGTCGGATGGACACGTTAAGCCGTCGGGCCCCCTGGTACTGCCCGGTAATAAATAAGGGCGTCTTCCTCCCGCTTCCTACCTCGCTTCCGTCTCACTTTCCTATTGGGCACTTTAGCCCAAAAGTCCTAGCTTCCTATTTCTAAGCGATGTTTAAGATCTGGGGTCAGACACTCACTTCCTAAAATCCTCTACATATGATCTGGTCTGATACATCGCCGCCCCGGTAGGGCAGTGGTCTAAGCGATGGCCTCTGATCATTCGTCCGAAAGGGGTCCGGGTTCGAATCCCGTGAGGCATGGATGTTGTGTTTGTCTTACGGCACAGGCTCTCTCCCTTCCCAGTAAACAGTGACCCTAAATTAGGGACGGGCGACTGCTTATAGCCCATTGAGTTGCTCACGGTGGTCGTTAAACCTCCAAACAAACAAAAAATAAGAAAATAAAAAAATCTGATACATCTTTTCCACGGAGGGGTGAGGATCTCCGTCAAGAGACGAGCGCATCACAGAAACTTCTTTTCCAACGGAGGGGTGAGGATCTACGTCATGAGACGAGCGCACCACTGATACCTCTTTTCCACGGAGGGTTGAGGATCAGCGTCATGAGACGACAGCACCACTGATACCTCTTTTCCAACGGAGGGTAAGGATCTGCGTCATAAGACGAGCGCATCACAGAAACTTCTTTTCCAACTGAGGGGTAAGGATCTGCGTCATGAGATAGACGCACCACCGATACCTCTTTTCCAAAGGAGGGGTGAGGATCTGCGTCATAAGACGAGCGCACCACCGTACCTCTTTTTCCACGGAGGGGTGAGGATCTGCGTCATAAGACGAGCGCACCACCGTACCTCTTTTTCCACGGAGGGTTGAGGATCAGCGTCATGAGACGAGAGCACCACTGATACCTCACCCAGACTAGAACAATGGGCTTTGTCCGGGTTCCAAGGCCATTTACAGGATTGGAAATGGACAACAGAAAAGTAGTGAAATGATGCTGTGTGTGTGCCGCCCCTGTGGCGCAGTGGTCTAAGCGCTGGCTGCTGACCATTCTTTCGATGAGGTCCTGGTTCGAATCCCGGTGAGGTATGGATATTGTGTTTGTCTTAGGGCGCTGGCTCTTTTCTTTCTTTGTAACCAGTGGCGCTAAACTAAGGACGAGCGATTCTTATTGCTCATCGAGTTGCTCACGGTGGTCATTATATCTCTAATCATAAAACAAAAAGGAATTAAGGATGCTGTTTAGGAATCTTCTCATATGGTGTGAAACTACAAGTAAAATGTTTTTTTACAATGAAACATCAAACACACTGAATTCGAAATACATCCAAAAGCATCCGTCGCCGAAATCAAATAATACGAAATAACGGGATCATGTTCATATCTTTTTGAAAACTCATTCCCGAAACGATCGACGAATTTGATTGCACATTGTGACGACTACGAGCCGGACTGTAACACAGGACGTGAAATTTTCAATCACTGCTGGTCATGTGCTCTGGTACAGATGGACAGTGGACTGTGCAGCACATATTCCAACACCTATGTAGTAGGAAAAAGATGCATTTCTTAGCCAAAATAAATTCACAGTCGGCCGACCTGTGGCCGTTTTGATTGCAGCAACATTTCTACGCATGCTACACTGTTAAACATTTTCAGTAGGTTGCACAAAAAAGTGGTGCTATACTAGCTGCACTACGTTTAGGGCAAAGGAAAACCATACTGTGATGCATGAAATAGACAAAAATATAATGCAATTATGCACCCTGGTACGGAATTCAACCTGAATGGTGCGACGTTGCACCAATTGCACCATGTTTATGTAGCGAGTGTATCACCACCTTTATGTACAGTCAACTACAAACTTTTAGAAGTATCCCAACCATATGACGGTAGACCTATAACGAAATTTTCCACCATAACTCCAACAAAGCTTCTGTCGCACCTGTCGCACAGGATCTTACCGGTCAAGACTGGATTCGGCGTTCCAGCTCGTCCCATTGATGCTCTGTTCGTTTCAGACCAGGACTTGAGGGCCGGAAATCCAAAACTTGGACTTCCTGCTCCTTAAAGTAGGCCTGAATATATCTTGTAGCAAGAATTCGCTCCATCTTGCTTAAGCAGGCAGTTATCTGTGCCGTAGTACTGTCACAGCGTACGTAGTGCGGAGTTATTCCGAATGTCTTCATACCTAGCGGCCGTTAGGCTAGAGGGCTCCACTGTCAAAGCGTCTACTGCGCTTGAGCTAAAAGATATCCACACCATAACAAATATTCCCCCAGACTTTTCATTGGGTGCAATACAATCCACCTGACAGCGTTTTCCAGGGTAAACGCCACCTCAAATTTGTCCATTACAACGAAATGGTGAGTAGCATGAATTATCACTTCTGCGTAGATGACCACGTATGGACATGCAGTTCCAAAGCGAATATATCTTATACAAATAGCTGTTTCACTGGCTTGTATAAGCCAGATTTGTGGCGAAGGACGTACGCCACTTCTTCACACTCCGTAGCAGGTTTCGTTTGGCACGATCACTCCGATTGTACGAGCTCCCAACGCGGCTATCTTGCAGTGGGACTATCTGGTATCCATCGATGAAAAACATTAGCGACAGTGGATTTGGGTAACCGCAGAAGAGCGGCAATTATGCGCTTTGACCGGTTACTTAAAGACTTCTTACCAAGGAACACGAAAAGGTCAAGAACAAGACCACATAAAGAGCAATTTGATGAAATTTGAAAGCATGCTGGACAGACATAAAAGAGCATGGCTGACATTGGGGGTTGTTAAAGACACTTATAGAACTGTTCATGCAGCAGTGGATTGCGAATGACGATGTACTTGAACACATTTACAAAATTGCAGCTTACCTCATTAGTCTTACAAACTAGTGGGGAAAAGACAGTGTAGAAATAGCAAAGCTGCATATTTGTAGCAATAATTTATCATTATTTCGAAAATTCACAAGGAAAATTTCAGTACATTCCGGGCCCACTAGATACTCAACGCTCACCCCTTTCTTTTCCGCACCCAATGTGCCTGAACCAAACGGTACCCAAAAGCGGAATTATTCGCATTGCAGCCTAATTAGTGAACCAACGGTACATAAATGTCCTGAACCAAACGGTACCCAAAAGTTGAAATATTGGCACTGCAGCCTAATTAGTGAACTAACGGCACATAAATGTCCTGAACCAAACGGTACCCAAAAGCGGAAATATTGGCACTGCAGCCTAATTAGTGAACCAACGGTACACAAATGTCCTGAACCAAACGGTACCCAAAAGCGGAAATATTGGCACTGCAGCCTAATTAGTGAACCAACGGTACATAAATGTCCTGAACCAAACGGTACCCAAACACGGAAATATTGGCACTGCAGCCTAATTAGTGAACCAACGGTACATAAATGTCCTGAACCAAACGGTACCCAAAAGCGGAAATATTGACACTGCAGCCTAATTAGTGAACCAACGGCACATAAATGTCCTGAACCAAACGGTACCCAAAAGCGGAAATATTGGCACTGCAGCCTAATTAGTGAACCAACGGTACATAAATGTCCTTAACCAAACGGTACCCAAAAGCGGAAATATTCGCACTGCAGCCTAATTAGTGAACTAACGGTACATAAATGTCCTGAACCAAACGGTACCCAAAAGCGGAAATATTCGCACTGCAGCCTAATTAGTGAACCAACGGTACATAAATGTCCTGAACCAAACGGTACCCAAAAAGCGAAAATATTAGCACTGCAGCCTAATTAGTGAACCAACGGTACATAAATATCCTGAACCAAACGGTACCCAAAAGCGGAAATATCGGCACTGCAGCCTAATTAGTGAACCAACGGTACATAAATGTCCTGAACCAAACGGTACCCAAAAGCGGAAATATTGGCACTGCAGCCTAATTAGTGAACCAACGGCACATAAATGTCCTGAACCAAACGGTACCCAAAAGCGGAAATATTCGCACTGGCGCCTAACTAGTGAACCAACGGTACATAAATGTCCTGAACCAAACGGTACCCAAAAGCGAAAATATTCGCACTGCATCCTAATTAGTGAACCAACGGTACATAAATATCCTGAACCAAACGGTACCCAAAAGCGGAAATATTGGCACTGCAGCCTAATTAGTTAACCAACGGTACATAAATGTCCTAAACCAAACGGTACCCAAAAGTAGAAATATTGGCACTGCAGCCTAATTAGTGAACTAACGGTACATAAATGTCCTGAACCAAACGGTACCCAAAAGCGGAAATATTCGCACTGCAGCCTAATTAGTGAACCAACGGTACATAAATGTCCTGAACCAAACGGTACCCAAAAGCGGAAATATTCGCACTGCAGCCTAATTAGTGAACCAACGGTACATAAATGTCCTGAACCAAACGGTACCCAAAAGCGAAAATATTAGCACTGCAGCCTAATTAGTGAACCAACGGTACATAAATGTCCTGAACCAAACTGTACCCAAAAGCGGAAATATTGGCACTGCAGCCTAATTAGTGAACCAACGGTACATAAATGTCCTGAACCAAACGGTACCCAAAAGCGGAAATATTCGCACTGGCGCCTAACTAGTGAACCAACGGTACATAAATGTCCTGAACCAAACGGTACCCAAAAGTGAAAATATTCGCACTGCAGCCCAATTAGTGAACCAACGGTACATAAATGTCCTGAACCAAACGGTACCCAAAAGCGGAAATATTGGCACTGCAGCCTAATTAGTGAACCAACGGTACATAAATGTCCTGAACCAAACGGTACCCAAAAGCGGAAATATTCGCACTGGCGCCAAACTAGTGAACCAACGGTACATAAATGTCCTGAACCAAACGGTACCCAAAAGTGAAAATATTCGCACTGCAGCCTAATTAGTGAACCAACGGTACATAAATGTCCTGAACCAAACGGTACCCAAAAGCGGAAATATTGGCACTGCAGCCTAATTAGTGAACCAACGGTACATAAATGTCCTGAACCAAACGGTACCCAAAAACGGAAATATTGGCACTGCAGCCTAATTAGTGAACCAACGGCACATAAATGTCCTGAACCAAACGGTACCCAAAAGCGGAAATATTGGCACTGCAGCCTAATTAGTGAACTAACGGTACATAAATGTCCTGAACCAAACGGTACCCAAAAGCGGAAATATTCGCACTGCATCCTAATTAGTGAACCAACGGTACATAAATGTCCTGAACCAAACGGTACCCAAAAGCGGAAATATTGGCACTGCAGCCTAATTAGTGAACCAACGGTACATAAATGTCCTGAACCAAACGGTACCCAAAAGCGGAAATATTGGCACTGCAGCCTAATTAGTGAATCAACGGTAAATAAATGTCCTGAACCAAACGGTACCCAAAAGCGGAAATATTGGCCCTGCAGCCTAATTAGTGAACTAACGGTACATAAATGTCCTGAACCAAACGGTACCCAAAAGCGGAAATATTCGCACTGCATCCTAATTAGTGAACCAGCGGTACATAAATGTCCTGAACCAAACGGTACCCAAAAGCGGAAATATTGGCAGTGCAGCCTAATTAGTGAACCAACGGTACATAAATGTCCTGAACCAAACGGTACCCAAAAGCGGAAATATTCGCACTGCAGCCTAATTAGTGAACCAACGGTACATAAATGTCCTGAACCAAACGGTACCCAAAAGCGGAAATATTCGCACTGCAGCCTAATTAGTGAACTAACGGTACATAAATGTCCTGAACCAAACGGTACTCCAAAGCGGAAATATTCGCACTGCAGCCTAATTAGTGAACCAACGGTACATAAATGTCCTGAACCAAACGGTACCCAAAAGTTGAAATATTGGCACTGCAGCCTAATTAGTGAACTAACGGCACATAAATGTCCTGAACCAAACGGTACCCAAAAGCGGAAATATTCGCACTGCAGCCTAATTAGTGAACTAACGGTACATAAATGTCCTGAACCAAACGGTACCCAAAAGCGGAAATATTCGCACTGCAGCCTAATTAGTGAACCAACGGTACATAAATGTCCTGAACCAAACGGTACCCAAAAGCGAAAATATTAGCACTGCAGCCTAATTAGTGAACCAACGGTACATAAATATCCTGAACCAAACGGTACCCAAAAGCGGAAATATCGGCACTGCAGCCTAATTAGTGAACCAACGGTACATAAATGTCCTGAACCAAACGGTACCCAAAAGCGGAAATATTGGCACTGCAGCCTAATTAGTGAACCAACGGCACATAAATGTCCTGAACCAAACGGTACCCAAAAGCGGAAATATTCGCACTGGCGCCTAACTAGTGAACCAACGGTACATAAATGTCCTGAACCAAACGGTACCCAAAAGCGAAAATATTCGCACTGCATCCTAATTAGTGAACCAACGGTACATAAATATCCTGAACCAAACGGTACCCAAAAGCGGAAATATTGGCACTGCAGCCTAATTAGTTAACCAACGGTACATAAATGTCCTAAACCAAACGGTACCCAAAAGTAGAAATATTGGCACTGCAGCCTAATTAGTGAACTAACGGTACATAAATGTCCTGAACCAAACGGTACCCAAAAGCGGAAATATTCGCACTGCAGCCTAATTAGTGAACCAACGGTACATAAATGTCCTGAACCAAACGGTACCCAAAAGCGGAAATATTCGCACTGCAGCCTAATTAGTGAACCAACGGTACATAAATGTCCTGAAGCAAACGGTACCCAAAAGCGAAAATATTAGCACTGCTGCCTAATTAGTGAACCAACGGTACATAAATGTCCTGAACCAAACTGTACCCAAAAGCGGAAATATTGGCACTGCAGCCTAATTAGTGAACCAACGGTACATAAATGTCCTGAACCAAACGGTACCCAAAAGCGGAAATATTCGCACTGGCGCCTAACTAGTGAACCAACGGTACATAAATGTCCTGAACCAAACGGTACCCAAAAGTGAAAATATTCGCACTGCAGCCCAATTAGTGAACCAACGGTACATAAATGTCCTGAACCAAACGGTACCCAAAAGCGGAAATATTGGCACTGCAGCCTAATTAGTGAACCAACGGTACATAAATGTCCTGAACCAAACGGTACCCAAAAGCGGAAATATTCGCACTGGCGCCAAACTAGTGAACCAACGGTACATAAATGTCCTGAACCAAACGGTACCCAAAAGTGAAAATATTCGCACTGCAGCCTAATTAGTGAACCAACGGTACATAAATGTCCTGAACCAAACGGTACCCAAAAGCGGAAATATTGGCACTGCAGCCTAATTAGTGAACCAACGGTACATAAATGTCCTGAACCAAACGGTACCCAAAAACGGAAATATTGGCACTGCAGCCTAATTAGTGAACCAACGGCACATAAATGTCCTGAACCAAACGGTACCCAAAAGCGGAAATATTGGCACTGCAGCCTAATTAGTGAACTAACGGTACATAAATGTCCTGAACCAAACGGTACCCAAAAGCGGAAATATTCGCACTGCATCCTAATTAGTGAACCAACGGTACATAAATGTCCTGAACCAAACGGTACCCAAAAGCGGAAATATTGGCACTGCAGCCTAATTAGTGAACCAACGGTACATAAATGTCCTGAACCAAACGGTACCCAAAAGCGGAAATATTGGCACTGCAGCCTAATTAGTGAATCAACGGTAAATAAATGTCCTGAACCAAACGGTACCCAAAAGCGGAAATATTGGCCCTGCAGCCTAATTAGTGAACTAACGGTACATAAATGTCCTGAACCAAACGGTACCCAAAAGCGGAAATATTCGCACTGCATCCTAATTAGTGAACCAGCGGTACATAAATGTCCTGAACCAAACGGTACCCAAAAGCGGAAATATTGGCAGTGCAGCCTAATTAGTGAACCAACGGTACATAAATGTCCTGAACCAAACGGTACCCAAAAGCGGAAATATTCGCACTGCAGCCTAATTAGTGAACCAACGGTACATAAATGTCCTGAACCAAACGGTACCCAAAAGCGGAAATATTCGCACTGCAGCCTAATTAGTGAACTAACGGTACATAAATGTCCTGAACCAAACGGTACCCCAAAGCGGAAATATTCGCACTGCAGCCTAATTAGTGAACCAACGGTACATAAATGTCCTGAACCAAACGGTACCCAAAAGCGAAAATATTAGCACTGCAGCCTAATTAGTGAACCAACGGTACATAAATGTCCTGAACCAAACGGTACCCAAAAGCGGAAATATTCGCACTGCAGCCTAATTAGTGAACCAGCGGTACATAAATGTCCTGAACCAAACGGTACCCAAAAGCGGAAATATTGGCACTGCAGCCTAATTAGTGATCCAACGGCACATAAATGTCCTGAACCAAACGGTACCCAAAAGCGGAAATATTGGCACTGCAGCCTAATTAGTGAACCAACGGTACATAAATGTCCTGAACCAAACGGTACCCAAAAGCGGAAATATTCGCACTGCAGCCTAATTAGTGAACCAACGGTACATAAATGTCCTGAACCAAACGGTACCCAAAAGCGGAAATATTGGCACTGCAGCCTAATTAGTGAACCAACGGTACATAAATGTCCTGAACCAAACGGTACCCAAAAGCGGAAATATTCGCACTGCAGCCTAATTAGTGAACCAGCGGTACATAAATGTCCTGAACCAAACGGTACCCAAAAGCGGAAATATTGGCACTGCAGCCTAATTAGTGAACCAACGGCACATAAATGTCCTGAACCAAACGGTACCCAAAAGCGGAAATATTGGCACTGCAGCCTAATTAGTGAACTAACGGTACATAAATGTCCTGAACCAAACGGTACCCAAAAGCGGAAATATTGGCACTGCATCCTAATTAGTGAACCAACGGTACATAAATGTCCTGAACCAAACGGTACCCAAAAGCGGAAATATTGGCACTGCAGCCTAATTAGTGAACCAACGGTACATAAATGTCCTGAACCGAACGGTACCCAAAAGCGGAAATATTGGCACTGCAGCCTAATTAGTGAACCAACGGCACATAAATGTCCTGAACCAAACGGTACCCAAAAGCGGAAATATTGGCACTGCAGCCTAATTAGTGAACCAACGGTACATAAATGTCCTGAACCAAACGGTACCCAAAAGCGGAAATATTGGCACTGCAGCCTAATTAGTGAACCAACGGTACATAAATGTCCTGAACCAAACGGTACCCAAAAGCGGAAATATTGGCACTGCAGCCTAATTAGTGAACTAACGGTACATAAATGTCCTGAACCAAACGGTACCCTAAAGCGGAAATATTCGCACTGCATCCTAATTAGTGAACCAACGGTTCATAAATGTCCTGAACCAAACGGTACCCAAAAGCGGAAATATTGGCACTGCAGCCTAATTAGTGAACCAACGGTACATAAATGTCCTGAACCAAACGGTACCCAAAAGCGGAAATATTGGCACTGCAGCCTAATTAGTGAACTAACGGTACATAAATGTCCTGAACCAAACGGTACCCAAAAGCGGAAATATTCGCACTGCATCCTAATTAGTGAACCAGCGGTTCATAAATGTCCTGAACCAAACGGTACCCAAAAGCGGAAATATTGGCACTGCAGCCTAATTAGTGAACCAACGGTACATAAATGTCCTGAACCAAACGGTACCCAAAAGCGGAAATATTGGCACTGCAGCCTAATTAGTGAACCAACGGTACATAAATGTCCTGAACCAAACGGTACCCAAAAGCGGAAATATTCGCACTGCAGCCTAATTAGTGAACCAACGGTACATAAATGTCCTGAACCAAACGGTACCCAAAAGCGGAAATATTGGCACTGCAGCCTAATTAGTGAACCAACGGCACATAAATGTCCTGAACCAAACGGTACCCAAAGGCGAAAATATTAGCACTGCAGCCTAATTAGTGAACCAACGGTACATAAATGTCCTGAACCAAACGGTACCCAAAAGCGAAAATATTAGCACTGCAGCCTAATTAGTGAACCAACGGCACATAAATGTCCTGAACCAAACGGTACTCCAAAGCGGAAATATTCGCACTGCAGCCTAATTAGTGAACCAACGGTACATAAATGTCCTGAACCAAACGGTACCCAAAAGCGGAAATATTCGCACTGCAGCCTAATTAGTGAACCAACGGTACATAAATGTCCTGAACCAAACGGTACCCAAAAGCGGAAATATTGGCACTGCAGCCTAATTAGTGAACCAACGGCACATAAATGTCCTGAACCAAACGGTACCCCAAAGCGGAAATATTCGCACTGCAGCCTAATTAGTGAACCAACGGTACATAAATGTCCTGAACCAAACGGTACCCCAAAGCGGAAATATTCGCACTGCAGCCTAATTAGTGAACCAACGGTACATAAATGTCCTGAAGCAAACGGTACCCAAAAGCGGAAATATTGGCACTGTAGCCTAATTAGTGAACCAACGGTACATAAATGTCCTGAACCAAACGGTACCCAAAAGCGGAAATATTGGCACTGCAGCCTAATTAGTGAACCAACGGCACATAAATGTCCTGAACCAAACGGTACCCAAAAGCGGAAATATTCGCACTGCAGCCTAATTAGTGAACCAACGGTACATAAATGTCCTGAACCAAACGGTACCCAAAAGCGAAAATATTAGCACTGCAGCCTAATTAGTGAACCAACGGTACATAAATGTCCTGAACCAAACGGTACCCAAAAGCGGAAATATTCGCATTGCAGCATGATTTTGCGAAGTTCACCACAAAACAATTCCTTTTCCCTCTCTCATTTCCGAATATTTCTGTCCACAAAGCGGACACTAATAGCAAGCTCCTTCGTATAATCCTTTATTATCAGCTCCGTAACCCAATATATGAAGGAGAAGGGCTAGTCCCCTTGACACGGACATCATGGCACTGACTTTTCTCTCCTTTCTTAGGTTCGCCGTCATTGTTACAGCCGTTTTAGTGCGTAATGCTGAGAAAGGGTTCCCCGTCTTAGCATAAATACTGTTACAAACGTTTGACAGATGGCGCGCAACCGGTGTGCAACGTCACCGACCAGCCAGGAGGCATGAAACAGCTTGTGAATCATTGTGCGTTCAGTCACAGGGGAGATAAAGGGTTTCGTGAAGTACACTGGCATGCAAAAACAAGGACGAAACGGTTTTTCGAATGTAACGCCGTGTAGAAGTGCTCCACATCGACTCAAATCATACCATAAGATCCACAAGATGAAAGAATGTGGGACAAGTGAGCGAAACTGTCCAAACAAGTAATCCAAAGGATACAAAGGCACTTTATTGAAAAGGCAGCTTCGAGCACAACTGAACAGAAGACAGAAACGTCCATGTGACAGGCGGCTGCCAAGAAAAATCCAGTCTTAACAGGGGATATGATCACCCCTGCCTGCATTGCAGGATTTACAACGTCTGTTCATGCTGAGGACGAGGTTGTCAAGGAGCTGTTGAGGCATCGCGGCCCATTCCTCTTGTAGCACCAATCGCAGCTGCGGAATCTTTGCTGGCGGCTGGTGACGTGCTGCCAAGCGTCTCCCGAGAAGGTCCCACACGTGTTTGATTAGATGTAGGTCCGGGGACCTTGCGGGCCATTCCATCCGTTGAATATCTTCAGTCTCCAACAGCTCTGCGGCAGCCACTGTACGATGAGGTGTAGCGTTGTCGTCCATGAAGAGGAACTCAGGACCCACAGCACCTTTAAACAGACGCACGTGAGGCACGAGAACCTCGGTACAATAGCGGGCACAAGTGACTGAACCTCCTTGGAAGATGTGGACGTCAGTATAGCTACCAAGCATGATACCGCCCCAAACGAGAACTCCGCCACCTCCAACTCGGTCCCTTTCGATGATGTTGGAGGTGTGATTGCGTGTTTCCTGCTCTCTCCAGATGTGTATACGTCCAGAATCTCTCGTCAGACTAAATCGGCTCTCATCCGTAAAGAGATTTCGACCCCATTGCTGATGTGTCCAGTTCGTGTGTTCCTGGCACCACAGAAACCACCGTCTCCGATGAGCAGGCGTTAAGGGCACACACCGAACTGGTCGTCGTGCAAATAAATCACCTTTGTGTAGCCTCCTGGCTACGGTAAAGCACGATAACGGACGTCTCATTGTCTGTTGCATGTGCCTTGTGATTTCTCCTGCTGTCTGCCGTCTTTCTCTTCTCGCCTGTAGAACAATATACCGGTCGTCCGCCGCCGTGGTTGCTCGTGGACGACCACTGCTAAACTGTCGGACAGCTGTTTCTGCCGTTTGAAATGTTCTCCAAGCTCGTGAAACGATGCTGTGAGCGTTTCCGAACTCCTCGGCCACACTAGTCACACTTCAACCTTCTTCCAACTTCCCAATGACGCGACCTCGGGTAAAGTCATCCAGATATCGTCTACTGGATTGCCTGTTGGCCATATCACACGGTGGCAGCAACTCGACTTCGTTCAAACCGATGTACACCGTGCAATAGCTTTCACCGAATTGCTGAGCGTACACCGCCCGTGTGCTTCATACCCTTCCGACACTCCCCCCTCTACGTCATGCTGCATATATGCGTATGCGCAACCGTATTGGTCCCAAGTCTATCTCCTGAGTGGTGTTTCGGTCTGTTCTGCTTGCTCGTTCCGCTGTTATGCTAATTCCTCCTCTTCGTCCTTAATTTTTGCACACCAGTGTATAATGGCACAAATCTCCTCAAGCTGAAATAGTAGAATGTGTAGTACAGATGGCAGCTTATCAGGATTTAAATAATTTCGAACGTGGCATCGTAGTCGGCGCTGGGGAGAAGGGTCGTTCCAACTCGGAAATTACCACGAAACGTGGATTTGCAGGTCAACAATTTCAAGGTGTACCTGAACCACAGAAACTGAGCAAAAACATCCAGAGCGGGAGACTTGTGTTGCCGTAGAAAAGCCTGGACGATCTTGGACGTCGGCGTTGGCACGCATCGTAATGTTCTCCCGGCGTGCAACATTGCTGCAAATCACAGCTCGATTCAATGCTGGGGCCAGTAGTAGCATCAGAGTTCGGACAGCGCAACGTCCCCTGCGTTCTATGGGTTTCTGGAGCTGACAGCCAACCAGGGGGCCATTGCTGACCCAACGGCACAAGGCTACACGCCTCTCCTGGGCTGATTAGTGTAGGAGTGAGGTGGAAATTTTATTGCACTGGGGCCCGAGTTCGCTCTCCACGGCCGAGGACGTCCGATTATGTCTAGAAGAACTTTCCACGGAATTTGGTATCCTGATCTGGCCCCTGTTCGCCGGATTTAAACGCCATCGAACACATTTGGAATGCTGTTCAACGTGGCAGCGATACCACGAATTTTCCACCAGCAAATATTACGGAATTGTGCGACGCTCTTCAGGAAGCACAGTGTGCACAGACTCTACAGTACTACACAAAGCTCAGGGAGTCCATGCCCCGTCGCATTGCTACCGTTATCTGATCGCGATGAGGACCAACGCGGTATTAGAGAGGTACACCACATTTCTTGGCACTTCAGTGTAATCCTCAATATTCAAAATACTGTGTTAAAATAATAACCTAACCGTGAGGAATTACGTATTATGATGCAGGATGATGAGTTATAGATGTCAAAGATGAGAACTCAAAGCACATAACAAGTTTTGGGCTTGCTTTGCGTGATAGAAACTGACGATTCCATAACGGACAAAATTCATAACGTACAAATTCCAACCCAACTGGGAATTTGTGAGACGAATTGGAAGGATAAATGTTCGAGACCCCCAACCGCAACAGGCAACTTTGGATGCTCTACGATAGGCGATCCTCGATTCATCGGTGGCGAAATCACCTATGTGGTTTCAACATCTCATTGAATCCTTACTCTTAGGTCTGGCTGCTGTTGGGAGAGCGAAAGACGGAGCAGCGCGTTATCAGCTAAGTGTATCTAATACACTCACGGAAAATGAAATTTGCGCACAAAGAAGGAAGCATCGGACTTAGCTGAAATTTTATGGGCGTAATGATACAGATGAATGATACACATGATGGCAAAAACAGAGCTGTAGGACAGTTGCAGAGGGATCTGTGGCACGCAGTCCGGCCTTCTTCAATAGCTCGTTGCACCGCCTCATGCGGCGATACATGCTGCAATAAGGTTCGTCATGGAGGCAAACAGACAACTGACGTTGTCCTGCTGCAGACTGGCCCACACGTGTTAGTCGGTGTGCCCCAAATCCCGGATAGTGAGGCATGGCGGCATCAGGCGTTCCAACTGCTCCCACACAACTGGGGGGCATGTCCGGTGAGCGGGAAGGCCATGGATGTGTCTGAACATGACGTAAGCAGTCCTGTACAACCCGAGCCGTGTGCAGGCGGGCATTCCCCTGCTAGTGTAACGCACCTGGAATCCCGGACAGGAATGGGAGCACATGGAGCAGTAAGATATCACCCACATACCGCTGGCCCGTCAATGATCCACGTTCCACTACTAGAGCTGGCCGGCTATCGTAGGCAATGGCTCCCCAGACCATAATGCCTACAGTGGGGGAGGTGTGGTGCTCGATAGCAAGGCTGGGATTGTGCCGTTGGCGCGAGGACCTCCACACCCGGACATGATGTTCATCTGTCCCCGAAACGAAGCGGAACTCATCGCTAAACATCACAAGTCGCCAGCCTGTGGCGTTCCACGTCGCTCTGGCCTGTCATCACTGCACACGGAGCCGGCAATGTTCCGGTGTTAGTGGCAGCACACGTAAGTGGCGCTGTGGTCGCAAATTCGCTTCAGCGAGGCGTCGGGAAATTGTTCGTGGGCACACAGGTCCCGTTACATCTACCTTGGACCAGGTCTTCGTGATATCCGTTCGTGCCTGGCGCACGATCCGTCGATTGTCTCTACCGGTGGTCCTCCTGGCCCGTCCGGAGCCGCTTCGCCGTGTGGCTGTGCAGTCACGTGTCCACTGCTCCAACACCGACGGTATAGTGAGAACAACCCACGTGCGCAGGCTATACGGCCCGCATACCATCCTGCGGTTTTCAGCCCGATGATCCGGCTTCCCTCAAAGTCCGTAAGTTGCGTAAATCGACGTACCTAGCGTCTATCCGGCGTTGTTGTCACTCTGTACACTTGCTTGCGTCGGCCGGTGCTTTCCGCATTTAAGTGGCATCGAGTACACGCTGGTTTATACGGCTGCTGGTTCGTGCTTGTAGGGCAACCACAGGGTGTGCGGTCACTCGCACCAAACGTGAATCATTTGCATACCAGCACGCACTCTAGCTATTTGCAAAGTTTCGCGGTTGTAGCATGTCTTCTTCTAGGTGCGCAAATTTCCTTGTCCGTGAGTGTAATTTGCCCACACAGTTTAATTCTGAATAGTTAATCCCCATTCTGATGAATAAAGCGCTGATGTTTTTTGGGTGACATGTGATCAAGAAATTCTTTCTGCGATGAATGAATTTTGAATGTCTTGTAGAAAACATTAAATATTCGTGACATGAGAACACAATCAAAGAAAACAGATTAAAGTTCTCTCAGAAGTGACTAAGATGCATTTATTGCTGGAAAAATAGTTACCTGTGAAAGGTCGGAGTCAGAGAACTCTCTCAGGAAGGCACAAAAATCTGAAGCTTCATAGAGGACAGCATTTTTTTCTTTTCTTGTTCTGTTGTAGTGTGTGCTTCCATCAGTTGTAATGAACCGTCGAGGAAGGTCAAACTCTTGATATCCGGAAGCGTCGTTTTGTGGTTTTGGGACTGCAAAGCCATTTCTAAAGCCAAATTCGAAGCCGTTGAAAGACTGATCAGATGAACAGGTTCGCATGAGGAAACTTGTTGGATTTGCTAGAATGATGAGCAACGTATTTAGAAGAAAAAGTACAAACGGGAACAAAATAAATTTAAAAAAAAAAAATGAAAAAAGTCGACCATTAAACTGATTGTGGCCTTTACTGTTACATCGATGCGGAACTTACTTTTTATTTACAAAATGCTGCCTTGTCATGCCACAAAAAGAAAAAAATAAGAAAAACCGAAAGCTTTTTATTCTGAGTAGGATGCAAAAGTTCCCAGACTGCGCATGTACGGCAAAGTAAGTGTATCACATACATACGCTGATTATTAGATTACGTTACGACATTATCCCCCCCCCTCACAGGGAAATTGGTTTCGTCCATCTATGCAACGCTCTCGCTGCGATACATCCGGGTATTGTGAGCAACTTACGCAGTGTTCGTCGATTCATGAAAAATGGCGTTTTTTGAGCAGCGCGTTAACATTCATATTTGCGTTCGTGTGGGTAAACGTCCAACAGAAACTCACGAGATATTGAAGCAAATTTATGGTGAAACCGCCCTGTCGCGGTAATAAACATTCGATTGGCATCGACGCTTCAGAGAAGGCAGACAAGAGTTCGAAGACGACGAACCAAGCGAGCGGCAGATAACAGCTTGCATAGGTGAAACCATTTCGAAGGTTGCTGCCATCGTACACCCCAAGACACAACAGACGATCAAGCAAACAGCAGAGGCTGCTAGAATATCGGAGACTACGTGTAAACGGATACTGACATATGGTCTGAAGATGCACAGAGTGTGTCGACACATTGTCCCAAGCTTGTTAACTAAAGATTTGTTGGCGGGCGATCAGCATCCGTCGCAGTCAAAGACTCAAATTCTTTAGAAGAATCATAACAGGTGATGAAAAATGGTTATTTTCCTCTTCTACCCTCACACTAATCGGGCATCAGCTATGTGAAAATCGCCATCGACTTAACGCAAGCAGAAATTACCCCGAGCTAACAGCAAAGGCAAGATCATGCTAGAGGTCTTCATCAACGTCTAGGGTTTTGTTCATCTTGAATTTGACCCTGAAATACGCACTGTCAACAAGGAGCTCCATCTGGACATCATGCGACGTCTACGTTAGTCGATCTGCAAGAAGAGGCCTCAATCGTTGGTGCTGTTTCACGACAATGTACCTGCACAAAGGTCACTCCTCGTTGGTGCGTTTCTCACTAAAGCAAGAACTGTTGTCTTCCCACGCCCGCCGCTCTCACCGGACCTCGCTCCATACGACTTCCACCTCTTCCCTGAGCTGATACGTCGACTTCAGGATCGTCTGTTTTCGAGCGCAGAAGTGAAAAACGCAGCCCTGGTTGCACTGAAGGGTCGTTGCGAAGAATGGGTTCCAAATGTGCTTCGACGAACTCTACAGCCGCTGGTAGAAGAATGTTTTTGCAAGAGGGTCTTATTTTGAAGGAGAATATGTTCCAGTTTTGTAACTCTAACTGTCTATGGACTTACGGGACCCAATCCGGGAACATTTGGATTCTACCTCATACGATTACGTTGGCATTCTGTTCCGTTTTGAAACGTTTTCACCAAAACAATTCTGCTAAGTATCTCATCTGAGAAACTTAGCAGAATTGCAGAACATTAGTCGTTCCAGTTTGCGTAAGCAACATTCTTCGAATTTTTTAAAATTAGATCCATTTCATTTCTTTTGATTATCGTATCAATTTCCTGAACAGTTATCAAACCACTGCTGGATAAAGGCTTCCCCAAATACCTTCCACAACTTTCAATCTTGAACAATAACTTTCCACGTAACTCCGACATTTCACCAGCTGTTACCGGCGAATGGTCGCCTTCCCTTCTGGAGTTTTTCTTTTTTTTTTTGTATTTTGTCGTGTCTTCTGGACTATTTTTAACAATCACCTCTCAAAGACTTAACCTAAGAGTTCAGTGTTGGCCACAGATATACACAGAGGTCCTGAGATTACCGCTTGGTGACGTGAGTGAGAGACGTCCAATCTCTTAGATCAGGGGTTGACTCCACAGTACGTCTGGTGTCGCATGCGTTTTTCGGACGCATTGGTGGTTTTTCTACTTCAATGATCCCCATGCTGAACACGAATTGTTTAGTAGGAATCATCCCTGTGCAAAAAATACCCATGAAATAACTTATCGAAAGAAGAAGTTGATATTCTTAGACATTTTTCTTTGATGTATTCGGTTGGTGCGAATGAAATATTCGGCACGAACGAGCTGTGGAGACAAGCCCCCTACCACAGAGGAATGGAACCACCCACAGGTGCTGCAGGTATTACGTCACAGAGTTCCTATAAATCGCTAGCACGTGTGTGAAGAACAAGGTTCAGGCGTGGTTTGTTTGTACGTAACGTGGCTTGCAAAGGAAACATGCAGACGCCGGATTTCAGAGTCATATTCCTTTATGAACTTAAACTGGGCCACTCGGCAGGAATTGCCGCTCGAAACGTTAACAAAGCGTTTACGGAAAATACAACCAACGAACCAACCATTCGGCGATGTGTTGTGAAGTTTCGAAGTGTAGATACGGACCTGAAAAACGAAGCACGTGATCACCGAACTGTTGCTGTTTCTAACGATGTTCTGTTATCTGTGGCTGAAGCGGACCCCGAAAAACGTGTCGTGAGATAGCGGCAGAGGTAGGTGTCCACCACACGACAGTTGTTCGGGATCTAGCTTATCTGGGTGAATAAATGTTAGATAAAGAATATCTAACATTTTATTCACTTCCTATGGTTCCAACCATGGAAAATTTGAGACTTCTATTATTGCGTGACTCTAACCAAGGAACATCAAACATTTCTTTCACCTTCTATGGTTCCAACGATGGAATGTTTAAGACTTTTCTCTTTGCGTGACTCTAACCGAGGAACATCTAAAACTTATTTCTTCTCATGCGGTTCCTACCATGAAATATTTGAGATTTCTTTCCTTGCGTGACTCTTACGAAGGAGCATTTAACGCTTTCTCCTCATATGACTCCAACCATGGAATATTTCAGACTTCTCTCTTTGCGTGACTCTAACCAAGGATCATCTAAAACTTATTTCTTCTCATGCGGTTCCTACCATGAAATATTTGAGATTTCTTTCCTTGCGTGACTCTTACGAAGGAGCATTTAGCGCTTTCTCCTCATATGACTCCAACCATGGAATATTTCAGACTTCTCTCTTTGCGTGACTCTAACCAAGGATCATCTAAAACTTATTTCTTCTCATGCGGTTCCTACCATGAAATATTTGAGATTTCTTTCCTTGCGTGACTCTAACCAAGGATCATCTAACATTTCTTTCTCCTTGTATGGCTCCAACGATGGAATGTTTAAGACTTCCCTGTTTGCGTGACCCAAACCAAGAAACATCTAACACTTCTTTATCCTTATGTGCTTCCCACCATGGAAAAGCTGAGATTTCTCTCTTAGCGTGACTTTAACCAAGGAATATCTAACTTCTGTCTTCTCCTGTAGTTACCACCATGTGGTATTTGAGATTTCTCTCTTAGCGTGACTTTAACCAAGGAACATCTAACACTTCTTTCTCCTACTACGGCTCCATCCATGGAATAATTGAGACCACGTTTTGCGTGACTTTAACCAAGGAACATCTAACTTCTGTCTTCTCCTGTGGTTACCACCATGTGGTATTTGAGATTTCTTTCTTTGCGTGACTCTTAGCAAGGTACATCTAACGCTCTATGTTACTCCTATGACTCCAAACATGAAACACAATCCGCACTTTTTTCTTCTCTTATGGTTCTAAATACGGAACATTTGACACTGTTTTCTCCCCCAACGGCTTTTACCACGGAACGATTGACCTCAACCACGGCGAGTGTGTGATAGGCGAGTTACTGCCGTTACTTACGGGCTCAGATCCCTAGTTTTTATTCTCCTGTTATCTTTTGTGATGTGTGAGAACTCCCACAAGTTTAGTCCAAAGTATGGTGAAATGCGGTGATATGTATTTGGAAATATAGCTTGCTCTTAAGGTTTCCGAATTACTATTTTTTTAATCGATATACTTGCTTCCGCAGTACGCTCCTTCTCACGATGAACATACTTCCTGAATATCTAATATTACTGTATTAAAATTATGCCGTGTCACAACACTGCCGATTCTTTAAGGCCAATTATTTGGATCTTATTATCTTTCGGAACATGAAAATCACATGGGCAAAGTAAGGAGTGTGTGCTGTGAATGTTCTGATATTAGTCGTCAGATAAAAATCACGAAAACTGCAACAGGGAAAGATGCTGTGGTACATTTATCCGGTATTATCTTGACGTGGGTGTATCCATTCTTGAAAAGATGATACTCTTGTTTTTTTTTTTTTTTTTTTTTGCCCAGAAAAGGTATACAAAATTGTAAAATGAAGTAAATTTCACTGTATAGAAAAAAAGGGCGTAATCACAGAACACCCTTTTGACATATGCATACTTATTAGGATTAAAACTCTTTCGTTACGCAGCAAATTGGATTGCTTTTTTTTGAGGGAAACTATCTGTAACCTTATTTAAATACTAAGAAGAGCACTAAAAAATTTTCGATTTGCAAAATTAAATGACATTTCTTCGTCTCGAAATATTTTATTACGAACAAAATACATTCGGAGCGTAAAATTTACAAAAAAGACTTAGAATCTCTAACCAAGCAAATAGAGACACTACGAAACGACAGAATCAAAAACATGAGTATTTGATTTGATGAAAAATATATCTGAGATATGCTGTGCATATATAATAATAAAGTGCAATTCTTATCCTGAAGCAATATTGTTCTTTGAGGTAGACGATATGAATTAAAAATTGAGAGAGTTTTGATGAAAATAATGAGATTCTAAGATACAATTTGAAAAATGGAATTGCTAAATCAAAAGATTAAAGATTTCGGAGGTTAAAGGAATTAGGGATTAAATACATATAAAAAGACATTTTAATCACATTAAAGCAATCAAAGAACAGATTCTCTGCTTTAGAAGGCCTAACATCGGAAGAAGTGGATATTTCGGAAGTTAACAGAAAAGTAACCAAAGCTCTTATGGAAACAGCAACAAAATTAGCTGGGTCTAAGAACAAGTTGCATGTAAACAAATTATCAGGAAAAACCAAAATGTTGATGCAAAAAAAAAGACAGATGAGGACAACTAAAGAAGATGTGACTTCCAAAGTGGAATATATAGAGCTATGCAAGACAGCACGAAAAAGTATCACTGAAGACGTAAGGAAATTCAACTGTGAGCTAGTGAGGAAAGCAATTGAAAACAACCAAAGCCTAAAGATAGCAAAGGGACATCTCAGTAAGGGAAGAAAACAGATTATGGCTCTGAGAAAAGAAGATGGTTCTATAACAAGAAATAGAGGCGAAATTTTGACAAGAGTGAAAGATTTCTACTCCAAATTATATGAAAGGGATGATACATGTACTCCAGACATCATGAAAGGTACCAGAGTTCTTCCAGTCCTCCCAGCAGAAGTTGCTCATGCAATCAAGAACATGAAGCGGGGGAAAGCTCCAGGAGAAGATGGAATTACTATAGACATCATACAAGAAGCAAGTGGAGAAATTGAAACAGTACTCGCCCAAATTTTCACTCGATGCCTTAATGAAGGGAAGATTCCTGAGGATTGGAACAATGCTACAATGATCCTGCTACATAAAAAAGGTGACATTGAGGATCTCAGGAACTACAGACCTATCAGCCTCCTATCAGTGGTTTATAAAATCTTCACTAAAGTTCTTTCACACCGCTTGAAGGTAACACTGGACATGGCTCAACCGAGAGAACAAGCTGGATTCAGGAGTGGCTACAGCACAATAGATCATATCCATGTACTGAGAGAACTAATTGAAAGAGCGAGGGAATATGAACTTCCATTGTGCATGGCTTTTATCGATTATGAAAAAGCCTTTGATTCGGTGAAACCATCAGCAGTTACCACGGCTCTTAAATCCTGCGGTATTGAAGATGCATACATTAATATTATCAATAACATCTATGAAAATGCAAGTGCAAAGATTCGGCTGTTTGAAAATACAACACACATAAAAATTGGAAAGGGAGTGAGACAAGGTGACACCATATCTCCGAAGCTCTTTAATGCCACATTGGAAAATGTCTTTCAATCACTGAACTGGGAAAACAAAGGGATAAAGATTAATGGAGATTATCTAACCCACCTTCGTTTTGCTGATGACGTAGTCATTTTTGCAACTACCCCATCAGAGCTGAAGAGTATGATCCAGGAACTTGCTGACAAGAGTAAAGAAGTGGGATTGAAAATGAACTTTCAGAAGACAAAAGTGATGTTCAATGCTTTTACAAGAAATGAAGATTTATCGATTGATGGAGAAAAACTGGAAATAACAGATACGTATGTTTATCTTGGACAGCAGATATCAAGTGAGGGTCACATTGATGAAGAAATTAATCGGCGTACAAAACTTGCCTGGAGAGCTTTTGGAAGAAACAGCATAATTTTCAAGAGCAATATGCCATTATGTCTTAAAAGAAAAGTGTTTGATCAATGCATCCTTCCAGTGCTTACGTATGGTGCAGAGACGTGGACCTTAACTAAAAGAGACATACAAAGGCTGCAGACAACTCAAAGTAGCATGGAGAGGTGCATACTTGGTGTAACCAGGAGAGATAAGAAGAGGAACTCGTGGATCCGAAAAATGACAAGAGTGGAAGACATCATGATCAGAGTTAAATCCCTGAAATGGCAATGGGCTGGACATACTGCCAGAAGGACAGACCATAGATGGACAGCCGAAATTTTAGATTGGATTCCAAGGGACAGGAAAAGACCCAGAAAAAGACCACATGGGAGATGGGTGGATGAAATTCGTAAATATGCGGGAGTGACATGGAGGAGACTGGCACAAGACAGACCGTTGTGGGGGAAACTTGGGGAGACCTTCGTCCAGCAGTGGATTGATAATGGTTGACAATGATGATGATGATGATGATGAAAGCAATCAAGCATTTAAATGACTGAGTAATTGCTTTCTGCGTATCTCATACACACGGAATTACATTTCCTTACGAGTTGTTCAGGAAAAACCTAACAACTGAGTTTTTGCATGTGACGCACAGCGCTTAATTGATGGCGTACACTCATGTGGGCCTACATTCTCAGCGCTTAATTGATGGCGTACATTCTTGCGGGCCTACATTCTCAGCGTTTAATTGATGGCGTACATTCTTGTGGGCCTACATTCTCAGCGCTTAATTGATGGCGTACATTCATTACGAGGGGTAGCTGATATGTAACCGGGGCTTCCATATTTATCAGAAGCGACATTCTGTAGCCATTTTTAGAGATAGTGAATTGTAGTCATTTTCTTTCAATTGCTGCCATTTGGATGAGAACTGCAACAACAGGCAAACTATCTTTTTCCCACGCGTCGCAGCAGAGGGCAATTAAGAAATCTTGCATTTTTCGGAGAAGAGGGATCTTAGGATGTGGCCTGAGGGAACGCGATGGCAGAAGATCGACGAAGCAAGAGAGCTTTAGCGGGGGTGCAGTAGTCTTCGGGACAAAAGGGAAGGAGGACGGAATTGAGGCGGATGATAGAGGTTTGCATGGCCTGGAAGAGATAAGCAGAATTCGGCGTGTAGGATACCGAGGGAGAACTAAAAGAATGAAAGCTCGAAAATGACGGACAAAAGCTTGATGACATTCCCCGTATGATCTGAATAAATGTTTTCCTCACTGCAAAATTTAGCCTCAGTCGATTCACTTTTCTATGCTCTGTATTGTTTTTATCTGCTCCAGTTGAGAGAAGTACGGAATAAGCCACCGATACCAAACTTACTGCAAAGGAAGCATCAAACGAACCCTCCACACAGGGCGCTGTAATAGAACTCAGCACCAAGTCTTGCAACAGATACGTTCTCGGGTTCACCAAGAAAGAAATGTGCTAGAGGCATGAAACTTAGACTTTTTCACATATTCACCCCGAAGTTCAAAACACTTGACATAGCGTTTCTGGAATTTCTTAACTCTTCCAAAAAATTCTGAAGTCTGATAGCTCAAATACGGCTCTGCTGCTGATGTTATCTCCGAATCATTAGAAAAATGCTTCCCTCTCAAACTTTTCTTAAGGTTTGAGAACAGGAAATAGTCCGATGTAGCAAGGTCTGGTGAGTAGGGTAGATAGTCTATGCACTTAAACCCCAGATCCCTCAAAACAACCATTGTCTTGCCAGTGTTGTGAGCAGGCGCATTGTCCTACAAAAAGAGAACACCTTTCCGCAAGTTTTCTTGCCTTTTTCCCTTCAACGCCTCCTTTAATCGGCAGAGCAAGTTCGAATAGTATTCAGCATTTATTGTTTGGCCCTTCTGGAGATAGTCAGTCATTAAAACACCTTTCGAATCCCCAAAACACCGTTGCCATGATGCTTCCTGAAGACCTTTGAATCTTGTATTTCTTTGGCTGTGGAGAACCCGAGTGCTGTCACTGCAGGGAATGTTGCTTCGTCTCTCTATCGTAGTGATGAAACCACGTTTCATCAACAGTGACAAGTCGCTGCAAAATCTTATCACCATATCGCTTAAAACGCTGGAAATCCGATTTGGAAGTTACCCTAAATTTCCACTTCACTCATATCGTCTCACTAAACACTGCAAACCGGCAACTGTGATACTATAGGACCTTGGCCATTATTTATTTAGTTGGTTTGTTTGAACGTTTAAAGACAGCCACGAGCAACTCTATGGGCTGTAAGGAAGCAGCTGCCTGTTCCTGATTTAGGGCTGCTGGTGTTCTACCTGGTAAGAGTGCCTGCAGCCCTAAATTTAGAAATACCAGCAGCCAAATAACCAGCATCTCCAAGGTTTCCCGAATGGCTGCACCTTTAGTGTTAGAGTAGGTAGCTAATTTCTTTATATTATCCCACATAGGAGCAGCGGACTGGAATTTGACTTCTCTGGATAAGGCCGCGGCTACTTTACTGTATTTTGTGTCTATTTTACCTGCCTTGTCTTGGACTCTAAACGAACTTTTGTTCATTTCAATGTAGTAGCGTTTTGACCCGTCCGTATACTGTAGGGGGATCGCATAAACACCTGCTTCTCTGTCCTTCAAGTAACGCCTTCTCCCTACCAGGATACCGCGTGCACAACCAACGTGATACCTCGTATCTTTAAATGAATATAACGTCGCATCTATTTATTGCCAAGTCAGGTTGCTGCGTTCAAATTGTTAAAGCGTTCTACTATTTAGTTTGCAGTTTCTGTCTAACTTGCTTGAAAAAGCCATCTAGTTGATGTGCAAAAGCTTGGAAACTCTTCTTTGTGTATTCCTACGCCAATAAATCGAATCACTAGTATAGTTTTACAATTTTCTACATAATTGGTGTGCTGTTTCTCGTCATTAATTTGTGGACAATGATTTTTGTGAGGGGCAACAAGAAGTTCTTACATGTTACGGGAGGAGTTTTCACGGTGGATCGAAGATTCGATGATAGATCAGTGAAGGAGGCTGAGAGATTAAAAATGCAGAAGTTAACTCCAGCGCCTTCTGCAAATATTTGAAATGGAGAGTGGAAAGGCGGGGTTCATGGACTATGGCTGGAGTGAGAACGAGCAACGAAAGGGATTCAAAGAGAGAGAGAGAGAGAGAGAGAGAGAGAGAGAGAGAGAGAGAGAGAGAGAGAGAGAGAGAGAGAGAGAGAGAGAGAGAGAGACAGACAGAGAGAGAGAGAATGAAAACAAAGGGATTCAGGGGGAGAGAGAATGAACAACGAAAGGGATTCAGAGAAAGAGAACAACGAAAGGGATTCAGAGAGAGAGAAAAACGAAAGGGATTCAGAGAGAGAGAAAAACGAAAGGGATTCAGAGAGAGAGAACAACGAAAGGCATTCAGAGAGAGAAAGTAACGAAAGGGATTCAGATAAAGATAACAGCGAAAGGGATTCAGAGAGAGAAAGTAACGAAAGGGATTCAGAGAAAGATAACAGCGAAAGGGATTCAGAGAAAGGAAGAACAGCGAAAAGGATTCAGAGAAAGGAAGAACAGCGAAAGGGATTCAGATAAAGAGGACAACAGAAAGGAATCACAGAGAGACAACAATGAAAGGGATTCAAAGAAAGAGAACAACGAAAAGGATTCAGAGAGAGGGGGTAACAACGAAAAGGATTCATAGACAGAGTTACAGAGAAAACAACGAAAGGGATTCAGAGAGAGAGAGAGGTAACAACGAAAGGGATTCAGAGAGAGAGAGAGAGGGGTTAACAACGAAAGGGATTGATAGAGAGAGTTACAGAGAGAAAACAACGAAAGGAATTCAGAGATAGACAGAGAGAGAGAGAGAGAAAACATCGAAAGGGATTCAGATATAGACAGAGAGAGAGAGAGAGAGAGAGAGAGAGAGAGAGAGAGAGAGAGAGAAAACAACGAAAAGGATTCTGAGAAAGGGACAGAGAAAAAAACAACGAAAAGGATTCTGAGAAAGGGACAGAGAGAGAACACGAAAAGGATTCTAAGAAAGAGAGACACAAAGAGAGAAAGAGCAACGAAAGGGATTCTGACAGAGACATACACACACACAGAACAACAAAAGGGCTTCTGAAAGAGAGAATGAATAAAAATGGCTTCAGAGAGACAGAGGAAGAGACAGACAGAGACAGACAGAGATAGAGAGAGAATGATCAAAAAGGGATTCAGAGAATTCAGAGAGAGAGAACAACGAAAGGGATTCACAGAGAGAGGACGACGAAAGGGATTCTGAGAGAGAGAGAGAGAGAACAACGAAAGGGATTCTGAGAAAGAGACATAGAGACAGAGAGAGACAGAAAGAGAATGAACAAAAAGGGATTCAGAGAGACAGAGGGAGAGAGAGAGAACAACGAAAGGGATTCTGAGAAAGAGACATAGATACAGAGAGAGACAGAAAGAGAATGAACAAAAAGGGATTCAGAGAGACAGAGGGAGAGAGAGACATAGATACAGAGAGAGAAAGAAAGATAATGAACAAAAAGGGATTCAGAGAAACAGAGGAAGAGACAGACAGAGATAGAGAGAGAATGAATAAAAATTGATTCAGAGAGAGAAAGAGAGATAATGAACAAAATTTGATTCAGAGAGAGAGACAGAGAAACACAGAGAGAGAGAGAGAGAGAGAGAATGAACAAAATGGGATTCAGAGAGAGAATGAACAAAAAGGGATTCAGAGAGAGAATGAACAAAAAGGGATTCAGAGAGAGAGAGAGACACACACACACAGAGAGAGACAGAGACACAGAGAGAGACAGAGGGAGAGAGAGACAAAGATAGAGGGAGAGACAGACAGAGATAGGAAGAGAGAATGAACAAAAAGGGATTCAGAGAGAGAGACAGACAGAGATAGGAAGAGAGAATGAACAAAACGGGATTCTGAGAGACAGAGCGACAGGAATAGAGACAGAGGGAGAGACTAAACAAAAAGGGATTCAGAGAGAGAGACAGAGGGAACAACGAAAGGGATTCAGAAAAAGAACAGCGAAAGGGATTCAGAGAGAGAGAGAACAACGAAAGGGATTCAGAGAAAGAGAACGACGAGAGGGATTCAAAGAAAGAGAACAACGAAAGGAATTCAGAGAGAGAGAACAACGAAAGGAATTCAGAGAGAGAGAACAATGAAACGGATTCCAAGAGAGAGAGAGAGAGAGAGGGGGGACAACGAAAGGGATTCAGAGAGAGAGAGAGAGAGAGAGAGAGAGGTAACAACGAAAGGGATTCAGAGAGAGAGGGAGTGAGAGAAAACAACGAAAGGGATTCTGAGAAAGGGGCAGAGAGAGAACAACGAAAGGGATTCTGAGAAAGGGGCAGAGAGAGAACAACGAAAGGGATTCTGAGAGAGAGAGACACACATACAGAGAACAACGAAAGGTATTCTGAGAGAGAGACACACACACAGAGAGAACAACGAAAGGGATTCTGAGAGACACGCACACACATATAGAGAGAACAACGAAAGGGATTCTGAGAGAGAGACACAGAGGGAGAGAGAGAGAGAGAACAACGAAAGGGATTCTGAGTGAGGGACAGAGCGAGAACAACAAAAGGGATTCTGAGAGAGGGACAGAGCGAGAACAACAAAAGGGATTCTGAGAGAGGGACAGAGCGAGAACAACAAAAGGGATTCTGAGAGAGGGACAGAGCGAGAACAACAAAAGGGATTCTGAGAGAGCGAATGAACAAAAATGGCTTCAGAGAGAGAGAGAGAGAGAGAGAGAGAGAGAGAGAGAGAGAGAGAGAATGAACGAAAAAGGGATTCAGAGAGATAGACACACAGACAGAGACATAGAGACAGAAAGAGAATGCACAAAAGGGGATTCAGAGAGAGAGACGGAGGACGAGACAGACAGAGATAGAGATAGGATGAACAAAAAGAGATTCAGAGAGAGAACAACGAAAGGTATTTTGAGAGAGTAGAGAATGAATAAATAGGGATTCAGAGAGAGAGAACAATGAAAGGTATTCTGAGAGAGATAGAGAATGATTAAATAGGGATTCAGAGAGAGAGAGAGAACAATGAAAGGTATTCTGAGAGAGAGAGGGAATGATCAAAAAGGGATTCAGAGAGAGAGAGAACAATGAAATGGATTCTGAGAGAGAGACACAGAGACAGAGAGATACAAAAAGAGAATGAACAAAAAGGGATTCAGAGAGACAGAGGGAGAGACAGACAGAGATAGAGAGAGAATGAATAAAATTTGATTCAGAGAGAGAAAGAGAGATAATGAACAAAATTTGATTCAGAGAGAGAGACAGAGAAACACAGAGAGAGAGAGAGAGAGAGAGAGAATGAACAAAATGGGATTCAGAGAGAGAGAGAATGAACAAAAAGGGATTCAGAGAGAGAGAGAGAGAGAGAGAGAGAGAGAGAGAGAGGGAGAGAGAGACAAAGATAGAGGGAGAGGGAGAGACAGACAGAGATAGGAAGAGAGAATGAACAAAAAGGGATTCTGAGAGAGAGAGAGAGACAGGAATAGAGACAGAGGGAGAGACTAAACAAAAAGGGATTCAGAGAGAGAGACAGACAGAGATAGGAAGTGAGAATGAACAAAAAGGGATTCTGAGAGACAGAGCGACAGGAATAGAGACAGAGGGAGAGACTAAACAAAAAGGGATTCAGAGAGAGAGACAGAGGGAACAACGAAAGGGATTCAGAAAACGAACAACGAAAGGGATTCAGAGAGAGAGAGAGAGAGGTAACAAGGAAAGGGATTCATAGAGAGAGTTACAGAGAAAAAACAACGAAAGGGATTCAGAGATAGACAGAGAGAGAGAGAGAGAGAGAGAGTGAGAGAAAACAACGAAAGGGATTCTGAGAAAGGGACAGAGAGAGAACAACGAAAGGGATTCTGAGAGAGAGAGACACACATACAGAGAACAACGAAAGGTATTCTGAGAGAGAAACACACACACACACAGAACAACGAAAGGGATTCTGAGAGACACGCACACACATATAGAGAGAACAACGAAAGGGATTCTGAGAGAGAGACACAGAGGGAGAGAGAAAGAGAGAACAACGAAAGGGATTCTGAGAGAGGGACAGAGCGAGAACAACAAAAGGGATTCCGAGAGAGCGAATGAACAAAAATGGCTTCAGAGAGAGAGAGGGAGAGAAAGAGAGAATGAACAAAAAAGGGATTCGGAGAGATAGACACACAGACAGTGACATAGAGACAGAAAGAGAATGCACAAAATGGGATTCAGAGAGAGAGACGGAGGAAGAGACAGACAGAGATAGAGATAGTATGAACAAAAAGGGATTCAGAGAGAGAACAACGAAAGGTATTTTGAGAGAGATAGAGAATGAATAAATAGGGATTCAGAGAGAGAGAACAATGAAAGGTATTCTGAGAGAGAGAGGGAATGATCAAAAAGGGATTCAGAGAGAGAGAGAACAAAATGAAATGGATTCTGAGAGAGACACACAGAGACAGAGAGAGACAGAAAGAGAATGAACAAAAAGGGATTCAGAGAGAGAGAAAGGGAGAGAGAGATAATGAACAAAAATGGATTCAGAGAGAGAGAGAGAATGAACAAAAAAGGATTCAGAGAGAGAGAGAGAAAATGAACAAAAATGAATTCTGAGAGAGAGAGAGAGAGAGAGAGAGAGAGAGAGACATAGTGAGAGAGAGAATGAACAATAAGTGATTCAGAGAGAGAGAGACAGGGAGAGAGAATGAGCAAAAACGGATTCAGAGAGAGAGAGACAGAGACAGAGAGAGAATGAGCAAAAAGGGATTCAGAGAGAAAGAGAATGAACAAAAAGAGATTCTGAGTGAGAGAGACAGAGACAGAGACAGAGAGAGAGAGAATGAGCAAAAATGGATTCAGAGAGAAAGAGAATTAACAAAAAGAGATTCTGAGAGAGAGAGAGACAGAGACAGAGACAGAGAGACAGACAGACAGACAGACAGAGATAGGAACAGAGAATGAACAAAAAGGTATTCTGAGAGAGAGAGACAGAGATAGAGACAGAAGGAGAGACTGAACAAAAAGGGATTCAGAGAGATAGGAACAGAGAATGAACAAAAAGGGATTCTGAGAGAGAGAGACAGAGATAGAGACAGAAGGAGAGACTGAACAAAAAGGGATTCCGAGAGATGGAGAGAGAGACAGACAGAGATAGAGGGAGAGAATGAACAAAAAGGGATTCAGAGACAGACATAGAGACAGACAGAAATAGAGAGAGAGAATGAACAAAAAGGGATTCAGAGAGGGAGAGACAGAGAGAAAGAGAGACAGACAGAAATAGAGGAGATAATGAACAAAAAGGGATTCAGAGAGAAAGAGACAGAGAGAAAGAGAGAGAGACAGAAATAGAAAAGAGAATGAACAAAAAGGGATTCAGAGAGGGAAAAACAGACAGGGTGATACAGAGAGCCAGACAGAGATAGAGAGTACGAACAAAAAGGGATTCAAAGAGAGAGACAGGTATAGAGGCAGAGGGAGAGACAGAGAGACATACAGAGATAGAAAGAGAGAATAAACAAAAAGGGATTCAGAAAGAGACAGAGATAGAAGCAGAGGGAGCGACAGACAGAGGTAAAGAGAGACAAAGGGAGAGAGAGGGAGAGAGGTAATGAACAAAAATGGATTCAGAGAGAGATAGAGAGAGAGACAGAGACATACAGAGATAGAGGAAGAGAGAGAGACAGCGAGAGAAAGGGAGAGAGAATGAACAAAAAATGCTTCCGAGAGAGAGAGATTGCAAAATGTGAGACCTAATAAAAATGAAAGACGGAAACATAACTTAGGAGCGAGATAACTGAAGAAAAGCCTAATAGAATAGTAATAAGCAAAAGTCAGATCCTCGAATTAGTATTGCAAAGAAATCCGGACTATGCCTGAAAGACATTCCACAGAATAAACGCATTTACACTGCAAAAAAAAAAGAATCATAATTTTAGCTGATGTTTTATTTACTTGTTTTCAGGGAATAATACAGGTAAAGTTTCGGAATTCTCAACAACCGAAGGTCCAGCGAACCATTGACACAGGGCACTGAAACATAATTCCGCGAACAGCCCTGTAACACTACCCATGAGCGTCATACGGCTTCTTAGATGGGGATCATCATTTGGTGAGCTGTCTGTTTAAACAGCCATTCACAGCTTGTGCGCATAATTGGTAAAATCACAGCACGACATGTCAATGAGGGGAAGCAGCCCATCGTATCGCCGGATCTCCATGGTATCCCTAATGCCCAGTTTCGACAAGATAACGCCGCGCACCCACTGCCAACATCAGAAGACAGTACCTGCAACGTGTTCTGTGCTGCTTTGGTCAGAGCGGTCACCACACTTCTCCCCTATGGAGAACCATTTGAGACGTCATAGGCAGATGACGTAATCCCATTGTATGACCTCCTCGCAATGTGGATGAATTGTGGACACTCGTCAACGACGCTTGGGCAGTGATACTTCTGGAACGCCATCCGAAGACTTTTCCACTCGATTGCACTCAGTGCTTTGAAATTTATCGTTCAGCCCGGATGTCATCCGATCTATTGGCTCAAGCCATATCAGACTGCCTCCTCTCCCATTGTATTCATACAATCTCACAAAACTTAAGTCACCTCTTTCCTATCTCCATGCACCACAAGTTTCAAATCATTTTGTGTATTTTGTCATCGTGTTGTTCTTTCTATGTCCAACAGTGTACAAAACAACACTACATGACAGCGAGTGAAGCGGCGCAGGCTCAAAGTTTCATTCGAGGGAAGAGAAATAATACATATAAACACCCAGATGTATCTCCCTCTCTCTCTCTGTCTGGAATGCCAGACGTCACAGCAACGTCTGCATGGTTGTGCCACCACGTATCGATCAATCCGTGTGTGCTCTCCAGATGTCGAAATGAATGTGTGCTACAGTATATAATAACACGCGATCACTTTTAGATGTCAAGGTGATCACGTATTAATTTAAAAGCAATAGATTACCAATGGCTCGAGTTCTATTTTTCCGATCTACAAAATTTGAACTGAATTCTTAATATCACGGCAAGTTGAGTTTGCATATTAATTTAATTTAGCACAATTCGAATATTAGTTTCGACGATTTAATTATTTTTATTTTTTTTTAATTTAACTAATTTTCCGAGTTTAGAGCTGATTATATTATACATTTTGCAAAATATCGATGCATCTAAACGCTCTAACTTACAACAAAAACTGAAATCTTGAGATGTCAAAGTGAGAAAAATTGCATCTAAAAGCAGGGGTCTCCCAACAGCACATTGTCGAGAATTTAGATAGTTCCGATTTGTAATACCAGATTTCGCATTATTTTGTAGAAAAAGCTTGGGTATGAAGTTTCAAACTAACCGTCGAATAGGACAGTCTAAAACAAGCCGTGAAGAGAATATCAAGTGTGCTGCAGAAAAAGTAATTTAAAGCGAAAATCAAAGTAAAAGTTATTAAGGTAAGTTTACACGAAAACAACTTTCCGAGTTTAGTGCTGATTATATTACACATTTTGCAAAATATAGATCTATCTAAACGCTCTAACCTACAATTGTGAAGCAACAAATATTTTACACAGAACGTTATTTATCGCGATGTCTTTTGGAAAACGGAAATACATAGCATATAATTTTCAGTTCTAACATGAATGAGTTCTTACTACCTAAGGTTTTACTATATTTATTTACAGGAATCCGGCGTCTATTTGATTTGTTTTCAATCTGCTTCAATTAAAAATTTCACCCCGTCTTAGGACGGGCAACGTCCCCTATATATTAATATTTATCTAGAGCTCAAAAACAACCGTCCTAGGACGATAAGAATGCTAAACACGCTAGGATGATAAGAATGCTAAACGTGGTCTCGAAATAAGGAGATTCAAATACATAAAGCAATAGCATATGACCATACGGCACATATTTAATTCTCAATGGAGTGAAGACAATTTCGATGACTATGCTGATGAAGTAGTCTCTTTGCAAACACGAATATATCAATCTAGGTTTTGCGTTCTTATTTTCAAGGTGCGCGGGTGTGTGTGTGTGTAGAAAAGTTATTAATTAGTCGGCTGCATCTACAACGAACATTAATCGAAAGTGCTAAGCATTGGGGAAGTTGTTTTTCCGCTTTTAAAAGAAGCCTTATTATCCGGTAACAACGAACATTTCTCAAACAGCATCGTAAGAGGATAGAAGCAACAGAAATATGCGTCATGATTTTGAATTATGTTTAAAGCAACCAAAATGATACTTTGAATAACTTTCACTCAAGCTATCAGGCATGTGTGTGATAAGAGAATCATTAATGTGTATTTTGGTCCTCAAATATTTTCGGTGTAGATGAAAACAGGTATCGTTGACTTGATCGAAAGGTCACATGACCGAAAATCACTTCCCCGAAAATCACTCAATCGAAAGGTGCATTTCACCGAGAGGTCTCTTCACTTAAAAGTTCATTTCATTGAAAGGACATTTGATCGAAAAGTTCATTTCACCGAACGATTAATTTACCTAAAAGTTCATTATATCGAAAGATCATTTCGCCGAATGGTCAGTTTATCGAAAACTTAGAACTTTGTTGTTAGAGATTTGATGGAGTGTGTGGTGCGGGTTTTTGCAAAACTTGCCACCTAAACATTATCGGATTGTATAAAAAATACACTTGTAATATATCACCTAATCATGAGTAGGTTTTTCGAAATATAACATTAATCAAAATCTGTGCCTTTTTGTAAAATTTTAATCCTCCGAGCTCATATTAATAAGGATTACACAGCAAATCAAATAAATAATGTTACACTTTTACTCAACCACAAAACGGTAATTTTTTTTACCGTAGGCTTAGATACAGGCCATTTTGACAAATTTTAACCCTACTCATATTCATAAGCATTACATAAAATGTAAAGTCAATTTTTATGTAAACCTCATGAACATGAACAGGCACGGTTAAAATTTGCTAAATAGGCCTAAGCAGAGAGCTAGGACCCTAAAATTGATTCTTTTTGCCTGAATAAATATGCAACATTATTAATTTTAGTTTTTATGTAAACCTTATGAACATGAGCACTGAACATGACTTTTATATAAACCTTATGAACATGATTAAAATTTGCTAAAAAAGGCCTAAACCGCTTTTTGTCTTAAAAAGAAAACGATTTGTCTTAAAACTAAATCTTTCCGTTTTCTGTGACACGGATAAATCAAAAGTGCAATTTGAGTACAATCCCCTAACGTTTCGGTGATCTGTCTGCCGAACTTGCACCATGCTTCAACATAACCTGTAATGAAATCCAAAATTTTCGATAAACTGACTCTTCGGTGCAATGACTTTTCGACGAAATGAACTTTTAGGTAAAGAGACCTTTCGGTGAAATGAACTTTTCGATCAAGTAAATCTCCGGTGAAATGTACCTTTCAATTAAGTGACCCTTCTGTGAAATGAACTTTTCGATCAAGTGATTTTTCGGTGAAGTGATTTTCGATCAAGTGACCTTTCGGTGAAGCAATCTTTTCGGTGAAGTGATTTTCTGTCAAGTGACCCTTCGGTGAAGTAAACGTCGTGCAAATGAACCAGACCCAATGAAAACATTCAGAAGGTCTATTGACCAAACTTAAAGTACACAGAGACATCGAATGGTAGCGTGTTTTTGTCCAACAATACCGTATGACAAACTGTTAAAATGCCGTCGTTGCACGATATAAGATGAAATTCAAATTTAACAATAAAATGACTTTTATTTACACCAAAGAAAACGTTGAAAGTCAAAATAGTGTCACTAGATCTTTCGTGCTGGCTCCCAGCATATCCTCCAGTGAATGCTAAAAATTTGAAAAAAAAAAAAAATGAGTCCACCATGGAACGTCACTTTGTTTACATACACCGCGCGTTCAGGTCCCGAATGACTTCAAAAAACGTCACCACACTCTGTTTAATGATTGTTGCGTCTTAATTGTTATTGGGTGAGTTTTGAAATAAAGTTCGAGTTAGTGGTTTATTTGGTCTTAGTTGTTTGAAATTAACGGTATCCAAGGTGGAATTATGAATCTAGGTACTTCATCATTTCAACATTTATCAGCGTTATTGACAATGTGTAAACGCTCCGCTGGCAAAGTCGCATTTCTGTTGCTGTGACTGGAAATAACTCTTGCCTCATTCCATAGAGAGATGTGGGCTCCTTGGTTAAGTAATCTTGCAACTGCTGTAGAGCTTGAATGTGTTTTGACACTGTACTTGTGTTCCGCAATACGAAAGTTCAAATTCCTCATGTTGGATCCAATGTTAATCCGATCTATGTCCACAGTATCTAGGGCTTTTAAAGCTATTACACGGGACTGGGTCCCGATCCTTTTTAATAGCTGTCATTAGATTTTAAGTTTTAATTCCAAAATCCAAGCTCTATTTTTTACATGATGTTTTAAGTATATTTATAACTTTTGGAATATAGTCCACTGATCCAACACATTTGCATTGTTTGGGTTCTTTAGTGAATGTAGAAAAGTGTGGTCTTCTTATTTTTCGATGGATCTGGTTAACTATATTTCTGGGATACCCATATTCGTTTGCTATGGCATGTAATTGATTTAATTCTCGTCTCCGGGCGGTAATGCTTGAGCAATGTGTGCAAGCTCTGCGGAAGAGAAACTGAAATGCAGATAGTTTATATGTATCTGGGTGTGCTGAATGATAATGTATAATTGATGATGATGCACTAGGTTTGCGGTATACGGAGAAAGAAATAGTTTGAGATATTGGGTTTCTCGTCAACATAAAATCTAAAACAGAAATGCGACTTTGCTAGCGGAGAGTTTACACATCGTCAATAACGCTGATAAATGTTGTAAAGATCTAAGTACCCAGATTTATACCTCCACCTTGGATACAGTTAATTTCAAACAACAAGGACCAAATAAACTACTTACTTGAACTTTATTTCAGAACTCACCTAATAACAATTAAGACACAACAATAATTAGTCAGAGTGTGGTGACGTTTTTTGAAGTCATTCGGGACCTGAACGCGGTGTATGTAAACAAAGTGACGTTCCATGGTGGACGCTTTTTTTTTTTTTTTCAAATATTTTAGCATTCACCTGAGCATGTGCTGGGAGCCAACACGAAATATTTAATTATGTTATATTGACTTTTAACGTTTTCTTTGGTGTAAATAAAAGTCATTTTATCGTTAAATTTGAATTTCATCTTATATCGTGCAAAGACGGCATTTTAACAGTTAGTGTTATTAGCTCGAATTTCTTCAACAACTTCAATACCGTATGAAGAGTACAATTAAAAAAATATGAGGATAATGTCAGTAAGAGTGCGCACAAAAGCGTTGAAATGAAGTCATACCCGATGAATTGAAAACTGAAATTTTCTAAAAATCTTTTTTAATACCAGTTTGTTTGGGATCGTCAAATAAACAGAGTTTTTACAAATTTCAATGCTGCGGGAATTTTCTCTCTCTAGCTTGCATAATCTGTTACAATCAAATGAAATGATAAATGGCTTATGGACATTCGTTGAACTCAGTTTTTGGATACTTCTAAAAAAGAAACATAAGTTTCATCAAAGGGTACCAATTTGATTACTGTGCTGTTAATATGAATTGTACAAGGAATTTTTGCTTAGGTTAAATAACGATGGAAAAGTTGATAACGCACTTAAGGTAGAATATAGGTAAATACCTGGAGAGTTTTTGGAAGAAACAGTATAATTTTCCAGAGCATTATGTCATTATATCATAAAAGAAAAGTGTTTGATCAATGCATCCTTCCAGTGATGTCGATAAACATACAAAGACTGCAGACAACTCGAAGAAGCATGGAGAGATGCATGCTTGGTGTAACTAGGAGATATAAGAAGAGTAACTCGTGGATCAGATAACTGACAAGGCTGGAAGTCATCATGATCAGACTAAAATTCCGGAAATGGCAATGGACTGGACATATTGCCAGAAGGACAGACCATCGATGGACAGCTGAAATTTTAAACTGGATTCCAAGGGACAGGAAAAGACCCAAAAGAAGACCACATATGAGATGGGTAGATGAAATTCGAAAGTATGCGGGAGTAACATGGAGGAGACTGGCACAAGACAGACCGTTGTGGAAGAAGCTTGAGGAAACCTTCGTCCAGCAGTGGATTGATAATGGTTGACAATGATGATGATGATAGGTAGAATAATTCAAAATACAGCTTGTCACAAATTAGACGAGTAACTGATAACAGTAAAACAAAATTCATAACAAAAGGAAATGAGAATTCAAAACTTGGTGACTTACATTTAGATGCCATAAGGCCAAGTCTTTGAGACTTGATAGCGGTGAGTTTTTAGTCGTCTGAACGGCAAATACTTGGTAGCATATGCCTTCCCACAGTTTTTTCAGTTTTTCTATCAGAAGATCATTACCATGCACAACAAAAACAAGAGCACCTTGTTTTCCAGCACTTAGAGGAATAATTGCTTGTGATGGAAGAAGAATATTTGGTCCTTTGAACTCAATGTTCATGGCTTTCTTAACAGGACCTGTCCTTGCGTCATTGCTTTCTTTCTCTTCTTTGTATTTAATCACATCAGGTAACTTCAGTTCCAGGATATCTTGAAGACTCATGTCGATATCAAAATTTGTTTCGAAAAGTTGCCGAAGTTCAACACCAGTCATAGAGTCAATGCCCATTTCTCCAAAGGTAAGATATGGACTGATTTTTTCCACGGATGGTACACCTAATAATTAAAAACAAAATACTTAGTGCCAAACGTTTCTCAAAAATCACTTTACAAATTGCATGTAGTACAATCAAAATATAACTTCAATGCCCTTGAGGTGATATCAAACGCATAATAAGAACACTTTGAAACTTTGGCCGCAATCTATACATTAGTTTACATAAATTATGGAAACAAGAAAGTTGACACCGAATTTTCGGGTGTAATAAGCACGTCTTTTGAATCCGTTCTGACGCAAATTAAATTTATCAAAGCTATTTAAAGTCAATGGAACCGGTATGGAAAACAATAGTATCTGACGGAAGAAAATTTTTTTTTCAATCAGGTTTTTAATCCCTCGGATATTGCTATAAACGGAATCGTGAGCTTACGCCCTATGGTTGCAGACTTGTGCGTTAAGAGAAACATGAATTTATATGAGAAACATTTCACACCGGAAACGCTCTCCAACACAGAAATAATTTTTCAAATCGCACTATTAGAAACAGAGATATCGACAAAAATAAAATACGAATCTACACTCCCTGGTGGGAAAAACATGCATTACTTTAAGAAGAACGTATTCTCAAAAAGTTTTTCGATTTGAGCAGTATAGGTCTACGAAAGAGTGTTTTCAGTCAAGTTTTCAGGAGCTCAGATTTTGCTGCAAATACATGAGCAGAAATTAACACGTATGCCCCCTGGTGGCCAAACCATTTTTTTTACCAAACATTTGAAATTATGTGAAAAATGTTTTTCATGAATTCCTGTATGCGATACAGGAAGAATTTTTCAAATCGGAGTTTTAGAAGCAGAAACAGCGCTGTAAAACGCAATTTACCTTTGTGCACCCTAGCGGAAAGTCTATGAAATATTTGAAAATTTTGAAGTTATATGAAAAACATGTCACACTCGAAACACTATCCAACAAAGAAGGAATTTTTCAAATCAGACTCCTAGAAGTAGAGATATTGACAAAAAATAAGATATACATCTACGCCTCCTGGTGTAGAACCCCTGCATTATTTTAAAAAGAAGATATTTCTAAAAGTTTTGTCTACATGAGCAGTATCGGTCCACAACCGACGATTTTTTCAATCGCGAATTTAGAAGCTCATATTTTGCTGCAAATACATCGGAAGCGGAAATTAAGGTTTACGCCCCCTGGTGGCCAAACCATTTTTTTTACAAAAATTAGAAATTATGTGCAAACGATTTTCCATCAGGAGCTGTATCCGGTACAAAAAAACGTTTTCAAATCGTAGATTTAGAAGCAGAGGTATAGGGGGAAACGCAATTTACCTATACGCGCTCGAACGGAAAGTCTATGAATTACTTGAAAATTTTGAAATTATATGAAAAACATATCACACTGAAAACACTGTCCAACAAAGAAGGAATTTTTCAAATCGGACTCCTAGAAGTAGATATATTGAAAAAAAAAAAAAAGATAAACATCTACGCCCTCTGGCGGGGAAACTGTATAATATTTTAAGAAGAAAATATTGCAAAAATGCTTATTGATGTGAGTGGCATCAGTCAACGAAAAAGTTTTTTCAATCGATATTTTAGAAGCTCAGATTTTATGCCAAATACATCAGAAGCAAAAATTAACACTTACGTTTCCTGGTGGCCAAAGTATTATTTACCAAAAATTAGAAATTATATGCAAAAGATTTTCTATCAGGAGGTGTATCCGCTGGAAAAAAATTTCAAATCGGAGTTTTAAAAGAAGAGTTATCGGGAAAAATGTGATTTACTTTTACGCCCCCTAGCGGAAAATCTATGCGTATGTTGAAAAAGTTACTATATCTAAAATACTCTTCGACATAAATGGAATCGAAAGATAAAAGAAATTTTTCAATCGGATGTTTAGCAGCAAATATGTGGAATAAAACGTATTTTTGAATTCGACGTGATCTGCAATAACGCCCTCTAGCGGCGTAATTGTACATCGTAAAAAAAAAACGAAATAAATGATCATCACTCGCATATTTCAAGCTTCCCAATACAATAAGAATTTTTCAAATCGGACCAATATTTGCAGAGATCACGTGGGTACAGACGGACGGACGGACAAGTTGGTAACATAAGCACGATGTTTTTTTACAAAAGACGTGCTAAAAAACACCAGAAAAATCGCGGTAACTCAAAAAAAAAAAAAAAAAAATACGTGATCAAATGTTATGCAATTTGGTGAAAACCTGTTTCATATCGTACGTCATTTTTTTTTTTTTTTTTTGATTGGAGGTTTAACGACCACCGTGAGCAACTCAATGGGCTATAAGCAGTCGCCCGTCCCTAATTTAGGGTCACTTGTTTCCAGGGAAGGGAGAGGGCCAGTGCCATAAGACAAACACAACATCCATGCCTGACCAGGATTCGAACCCGGACCCCTTACGGACGAATGATCAGAGGCCAGTGCCTTAGACCACTGCGCCACCGGGGCGGCATATCGTACGTCATAGGAAGTCCCATTTCGTAAGGATGAACACATAATGATGACCATTTCGACAAAAATGACCACAAACGGAAACAAGTGAAAGTATATACGTCAAAATAAAATTGCCAAGATACAGGGTGATTCAGCTAAGCGCATACTAACTTCTGGGAGGGGTAGGTTCCACAAAGACAAATAAAAATCATATAGCAATGCAGGGTCGGAAACGCCATCTTCATGTGGTAGATGGCGTTGTTCCGCCACGATATTGCTCATACGTTCTTTCAAGATAATGCCATTTGTAAACCGTCCGCTGAGGTAGTAGGATGGCTGAGTTGATGAACGCGGAAATGGCTGATATGCACCTCGCATACGAAGCAGTGGACTGCAACGGACGAGCCGCTGTGCGACTGTACCAGGAACGGTACCCAATGAGACGAGTGCCAAAGTACCAAGTGTTTGCACTGCTGCATCAGAGGTTATACGACTTGCCAGAGCTATTGAACGAACAACAGGTGCCTCAGTCGCTGCGCCGTGCAATGTAGTTCCAGCACAATGGGGCCCAAGCTCATATCAGCAATGACGTTCGTCATTACTTAAACATGACTTTTGGACATCACTGGATCGGGAGTGGTGGTCCCATACGATGGCTTCCAGATCGCCGGACTTAACATGCCTTGATTACTTCTTCTAGGGTTACATCAAAGGACTGGTGTACGACCCCCGTTGAAAGTGATGAGACCTTGTAGCACGCATCTCTGTAGCTGCTTCGGAAGTCTGAGACACGCCAGGAATTTTCCAAAATGTGCGTGATTCCATGCGCCGACGATGTCAAGCATGTTATAGCTCATGGTCGCAACTTTGAATGCCTTCTGTAACGTCAATGCATTTCGCAAATGTCTTGTGAGTAATAAAAAGCATTTTGTTCTCTTACGTGCTGGTCTTTCATTTCTCGTCCTCTCTGTACACTAACACCTGAAGATGACGTTTCTGACTCTGCATTGCTATGTGATTCCGATCTGTCTTTGTGCAACCTACCACTCCCAAAAGTTTGTACACGCTTAGCTGAATCACCCTGGAGAGGTCTGCACGAGACAGATTGGCTTTTCTTAGTTTAGAGAACAAAGCAATGGCCTGGGCCGGGCTTTCTTCCAGACACTACGGCCGGGCAGGACCAAGTCGACCCATTCTTTTTATCGCAATGGTAAAGAAATGAATAAATGTCATTCTTGTGGCACATTAGTGAACTTCAAAAAAAATTGGTCCTAGGAGGAAGTTAGGCAGTGTTACCCTAGCGATCAGCGTGTTAAAGATTCACTTTTGAAAATTAGCTTTTTAAACAGCCAGCTGGTAATGAAGGAAGTGTTAGGTTGGCTTGAACTCCTCCGAAATTGTAGGTCCAGTTAGAGATTATCCGAAGTATAATCCAAAGGAAAGAAACCTTCAATACGTGAACCTTCTATCAATGTTATAAAATTATTAACATTTCTATCAATTGCTACTCTTAGTTGTTTTTATCACCAATTCGAAAGCTGTACTACTATGGTGTTTTAGCACTCCTTGGGGAAAAAAATAAAAAGATCGTGCTTTTGTTATCACTTTGTCCTCTTTTCGAGCTCAGGCAAGTCGTACAGCCTTGAGTTGTCGGGTCAGCAACGGCACGAGGGTGGGCCTTTTGCTCCGGTACCCCATTGAACACAGGAAACATTGCACTGTCCGAAAGCTGAACCTACTACTGGCCCCAGCACTGAATTTTGATGCAATTTGCGGCAATGCTACACGCCGAACGGAAGTTACCATGAGTGCCAGAAGCCTCAGTCCAGGATGGTCAAGGGATTTTCTACGGCAAAACACATCTCACACTCTGGATTTTCCCCTTGAGTTTTTGTGCAGTCCAGATACACCCTTGAAATTGATGATCGTGTAAATCCGAGATGGAGGGACCAACCTCTCGGGAGTCGACTACAACCACTTTCGAAATCACTTAAATCATGATTATCTGCCTTGTCAACAGCGAATGCTACTACTTAAGCTTGTAGAGATATCTTCCTCTATATACACGGTCGAGTCAAACTATTGCGACCGCCAGCTAATATCCAGAGTAACCGTCGTGTGCGGGGCGGACAGCAGCTAGAGGGCGCGTCGTGGAGGATCCATAGAGCCAGCAACACGATCGAGGTGGTCCCACAGACGCTCAATTTGATTTAAGTCTCGGGAATTAGGGGGCCAGGGAAGTACTTTGCAGTCTTCATGGTGCTCTTCCAACCACTCTCGGGCATTTCTAGCTGTGTGACACGTCGCATTTTTGTGCTGCGGGATACCATCCGCCCCAGAAAAGACAATCAGCATGAATGGGTGTACGTGGTGTGCGAAGAAGGATTCATAACAAATTCGGTCCATAGTGCCTTCCACAGGTATGAGTGGACCCAGAGAATGCCACGAAAACATTCCCCAGGCGATAACGCTGCCCCCACTATAGCTTGTGTTCTTCCAGAGGTGGTAGAAGAGTGTTTCTTCTCCGATGTTACTCGCATTATAAGTCAACATCCATCCGTTTGATGAAGCAGGAAACGTGACTTATCGGAGAAGGCAATCTGTTGCCAATCACCGGAGGCACAATTCCAATACTGCCGTGCAAATTTAAGCCTTTTCTGCCGATGCACCTTCGTTAGCATAGGTGCAGTGATCATCCGTCTGCAACGGAGCCCCATACGCAGCAAGGTTCGCTGAACTTTCGTTTTAGACACAATTCCGGTCGCCCCCTGGTTCATTCAGCCAGTGAGTTGCTATACTGCAGCGTGTCTATCGGCCCTCACGCACCATCGAAGCCGACGTTCACCTCTTACAGCAATGGAACGTGTCTTCGCAGTTTCCACGTCGCTCATTTGCAATGGTGCCATTTTTCCAATCACGATGCACTTTTACCATAGTAGCACGCGAACAGTTCACAAACTGCGCTGTTTCAGAAGTAATGCCACCCTTGACCCGAAAGCCGATAATCATCCTTTTTGCAAATCCGATAAATCGCTCCTTTAATCCATGACAGCAACGAGTGATATGCTTTCAGAATGCCCACAGCACACCTTATATACCCTCCTAGCCAGCTCACGACACGTGTCTTCTTTTACTGCCAATGCGCTGTGGACGTTAAAAGTAGGAGGTGATCACAATAATGTGACTCGACTGTGTATATGTCATTTGCGGACGATACCATTTATTGCATGGATGTAGTGGCATGTAATTGAAATGGTAGCGTCCTTCCCAGTTTTCGTGTGTGTGTGTGTGTGTGTGTGGCACCTCAGTGTAGATATATTCAGTTTGTTTCCCTATATCGACAGTAACCAGTCTACCCCCAAACTCGGACACTATCCACAAAACTTTAAACTTCGTTTTGCTGTTATTGTTTGGGAGTCTAACGACCACCATTAGGAATTTCATGACCTGAGTCTCCCGCATCTAATTTAGGGTCACTGGGTCCAGGGAAGGGTGAAAGCCAGTCCAGTACTTTAAGACAAAACACTATCAGTGCCTCACCAGGATTCGAACCCGTTTCGGACGAACGGTAAAAATTCATCGCTTATATCATTGCGCCACTGGCCCGGCTTCACTTCATCTACTTTTTAGCACGTCTTTTGTAAAAAAGATCGTGTTAATGTTATCGGTTTGTCCGTCTGCCCGTCTGTGACACGATATCTCTGCAACTAATTGTACGATTTAAAAACTATTATTGCATTAGGAAGCTTGAAATGTACGAATGATGACCCTTTATTTTGCTTCTTTTTTTTACGATGAACAATTTCCTCGCTAGAGGGCGTAATTGCAGATGATATCAAATTCAAAATACATTTTATTCCATATATTTGCTTCTAAGCATCCATTTAAAAAAATTATTTTGCCTTTCGATTCCACTCATGGCTAAGATTATTGTAGGTACAGTCGCTTATTCAAGTCACGCATAGATTCTCCGCTAGGGGGCGTAAACGTAAATTGCTGTTTCCCCTGATATATGTGCTTCTAAAACTCCGATTTAAAAAAATATTTCTGCAGCGGATACATCTCCTGGTGGGGAAATAACTTTACATGTAATTTCTGATTTTTGGTATAAAACGGTTTGGCCACCAGAGGGCGCAAAATATGAGCTTCTAAAATCTCGATTTAAAAAATTATTTCCTAGACCGATACCACTCACATCGTCAAACCTTTTCGTAATATCTTCTTCTTAAAATAATGCATGGTTTCTCCGTCAGGGGAGTAGATGTGTGTCTTATTTTTGCCAATATCTCTGCTTCTAAGAGTCTGATTTGAAAAATTTCTTCTTTGTTGGATAGTTTCCGGTGCGACATGTTTTTCATACAATTTCGAAATTTTCAAGTAATTCATTGACTTTCCTTTTGGAGCGTAAAGGTAAATTACGTTTTTCCCAATATCTCTCCCCCTAAAACTCTGATTTCAAAAATTCTTCCTGCAGCGGATACAGCTCCCGGCGGGAAATGCTTTGATTGTAATTTCTAATGTTTTATAAAATAAAGTTTGGCCACTAGGTGTGTAAGCCTTAATTTCTGTTTGGTAGGTTTTTCCAGCAAAATCTGAGCTTCTAAATGCTCGATCGAAAAAACCTTTCGTGGACCGGTACCGCTCATGTCGGTAAACATTTCAGGATATTTTATTTCTTAAAATAATGCATGGTGTCTTCGCCAGGGGGCGTAGATGTATATCTTTTTCTGTCATTCTCTATGCTCCCAAGTGTTGGATTTGAAAAATTCCTTCTTTGTTAGATATCGTTTGCGGTGTAAAATGTTCTCACATAATTTCAAATTGGTCAAGTAATACATAGACTTTCCGCTAATATGCGTTATGGTAAATTGGGTTTCCCCCGATATCTCTGCTTCTAAAATTCCGATTTGAAAATTTCTTTCTTTGTTGGAGAGCGTTTCCGTAGGGAAATGTTTCTCATATAATATCAAATTTTTCTTAGCGCTCAAGTCTTCCACCAGGGGTTCGTAATATCTACGGGACTAAAAATCCGATTGAAAAACTTTTTTCTTCGGTCAGATACTATTAATTATTCAAACTGTGTGTGTATTTTCTATCCAAAATAGTGCACAATTTCGCCGCTAGGGGCGATATGCTTATTCAGTTTTTCTCAATATCACTGTTTTTACATGTGCGATTTAAAAAATTCTTTCAACACCGGATGTCATTTACCTTGTAGAACAGTTAAGGATAATATATGAAAAATTTTGTCGGTACATGGTGTTTGTGTACTTCAGTTTGCAGCTGTGTCGCCGATTCTAAAAACGCTACTGATAAATTTCTTCTTGCCGCCCCGGTGGCGCAGTGGTCTAAGGCGCTGGCCTCTGATCATTCGTCTGTAAGGGGTCCGGGTTCGAATCCCGGTCAGGCATGGATGTTGTGTTTGTCTTACGGCACTGGCTCTCTCCCTTCCCTGGAACCAGTGACCCTAAATTAGGGACGGGCGACTGCTTATAGCCCATTGAGTTGCTCACGGTGGTCGTTAAACCTCCAATCAAAAAAAAAAAAAAAAAAAAAAAAAAAAATTTCTTCTTCACTGTATGCCATTCGCTACAACAGAGATGTGGAGCAGTATCCTCTTTAAGTAACGCAAATATTTCCCACTTGCCGCGTAAAGGTCGAACGCTTTTTTCATGAAGAATACTTTTCATCTATTTTCAACGTTTTCGTCATGCAAATTTATTCCGCTAGCAGATGTAGTCTTATATCATGTTTTCTTCTATATTTCTCCTTTTAACTGTTTAATATGAAAATTTCTTTGCCTATGGTACTTTCCTTGTAGTATGACAAACTTTTTGCTCGCCATTTGTTAGTTTTCGTAACATGTTTTTTAGCCGATGGTAGAAATAAGTTGATGTTTCTATTTTGGGATGCTTTATCCATTGTTGGAACCAGATGATTGTTTTCCAAACAGGATCCATTGACTTTGAATAGCTTTGTTAAATTTAATTCGCATCAGAACGGATTCAAAAGACGTGCTTATTACATCCAAAAATTCGGTGTCATATTTCTTGTTTGTTTTGTTTTTCGCTGAGACTTACTGTCAGCATTGCGAAAATATGTAAGATATTTGGGGAAGTAATGTTCCGTTCAGTGAGAGAATATTGAACCAAGAATTAACAGTCCACGCAAGAAAACAAAAACTCAGAAAGACCGTACATGTAGAAACACGGTATAAATTAGAGCTATACGTTGCACTTATCCACAACTTAAAAAAAAATTCATGCTTCAGATGATATCAAAGACGATCGAAATACACCTTTCCTTATCTTCATTTCGAATACAAAGAGAATGAAATGTTTTGTTGTGTGTACGAAAATCGGCTTTTCATTTCGAGACAATACTTCCGTCAGAAACTGTTACTTCTGCAAAGAAGGATTTCTTTGATTTGTTCTAAATGGATTTTCCATGTGGCAGCAAGCTATCGAACAGTTTAAGGCTCAAAAAGGAGACGCATTCCATCGCTGAGATATGAATGTTCAAGAGTCTGTAAAACGATCAAGAAATGTGTTATCTATTATCTCAAAGAATAAATTAGAAGAAATGAAAAATCCTCTTCGAGATTATATCTTCTCTACAATATTTGAGCCAGTACTGTTTTGCTATTTGGGCGACGTCGATGGCACAAGAAACACCATCAGTTATTTGTTCTTATTGCAGAAAATTTTACGAGATTGAAATATTGTTTGAGCCGAAGTAAATATCACTAGGTTTCTCACGATATCTTAAAAGAAATCATTTGTTCATTATCCAGTGATGAACACTTAGAGCAAAGAATAGGGTTTCCTTTCCTATTCTTTCCTCCACGTCTATTCTTTCCTTCAAGGATGTACAGCCAAATGTTATGAAGTGTGTTAAGGAAGACATCATTTTTAATATTTATGAATGAAACATACTACTGTAGAAGGAGAAAACTAGCATGCTTCGAATTTCTAAATAACAATTTAAGGATTGCAATAGTGTAATTCTTTCAGAGTCCTCCATACCCCGTATTGTTTCAATTCCGACGAATGTGAAATTAAAACAAATATAGCATCATGCGGATGGAAAAACCAATATATCATATCACTCGCATGTGTTCCCAAATTTTTATATTTCGAGAGAAAATATCAAATTACTTTTCTGTTTTTTTAACCTAGCAGATATCAAAATTAGAACTTTTCAAAAATAATTGTCAATCTGCCCACTTTTGGGATAACAAATAAAATATTACTCCGCAAAGTGACACTAATATAGAAACGCAGAAAGATGTTTCAATGTTTATTCTACATGTAAAAAAGAAACCGGATTTCTAAAATGTTTTATTTATATATGTAATTTCGTTCTGCAGATGCGTGTTTTGAGCTATTTTTCACGAGGTTTGGAGGATCCTTAAAACCGCTGCAGTTTCTTCTGCATTACTTCATGTTGTACAAGATGTTTTATCATGTCTTTTACTTAAAAAAACCACTGCTGTGGGAAGTATCGCAACTGGGCGATGGATGCCAGTGGACGTATAACAAGACTGCTGACTGCTATTATCCAATTAGAAAATCCTCCAAATACGTGGCGTCAGTGAATAAACAACGGCATCGCTCTTTCCACGTTTTTAACAACACACAGCAAACCAAAAATCGTTATTTGGTCACCGCCGGGAATTGAATCCCAGATCTCTAGATGTCTAGCCGTGCGCGTTAGCCTTATACCACGGATGTCAGAAGCTGACGAAAAAACGCACATAGCGCCGTGGATTTTTGGCCACCGTCGTGTAAGGCGAGCGCGCTCGGCTAAATATCGATAGATCCGGGTTTCATTTCCCCTGCGGTGACCGAAGAACAATTTCTCGGTTGCTGTGTGTTGCTAAAATCTTGAAAAGAGCAATGACTTTGTTTATTCACTGACGCCACGTATTTGGAGGATTTTCACTTTGGATTTAACTGCTATAATTAATATATAGCCAGTGCAGTTAATGCCCATCGGATGGAGACGTCTCAGTAGCTGAGCCCATCTCACGGATTTATGATGTCAGAAGCTGACAGAAAAACACACGAAGCACCATGGATTGTTTACCACCGTGGTGTACGGATAACAGATATCGAGAGATCTGGGCTTCAATTCCACAGTGGTGACCGAATAACAATTTTTCGGTTGCTGTGTGTTGCTAAAAACGTGGAAAGAGCGATGCCTTTGTTTATCCAATTGGAGCCAAGAGTCAACTTTTTTTGGCCGCCGCGGTGGCTGGTAGGAAGCACAGGCTTCTAACCATTCGTTTGAGATGGAATTCCTGGGCGGCATAGATGGTGTGCTTGTCTTACAACGCTGGTTGTTGCCCTTCCCTGAAGCCAGTGGCCCCAAATTAGGAAAGAGGGACTTCTTATAACGCATTAAGTTGCTCATGGCGATCTGTAAATCTCTAAAAAAATATATATACATTGCTAAGCACATATTTTGAATCTAGCTGTGCAGGATGCCATGCAATGTATTAGTTCTCTGCAAGACTTCTTGGTAATTCTTTGTGAGCTCATCTCATTTCTCAGGCATTCACGGAAAAGGCTAGCAACATTTGAATTACTACACTGATAAAACAATGTGAAATTCAAGAGTCATTTCCCGCGATTCATTTCGTGAATTAACGAAGCATATTCTTGATACAACGTTTTCAATGAAATGACGAAAAAAAACATAAATTTCACGGATTTTTCCTGCACTGTAAAAAATTGCAGTGAATAGTCAGTACTTCACCCATATTAAGACGAATAAATAAATGCATCGCTCTTTCCACGTTGTAACCACACACAGCAACCGAAAAATTGTTATTCGGCCGCCGCCGGGGAATTGAATCCACGGATCCTTCGATATCTAGCCGAGCGCGTTAGCTTTACACCACGGTGGCCAAGAATCCACGCCGCTATGTGTGTATTTCAGTCAGCTTCTGACATCATAAATCCGTGAGATGGGCTCAGCTACTGAGGCTATATATTAATTTTTCAGTTCATGTGTGTGTTTTTCGGTCGCTGTGTGTGGTTACAACGTGGAAAGTGCGATGCATTTATTTATTCAACTAACGCCACGTATTTAAATGATTTTCACTTTGGATCTCGCCCTTTGGATTTACTGGTATAATAGATATAGACGTGTCAGTAGCGGAGCCCATCTTACGGATTTGTGGTGTAAAGCTAACGCGCTCGGCTAGATATCGAGAGATCCGTCGATTCAATTCTCCGTCGGCGGCCGAATGACAATTTTTCGGTTGCTGTGCGTTGCTTAACGTGGAAAGAGCGATGCATTTATTTATTCAAATTACGCCACGTATTTAGATGATCTTCATATTACGACGGTTTACAGACTAGTACGCCACCTGGCGGTCAACCATAAATTTTTGGTAGATAAACTACATATTCACGGTGTTTACCTCTTTCTGTCCTGATGGTACTGGTCCTTTTGCCTTTACGGACTGAAAGCATCATCACGTGCGGGCGGAACGTCCAAGTACCGATAGAAGGAAGGTTTTACTTAGGTTACCAAATGGTTCGGCATGCAAACTTGTCTGGTTCACATGCGAAACCATTTATAATGGATGCGTGCATGTGGCGACGAAACTACTGGAATCTGATTAGTGCCCGTAAGTTTGTTTTCCTGTATGTTGAGGTGTATTGCGGTTTCATGGTCTAGGAATTTAGAGTTCGATTGTATACACTTACGTAAGTCATCTGAATGAAACATATTGGTCTGTTATTTCATAATACGTTTTGTGACACTAATGAAACTCTGTGGTGCTCAGAAGCAGCGTCAGGACGTAGACATACATACCGACGAATGATTGTAATGAGAAAAAGCATTATTTTGGAGAATTCCACTCAAAGCAAAATAAATAATAAGATACCATTTCTAATTTTCTTTTCCCTACGGCCCAAACGGTACTTCTGCGTACCACTAGTCAAAACACTATGACGTATTATATCATTCACTCTATGAAAGCAAAAACCGTTATTACAGCTCCAAAGCTATATACGAAACCCTACGTTTCCAAAAATTCACAGCGTTAAGTAATTCAGGACTGAAAGGGTTTGAACCGTTACTGTATTTTAACCTTGTTACTCTGGCAACGTTCTTCTTAAATTGGTTATATACCTACTTTTTCACGTGCAATCAGGCGACTGGCAACACCTCTGTGGGCAACACGTTTTTATTTCCCTGTTACTAGACTGTTAATGAACATTACGGTATGGTACTGTAAAATTACGGTTTATTGACTGGCCACTCAGCTGCCGGTGTATCTACCGTAATTTAGCCCTGCATTTTTTTATAGTGTATGCTGGGAAGCTTCTGAATTTTAAGAAACCTGTACCCAGTTGTTTCTTTCGAATATCAATATTAAATTATGGTTTTTAAGAGTTACTAAAGAAAAATTCTAAATTTTCAGAAATACTTCCTCGATTCCTCTTGAATAATAACGGACGAATTCTGTTCTCAATTTTACTGTAATCCATATGACGAAATTTTCATGTAATAGGAGCAATTCGTGAGAATACTTGAGGTTTGATTACTTATTAAATTCCATCGTCTGGCGAAAGATTTGGTTTTCAAATTCTTTAGTGAGAGAAGATATTGTGGATAGCACATTGCAAGAAATTTTGGTTGTTCTGTGTGTGATACCGGATATGCCTCCCCCTTATTTTGTGCACCAGCTATTGTATATTGTTTTACCATAAGAAACTTGGTCCATAAATTATTACTGTACAGGTGATTGTATGATGTCTATGTATGAGCCTGTGGGCCCCTTAAGACGAAAGCAATAATAGTAAATTTTATATTCAAGGGTTTTGTGCAATAACACAATAAAAGTAATACATTTCACCATTTCTTAAACATAATCATTAGTCACTGTCAGCTTGAAAAGATCTCAAGTTCCAAAGTATTCTGTTGCTTCCAAAATTCACGAAGAAGAATTACTTAATTTGTGATAAGTCCTACTATAGAAAAAATGAAAGTTTTATAAACCTACTCAGAAAAATAATAGGCTCCTACAGAAAATAAAATGACTAATTTATCCGCATTAATAGCGAACAACATTTCATCATCGCGTGATTCGAGTTTCTCTTCGATTATACCTAATACGTGAGTATGAGCTACATGCTTCTGTCACCGAACGGTAGTACGTTAAGATAAGTGTTGGGAGTGTTACCGTGAAACTAAGCCTATGGACTATTGAGGGTATCTGAAATATTGAGGGTATCTCGCTCCCTATCTCTTTACAGATCTGTACCGCGATGAATCATCTGAACGAGGTCTCTGAGACATAATGTCTTATCACTGCGCCTGACAGCGTAACACTCTCCCAAGTTTGCCAACGGATTAGACTCAAGAATCTTATATACGAAATTCCGTTGTGTGTGGCATGTGCAAATTTTCCTCTCCGTATCAATCCATAGTACTGTTGTTCGTTTTTTGGCCACAGAATTTGCTGCTTTACATAACCCGCTTCTTCTGTACCATTTACGTGTGATTTCTGTCCAGGTTTTTCCTGTTAACTAGGTTCCTGTGGTTTTTTATTTAATTTTGAGCACCAGTGTATTGCAATAAGATGTGATATATATGTCTGAAACTATTACAGAGAATATTCACACATTTTTAGAAATATTTTCCAGCAATATAATTAATGTTTAAACTAAAATTATTTTTTTCTTAAAATGCTCTATCTGATAGCCCTTCCCGCGGACTATGAGCCTACATTTAAATTCCCAATATAACAGGGTATTTTTTTTAAATGTTAGTGGTATTTTATTCCACTCGCTTTTAACTGCTTTCCATAGTTCAATCATTGTTTCAGGTTTGCGTTTAGAAAGCGCTCTTTTTAGCAGCCAGAAGAAACAATAGTCCACGGGTGACACATTAGGTGATTTCGAAGTTACGCTATAATGGCAAAAGTCACCGGACATCTGGAAGAGAAACACAACATAGCATTTATTGATATACATTAGTACGGTGTCGGTGAAACTTTAGCCTAAATGCATGTACTGACCCTCCGTGACATACCTTCGAAAAAGTTTTGGAACACAGCGATAGGTATGCGCTTCCATTCAGTACATAATGCTGCCGCTAACTGTTGCTCAGTGGTAGGCTTTGATTCCAAACTTCTTATACAGCGCTCTAATTTATTCCATAGATGCCCTATGCGATTAAGATCGGGGCTATGTGCCGGCCAGTCCACATACGATACGGAATTATCGTCAAACCACGCCGTAACAGTCCTTGCTTTATGGCTCGGTGCATTATCCTGCTGGTACCAACAGGGATCAGTTCCATAGTATTGCCACACAGTTGGTAGGGCATAATTGTCCAGAATATCGAAGCAGACGTGTTGGTTAACAGGTTTGTCCACGATAACCAATATGCCGAGACCATATCACGAAAAACAATCCCACACGAGTACACTTCCACCTCCAATCTTGACCGTAGAAACAGTACACTGCGGTAAATAGCGTTCCCCAGGCTGTCGCCATACCCATACACGGCTATCAGACAGATGGATCGTGTATCTGGATTCATCAGTCCATAGGACCCGTTTCCATTGATCTACGGTCCACGATAAATGTTCTTTACACCATGCAGAACGACGAATAGTATTCTGAGTGTACATAAAACTTATGAGCAGCCGCACGACCACAGTAACCCATGGAATGAAGTTATCTGCTAATGGTACGTGTACATACCGTGGTTCCAGACCGTTTACTCACCTGTACACTGAGGTCTTGTGCAGTACTCCGTCGATTAGCTGTAACGACTCTCCTGAGGCTTCGACGTCCTCTATCACTGATTTTCTTTGGTCTGCCGGTACGTTTTGCTACTTCAGGCATGCCATGTATCTTCCACTTATTCAGTACATCCAAAACAGTTTATTTGGGCATGTTTAAACGCCTCCCGGTTTGTCTTATGGACAACCCACTAATATAACACCCAACAATCTTTCCTTTCTCGAAGTCAGTTCTCCCTCGCCGCGACATTTTCACTGAACCTCACAGTGCGATATCATTGCGGTCAGCTGCTAGTTTCTTTTTAAACCGGTTGCAGCTGAACCTCGCATCTTAACAACGCAGCGGATCCGTTGATTTGCTTTTGAAGGGGTATCCGGTGACCTTTCACAGCATAGTGTATGTGAGATAAAGGTGTAGACTTGATACCCGTCTCTTTTTTCATTTTTTCAAGAAACAAAGTGCTAGATTTGCATAACTGGTAGCCTTATCCTAATGGAGTTATACTCTTAGAAGGCTCAGTGGATAAAGAATGGTATTTCCTCTTTAAATATAGGAGTTAAAATATTATTTTGGTAGCATGTAGATTGAATTTTAACATTCTATGGGGTATATAAATAAGTTTTGAGGGATTTGAGGTGAACAAAACGCGTTGTTGGAGAACAGAAACAATATTTTAATATTAATCGAAGTATGCTCCCTCTGAAGCTACAACTTTACCCCATCTTTCGAGCAGTGAGCGTATGCCCAGAAGGAAGAATTCCGGTTCCTTGGAAGAGATCCAGTTGTCCAGCCAATTTTTGATGCCTTCATAAGAACTAAACCATTCTCCAGAAAGTGCTGACTGCATCGACCGGAACAAATGGTAATCCGATGGCGCAATATCTGGCGCATAGGGCGGTTAGGGTAGAACTTCCCAGTCGGATCCTTCTAAGTACTTTTTCACAGATCGAGAAACATGTGGTATTGTGTTGTCATGCTGTAAGATGACTTTGTTGTGTCGATTCTCCCATTCCGGCCGTTTTTGTGTGAGAGCTCGTTTTAAACGCATTAATTGGGTTCGATACCGATCACCAGTAATAGTTTCTGACGGTTTAAGCAGTTCATAGTGGATCACACCCTTCTGGTCCCACCAGATACACAGCATTACCTTTGAACCATGGATATTTCGTTTTGGCGTTGAAGGACCTGGTTCACCTGGCTTCACCCGTGCTTTCTGCCGTTTAGGTTTATCGTACCATATCCATTTCTCGTCGGCAGTAATAATACGATCCAAAAAGCCCTTTCTTGTTTTGCCTTTGAAGCAGCAATTCGAAAATGGTTTTTCGACGTTCAAGGTCTCTTTCCCGCAAAGCATGTGGAACCCAATTCCCTTCTTTTTGCACCATTCCCATGGCAGCTAAATGTTGTGAAATGCATGGTTGACTAACATTTAATGTTGCTGCTAGTTCTTTTTGGGTCTGGCACGGATCCTCGTCGAGTAAAGCTTCCAATTCGGCATCAGAAATTTTTTTGGGTGATTCAGAACGTTCTTTATCACTGACATAGAAATCGTTCCTTTTGAATCGTCTAAACCAATGCTCACATGTTTTTATGGATGGGGAATGTTCACCATAGATTTCTGACATTAAGCGATAGCTGTCGGTAGCACTTTTCTGGACAATAAAGTAATGCCCTAACACTTCCCGCAAATGCTGTTTTGTCGGGACGAAAGTTGCCATTTTCCATCGAGTAAAACAAATTCGTCTTCGCACCTCAATCGAACGTCGTATACTGACTCTGACAGCTGGCGTCGCGTACTGCGATATCGCAGTGTTTCCACCTTAAAATACATGCGAGCAGTAATAAGTACGACTCCGAACGGAAATCCGTCCAAACGTATCTATATACCCAGTATTTAATGTTTCTTAACTTTAATTTCCCATGGTACAAGAAACCTAGTATAATCATGAATTCTTTACTGAAACTTTCTTTAGATTCTTGAAGTTTGTAAGTATTTTTGTTCTCTTTTGCGATAGTAAATTCACCTGTTTTGCTACAGTCCTTTAGGTTGATTAATGCTTCATCAATAGTCACAATAAATTTCCATCTATCTCGGACTAAGTGATTTTTACAAAGAAGACTACACCGTTCTCTGCGCTCAGTCACGTGCCTAGGCAAAAAGCGGTGAACATTATTTTTGTTGTTTTTTCCAGTTTCAAATCTTCGTTTATTACCTTGTTTAGAGTCGGTACACAGATTTTTTTAACGACTTAGCGATTGCTCTTTAGGTCCGTGCATTTTCTTTTAAGACCAGAGACCTAACTTTTAAAATAGTTGTTAAAGTATGTACCTCCTTTGGATATTCGTTTGGCGTCCTTTTTTGTGTTAAAAACAATGCTTGACGATTTTTCTCGCTATTATTAAAAACATTGCTTATTTTTCATTTTGAAATGTTAATCATGATTTTCACAGAGTGTTTTGGTTATAGAATACGAATATTTCTCTGCGTAAAGATTTGCAATCACATAGCCTGTCCAGAGCTTATTTACGCGCGCCATTTTCTTATCAGACAATACTAAACTGCAGCAGATGCTTCTGTCGTGTTCATTTAACACTCTGTTTGCCAGTTTCATTTCTCTGAACTTTCATTTTCTGTAATTTCTTATCAATGCACGAACCAAATTTCTACAGTTCTTTTCTGTGTTCCCCCTCAACAAAGTCATTTTTATTTTCTATCCTTGGTCCGTGCTGGTGTTCGTCAAGTTCGTTATTCCGTCTATTCTGATCTTTCCTGGAAGACTATTGCAGATTGCACTGGCTCTCTCCCTGATACTGCCGCCAATCATCCCAAACTTCAACTTCTTCAAGATTCCGTTCTTACTGCGTTCCCATGTCTTGCCAGTCTAACCGGTTTAGTTTGTTTTCCGTATGCACACAGTATTTGTCATTTTCTTGTAGGACTTCCGTTAACAGTGAGTAGAGTTTAGGTCCCAGCCACCTACAGCGAGATCGCCTTTTGGGAAGGACACAGAAACGGAAGGAATGAGAGCAAGTCTAGCGACTTTGACAGAAGAGTTTGTAGTGAAATTAGAGTACAGTAGATGGCGCCACCGTACAAGTACGATGTTGCACACAGAGGGGTGAGAGAATTCAGGTGGGGGGCATAGGAAAGGATACCAATTTAACCAGTGGGTCGTGTCTGGGGGCCGTCACTTAACGTGCTCGTCCGATGCACGGCGGATATTCAGCCATTGTTAGTAAATCACACCATCTCTGAAAGATCACCTGAGGACCTTGTATCGATAGTCTGACTCGCTAACCACTAAGCCATCCGCGACTCATTTTCCATATGCACCCCTCCCGCTGCCTTTTTATCTTCCGGTCCATCCATCCATCATTTGTACTCCTTGCCTCGCGACTCAACGTTTATATTAAGTGTACAAATAAGTTTTAAAGCGTTTTAAGAAAACGCAACACGTAATTTGGGAGGAAACAACAATACCTTTAAGAATCAAAATGTGCGCCGTAATTACGTATCACCTTCCGCCATTGGTCGGGCAGCTAAGGGATTCCAACCATGAAGAATACTTTGTCATGTGACGCAATGAAGTCATCAACCCATTTTCCCACTTCGTCACAGGTCCGGAACAGTACAGCAGAGAAACTATGTTCCATTGATCAGAAAAAAATGATAGTTTGTCGGCTGTACGCCGGGTTCTCCAAAACTTTCCAGCTAAGCGTCAATAACGTTTCCTTGACCGATTTCGCAACATGCGGTAATTTTACGGGACGCAATCCTTTGCCTGTTAATAGACGTTTCCGACGGATTTCCTGGTTCAATCACCGAAATTGTTGCTTGTAGGGATCAGTAGTAATAGTTTGATACTGTTCCAATAGTTCATAATAGAGCACACCCTTCATATCCCAACGGATGCACAGCAGAACTTTCTTGCAGTGAATATTGCGTTTCGGTGTCAAAGTTGTTGTTTCACGGAGTTTCCCCCGTGTTTTTTGCGTTTTGGATTGTCATACCATGTCCACTTTTTTCGCCGCCCCGGTGGCGCAGTGGTCTAAGGCGTTGGCCACTGATCATTCGTCCGTAAGGGGTCCGGGTTCGAATCCCGGTCAGGCATGGATGTTGTGTTTGTCTTACGGCACTGGCTCTCTCCCTTCCCTGGAACCAGTGACCCTAAATTAGGGACGGGCGACTGCTTATAGCCCATTGAGTTGCTCACGGTGGTCGTGAAACCTCCAATCAAAAAAAAATGTCCACTTTTCATCACCCGTAACGATTTTCCACAGGAAATACTTTCAGTGTTGTTTATTCAACAGATTCAAACGCTTCATTGCACGCTCATCCTTGTTTCTCTGGCTCAGTTCATGCGGCCCCTATTTTCCTTCCTTCTGAATCTTTCCCATTGCGCGTAAACGATTGGAAATGGTTTGTTGAGTTACGCCCCGTTGTTCAGCTAGTTCTATTTGCGATTGAGATGAATCTTCATCCAAAAATATTTGCAATTCCTCATGTGCAACCTTCTGCGGGGTGCCGCTACGTTCTCGATTGCTAACATCAAAACCACCTGCTTTAATCCGCCTAAACCAAAACTTACACGAGCTTTTCGATAAAATATTCTCTCCCAGAACAGAACAGATTGATGCAAATGCTTATGCAGCACTTTCTCCTTGATCGTAACGAATGCAATGTCGAATAAATGCAATATCGTTTGTAATCTTTTACCTAACGATATGCAAGTGCGTTTGACTGTTGGGCAAACTTCTGTGTCGCATTTTATACTCTGGACCAGTCACGGTCTAATGACAATAATGCGGGGGAGTGTCGGAAATGTAAATTAGCGGTATACGTAACACATAAGAAGCTTTAAAACATATTTGTACACCTAATACGCTTTAAAACGTATTTGTACACCTAATACGAATCGTCCTTCTCCCCTTAACGAACCTTGTCTGCAATTCGCTCTCAGCTCAGAAAGAACGTGATCGTCAATGCCCTTTTTTTGCATAATCGTCTGCTTTCTCCAACCAGGGTGACCAGATGACTGTTTGGAATGGGAAGACATTTTAATTAAAAACAAAAAGGAGAACATTTCGAGAAAAAGGAGGTCACAATAAAATTTTTACAAAAATCAATATGAATGCACATACGCTGCATTTAATTTTCACAGTTTAAGATTTTATACGTGTAAAACTTTAAGAAAAGAAATATTTTAGTCTGTTGGACATTTTTACTTATGTTTTTCACTGGAAGAGATTATTTTCTTCAGTAGATTGGGGTTCTTTAACAAATATTTGTTAAATTCAGAGCATGACATGCCTTTCAAATTATGTTTAACTAGTAATGTAGCCATCACTGATAAAGAAACTTGAATTATAAATAGAAGAAACTCACAGCAACGACTCACAACACACAAAACAAGTAGTGTGAGCTGTCTGTTTTCACGACTAAAAAGGCAATGCAGCGGTTGCTTACGGGGATTGATGTTATTGATGATAGACGTGCTGTTATACTGAGATTGGATGTTAAATCAGTGATACTGTATTGAGTACGCCAATAAACCGGATGTGAGTATGGAGTACAAACCATGCAAGCAAAATAAACCTATTTGTAAGCAGTACAATTGACCATTTTCGTGTAATGCGGATGAGTACCTTCTAATGTTACATTGATAACACATAACGTAATTACTGACGTAAGGATTAAGTTACAGCGGAAAAATAATAACGTTATAGAGGGTGGTCGAAAAGTCTCTTTGGAGTTTCGATTGGCAACTGTACAAAAACAAAGAGATCTACACCAATGCGGTTTATGGCATTTGAAAGAGTTAATATTTGAGCTTTTAACACCATCTCTTTCCAACAGATGGCGTTACGTGCTCGCAAATACCTACGCCGACTGCAAAACAACTGAAAATGTCGTCGCCGGAGGAGAAAGCAATGTGCGTGTGTTGGTATTTTGAGAAGTCTGTGATTACAGAACAAAGCAATTACCGTCGGACAGAGTGATTTCAGTATCAGAGCGTGGCAGAAGAAATTCTTGGATACTGGTAGCATCCTGGACCGGCAAAGAAGAAAAGCTCCTGTATGCTCTGCACAGTTTCAGAGAAGAAACTGTGCAGAGCATACAGGAGCTTTTCTGTCGCAGTCCTAGCAAGTCCACGGGAAGGCAGTCTTTACAACTGAATGTTCCACGATCAACATTGATGGGAGTGCTTTACAAAGGCCTGAAACCAACCGCATACAAAGGGCAACTCCTACACCAGATTAAACCGAACAATGGACCTCAGCACTTAGCATTCGCTCGGGATATGTTGGTGCGGTTGGAAATTGATGAATGTTTCCTACGCTGTATGATGTTCTCGTATGAGGCAACGTGCACGGAAAAGTCAACACTCAGAATGTTCGTATATGGGGTAGTGAAAACACACATTCAGTCAGGATGCACGTCGCGCACAGTCCAAAGGTGAATGTATGGTGTGGGCTCATGCATAATCGTGTAATTGGGACATTCTTCTTCTCCAAGCCCACATTGCAAATGAGTAATTACCTGGACATGCTTCAGAACTTTGCGGTTCCTCAACCAAACGTCATACTGAAACAAGATGGCGCTCCCCTACAATGCGAACTTGACGTTCGTGAATACCTAGACTTCTTCCTCTGGGGCTATGTCAAGGACATGCTTTACCGGGAAAGATTAACCAGCCTTCAGGAGCTGTGACGAATATTCTAAATTAACTTTCCTTTTTAGTTTCTTTCCCTATGTAAATCTTGAGTTTATTCTGTTATTCTTCACCCTTAACGTGGTATCTTTCTCTCAAACGAATACATTTGGCAACACAATTGAGGTTGAATGCACGTGACGTATGCCTGAGTTTTGATAAGGACAAGAGATAAAAACGACGACGGATCTATTGCTTGAGAGCGTTGTAAGAGAGAGCGTTGGGTTGTAAACTGATTATTGATAGGAGTGTTGTGATAATGTGTGGTGTGTGTGGAGCGTTCACTACAATATGCTGTGTTACGATGTGTGTACTACAGCCTGAATAAAGCATCTTTCCGTAAGTTGACTTCTGTTATTTGCATGTTTCGTCATTTAGGAACTGTTTCTTTTTTAGGAACTGTTTCGTCATTTAGGAACTGTTTCTTAGTATGTTGATGTGTTAAAACAACGTAGAAGTAGAAAAGACTTTTACGCTAAAGAGCTCAAACAGCGCATTACAGCAGTGTTTGATAGAATCAATCCTAACATGTTGGAGTGCACATGGGAAGAAATTGAATACCGACTGGATGTGTTACATGTAACCAAAGACGCACATGTAGAGGTGTATTAAGGTAAGATTATCAAACAGGAATATTTGCCCTTTCGAATGCCGCAAACCGCATTGCTGTAGATCTGTTCGTTTTAGTACAGTTGTCAATCGAAACCCATAGGGGACTTTTCGTTTATCCTGCATATCTCTTGCCTGCCGCTTCTTGTTGCCCCTCGACATCGTCTCATCCGGTTTCGTACTCAACTATTTTCAAGGCTCCAGTGTATTATTTTCCAGGCTCGAGTACACCGTTGCTCGGAGTCATGATCAGCTCTCGAACTTTTATTCTACAGAGGTGTCCACAATGTCTTGTTACCCCCTCCTTGTAATAAGAAATGTAAGTGAGCTATGTATCTGTTGTATGATGTATATGTTGAGTTATGGTCTGTATTGCGTTTATTTACAGATTAGGTACCGGAACCATGTGTGATACCAGCGAATACACCCTGGAACAGCGGATTGTTGTTAGTGTCTGGGTACACGAACGTCCACACAAAGGGAAGACAATGTGTGACGTGGGTGCCGATTTCCAACAACGATTCAACAAAAAGGCCCCTCCAAAACAGACTCTTCTGCGGTGGAAACATAAACTCTTTGAAGCAGGCAACATTAAGGATAACCACGAACGGGAAGACCATCAACCAGAGTGCAATAGTATCAAGCGGTCGAGGAATCAGTTATCAGGTCACAGACAAAGACGCTCCGCAAACGATCAGCGGAGCTTGGAATACCACGATAGACACTGCATAAGCACATGAAGAATGACCTGAATTTGCACGCATATCGCCCGATGTTGGTTTCAGGAGTCATCAGACATCGATTTAAACTGCAAACGGGATGCATGTGCAATGATGCTTCAGACACACGGAACGTTGTGTTCTGGTCCATGGAAAACACACATTATGTCGAAGAATTGGAACATCATCCTCCGCATGTCATAATATGGGCTGCAATGAATAGTCGACATCTGTTTGGACCGTATTTCTTTGATGGTCCAGTGAATCAGACGACAACTTATCTGGACATGCTGCAAACCTGGTTTGTGCCCCAACTTGGAAATCTTGGCGTTCTGAATGACGTATGTTTCCAACAGGATGGGGCACCCACCCATTACGCAATCGCTGTTCCGGAATACCTTCGTGAGGTCTTTCGGGATCATTGTATCAGCCGAGGTTCGGCAGTGCTACCCGCTCCACTTGAATGGCCACCTCGAAGCCCAGATCTCTCAACGTGTGATAATGCCCTTTGGGGTTTCATAAAGGAGGTTGTTGCACAGCAACGCTACCAAACCACTGATAAACTTAAACAAGCAGTGAGATGTGCTTTCTCTCGTATCACCCCGCAACTGCTTCGGAAAATGTCCCACAGAACATGGCTTAAAATTATCCTCTGTCACGAGAATGACGGAGCCCAAACGGATGCACTGGATGCTTAAGGATGCCACAACATATACATCACAGGGGGGGGGAAGGGTAGTAACAAGACATTGTGGACACCCTGTACCTGGCAATCTGCAACTGGCTGGTTTTATGTGCATCGTAACCGCATCAGTCTTTGAAACTGATGCTGTCATTACCATCATTTCGTCTCATTCGGTTTGCATGTGAACCTCTAATTGTACTCTGAACTTCGATTGTTGCTCACTGGTCATGCTATGAGCATGCCAGACTCACTTTGTAATTTTTTTATCTAGCTGTTCTTCAATGTTTTCTTGACTTGCGCGTCATACAAGATACCTAATGCAGATACAGTACATCAAAATCGTTCTGAAAATTTGTAAACATCCGCTCTATATTTGCTTTTGGAGCTGTGCCTGATTACAACTCAAACCTTTCAAGAAGTCTTGCTCTATTTGTTGCTATCTTGGAGCAACACAGGTTTTTTTTTTTGGTAATTTCGACTTTAAAATTATGACTGAAAAATGAAGTGATATCATTTATAAAAAATTTCAAAATATCTTTCACCGCCTGTACTTTCTTACCAAATATCTTTGCCAGATGAGTGAGGATATTATCTGATCTTTCCTTTAATCTCGATTTGTCAGCAGCGACATAACTGGAAACAACGGGTGAGTCTTGTAGAAGGAATCTTTCCAGACTGCGCAAGCAGGATTTTATTTTTTGTGACATAACCCCAGCAATCCTTGCATCTTCTCCCATGTTCCTGTGAACCAGTCCAACGTCACCAATGATTCCCCATTGAATTGCTAAACCTGCAGGAAATATAAAAGAAAAGACGATGCTTCATGGTATGAAAAACTCTTAACAAAAGTTCATCACTAGAGAGAGAGAGAGGTTTCGTCAATAACAACCTCAAAGATGAATTTCTAATTAATTTCCTATTCTAAATGTCAGCAAATGAAGTGCATACGGATTTGGCTTTGAGCGGTTGTTAACAGAAAACGTTGTTTTATTCGCTCCTGCAGCATCGTTTTCCTCTGAACTGATACATGAAAATCTTCAAAAATTGTGAGAAACCATTTGTGTGCTTATCAAACAATTCTAAGTTATTCTCCTGCATTTTTTATGGCACATACACCGGCGTGCAAAAATTAAGGACGAGACGGTTTTTCGAATGCAACGGCGGGCAGAAGTGCTGCACATCGACTCAAACCATACCATAAGATCCCCAAGATGTAAGAATATAGGACAAGTGACCAAAACCGTCCAAACAAGGTATCCGAAGGATACAAAGGCACTATATTGAAAAGGTAGCTTCGAGCACACCTGGACAGAAAACAGAAACGTCAATGTGACAGGTGGCTGCCAAGAAAAATCCAGTCTTTAGTAGGGGATATGATCACCCCTGACTGCGTTGCAGGATTTACAACGTCTATCCATGCTGAGGACGAGGTTGTTAAGAAGCTGTTGAGGCATCGCTACCCATTTCCTCTTGTAGCACCAATCGCAGCTGCTGAATCGTTGCTGTCGGCTAGTGATGTGCTGCCAAGCGTCTCCCGAGAAGGTCCTACACGTGTTCGATTGGATTTAGGTCCGGTGACCTTGCGGGCCAATACAGGCGTTGAATATCTTCACTCTCCAACAGCTCTGCGACAGAAACTGTACGATGAGGTGTAGCGTTGTCGTTCATGAAGAGGAACTCGGGACCCACAGCACCTCTGAACAGACGCACGTGATGCAGAAGAACCTCGGTACAATAGCGGACACCAGTGACTGAACCCCTTGGTAGATGTGGAGGTCAGTACGGCTACCAAGCATGATTCCGCCTCAAACGAGAACTCCGCCACCTCCAAAGCGGCCCATTTCGATGACGTTGGAGGCGTGATTGCGTGTTTCCTGCTCTCTCCAGATGTGTATACGTCCAGAATCACTCGTCAGACTAAATAGGCTCTCATCCGTAAAGAGAACTTGACCCCATTGCTGATGTGTCCAGTTCGTGTGTTCCTGGCACCACAGAAACCACCGTCTCCAATGAGCATGTGTTTATGGCACACACCGTACTGGTCGTCGTGCAAATAGACATATTTTGTGCAGCCTCCTGGCCACGGTAAAACGCGATAACGGACGTCCAGTTGTCTGTTGCTTGTGCCTTGCGATTTCTCCCGCTGGCTTTCTCCCGCTGGCTGCCGTCTGTCTCTTCCCGCCTGTAGGACAATATACCGGTCTTCCGCCGGCGTGGTTGCTCGTGGACAACCACTGCTAAACTCTCGGACAGCTGTTCCTGTCCAATATCGTGAAACGATGCTGTAAGCGATCCCGAAGTCCTCGGCCACTAGTCACACTTCGACCTTCTTCCAACTTCCCAATGACGCGACGTCGGGTTAAGTCATCCAGATGTCGTCGTCTACTGAATTGCCTGTTGGCCATATCACACGCTGGCAGCAACTCGACGTTGTTCAAACCGATGTACACCGTGCAATAGCTTTCACCGAATTGCTGAGCGTACACCGCCCGTGTGCTTTATACCCTTCCGACACTCCCCGCCCCTACTTCATGCTGCATATATGCGCATGCCCTACCGTACCGGACCCTAGTCTATCTCCTGAGTGGTCTTGTGGTCCGTTCTGCCTGCTCGTTCCGCTGTTATGCTAATTTCTCCTCTTCGTCCTTAATTTTTGCGCACCAGTTTATTAGTAAGGTTTCCAACTGATTTTGCACTTGCATGATTATACCAGTGCTTCTCTGACTGCACTACGTTTTCATATGATGCTAATTATCGTATACACCAATAAGCCATTCCATTATGACCATCTACCTAACAAGCTGTAGGATCCCGTTTAGCCCCCAAAACAGCGACTGCTCGACGAGGCATCGATTCGATGAGGTGGCGATAGGTATCCTGGGGTATCTGGTACCATAATGTCAACAGCAGTTCTTCCAGTTCCCGCACATTTCGGGGTCGTGGTGAACCCGCTTATCCTAGTCGAACCCACAAATGTTCGGTTACTTTCATGTCAGGTGAATTTGGAGGCCAGTGTATTAACAGAAAGTTACCAGCGCCTGTTCCTCGAACCACTCCTTGACGATTCTGTCAGTGTGGCATGACGCATTATCCTGTTGGTAATGGCCATCACCAGCAGGGACCACAGTTGTCATGAGTGGGTGAACTGAGTCCACAACGATGTTTAGATACCTGACAGCTGTCAAGGATTGTGCTATTAGGATAATGGGCCTAAAGTGACCCAAAACAACATCGCCCACAGAATAACTCCGCCCTCTCAAGCCTGTTTCCGCCCAACAGTGCATCCAAGTGCCATAGCTTTCGTTGGTAATCGGCGTATCTGCTCTCGGCCCTCTACGTCCTGCACCAGGAATCTTGATTCGTGAGACAAGGCCACTTTCTTCCAATCATCCACGGCACATTCTTGACGATTTTTTTGGTCCCATTTTCAGCGTTGTTGGCGATGACGTGCAGTGAGCATGGAGACCAGCTGGAACTTCTCCTACGCAGGCGCCAATGCTTAGAAGACTGCGATGAACTGTGTCCTGTGACACATTGCCGTGTTCACCACTGTTGTAGCCGCGTGTATTTGTCGCAATGCGGCCCTGCGGTCGCTGTGAACAATTCGCGACAGTCTACGCTCCCCTTGGGCATCAATGAGCGGCGGACGACAGTTCGTCGTTTGGCCATCTGTGCACCACTTTTGATACGTACTCACTACAGTGGCACGTGACCAACTCACAAGCAGCGCCGTTTCCGCGATCATAGTTCAGGGCGCCGTGCCATCACATTATGTCCTTTATCAAACTCCTATTAATCGGCAGGTTTTCCTATTCTGACTCCGAACACTCTACTAACCAAAAGCCGGTCCGCGTGTTGTATAAAAACTGCTGTGTGAACTTCACTTGCGCCACCGTTCAGTCTTCAGGCGCACTTATTTCTCTAGGCTGGGGATGGTCATAATGGCTGTTTATTCCCGTATAAGCGGAAAGATGTTGTGAGAAATTATTTTTTCAAAGTAAAGGGATCAGTTTATTAAATGAGAGTCAGCGAAAAACATCAGTTATTATTAAACTCAGTGGCAATTTCAGAGAAATATAGTACGGGAATAGTGGTCGATCATACGTTACGTGAGAAATATTATCCAATTTCAACGTCAGGAATTCCTTGTTGTCGAAAAGTGAGTAACGTTAAGCTTTTCATTATACCTAGTCCGATTGAATTGTTTATATGACTCGGAAAACCGACAGATGGCGACACGTCAGCCATGCAGGGAGAATGGCCTTTCCACACAACGACGAGGACTTTGGCCGCACGAAGGCGTGACGTCATCTTCTCCTTCTGTGACGCAATTACGGCATTGGCTGATGGAAGAAGCACCGTTTCTCTACGATGTCTTGTGAGGAGAATGATATCGTTGTTCCGTCTTGGAAAGAACATCGGCATAGCACAAGAGCTTATCTTTTGTGATAGTATAGTAAAACCTCCAAATAACGGTCACTTCCTTCTCAGACCGGGAGAAAGTGACCTTTGTTGGAAGGTGGCAGTTGTTCGGAGGTTCGACTTACGTTAACAGTGATAGGCCGTTGCGTTTGTGCGAAAGCAGTGGCGGCCCCAAGTACGGGGATACAGGGCAACCACACAGGGTCCCACGCCTAGGGGTCCCCGTACCACCACCAATTAATTATTTTTTTTTTTATTGGAGGTTTAACGACCACCGTGAGCAACTCAGTGAGCCCAAACACGACACACTCAGAACAGACATGCTCAATTATCAATTGACGTGTGTCTCTGGATGATAACTGTAGAACAGTGCGCGTGTGTGTGAGTGTGTGTACGTATGAATTAATTTAAAAAAAAAAAAACAATGTTTTTGTCATTAATCTCAGGAATAAAATTCCGAAGGAGAGAAAAAAATGGAAAGGTAATTTTACTCACCGTGCAATCCGTCTTTCTTTCTTTGTTCACAGACTCTTTCCATGACAGAATTAGCATAACCATAGTTTGTCTGCCCGGCATTTCCTTTTCCACAGCTAATGGACGAAAAGCAAACAAACCAGTCTAATTCTGGGCACAAAGTTCGTGTGAGCTCGTCCAGGCACTTTGTAGCTTCTGATTTTGGTGCACACACTATTTTGAATGCAGATGCGCTCTGGTTCTCGATGAAGGCATCCCTCAGAACCTAAAACGAATTTTTGGGTGTAATAAGAGCACGTCTTTTGAATCCGTTCTGACGCAAATTAAATTTATCAAAGCTATTCAAAGTCAATGAAACCGCTATTAAAAACAATAGTATCTGACGGAAGAAAGAAGTTTTTCAATCGGGTTTTCAATCCCTCAGATATTGCTGTAAACGGAATCGTGACCTTACGCCCTCTGGTTGCAGACTTGTGTGTTAAGAAAAACATGAATTTATATCAGAAACATTTGGCACCAGGAACGCTCTCCAACACAGAAAGAATTTTTCAAATCGGACTCTTAGAAACAGAGATATCGATAAAAACAAGATGTGACTTTGCGTCACCTGGTGGGAAAACCATGCATTATTTTAGAAAGAAAGTATTCTCAAAAGGATTTTCCATATGATCGGTATCGGCCCAAGAAAAAAAAATTTAGTCGAGTTTTAAGGAGCCCAGATTTTGCTACAAATACATCAGAAGCAGAAATTAACATGTATGCCCCCTGGTGGCCAAACCATTCTTTACCAAACATTAGAAATTATGTGAAAAATATTTTTCATCAGGTCTTGTATGCGATACAAGAAGAATTTTTCAAATCGGAGTTTTAAAAGCAGAAATAACGCAGAAAACGCAATTTGCCTTTGTGCCCCCTAGCGGAAAGTTTATGATTTACTTTAAAATTTTGAATTTTTAAGAAAAACATTTCGCATCGGAAACACTATCAAACAAAGAAGGATTTTCCAAATCGGACTTCTAGAAGTAGAGATATTGACAAAAATAAGATATAAATCTACGCCCCTGGCGTAGAAACCATGCATTGTTTCAAGAAGAAATGTTCCTAAAAGGTTTGTCGACATAAGTAGTGTCGGTCTACAAATGACGGTTTTTTCAATCGAGATTTTAGAATCTCATATTTTGCTGCAAATACATCAGAAGCGAAAATTAAGATTTACGCAACCTGGTGGCCAAACCATTTTTTCACAAAAATTGGAAATTATGTTCAAACGATTTTCCATCAGGAGCTGTATCTGGTGCAGAAAGAAATTTTCAAATGGGAGATTTAGAAGCAGAGGTATAGGGGGAAAAGCAATTTACCTCTACGCCCAAAAGTGGAAAGTCTATCAATTACTTAAAAACTTTGAAATTCTATAAAAAACATGTCACATTGAAAACACTATCCAACAGAGAAGAAATTATTCAAATCAGACTTCTAGAAGTAGAGATATTGACGAAAATGAGATAACATCTACGCCCACTGGCGGAGAAACTGTGAAATATTTTGAGAAGAAAATATTCCGAAAAGGTTTATAGATGTAAGTGGCATCAGTCCACGAAATAATGTTTTCAATCGATATTTTATAAGCACAGATTTTATGGTAAATATATCCGAAGCAAAAATTAACGCTTACACCCCTTGGTGGCCAAAGTATTGTTTACCAAAAATTTGAAGTTATATGCAAAAGATTTTCCATCTGGAGGTGTATCCGCTGACGAAAGAAGTTTTCAAATCGGTGTTTTAGAAGAAGAATTATCAAGGTAAATGTGATTTAATTGTACGCCTCCTAGCGGAAAATCTATGCGTAATTCGAAAAAGTAATTATATCTAAAATACTTCTAGACATAAATGAAATCGAAAGATAAAGGATTTTTTTCAATCGGATGTTTAGAAGCAAATATTTGGATTAAAACGTATTTTTGAATTCGACATCACCTGCATTTACGCCATCTAGCGGCGAAATTGTACATCGTAAGAAAAACGAAATAAAGGATCATCATTCGCATATTTCAAGCTTCCCAACGCAAAAAGAATTTTTCAAATCGGACTAATAGTTGCAGAGATATCGAGGGCACAGACGGGCGGACGGCCAAACCGATAACATAAGCACGATCTTTTTTACAAAAGACGTGCTAAAAATACGTTGAACCAAAACTGCAAGGTCGATATTTCCTCCTAGTTCATTTGCTAGTCCAAACGACTGAAATGAACATGATGACGATGACGACATGCCACCAGATGACGACATCTCGGTTGCTGAGGCCATCAATACGTACTCGTGTAGTCGGGTGCTGACTGATGGACCACGCATGGCGCTGAGAATTGTTGGCGCTGTAGCGTAAATTCGAGCGCACTCGACTAGTTATCGAGAGTTCTGGGGTTCGATCCCAGTAGTGCCGGAATACAGTGTTTCAGTCGCTATGCGTTGTTTAAAAAATAACGTGGAAAGAGTGATGACATCGTCCATTTGCATTGTCTCCACGTATTTCGTGTATATTGGCCATAAACATGTTTAATTCTACTGGAAATTCAGAAAACTTTTAACACATCTTTGGACCAAAGATGTCATAATCTGGAATGTTCCGCGTTATAATGTAAAAAAATACACTTGCCCACAGATACACCGAACCAAGTATAAGTAGGACGAATGTTTAACTCATTTATAAATTCCGCACGACATGAAACCTTTGCGGATCATTCTTTACAATCATTAATCAGCGTGTTGTTCTCTCTCCATCAGTGTTTCAAACCGTATTTGTACAGTAATGTGATCCATTTTTTACGCTTTCCAACCGTAGGTCGAAGAAGCGTATATGCTACAGCTTTGTCGGCCTGTCGATCAATCTGTCCGCACGATAACTCGCGTAAAAATGGTTCGATTTTGATGATGTTTTAGTATGTGGTAAGGAACAACCTGGTGACGAACCCTATTTAAAATGGGAGAAAGTGGGTCAAAGGTAAGAACATAGGAGCGAGATCCATTACATCGCCTTTATGCGTCATAACTTACGTGAAACTGCTTCTATTGCGACAAAACTTTAGTATGTTGTTCCGGAGGTGACTTTAACCGGTTCTGTTGAATATCATTGAAATGGACACAAAGGTCAGGGCACAGGAGCGAGATGTATTCTACAGCCATTATCCTCATAGCTTGACTAAAAATATTTCTATTGCGCCAAAACTTTAGAATGTTGTTCCAGAGGGGACCTGAACCGGTTCTGTTGAATATCATCGAAATGGACTCAAAGGTACACCAGCGAGATGTAGTCCACAGCCATTATCCTGATAACTTGACTAAAAATACACTGCTGGACAATTGCTAAGGACGGATCATAAGCGGCTATATAGCGCATGAAAAAGTATGTGTGGTTATATGCCAAGTGAAATAAAATAATGTCAGAATGCCAGGACATTACAAGAAAGACAATTTATTGTGCTCTGAAATCCAGAAAGCTTTGGAACGTGTTCAAGGGACAAACAGGCCATTTTGTGCAGAATACGTAAACGTGAAAAAAATGCAACTACCGTCCGCAGGCGTTCCGGCGTAAGATGTCAATACGGGATATGGCCACTATGGAGGGCGATGCAAGATTCCAAACGTCGTGTCATGCTTTGCACAACATTATCAAGCAGCTGTTGGGGTAATTTATTCCATTCCTCTGTCAGTGCACGGATGAGGGTGTCCTTGTTTATTGGAGGGCATTGGCGACCAGCAAGACTCCTCCCCAAAGCATCCCACACATTTTCAATGGGATTCAGATCTGGAGAACGTGCTGGCGATACGAGGCGTTGAATATCCTCGCTCTCAAGACATTCCTGGACAGCGACTGTTCGATGATATATTGCGTTGTCGTCCATGAAAATGAATCTATCACCGACGGCACCACGGAACATGCGAACATGAGGTAGCAGAACATCATTAATGTATCGTTGGCCAGTCATAGTCCCAGTTGGAAGCACATAGAGGGAAGTACGGCCATTGATTACGATGCCAGCCCATACCTTGACACTACATGTCGGATATCGGTCCCTTTCCTGTATGTTTGCTGGACAATATGCAGTACCACTATCACGCCAAATCAGTTGTCGTCGACAATCAGACGATAGACTGTATCTACTCTCTTCTGAGAAAAGGACAGCAGACCAATCGTTATCAGTCCAATTGCGATGTTGATGGCACCATTGCAAACGGGCGGTACGGTGACGTCTGGACAATAGGATGCACACCACAGGACGGCGGGCGTATAGTCCTCCTGTTATTTTTCGCCCTTCTTCAATCTTGCCAATAATACGGCCATGCGTAAAATCATCTAGATGATGTCGGGAAGACATACTGAAAATTGCAAGTTCGTCAATTGATTCTTTCCCTTTCAACTTAGCGTTTGAACAACAACGGTCAATACGCGTCAAATCCTTTATATCACTTATCAGCGCTATGACGTCACGAACAAGTTCGGCAATCCAAAATTTGCATACGCACAACACGTCTTACTGTATCCCGCACTTATGTTAATTTCCACATTTTCCTGCCTTCCATTTTATGGTTGCTATCGTTGCTATTGTCATCCGTCCTTAGCAATTGTCCGGCAGTGTATTTCTATTGCGACAAAACTTTAGTATGTTGTTCCGGAGGTGACCTGAACCGGTTCTGTTGAATATCATCGAAATGGACTCAAAGGTCAGGGCACAGGAGCGAGATTTTTTCCACAGCCGTTGTCCTCATAACTTGACTAAAAATATTTCTATTGCGACAAAACTTTAGTATGATGTTCCGGAGGTGACCTGAACCGGTTCTGTTGAATATCATCGAAATGGACTCAAAGGTCAGGGCACAGGAGCGAGATGTATTCCACAGTCATTATCCTCATGACTTGACTAAAAGTATTTCTATTGCAACAAAACTTTAGTATGTTGTTCCGGAGGTATAATGAAACAATTCTGTTCAATATAATCGAAATGTCAAACAAAGATCTTTGCTCTTTCCACGTTTATAAGTGAGTCACGGAAAAATTCTCATTGGCCGCCACCGGGAGTCGAACCCAGGGTCTTCCAGTTACGCACCGGATATGCTTCCGCTACACCACAGCGGCCTCGAATTCCTCCAGACTCACACACACGCTAACTGCCAAACCAGTTTGGCAGATTGCTTCTTGGAGCCCCGCACAATACTGGGGATTCACCAAAGTTGGTAAGCAGCAACTGAAGAAATAATTAGAAGGCGAATGAATAATTAATACAGTCATTTAACGTGGACCAGGAACATCAAACAAAGATCTTCGCTCCTTCCACATTTATAAGTGAGTCACGGAAAAATTCTCATTGGCCGCCACCGGGAGTCGAACCCACTTACATCTTACCATCTTTGGTGAATCCCCAGCATTGTGCGGGGCTCCAAGAAGCAACCTGCAAAATTGGTTTGGTAGTTAGCGTCTGTGAGTCTGGAAGAATTCGAGGCCGCTGTGGTGTAGCGGAAGCATATCCGGCGCGTAACTGGAAGACCCTGGGTTTGACTCCCGGTGGCGGCCAATGAGAATTTTCACTTATAAATGTGGAAAAAGCGAAGATCTTTGTTTGATGTTCCTGGTACACGTTAAATGTCTGTGTTAATTAATCGAAACGGGGTCAACGGTCAGGGCACAGGAGCCAGATTTATTCCACAGCTATTATCTTCATAACTTGAGTAATGATTTGTGGTATGTTGGAAAGCGTATCATAATCAATGCATTGCATGATTTTACTGATTTGTTTATACGATGCAAGGGCAATGGCTGTCATTGAATCATATAAATTCTTTGATTAACTGTACGATGTGTTGCAATTAAATTCCCGAAACGGTCGCATGTTGTTGCGTTTGTTACGAAGTGGGTAGAGATACGTGATTATACACATAATGACAAGAAAGATGATTCATAGACATCGAAAAGACGAAAGGTAACTCCCAGACGTCGATATATTGGTTTTACAGTTGGTATATAATTCATATCATATACATTCTTTACCAGAAACAAAAAAACCCGAAGCACCTAGAAGGAATCATCCAATCGAGGCGAAAACTGGTATGTGCAGAATAAATTTGTAGGAAAAGAAAAAAACTGTAATCCCAGACAAGCTCGACCATTTATTCGGATTAAGCAGCTACACGAGTGGAATAAGTCAGCGCCACCTCTGGTTCGTATACAAGCGGATACCCTGTACGGCATAGGCGCGTACAGTTCATGGATACTGTCCTGAGGTGGAGCATGCCATATGGTGTCCAAATTGAGGGCCAGACTTACCTGATGGGCGTAAGAGGCATCCCGTCATGTCCCAAACGTGTTCGATCGGTGAGAGGTCGGGCTATCGGGCTGCCCATGGAAGGGTGTTGACACTACGGAGATTGGCCTGGGAGAGCTGTGCCCTGTGTGCTCGGGCCTTTGATGCTGCCACAGGAATGGCAACACAGCAGGTCGTTGAATGTCGCCAACGTATCATTGAGCCATTAGGTTGGTACGGAGGATACGACGGGTGTCCGACTATCGTAGGAAAAGGCTCCTTAGTGAGTCACACCGGTAGGCGAGCCTTGTGCCGTTTCATGATGAACGCAGGATCCGTGCGTTGGCCAACTCTTCTCCAGATGCGTATGCACTGGGCATCAGCAGCAAGTGGAAACCTGCGACTCATCACTGAAGACAACACGACGCCACTAGATACTATACGGAGTTAATCCGGCCCCACACCTCTCCAGCCGGTGCCGGCGATGCTCGCAAGTCAGTGGTAGGTGGTGGAATGCCATCCTCGAATGTTGTTCTTGTGCATCAAGTCGTCAGTGAACTGTCGGGACGGCCACTTTCGTACTCGTAGACGACGCAACGAGCGGTGAATTCGGTTCTGTTCGTGCGGCTCTCATAATTGCTCGATCGTCTTGTTCTGCCGTTGTTTTCGGCCGTCTTTTACCAGCGTGCAGCTGAGTTGTGCCCTCCTCTACCCATTGGCTCCAACACTGCCTGATTGCCGCGTCGCTTCATCTCAAATGCCTGGCGATACGGCGACTTGACCATCCCCCTCCCCCCCCAAACCGACCTCTCTCAGCCCAATTATACTTCCGCTCTCAAATTCTCTCAGCTTCTCGTATTGTGCACGTCCAGGCATCCTCGCATTCCGTGGAGGTTAATGCAACTGCAATCAGCTGCCACAATTGTCCCTACGTGCGAGCTTTGTTCTAGATATACTCTCCTCGATGCGCGGTTTCCGTGATCTCTGACGGGCCACTATTTCGTAATTGGTCGGTATTTTGCAATAATTTTCGTATTTTTCCCCGAGGTACTTGCATGCGGAATTTCATCAGGATCGAAGAATTTTATCGGGTGCTTCGTTTTTTTTTCTTTTTTAGGGGTAAGGGAGAGAGGGTATTTGTGTGAGTCAGTGATATACTGGTACTTAATTGATATCCCAGATATTGATATATACATCGATCACTCCTAGATATCCATAAAGACATCGAAGACTCCAGGACTTCCATAGAGACATCGAGGACTCCTAGACATCGATAGGGATATCATATGACCACAATTTCAGATAATGAATGTGAACGATACGGTAACCAGAACTTCCATATTTAGCAGAAGTGAAGTTCAGTAGCCATTTTTAGTGATAGTGAATTGTAATCATTTTCCTTCGTTTCCCGCCATTTTGATAAGCTGGAAAGCAAACGTCAATGTATTTCTTTTCCCACGCGTCTTCAGCAGAAGGGGTGTTAGATTTATAGAATGAAACTGGACATTATTGCTTTTCAGCTGTCCCAAGCAAAGCGACGAAGCGAGAAGAGGGGAAGCGAGCCAATTAAAGAATCTTGCGTTTTCAGAGAGAAGGCATTTCTAAGGTGTGGCCAAGTTTTTCTAGGAATCCGTCGGACACTTCGGCAGGGGAGAGTTTCAGTTCGGGGGTCGGTTATCGGAGCAAGAAAGAGCAGAAGAGACTCGGCCGGCAGGAATCGAGGAAGAAGGAGTATTTTTAGCGGAGTGAAAAGGCCTCGCGGGTTCGTCCAAACGAATGAAGGAGGAGGAATGAGGCCGGCCGGGAAAAGATAAATGGAATTCGGCGTGCTGACGATTAGAGCGAGTAGCACACCGAGGTGTTAATATAATAAGAAATGAGTGAAACTGACGGAGAGAGGGAATAAGCAATGAGGTTGATGATAATGGACAAAAGGAATCGGGGCAAGGCTTAAAGCAATTGCCGCAACATCTGGATAAAAGTCTTCCTCACTGCAAAACGTTCTGCCGATACAGAACTTACTGCAAAGGAAGCATCAAACAAACCCTACACACAGAGCGCTGTACAAGAACTCAGCCCCAAGCCCTGTAACAATACCTGTTAATGTTCTTTATTATTTTGAATCGATGAATTTAAGGGGCCTGCAGTGTGCTTTTATTAGCAATAAAGTGACTAGTAGACATCGACAGCGCGTAACCGGTGAAGGAATACACGTGTCGTGAGCTGGCTTGGAAGATATACAAGGAGTGTTCTAGGCATTCTGAAAACATATCACTCGTTGCTATCATGGATAAAAGGAGCGATTTATCAGATTTGCAAAAAGGGATGATTACCGTCTCTTGGGCCAAGGCTGGCAGTATTTCTGAAACAGCGCAGTTTGTGGACTGTTCGCGTCCTACTGTGGTTAAAGTGTATCGCGATTGGAGAAATGACACCATAGCGAATAAACGTTGTGGGAACTGCGGACCACCACGTGCCATTGATGTGAGAGGGGAACGTCGGCTTCGAAAATACGTGAGGGCAGACTGACAAGCTACAGCGGATTAATTCACTGGCCGAATGAACCAGGGGTTACCGGAAGTGTATCTAAAACGACAGTTCATCGAACTCTGCTGCCTGTGGGGCTCCAATGGAGACGGATGGTTATTACACCTATGATAACGAAAGTGCCCTGGCAGAAAAGTCTTACATTTGTACGGAGTATCGGAATTGGACCTCCGCTGATTGGCAAAGGATTGCCTTCCCCGATGAGTCACGTTCTCTACTTCATTGAATGGATGAACGTTGGTGTATAAAGCCAGAAACATCGGAGATTAAACACTCTTCAACCATTGCTGGAAGAACACAAGCTAGTGGGAGCAGCGTTATGGTCTGGGAAATGTTTTCGTGGCATTCTCTGGGCCTACTCATACCTGTGGAAGGCTCTACAGACCGTATTTGCTATGAGTCCATCCTTGCAGATCACGTGCACCCATGCATGCTGATTGTCTTCCCTGGGGCGGATAGGATTTTCCAGCACAACAATGCGACGTGTCACACAGTTAAAAATGTCCGAGAGTGGTTGGAAGAGCACGATGAAGACTTCAAAGTACTTCCTTGGCCCTCTAATCCCCAGACTTAAACCCAATTGAGCATCTGTGGGACCACCCCGATCGTGTTGTTTATTCTATGGATCCTCCAACACGCACCTTGCAGCAGCTATCAGATGCACTGCAGTCAGCAAGGCTCCACATACCTGTGAACACCTTCCAGAGGCTTACTGAGTCACTTCCAGCCCGTCCAGCTTCTTCCAGCGTCGCAGAATGCTAGTTGTAACAAGGAAGGCTGAAGGAATACGTTCCTTGAGCTCAGTGTCAGATGTAACCTTTTTCTTTAACACCATGTCTTTATATAATAGCCCCAAAGAAAGAAAAATTCAACGGGCTAATATCAGGAAAACGTGATAGCGATGCCGTCAGATACCCACGTCCAATCAAAAGCCTTGGAAAATGGTGCTGTAAAGATTTACGTTCGTCAAACGACCAGTGCGGAGTCGCTCCGTCTTGGTGGAAAATGATGTCTTCAATATCCAGGAATTGTGGAACTGGGAATTGTTCTAACATATCCAGGTAGTTTATGCAAGTAACGGTTGGTTCAGTGAAGAAAAAGGGCCCTATCACTCTTTTGTCCATTAGGCCAGCCCAAGCATTAGGATTTCGGGTTGTCTCTCTCGTGCGCTACGATCATGCGGGGAATTTTGTGCTCCAGATTCGGCATTTATGTTATTTCGCACTGCCAGAAACACGGAATGTCGACTCATCGCTGAAACAGATTCGTGAAAGAAGTATGAGGTCTTCGTCAAGGCTTTTAATTAAGCATGTTTTTCCTAAATGCTCTTCGACGTGGTTGGTCATTTATTCGAAGTTTCATTACATGGGAGACCTGGCGCCATCTATCACCTGACGTAAGGAACTTTAACACTTGCCACGTCTCTCGACGTAAGTTATTTTCTATCATATTTTTTTAATAGTATACTGAAATTGTATACTTCATTTATAGACACCTTGTACATCTTTCCTGTGTCGTTAGGATACACCAATGTTATAGCGTGCACACTCATTTTTCCTTATCACACAGTCTCTTCTTGCAGCTTGATATTATACTTGATAACGGGGTCGGTGACTGCATTGCAATTGAGATGGTTGATGTAATAAATTCGTCAACCAATATGCTAACCTGGGGACATATGCGATGGATCCTGTGTATCTCATTTGCGTACTAATTGATTTTCTTATCGGATACATTATACCATTTCTTACAGTTCTATGTATTCAGTATTTTGTCATTTTCTTGTAGGACTTACGTCCACAGGGAGGAGAGTTTAGGTCCCAGCCACCTACAGCGAGATCGCCTTTTGGGCAGGACACAGAAACGGAAGGAATGAGAGCAAGTCTAGCGACTTTGACAGAACAGTTTGTAGTGAGATTAGAGTACAGTAGATGGCGCCACTGTACAAGTACGATGTTGCACATAGAGGGGTGAGAGAATTTCAGGGGGGGCATAGGGAAGGATACCCATTTAACCAGTGGGTCCAGCCTGGGGGCCGTCACTTAACGTGCTCGTCCGATGCACGGCGGATATTCAGCGATTGTTAGTAAATCACACCATCTCTAAAGATCAGCCCAGGATCGGACCTGAAGACCTTGCATTGACAGTCTGACTCGCTAACCACTAAGTCATCCGCGGCTCAGTTCTATGTATTCTGTCTGTTTCATCTTTCTTATATCCAGCCTTTAGACCTTTGCTATAAATATTCTCAGTTTCCTTATTATTTAGGTAGTAGGGTTTGCATACGCTGTACGCCCTGAAGAAAAATACTCTAAACGCAGAGAGTTTGCATTCATTTCGATAGTATGAATCATGGCGGACAAGGTTCGTCACTGCTGTTGGTTTATAATATACGTCAAAGTCGAAGTAGGATGTTTTGTTTCTTTTGAGCGTGACATCAAGACAATTCAACATCCCATTCTTTTTAAGCTGCGTAATGAACATTGTGTAGGTTGTTTATCTTGTGCATAAAATCATTTAATTCGTCTACTCCATTTGTTATCATATGAAGAAAACATTGTCGGCATATCGGATCCACATTTGGGGTTTCTTAATACAATTTAGAAAGATGAGGTCTTCTTGTGGTCTATGAGTTTGGGAATAAATTCCCAATTAGAAAAATAATGCCGAGAATTAATAAATGTCATCCGTTATGTGCGTGAGCTCAGCAATCATCAAGAAAATAATGACGAAACTTAAGAATGGGAATGATACGTAAACGCCATTCATTTGAATGATGTGACTGAATCGTTCGCCATGAGCCTGCTCAAGGCAGATCATTCATTTTGAATGGTGAATAACGAAAAGCTCGCGCTCTTAATTATTTAATTTAGGCGGATGATCGTTCACGTCATTCACTTCGGGCAGTTTGCAAAAAAGAGCTGTGTCCTAGAAAGAGCTTTGGTCGTAAACCGGCGATACCTGTAACGAATGATTCACTTAAAAATAGAAATTAGATCATTAATGGATGACTTTTTTTTCATGAATGATCTCCGAAAAAAGAATTATTTATGCGCCGCCCCAGTGGCGCAGTGGTCTAACCGATGACCTCCGATCATTCGTCCGAAAAGGGTACGGGTTCGAATCCCGTTGATGTATGGATGTTGTGTTTGTTTTACGACACTGGCTGTCTCTCTTCCCTGGAACCAGTGACCCTAAATTAAGGGCGAGCTACTGCTTATAGTCCATTGAGTTGCTCACGGTGGTCGTTAAATCTCCAAATAAAAAAAAAAGTATGTCTGCAAAATCTGTAACAGAGAAAAATGAAGAGATGTATTCTTATGGTTTTGCAGCCATAAGGTGCTGGGTTACGACCATTCGCCCTAGTTGGGTCTGGGTTCGAATCTCGGTGAGGCATGGATGTTTGTGTTTCTCTTTCGGCACTGGCTCTCAATGAGTTACTTGCCCAACACTGGTTATATGTGTACATTGGTCATATAGCATACTGTAAAGCCTATGTTTGATTCACAATGGGTTACATGATCAACACTGGCTATATCTGTGCACATTGATCATTTAGCATGCTGCAAAACCATGTAAGATTTGTACTTGTTGCTGTGAAATGTCTGTATCTTGTTTCTGTCTGCCTGTTTGCCATGTCTGTGTACCACAAGGTCCAATAAATCGTTAAAAGAAGCAAAAAAACATCCAATAAAAAAATGATTTATGCCATGATAAATACAGACACGTGACGTGGATCAGGAACACCAACCAGAAGATATCGCTCTTTGCACGTTTATAAGTGAGTCACGGAAAAGGTTGTCATTGGCCGCCACAGGGAATCGAACCCAGGGTCTTCCAGATACGCGCCGGATCTATCATATGCGGCGCGTAACTCCAAACACTAGATATCGCTCTTTCCACGTTTATAAGTGAGTCACGAAAAAATTATCATTGGCCTCCACCGGGCATCGAACCCAGGGTCTTCCAGTTACGCGTCGCATATGCTAGATACGCGCAAGATATAGCATATGCGGCGCGTAACTCCAAACAGGAGATATCGCTCTTTACACGTTTATAAGTGAGTCACGGAAAAACTGTCATTGGCCGCCACCGGGAATCGAACCCAGAGTCTTCCAGTTACGCGCCGCATATGCTAGACACGCGCCGGATCTAGCATATGTGGCGCGTAACTCAAACACTAGATATCGCTCTTTCCACGTTTATAAGTGAGTCACGAAAAAATTATCATTGGCCGCCATCGGGCATCGAACCCAGGGTCTTCCAGTTACGCGCCGCATATGCTAGATACGCGCCGGATATAGCATATGCGGCGCGTAACTCCAAACAGGAGATATCGCTCTTTCCACGTTTATAAGTGAGCCAAGGGAAAATTATCATTGGCCGCCACCGGGATTCGAACCCAGGGTCTCCCAGTTACGCGGCTCATATGCTAGATACGGCGCGTAACTGGAAGACCCTGGGTTCGATCCCCAGTGGAGGCCAACGAGAATGTTCCATGACTCACTTAAAAACGTGGAAAGAGCGATGACTTCTGTTTGGTGTATTTATGCCATGACTGATGCGTAATTCGTATGTAACGGAACAGCTGTAGAAATAAATCTGCAATGCTCTCCTTAGAGCTGGAAGTAAGGCCAGTGTTGACACACCCAGAAGTTTCTCTTAGAGTTCACTCCCACAGGAAGAGTTTAGACAAAAGTACGTATATGCCATAGGACATTTACGCAACATATTACACTAGAAAAGAAGTCTGAGCAAGTCGACTCTAGAGGCTTAGAAACGACAGAAAGTCGAAAGGTTAGAGAAGTGTTAGATTGAAAGTGCGAGTCGGCGGTGTGCCAGACTATAACATCACACCCTGCGCGTCGAAGTAGAGGGTGCAGGGGATGGGAAAGGAAGAGATAGCCTTATTTATGACGGGCAGACCAACGCCCGAGGGCTGACATCATATACGATGTACTGCGAGTGCTCAGTGGTTCACAGCAACTCATCTTATCTGAAATCGATCCCGCGACCAGTAAAAAGGCGGTTGCTCTAATCACTAGTCCACTCGAGGCCAAACTGCAAAAAAAGGATATGCTCTGCAAACATATATATTCATAAATCTTCTTAATTGTCTATACACTTACTGCTGCTGAATTGAAGATTCCTCCAACCGGACCGTACTTCGTTGTAGTTTCTTCCAGAAGCTGCTTAGCTTGCTCTCGATTAGCGACATTCAGGGTGGAGACGATGACTTTGATGCCTGATTCCTGCCACCTCTTCAGGCACAAGTTATGATAAGGTGTTCTGGCTCCATGCCTTGACGTGAGAACAATTGTTCCTGCTCCTTTGCTGACCAGCCACTTAGTGAGTTCTATTCCAAAACCTCCCAGTCCACCAATGACAATATAGCTTTTACGGGAAAACAAAGAGAACTCCGTTTTTGCCGTTACTTGCATGGGAGATGCTACGGTAGTTTTCTTTTGTTCTTCTTCCCGTACCTGTGAATCACAGAAAACAAGAATTTCTTAATCAGCTTAGCATACATTTCTGAATTTTTTTACATATTTATGAAACCACGTCAATAGAGTAGGCATACTTTTCATAAATAGGCCGACTGGGTATACGTCAGGTTGGTCTCTATATCCTTTAATTAATTTGCAGCACGAAAGGACCCAAATTAAATTGTTTTATCTATTTAGTACAAAATTACAGTAAATTTTAAAATAAAAGATTTCTTATTTATCCTTTTTGACTGTTATTGTGCATGTCTTCGTTAATGAGAGCAGCATTTAACACAATATTTGAATGAAGGTTATATTCAAATTTTATTCAAATTCGCAAAAAAACTGCATCCTGGACAATGCTGTGGGAGAAGAAAGTTTGCGAATGAACATGGTTGTCCACATCTGTCTCGCATAGATGCAACCAACTGGAGAGCGACATTGAAACAAATCCCCAAATTCCAGCCAACTTCAGCGAGTGAGGTACCAGAAATGTTTCCACCAGAACCATCAGTCGATCATTGGCCGCAATAGGATATGAGAGCCTCCTGCCATCCAGAGTCCCGTTGCTGACGCCACATTGCCGGACTCTACGCCCCAGCTGGTCAAAAGAACATTGACGGACCTTGGATGGCATGACTGGAGAAGGGTCTCCTGTTCCGATGAGTCCCATTTCCAGTTATTTTGCGCAGACGGGAAGATGTGTATCTGGCAGAAACCGGACGAAGCAATGGACTCGGCATAACAACTACGAACTGCTCAAGCTGGTGGATTAGGGTGGAAGGAAGCTGTTCAACTGGCACGCATAGGGACCTCTGATCCCTCTAGATGCATCTTCGGATAGTCCAAGCTACATTCCCCTCCTTGGAGACCATCTGCATTCTTTAATTTTTCACCCACTGGGCTTTTTCAGAAGGACAATGTGCCTCCCCACAGAGCCGTGGTGACCTGAACATGGTTAAAACAGCGTTCCGCAGAAGCTCACACAAATTGGAATGGCCTTTCCGTTCAACAGCAATGAACACTGCGGAAAATCTTTGGGATTCTGTGGAAAGATCCGTTCGAGCTTTAGATCCTCCACCCAGGAATGCGACCAAATTATGGACAGCGATGCAAGAAGCTTGTGTGGAGATATCTATGGAACGCTATCGTCAATGAACACGCATTGTCCAGCTGGGTGAGTCTGTCTTTGCCGACCATCCGCCTTCGTTCATGTCACCGTGCACCCACAGAGCAATGGACTTTTCCAGAAGGATAATGCGCCTCCTCACAGAGCCTTTGGGACTTGAAAACGATAAGGACAGCGTTCCGCAGAAGCTCACACCTTGGAATGGCCTTTCCGTTCAACAGGAATGAACACTCCGGAAAATCTTTGGGATGCTGAAAAAAGCTCCCTTCGAGCTTCAGATCCTCCACCCAGGAATGCCACCGAGTTATGGACAGCGACGCAGGACGTATGTGTGGAGATATCTGTGGAACGTTAGCGTCAATGGACGCGCATTGTCTTGGTGAAAGAGTTCGTCCTTGCAGACCATCCTCCTTCGTTCATGTCACCATGCACCCACAGGACAATGGAATTTTCCAGAAGGATGATGCGCCTCCTCTCCACAGGGCTTTGGTGACTTGAAAATGGTCAGGACAGCGTTCCGCAAAAGCTCACACTTTGGAATGGCCTTTCCGTTCGCCGGGAATGAAATTTGTAGAAAATCTTTGGGATGCTATGGAAAGCTCTGTTCGAGCTTTAGATCTTTCCCCCATGAATGCTACCGAAGTATGTACAGCGGAGCAGAAAGCATGTGTGGAAATATCTGTGGAATGTTATCATCAATGGATGCGCATTGTTCTGCTGGAAGTATCCGTCCTTGCAGAGCATCCGCCACTGTTCATGTCATCATGCACCCACAGCAAAATTGACTCTTCTAGTAGGACAATCAACGTCTTCACTGAGCCGCGGCGACTAGAACATGATACGAAGAGCATTCCTCAGAAGCAGAACCTTAGATTGGTCTTTCCGTTAACCGGGAATGAACTATGTGGAAAATCTTTGGGATGCTGCGAAAAAGGTCTGTTCAATATTTAGATCTTCCACCCAGGAATTCGACCGAATAATGGACAGCGGAGCAGCAAGCATGTGTGGAGATACCTGTGGAACATTCTTGTAAGTTAGTAGACTCGATGCCTTGCCGTGTGACTACACTTATCTGGCCGAAAGGTTAGACTACCCGTTCCTACGTAGGTATATCGTAATTTCTATCCATTCAGTGTCTAACCGCAGAATTGACGTTCCTCAAAACCTCGCTGCTGATAAACTTATGATTTCATGTGAAATACATATAAGAATAGGGGAATTCTGAAATCACGACATAGCCTAATATAATTACAAAAGAAAATTTACGTACAATATGTTGAAATAATAAACGGAACCCTTCATGAAAGCAAGGACTCAGATTCTCAAGAACCTCGCGCACATGAAAATTCGCGGCAATAGGGATTTAAAAGCAACAGGAAATAGTTGGTTAGGTACTGCGACCCGTTTTTTTTTCTTTTTTTTTTTCGTTTAACGACCACCCTGAGCAGCTCAATTAGCTATAAGTAGTCGCCCTTCCCTAATTTAGGGCCACCGGTTCCAGGGAAGGAAGAGAGCCAGTGCCGTAAGACAAACACAACATCCATGCTTCACCGGTATTCGAACCCGGACCAAACTCGAACGAATGATAAAAAGATAGCGCTTAGACTACAGCGGCATTTCCCTAATAATCTATATACACTCATTGTCATAAAAATCCGCACACCTAGAAAAAACCGTGCGATTAACGAGAAACTCGGCGAATAGCTACGGGGTGGACAGACATGCAAACGATTAAAGTTTTTTGCGATTCTGCATACCCACGCGTCCAACACTAGCGCTGCAATCGCAATTCTTGGGGCTTATAAGACGCCGCGCAGGGAAATCCACGCTCGTGCCGAAGTGCACGGTAAGAGTCAAGTGAGATCTCTGTGCAATAGAAATGCCAAGGAGCCGACTTAGATGTGCGTACGGGACACCGGCGTATTTTGAACGAGGCCGTATAGTCCCGATGAGAAAGGCAGGGTGGCAGGCGTGCCGAATCGGCTGCCATTTGTGTCGGTCGGACAGCACGGTGCGATCGTGTTTGGAGCAATGGACACGGGAAGGCCTCCGGACACGACGGACTGGCTCTGGACGACCCAGACACACCACGAGCAGAGACGACAGTGGGATCGTGAGAACGGGACGCACAGATGCAACGACGTCATTGTCCAATATCCAGAGACATGTGGCGGCTGTGCAAGGGAACCCTGTGTCCGCCAGAACCATTTCCAGACGCATGGTAGAGGCGAATATGCACTCTCAACGGCTCTTACGTTTTGTGCCATTAACCCCTGATCATCGTCGACGTCGATAACAGTGGTGTCAGTAGCGATCAACGTGGAATGCTACGAACTGGCGACGTATAGTGTTCATCGACGAATCCACACTTCTGTATGGAAACAGACGACAACCGTGTCAGAGTGTGGATGACTGCAGGTGAGCGTCACAATCTCCACCTCACTGTACAGCAGCACACGTACCGAACTGCAATCGTGTTGGTCTGGGGAGCCATCGTGTATGATCGCCGGACTTCCCTTTGCAGTGATCCAAGGGACGTTAACAGCACAGCGCTACGTAAAGGAGATCCTGCGACCCCATGTGCTGTCTTACCTGGCTGGGTAGCCAGGAGCCATTTTACAACAAAATAACGCCCGCCCGCACACGGCTGGGGTTTCCCAGGGATGTTTACGTTATGCTTCGACGCTTCCGTGGCCTGCCAGATCGCCTGATCTCTCGCCCATCGAGCACGTGTGGCACCAGACGGGACGCCAACTTTCTCCAAGCCCCAGTGTTCGTGATTTAGAGCTCTAGTTGCAAGAAGTGTGAGGAAACCTGTCCCCAGGATAACATACGGCGTTTCTTTGACTCCATGCCGGACCATATCACCGCATGTATCCGAGCACGAGGCGGTCCGACGCTGTACTAACGCTGACCGGAACGTGTACCGTATGTCCGAGGGAAATCGTCCTGCTGCTTTGATACTGTAATCACGTCTGTACCTAGCATGTACAATCTCACTACTAAAATCTTATTTCAATCCAACACCTCCTTCTTCATGCGGGTTTTTTTATGGGAATGAGTGCATATACAGTGGAATCACTACCTATATATATATATAGCAAAACATATGCAGTCACTCATGATCGACGTAAATCATCGCTAAATACGTTTTTGGGTGAAAAACGCTGCCACGTAAAAATATACATAAATGCTAAAATGAATATGCGTTTTACATCCATAACAATTCGAGATACTTGAAAGATTTAATTATCTAACTACTATAGTAGTATAAAATTGTAATCAAATAAGCACTTACATGCATACATAGCAGCAGCGGATTCTGAATCAGACATTACGAGAGAACATCCTTAAAACAAGAATCAAATGCTGTTTGTTTTGCTTTACCAGGTCGTTCGAAAAATAATGGCCAATTTGGAGGGTGAAGATAAAAAACACATACCTCATAGCATACAACATTGTTTTTTCTGAAATAGGCGCCTTTGAAAACTACACACACCTCTGTCAGCGGGTGATAGGTGCTCCGATTCCAGTTAAAAATAAATCTGGGCCCCCTGGTTGGAAGAAAGGCCCGGAATGAAATTTCGGCCTCCTATAGGTTTCCGAAGGTCCTGTCCCTGAGGAAAATGCTAAAATGCATGAACAGGTGGAAATCGGTATGTGCCAAGTCAGACGTGTAGGCTGTATGTGAGAGGGTTTCGAACCTCAGTTCGTGTAGCTTCTGTTTCGTCATTTCTGACACGTATGGTCTCGCGTATCACGAAGGATAGGACCCTTCGTGTTCAAAAAGGCGGCTGTTTGGAACGCAGGTTCTGCTCCATTCGGTCAATTTCTTCACAGTATGTGACTGAGATAATGCTTTCATCAGCATTCAAGAATCTATAGTGTATGACACCGTGAACAGTCCACCACACTGTCAGCAAACCCCTTTTTGGAGTCAACCTTGGTTTAGGATGTTGTTTCGGTGGTTCACCATGGTTCAGCCACTGTCCAGATCACTTACGATTGTCGTACAGCATCCACTATTCATCGATTAAGTAGGGGCTCCTTTCGTTCCGAAGCAGAAGGTTACTGCATATTTCAAACCGTTGTTGTTTCATATGCTCCGTCAGATCATGTGGGAGCCACGTATCAATCATTTTGGCCTTACCAATTTAGTGGAGATCTTCGAAAATGTTTGACACCGACACATTGTACTGTTTGGTGAGTTCTCTTACTGTGACAAGAGCATTTGCCTCCACATTTGCTTTCAGAGCGTCGCTATCAAAGACCGCATACCGTCATCGGTTCTCCTCATCTTGTAGACTCGTGTTACCAGGACGAAATTTTTCAAACCACCGTCGAACAGTACGTTCACATGTTGCCTCCTGGCCCCATGCCTCGACCACATTACGAACAGTACTCATCGACCACCGACGAACAGCACGTTCAGATGTTGCCTCCTCGCCCCATGCCTCGACCACCTTACGAACAGTACTCATCAACCACCGAGGAACAGCACGTTCATATGTTGCCTCCTCACCCCGATGCCTCGACCACATTACGAACAGTACTGATATACCACCGACGAACAGCACGTTCATATGTTGCCTCCTCGCCCCATGCCTCGACCACATTTCGAGCAGTACTCATCGACCACCGATGGACAGCACGTTCATATGTCGCCTCCTCGCCCCCATGACTCGACCACATTACGAACAGTACTCATCGACCACCGACGAACAGCACTTTCATATGTTGCCTCCTCGCCCCATGCCTCGACCACAGTACGAACAGTACTCATCGACCACCGACGAACAGCACGTTCATATGCTGCCTCCTCGCCCGATGCCTCGACCACCTTACGAACAGTACTCATCGACCACCGAGGAACAGCACGTTCATATGTTTCCTCCTCGCCCCGATGCCTCGACCACATTACGAACAGTACTGATATACCACCGACGAACAGCACGTTCATATGTTGCCTCCTCGCCCTATGCCTCGAATACATTTCGAACAGTACTCATCGACCACCGATGGACAGCACGTTCATATGTCGCCTCCTCGCCCCCATGACTCGACCACATTACGAACAGTACTCATCGACCACCGACGAACAGCACTTTCATATGTTGCCTCCTCGCCCCATGCCTCGACCACAGTACGAACAGTACTCATCGACCACCGACGAACAGCACGTTCATATGCTGCCTCCTCGCCCGATGCCTCGACCACATTACGGTAGGTTTGCGCCGCAATACGACTCAATATGAACTCATGAAGCAGAATTACCCGAAACTCACTCTTTCCTGACATGTTGTACAGCCTACTGTCACACTAGTTACAACGACTGCAGCTCAACCGATGATGGTGTGCGTGTGGGTCGCCCTTCCACTCGTACAAATGGTGCTGCATATGGCTTGATATGGAATCATTGTGGATGAGTTGAATGTTGCACCTCTGAAAATCGGCCATTATTTCCCAAACGACTTGATATACAAGGTGATTGTAAACTCCTTCAACAAAACAAGAGGGGTGATAGTAGACATCAAGACAAAAATATTTGCAAAGGAACCTAGGGCCGCATTCCACTCCTAGTGCCAGAAAAGAGTAAAGTTACATATGAGCCTTTAACAGTGAAAACAAGGAGACATACCTAATTTATGAGTTGCACAATTCCAATCGCATCAGAGCAAGACTCAAAGGAGCTGCTCAAACTGGCGTACAAGGGCGTCGTTGCACATCCCACACCGCCGAAGGAACGACTGTCTCACCTTCTAGTAGACTGCCAGCGTGATGTTGATCTTGTCCGCAGCAACAGCGATTCGCGCGATGAGATATTTCAGGGAGGCCACAGGTGTCTCGTACACCAATGTTCCACATCAATGCTCAACTGTCTTGTACACCAATATTGAAGGATGGATACTGGACGTGGCGGACGTCCAGTATCCCTCCTCGAGATAGCCGACGAGTCCGTTTCGCGCAGTCTTCAGTCAACACTGGCAAAGGTCGAATGGTAAGGAATACGACTATTCGAAAATCTCTGGCGCTGCTGTTTTTGTGCTTCACGTCTATTGCCACATGCTTGGCCGTACATCAGATGCATATGCGCCAATTTCTCGTATGTGTAGTCCTCCATGCCCTTCACGAATACGTCAATTCTCATGTGATGTTCGCTCGGTAATATCGCTGAATGGGTTCCCCTGCAGTTTTAAATGTTTGCTCCGCATCGTTTACGCACGTGTTCAGCTCACCTGATTTACATCTTGTGCTTATCATGCAGTGGTGGGAACTCCGTGTAACTGCTGGACGTTTTTCAAACGTGCTGTTTTCTGGCACTAGAAGTGAAATGCGGCCCTAGGTTTCTTTGCAAATATTGTTAGTCTTGATGTGTACTATCACCCCTCTTGTTTGTTGAATAAGTTTGCAATCATCCGGTATAGGTTTAATACAAGTAAGAAAAAGCATATCAGCGATTCTTTCGCAATAATGTCATGTAATTCACATGACGCGATATGTTATACACCAATATGCATGTCTGTGCAACAAGATAAACAATGACTTTTTGAAGGTGATAACTCTTACTTCTAGTAGTGTGTGTGTCTCCTAACGGCTAAGATGGCTGCACACCTGTTGGTCATGAAATTTGTGAGGCTATCAAGGAGGTTTTTGGGGTATCTTCGGCACTAATCAATAAGGACTGCCTCCAGTTCACGTTGGGTCAAAGAACGTACGGGCCGAGTTGCAATTCGTCTGCGAAGTACGCTCCAGCTATGCGCAATTGGATTTAAGTGAAGGAAGCAACCTGGCCACTTATACGCCCAATTCCCTTCTTTTGAAGCATGCTGTCTGCTAGCCGAGCTTTATAAATTCGAGCGCTATCGTCTATGAAAGGAACTAGTCACTTACGTCTGCTGCATACGGCATGGCAATAGGTCTGAGAATCTCGTCTCTACATCTCTTGGCAGTCAGACTACTGTTTCGGATTACGAACAGGTACCTACGTTCACCGATACTTATGCCTGACTAGACTAGTAATACATGTCCGCCGTAATATTGTTTCCTGCGCAAAAGCTGGGTTATTTCTCGTGCCTGCTTCCGACTAGGTAAGAACTCGCCGATTGTCAGACTTCAGACTCATAATATTGATAGAACTTGACTCCATTAGTCGTCCATTATTCTATGTGCATAAAGCCCACCATGGTGAAAGCAGTTGTTGATAGTTTGGGTTGACAACCTTCCTCCTGTTGACACGAGAAGCTATCCCTGGAATTGAGTTGCATTTTGCCGCTTGCTGTAGTTTCTCGTTGATAGTCTTGACCTTGTCTTTTTCGAACATTTCCCGTATCCTGGAAGCGTGTCCACAGTCGGCAAATGACATTTCGTGATCGTCCAATGGCATCTGTTACCATCTACTGTGTCTGAGCTGCTTTTAGCCTTCTACCAGCTCTCCTGTTGATTCTGGTAAATCATGCTATTGAGATGTCATCAGAACCGAAGACTTCAAGAAACGAAATGTCACGATAAACGCGACGCCATAAGGGAGCTCCTGGAAAACCTTTGTTTTTATCCCCATTTATGATTTATGGATTCTGACGTCACATACGCTACTACACACGAATGGCTTGCATAGTATCGCCAAAGTCACATGCTCTCCTAATTATTTTGAGCAGTGGATCTAGTTTTGCCTTTACTCTCAACACATGTAATATAAGTGGTAGGTCATCGAAAATACTCACTTTAAGTAACACTTTTCCTGTATGTTTTCCGCTTCCCATGAAACGGAAAGCTTTTTCCACGTCGCTTATTGGAAAAACTGTGGTATTCAGAGGCTGAACGACCCCCTTTTAATTCCATCGTTCATGAGCTTCTTCAGTTCCTGGTGAAAGGATTCATTTCGTGGATCACCTGAAAACCAGCTGTCCAGCATTACGCCTTTGAAATCGATGTCTTTCAGAAACACACGTAAACCTGTAATTTAACAATCACAGGGAATGAAAATATGACATGATTATAATAATTGAAATACGAAATCTTGTCAGGAAAATACCAACACTCCATAGAACTAGAAAACATTGTCAAAAAGGCATTACTACAGGAATTAAAGAACGATAACAGTTCTACCTAGAAACTTATTGGGGGTTTAGTGTTAAATCGCGAGTACAATGTATTATTACATGTCTATGGTTCAACTAAAACCCTGACATAACTTTACTGTAAATCTTCTCACTGAAGGTGAAATCTGTCACAGCAACTGGCTTCATTGTAAATCGCACTGAGATGTTTCTATAGCTTTACTCTTTAATAGATTGGAACGAATTAACTAGGGGTGAAAAAATGGGCTGAAATCAGCTCGAACGAGTATGTTCGCTGTCTAAGAATAGGCCGAACCGTCGCTCTCGAGAACAGAAGGCCATGACACTTAATTAGTGACATCACGCTCCTTTATGATCATATGTAGAGGATTTTAGGAAGGGAAATTAGGAGATTTGGGCGAGAGCACCCGGTAGGAAAGTGACACGGAAGCCAAGTAGATAAGGGGAGGAAGACACCCATATTTATTACCGAGGGGCCAATATCCGGGATCCGACGGCTTAACGTGCCCATCCGACGCACGGCGGATATTTAGTGGATCGAGCGTTCGTACCCGCTGGGATCGAACCTGAGGCCCTTTCCGTGGCAGTCACGAACGTTGCCCACTAGGTCACCCACGGCCCATCACGCTCTCTTAGATCCATTCATATTTATTTCATATGTATTTTTCAAGGTAAATGGCGGTTACTTTGCGATGTTTTAATCTTTCTCAATTAAGATACTTATCGAATTAGAGCTGAAAGGAAAAGTCCGTGTCAATTTTATCCTTCTAATGTTTTTAACTCGAAATAAACAATCATTTAGCAAGATAAATACATCTCACAGTAACTGTTATTTTCTTTGAGAGAGGATTTTTAAATAAATAGATAACTGTAGGTGACGGAAAGTATAGTTTCAATTAATTAGAGATGGAAAAATCTATTCTTTCGATTCTACTCACTAAAATGGTTCGTTCGGGGATTCTTCCTGTTTGGTAAACAATTCGTGTATAAGGAATCTTTTCTGAGTCGGATCCTTTCGTTCGTTTCGGTCGATGATTCTTCCGGTTTAGAGAACGACTTCTGTCTAGCGAAAAGATTCTGAGTCAGATCCTTTTTGTAAGTTCAGAGTTTCCAGTTTAGTAGACGATTTTGAAGTTTAAATTTGCTTTTAATTCTCACAGAAAATTTCTTCCGCTGTTTTCATATAAGTTCGTTTGGTAATGTAACTTACAGCATTTGTACACTTTCGAATAACTTACGATTTTCTGATCGGAACATGAACCTCACCAAGACAGTGGTGAAATTTTAATGTCTAATAAAACAACAAGACTGATTGATTTCAGGGAATCGGCTCTTTTGGGGAATCGATTCTTTTTTAGTAAATATTCCTTCGCCAATGACTCAGCTTGATGATTTCTTCTTTTCCAACGAATCGTTCGCAGAAGACACATCTCTACACTTAATTAAGTGTCTTCTCATTTTCTTCTCAAAGGTCACAGTTCTGTCTAGAAACTTTCGGGGTTTTAGTGTTTAAATGGCATATCTCTGCACTTAATGAAGTGTCATGGCATTTTTTCTCTAAGGCCATATTTCTGTCTAGACACGTTTGCGGTTTTAGTGTTGATTATTCGTCCTTTTCCAAAGACACATTTCTACATTTAATTATGTGTTATGACATTCTCTTCTTGAAGGCCAGCTCCGTCCAGAAGTTTTTAGAGTTTTATTGATGATGATTTGTTTTATTCCAAAGACACATATCGACACTTAGTTATAATGGCATTATCTTCTCAAAAGCCACAGTTCTCTCTAGAAACGTTTAGGGTTTTAGTGTTAAAGGGCACATCACTACACTTAATTAAGTGTCATGGCATTTCTCTTCTCGAAGGCCAGTTCCGTCTAGAAACTTTTACAGTTTTATTGATGATGATTTGTTGTATTTCAAGGACACATATCGACACTGAGTTATAATGGCATTCTCTTCTCAAAGGTCACAGTTATGTCTAGAAACTTTTAGAGTTTTATTGATGATGATTTGTTGTATTCCAAAGACACATATCGACACTTAGTTATAATGGCATTCTCTTCTCAAAGGTCACAGTTCTATCTAGTAACTTTTGGGGTTTTAGTTTTAAATGGCACATCTCTACATTTAATTAAGTGTCACGACATTCTCTTCTCGAAAGCTGCAGCTGAACGTAGCCGGAACGAGTGCATCGTGCCCATCGGAAAGCGTTGCTTTCCCGCCTTAGCTTTGTTATTCAGACTGGTTATTTAGGGAGATGATTGATGCTAATCTTTTCTAACTGATTTCCACATAACAGGTCTGTAAAAAAAGCGACGAATCTAATAAAGGAGAGAAAAATTTGAATCACTTGTTTTACCCAGTAGCATGATGCCCATGCCAGCGGATCTAGCACCTTCCCAGCATGCAGCTGAGAATAAAGTATTACGAGCGAGTAATTATCACTAGTGCCAGGTTCACTGTCGGTACTGCTCAGATGAGACGGGGAAAGTAATTTCTTTGCTATAGCTTTCGTAAAACTAGGCCCCTATGTGGACAATTTTTGCGCTTCCAATTTATTGACAGAATAAAGGCACCTGCCAACTGAAACTAAAAGCATTACTTACGATGTCCACGTTGTTTTTACAAAAAAGGACAACGATCCTTAGCAGACACACATAGGTCAACAAAACATCACTCGCAGAATATAACTCCAATTGGTATCAATCAACTATCTCGTGACAGAAAAATCACCAAGTCTCACTAAACAGGAGAAACAATTGAGACTTGTAGAACAACGAACCATAGAATGACTCAAATCAGAAGCTCGTTCGAAAATAACTCTCTCCAAATAAAATTAACTCTCACCGAATCTTAGACCCAATCTCTAAGATAAAATTCAAAACAGCACGCGTGTTCTTCTCGTTTGCATATGTCCTTCCGTTAGGTATCCGAAACACATTCGCCGGACAGAAAATGTAGCGTTAAGATTACAAAATGCTTAAGAGGAATAAACCAAAAATTTTATACGAGTACAGGAACCAAAAAGGAAACTTAAATTAGAGTATACCTTGCAAACTGAGGGAGTATTAAGATTCAGGATCGCGTTACATGCATTACAAAAGACATAATGAAAATCTTGGAAGATGACACTTATTTAAAGTGTGGAAAAGTCATTAATATAATATAATACAGTTTACCTGATTGTCCTCTTCTCGCAAAAAACAAATAATTGTAATACATATCCTCCGGTGGCTCACACCGTAAGCCAACATACTTGCATTAAATAGGACGTAATTTGTGTATATATACATATATGCATTATTTGTGTAGTTTATCCTTCCTAGACGGTTCTCGGCAGCCATAACGGCAAAAATGGGACATCTATAAACTGATTACCGCTGATAAATGTTTTTTCCCCTTCCACCGAAGTGTTCCAATATTTTTCTTCGCATAGTGTATTTCAGTAGCTTTTCTCCAAGCCTGTAAAGTATTTCCCTCCTTCTCATATTCATAACATGCCGAACCATGATGTCCTTTATATTGCTTGGTCACCTCAAACTGATTGCGTCACTCGATGCCTCCTAAATTGCGTAAATGTGTAAAAACAATTCATGCGATACGTAATTGCACATCCGTCAAGTAGGAAAGCATCAAAAAATGCCAAAATCTACAAAGAAAATTTAAATAATAATAATAATAATAATATAAAATGTCAGAATTATATATTTCGGCAAATCTATAGATCTGATTTAACCAATATTTAACATGAAATTTTGCTCACCTAGGCTGTGATCCAACGAAATATCGTATTTTCCTATTTCCAAGAATCGACCGTGCTTCGCAAGACAACGAACGCTGGCTTGAAATTTGTCGTCTGCCAAAGAATTGAGAACAACATCGACACCTGCAATAAGAATAGTTGTTACCGTTCCGCAAGAGAGGATTTTAAAATTTTGTAAATTAAGTTCAGTTTTATAATTATACAGAGGGTATTTGTTCACAAACGTTTAGAACATTTTTGATAAGAAATTACAGTAATTACAGTAAAGGAAGCTCAAAGGATTCAAACCGGCTACAGCGTGTCAGTTGAGCACAAAGAAACAAACAACGTCTGCTACATGCAGTGTGTAACGTACTAGGAGATGTGACGTACCTGCCAGAAGGACGCACACGACATAGAGGAAGATAGGAATCAGAATAAAACGTCCGCGTAGCTCAATTGGTAGAGTGACTTATTCCGGAATGAGGCGATCCGGGTTCGAATCCTGGCGTGGATAAAAATGACGGAGAAATTTACTTCGTTATAATGGCGCCCGAACTATCCGGATGACCCGACCGTTCAAAATCTCGCATTGGTGTGATGTTCTTTCCACACCACGAAATAGGAAAAATAAGAGAATCCCTTATCCAGCACTTCGAAAAAAAAAAAAAAAAAAAAAAAAAATTAGGGGGAGATGATGTAACGTACCAGGATATGTGACGTACCTGCCAGAAGGACGCACACGACATAAAGGCAGATAGGAATCAGAATAAAACGTCCGCGTAGCTCAATTGGTAGAGTGACTTATTCCGGAATGAGGGGATCCGGGTTCGAGTCCCGGCGTAGACTAAAAATGACGGAGAAATTTACTTCGTTATAAGTGGTGTAACCATGTTTCAAAATCTGGGGAGAGGGGTCCGATCACACATACACACTGATCGGACCCCCAGATTACATGTATACATTCAGTATACATCATCATTGTCAACCATTATCAATCCACTGCTGGACGAAGGTCTCCCCAAGTTTCTTCCACAACGGTCTGTCTTGTGCCAGTCTTCTCCATGTCACCCCTGCATACTTTCGAATTTCATCCACCCATCTCCCATGTGGTCTTCTTCTGGGTCTTTTCCTGTCCCTTGGAATCCAATCTAAAATTTCGGCTGTCCATCGATGATCTGTCCTTGTGGCAGTATGTCCAGCCCATTGCCATTTCAGGGATTTAACTCTGATCATGATGTCTTCCACTCTTGTCATTTTTCGGATCCACGTGTTCCTCTTCTTATCTCTCCTGGTTACACCAAACATGCACCTCTCCATGCTACTTTGAGTTGTCTGCAGCCTTTGTATGTCTCTTTTAGTTAAGGTCCACGTCTCTGCACCATACGTAAGCACTGGAAGGATGCATTGATCAAACACTTTTCTTTTAAGACATAATGACATATTGCTCTTGAAAATTATGCTGTTTCTTCCAAAAGCTCTCCAGGCAAGTTTTGTACGCCGATTAATTTCTTCATCAATGTGACCCTCACTTGATATCTGCTGTCCAAGATAAACGTACGTGTCTGTTATCTCCAGCTTTTCTCCATCAATCGATAAATCTTCATTTCTTGTAAAAGCATTGAACATCACTTTTGTCTTCTGAAAGTTCATTTTTAATCCCACTTCTTTACTCTTGTCAGCAAGTTCCTCGATAATACTCTGCTGCTCTGATGGGGTAGTTGGAAAAATGACTACGTCATCAGCAAAACGAAGGTGGGTTAGATAATCTCCATTAATCTTTATCCCCTTGTTTTCCCAGCTCAGCGACTGAAAAACACCCTCCAATGTGGCATTAAAGAGCTTCGGAGATATGGTGTCACCTTGTCTCACTCCCTTTCCAATTTTTACGTGTGTTGTATTTTCAAACAGCCGAATCATTGCACTTGCATTTTCATAGATGTTATTAATAATATTAATGTATGCATCTTCAATACCGCAATTTTTCAGAGCCATTGTGACTGCTGATGGTTTCACCGAATCAAAGGCTTTTTCGTAATCGATAAAAGCCATGCACAATGGAAGTTCATATTCCCTCGCTCTTTCAATTAGTTCTCTCAGTACGTGGATATGATCTATTGTGCTGTAGCCACTCCTGAATCCAGCTTGTTCTCTCGGTTGAGCCATGTCCAGTGTTACCTTCAAGCGGTGTGAAAGAACTTTAGTGAAGATTTTATAAACTACTGATAGGAGGCTGATAGGTCTGTAGTTTCCGAAATCCTCAATGTCACCTTTCTTATGCAGCAGGATCATTGTAGCGGTGTTCCAATCCTCAGGAATCTTCCCTTCATTAAGGCATCGAGTGAAAATTTGGGCGAGTACTGTTTCGATTTCTCCACTTGCTTCTTGTATGATGTCTACAGTAATTCCATCTTCTCCTGGAGCTTTTCCCCGCTTCATGTTCTTGATTGCATGTGCAACTTCTGCTGGAAGGACTGGAGGAATTCTGGTACTGGTATCTTTCATGATGTCTGGAGTGCATGTATCATCCCTTTCATATAATTTGGAGTAGAAATCTTTCACTCATGTCAAAATTTCGCCTCCATTTCTTGTTACAGAACCGTCTTCTTTTCTCAGTGCCATAATCTGTTTTCGTCCCTTATTGAGATGTCCCTTTGCTATCTTTAGGCTTTGGTTGTTTTCAATTGCTTTCCTCACTAGTTCACAGTTGAATTTCCTTACGTCTTCAGTGATACTTTTTCGTACTGTTTTGCATAGCTCTATGTATTCCACTTTGGAAGTCACATCTTCTTTAGTTGTTCTCATCTCTCTTCTTTTTTGCATCAACATTTTGGTTTTTCCTGATAATTTGTTTACATGCAACTTGTTCTTAGACATAGCTAATTTTGTTGCTGTTTCCATAAGAGCTTTGGTTACTTTTCATTTAACTTCAGAAATATCCACTTCTTCCGATGTTGGGCCTTCTAAAGCAGACAACCTGTTCTTCAGTTCCAACTTGAAGGTATTATGGTGTTTTTTAAGGTTATTTATGTCAATAGATTTTGTTTGTCTTATGAGCTTGCCACGTTCAAGTTTAGTGTTAAGGTGCATCTTACATCTCACCAATCTATGGTAACTACCTGTGTTGAACTTGCTTAGCACACAGCAGTCTTCTATGACGAATTTTTTGCTACACATAATAAAATCAATTTCACTTGTCGTCCCATTTGGATGTCTCCATGTCCATTTTCTGTGTGGCTTTTTCTTGAAAAAGGAGTTCAAGATGAAAAACCCTTCTGCCTCTGCAAACTCTACGAGAGTATTTCCACGCTGGTTTCTGTTGCCGTGACCGAATTTACCTACTGAAGTTTCATTCTGTTGCCGTTGCCCTATTTTTGCATTGAAATCTCCCATAATTATCTTCAAGTGCTGCTTACCTTTATTATTTAGATCACGAATTTCCTCATAAAATTCTTCAATTTCTTCTTCAGCATGACTTGTGGTGTGTGCATAAGTTTGAATAATCTGAGCCTGGTATCTTCTCGAGAGTTGGATAACGAGTCGTGCAGCTCTGTCAGAGGAACTTTCAACTTCTACAACTTTATCCTTCAGTTTCTTGTTTATTATAAATCCAACACCACTAGTTCTGCCAGTATCTGTCCCACGATAGTAGAAGAGATGTCCACTTTTCAGTTCAATGAGATCTTCTCCTTTTCTCCTTACCTCACTTAGCCCGACGATGTCCCACTTAATCCTTTGTAGTTCCTCTTCCAATTCAAGATGCCTTGAATCAGAAGATAGGGAGCGTCCGTTATACGTCGCCAAGGTCAGCATCAGATGGCAGCCTAGTCCGGTCCTCCGGGGATTCTTAGCACCCTCTGCCTTCATGTCGCACTGGCCGCTGCCTTGGCCAGGTACATTCCAGCTGCCGGAGACTGAGGGCCAAGATTTAAGTTGTGGAGTCATTTTGGAGGGGTTTGGCCAACTCTCACCACGCTGGTCAAGCGGGTTGGTGAGTGTGGGATAGCATTTCCTCTAATCCCGATGGTATAGTTATACCGCTATTGGCGGTCGTCAGAGCCCCTTTAGTGGGAACAGGATGTACCACGAGAAGGCGGGGTTGACATTTGTCAAGGAGAGGCTGTGATGTTACGCATCACCTGAACTTACATCCCATATATATATATATATCATCATCATCATCATCATTGTCAACCATTATCAATCCACTGCTGGACGAAGGTCTCCCCAAGTTTCCTCCACAACGGTCTGTCTTGTGCCAGTCTCCTCCATGTCACCCCTGCATACTTTCGAATTTCATCCACCCATCTCCCATGTGGTCTTCTTCTGGGTCTTTTCCTGTCCCTTGGAATCCAATCTAAAATTTCGGCTGTCCATCGATGATCTGTCCTTCTGGCAGTATGTCCAGCCCATTGCCATTTCAGGGATTTAACTCTGATCATGATGTCTTCCACTCTTGTCATTTTTCGGATCCACGAGTTCCTCTTCTTATCTCTCCTGGTTACACCAAGCATGCACCTCTCCATGCTTCTTTGAGTTGTCTGCAGTCTTTGTATATCTCTTTTAGTTAAGGTCCACGTCTCTGCACCATACGTAAGCACTGGAAGGATGCATTGATCAAACACTTTTCTTTTAAGACATAATGGCATATTGCTCTTGAAAATTATGCTGTTTCTTCCAAAAGCTCTCCAGGCAAGTTTTGTACGCCGATTAATTTCTTCATCAATGTGACCCTCACTTGATATCTGCTGTCCAAGATAAACGTACGTTTCTGTTATCTCCAGCTTTTCTCCATCAATCAATAAATCTTCATTTCTTGTAAAAGCATTGAACATCACTTTTGTCTTCTGAAAGTTCATTTTTAATCCCACTTCTTTACTCTTGTCAGCAAGTTCCTGGATCATACTCTGCAGCTCTGATGGGGTAGTTGCAAAAATGACTACGTCATCAGCAAAACGAAGGTGGGTTAGATAATCTCCATTAATCTTTATCCCTTTGTTTTCCCAGCTCAGCGACTGAAAAACACCCTCCAATGTGGCATTAAAGAGCTTCGGAGATATGGTGTCACCTTGTCTCACTCCCTTTCCAATTTTTATGTGTGTTGTATTTTCAAACAGCCGAATCTTTGCACTTGCATTTTCATAGATGTTATTAATAATATTAATGTATGCATCTTCAATACCGCAGGTTTTCAGAGCCATTGTAACTGCTGATGGTTTCACCGAATCAAAGGCTGTTTCATATTCAATAAAAGCCATGCACAATGGAAGTTCATATTCCCTCGCTCTTTCAATTAGTTCTCTCAGTACGTGGATATGATCTATTGTGCTGTAGCCACTCCTGAATCCAGCTTGTTCTCTCGGTTGAGCCATGTCCAGTGTTACCTTCAAGCGGTGTGAAAGAACTTTAGTGAAGATTTTATAAACTACTGATAGGAGGCTGATAGGTCTGTAGTTTCCGAGATCCTCAATGTCACCTTTCTTATGTAGCAGGATCATTGTAGCGGTGTTCCAATCCTCAGGAATCTTTCCTTCATTAAGGCATCGAGTGAAAATTTGGGCGAGTATTGTTTCAATTTCTCCACTTGCTTCTTGTATGATGTCTACAGTAATTCCATCTTCTCCTGGAGCTTTTCCCCGCTTCATGTTCTTGATTGCATGTGCAACTTCTGCTGGAAGGACTGGAGGAACTCTGGTACTGGTATCTTTCATGATGTCTGGAGTGCATGTATCATCCCTTTCATATAATTTGGAGTAGAAATCTTTCACTCTTGTCAAAATTTCGCCTCTATTTCTTGTTACAGAACCATCTTCTTTTCTCAGTGCCATAATCTGTTTTCTTCCCTTACTGAGATGTCCCTTTGCTATCTTTAGGCTTTGGTTGTTTTCAATTGCTTTCCTCACTAGTTCACAGTTGAATTTTCTTACGTCTTCAGTGATACTTTTTCTTACTGTCTTGCATAGCTCTATATATTCCACTTTGGAAGTCACATCTTCTTTAGTTGTCCTCATCTCTCTTCTTTTTGCATCAACATTTTGGTTTTTCCTGATAATTTGTTTACATGCAACTTGTTCTTAGACCCAGCTAATTTTGTTGCTGTTTCCATAAGAGCTTTGGTTACTTTTCTGTTAACTTCAGAGATGTCCACTTCTTCCGATGTTAGGCCTTCTAAAGCAGAGAACCTGTTCTTCAGTTCCAACTTGAAGGTATTATGGTGTTTTTTAAGGTTGGTTATGTCAATACATTTTGTTTGTCTTATGAGCTTGCCACGTTCAAGTTTGGTGTTGAGGTGCATCTTACATCTCACCAATCTATGGTCACTACCTGTGTTGAACTTGTTTAGCACACTGCAGTCTTCTATGACGAATTTTTTGTTACACATAATAAAATCAATTTCACTTGTCGTCCCATTTGGATGTCTCCATGTCCATTTCCTGTGTGGCTGTTTCTTGAAGAAGGAGTTCAAGATGAAAAACCCTTCTGCCTCTGCAAACTCAACGAGAGTATTTCCACGCTGGTTTCTGTTGCCGTGACCGAATTTACCTACTGAAGTTTCATTCTGTTGCCGTTGCCCTATTTTTGCATTGAAATCTCCCATAATTATTTTCAAGTGCTGCTTACCTTTATTATTTAGATGACAAATATATATATATATATATATATATATATATATATATATATATACAATAATATATACATATACATATATATATATATATATATATATATATATACCATTATCAATCCACTGCTGGACGAAGGTCTCCCCAAGTTTCCTCCACAACGGTCTGTCTTGTGCCCAGTCTCCTCCATGTCACTCCCGCATATTTACCACGAATTTCATCCACCCATCTCCCATGTGGTCTTTTTTCTGGGTCTTTTCCTGTCCCTTGGAATCCAATCTAAAATTTCGGCTGTCCATCTATGGTCTGTCCTTCTGGCAGTATGTCCAGCCCATTGCCATTTCAGGGATTTAACTCTGATCATGATGTCTTCCACTCTCGTCATTTTTCGGATCCACGAGTTCCTCTTCTTATCTCTCCTGGTTATAAGCCATGCACCTCTCCATGCCCCTTTGAGTTGTCTGCAGCCTTTGTATGTCTCTTTTAGTTAAGGTCCACGTCTCTCTGCACCATACGTAAGCACTGGAAGGATGCATTGATCAAACACTTTTTTCTTTTAAGACATAATGGCATATTGCTCTTGAAAATTATGCTGTTTCTTCCAAAAGCTCTCAGGCAAGTTTTGTACGCCGATTAATTTCTTCATCAATGTGACCCTCACTTGATATCTGCTGTCCAAGATAAACATATGTATCTGTTATCTCCAGTTTTTCTCCATCAATCGATAAATCTTCATTTCTTGTAAAAGCATTGAACATCACTTTTGTCTTCTGAAAGTTCATTTTTAATCCCACTTCTTTACTCTTGTCAGCAAGTTCCTGGATCATACTCTACGGCTCTGATGGGGTAGTTGCAAAAATGACTACGTCATCAGCAAAACGAAGGTGGGTTAGATAATCTCCATTAATCTTTATCCCTTTGTTTTTCCCAGTTCAGTGATTGAAAGACATTTTCCAATGTGGCATTAAAGAGCTTCGGAGATATGGTGTCACCTTGTCTCACTCCCTTTCCAATTTTTATGTGTGTTGTATTTTCAAACAGCCGAATCTTTGCACTTGCATTTTCATAGATGTTATTAATAATATTAATGTATGCATCTTCAATACCGCAGGATTTCAGAGCCATTGTAACTGCTGATGGTTTCAACGAATCAAAGGCTTTTTCATAATCGATAAAAGCCATGCACAATGGAAGTTCATATTCCCTCGCTCTTTCAATTAGTTCTCTCAGTACGTGGATATGATCTATTGTGCTGTAGCCACTCCTGAATCCAGCCTTGTTCTCTCAGTTGAGCCATGGTCCAGTGTTACCTTCAAGCGGTGTGAAAGAACTTTAGTGAAGATTTTATAAACCACCGATAGGAGGCTGATAGGTCTGTAGTTCTGAGATCTCAATGTCACCTTTTTTATGTAGCAGGATCATTGTAGCGTTGTTCCAATCCTCAGGAATCTTCCCTTCATTAAGGCATCGAGTGAAAATTTGGGCGAGTACTGTTTCAATTTCTCCACTTGCTTCTTGTATGATGTCTATAGTAATTCCATCTTCTCCTGGAGCTTTCCCCCGCTTCATGTTCTTGATTGCAAAGAGCAACTTCTGCTGGGAGGACTGGAAGAACTCTGGTACCTTTCATGATGTCTGGAGTACATGTATCATCCCTTTCATATAATTTGGAGTAGAAATCTTTCACTCTTGTCAAAATTTCGCCTCTATTTCTTGTTATAGAACCATCTTCTTTTCTCAGAGCCATAATCTGTTTTCTTCCCTTACTGAGATGTCCCTTTGCTATCTTAAGGCTTTGGTTGTTTTCAATTGCTTTCCTCACTAGCTCACAGTTGAATTTCTTACGTCTTCGGTGATACTTTTTCGTGTTGTCTTGCATATATACATATACATATATATATATATATATATATATATATATACAATAATATATACATACTGTATAAAATAGTTTGTAACCCCACCGTACACACAGACACGTTGCTAGGGTGCGATCTAACGGGCACGACATATGCGCCTCCTGTTGGCGAATAGTGGAACTTAGCGAACACAACTGTAAAACCATGATAGATATGGCAGAAATGCAAATTACAAAGTTGTAGAGCAGACTTTGCTTATTATGAATCGATATCGCTGTTTTACTAAGTACACATTATACACGTGTTTGCATTCTATGAAAAATCACAATCTGATGTTATTAAATATTAGTCGTTTCACATCATAAAAAAAAGGATGTATTATATCCCGGAAAAATTGGGTACGGGATCCTTTACATTGGGAATCCCCGATTCTGAATATCGCCCCACCCAGTGGTGGCGCCTGTTGGTGCAGTTAAACATCGTCAGCTACAAAAACAGGCGCACATAAACAAGCTGTAAACAGGAGGTCACGTTTCCGAGGAGAAATTTTCGTACTCTGTAATTAAAAACCCGCTGCAAAACATCAGGGTTGTGACCATTCGTCCGCGATGGATCCGGGTTCGACTCCCGGTGAGACACGGATATTGTTTTTGTCTTACGGCCCTTGCTCTCTCCCTTCCCTGGAACCGGTGTCCCTAAATTAGGGACGGGCGATTGCTTATAGCCCATTGAGTTCCTCACGGTGGTCGTTAAAAGGAGCTTCTCAAATTGGCATGCAAGGGCGTAGTTGCAAATCCCACACCGGCAAGGGAAGGACTGTCTCACCTTCTCGTAGACTTCGGACGTGACGTTGATCTTGTCCACAGCAAGAGCGATTCGCGCGACGAGATCTTTCAGGGAAACTACAGGTGTCTCGTACACCAATGTTCCACATCAATGTTCAACTGTCTTGTACACCAATGTTCAAGGATGGATACTGGACGTGGCGGACGTCCAGTATCCCTCCTCGAGATAGCCGACGAGTCCGTTTCGCGCAATCTTCAATCAACACTGGCAAAGGTCGAATGGTAAGGAATACGACGATTCGTAAATCTCTCGCGGTGCTGTTTTTGTGCTTCACGTCTATTGCCACATGCTTGGCCGTACATTAGATGCATATGCGCCAATTTCTCGTATGTGTAGTCCTCCATGCCCTTCACGAATACGTCAATTCTCATGTGATGTTCGCTCGGTAATATCGCTGAATGGGTTCCCCTGCAGTTTTAAATGTTTACTCCGCATCGTTTACGCACGTGTTCAGCTCACCTAATTTGCATCTTGTGCTTCTCATGCAGTGCTTGGAATTTCCAGGTAACTGCTGGACGTTTTTCAAACGTGCTCTTTTCTGGCACTAGGAGTGGAATGCGGCCCTATGTCCCTTTGCAAATATTGTTCGTCTTCATGTGTACTATCACCCCTCTTGTTTTGTTGAAGAAGTTTACAATAATCCTGTATAGGTTTAATACACTTTTGGCCTGCAAAAATGCAACACCAAGAAGGAAGCATCTGATTGGCCTGAAATTCGCAGCATGCGTCGCCCGCGAGAGAAAATGCAAACGATTAGCATTGCAGGGCATATGCAAATCATGTGCGCCCGGAACGCCAACGAGAAGCACTATAAGAAAGGTGCACAGAAAGCGTGGTGTAAGTAGTGGAAGTGTGTTGTGCTACCGGACCTGTGCGTGGGAAGCTTCCTTGTGCCTCGTCGCAGAATACGGCAGTCATTCCAGCACGTTTCGGAGTTTGACAGAGGATGAATAGTGGCTTATCGTAACAGCGGTTTATCGTACCGAGACATCGGGGCCTGTGTGGGACGACATCCAGCCACAGTGAAGCGAGTATGGATTCGGTGATTGCAGGAGAGACGGAAGGACCGAAGTAAGAGATTGCCGCTGCCGCGGCACATCACCGAACTAGAGGACCTCCATGTTGTGCGGCTGGCACTGACGGCTCGCACCGCCACATCACGAACGTTAGCGCAGGAATTAGGGTGCGTTGCGCAACAACCTGTGTCTGCACGTACCGTTCGACGTCGTCTGCAGGAACGGGGACTTGTCGCACGGCGCCCATTGCTCCGATTACCATTGACGTTACACTACCCGCGAGTGCGGCGGCAGCGGGCCGTTAAACACCGCACCTGGACTAAGGAATGGCACGACATTGTCTCCTCCGACGAATCCCGCTTCTGCCTGCAACACCACGATGGTCGAATCCGCGTGTGGCGGCAACGCGGCGAGAGACTGCATGACGCCTGCATTATGCATCGCCATACTGGTCCGTCGCCTGGCGTGATGGTTTGGGGCGCAATTGGATATAACACCCGCACCCCTCTGGTACGATCGCCGGTACACTCAACAACCACCGTTATATATTGGACGTTTTGGAGCCTGTAGTCCTCCCTTACCGCCAGGACCTGCCAGCGGCCACTTTTCAACAGGATGATGCGGGCCCGCACGTGGCACGCTTCGAGCAAAAATTCTATACGGCACGCCAAGTGTCACTGCTGCCGTGGCTCGCCTGTTCTCCCTATTTGTCGCCCATCGAACACGTCTGGTCGTTGATCGGCAGCCGAAGCACCACCCGCTGTTACGCCTGATGATATTTGGCCACGTGTGGAAGCAGCCTGGACCGACATACCTCAGCCCACGGCCGTTATTTTCAGCCATGGGGGGGGGGGTCACACGAACTATTGATGTCTGGGTGTTCCGCAAGTTTCACGGGCCTGTGAGCTCAATCGTTTCTATTTTGTATCTGGTGTTATGTGTCCAGTAAATCTGGCTTTGCTATCTCGTGTCCGTCTTGGTGTTGCATTTTGGGTGGCCAGCAGTGTATGTTTCGTTTATTCACGAAAGGAATAACGTAAAGTGGCTCCTGAATTTCAGATTTTTGAATATTTTGACAGCGTTGGAGCGGATGACTACCCCAGTCGCATAAGAAGAACTACGCAGTGTATACAAGCGGTTTCAGTTGTGGAGGTGCGTACAGTTCTAACTGGTCGTGCCATGCTGTGCGAAGTCATCTCCTATGACACCTAAACGCGCCAAGTCATGCCATGTTGTGCGAGGTCATCTCCTATGACACCTAGACGCGCCAGGTAGTGGCGACATGTAGGTTAACAGCACAGTTATAAGTTTAATTGATTTTACGACCCTTTGTTTCAATTGATCCTGCGAACCTTCGTTTTCCGTTTCATGTCACTTATGCTAAGGGCCACTTAAAAGAGGTGGATCGAAAATCACGGAACTGTTACTTTGCCACCCTTACTGAAAACTCACTTTCACCGTTATGACCAGTGACAAAAACGTAACAGCTCCAAATTCACTGATTAGAATGCTCTTACCTCATACACCGTACGGTGACCACCAGTTAATATCCAGATTAACTCTGGTGCAGCGCGGACAGCAGCTAGACGTGCTGGGAGAGACTCAATAAGGTGCTGAAAGATGTTAAAAGCTATGTGAAGCCCTGCTGACTGTAGTGCATCGGACAACTTCTGGAGGGTGCGTAGTGTAGGATCCATAGAGCGAACAACACGATCGAGGTGGTCCCACAGATGCTCAATCGGTTCAAAGTCTGGGGAATTACGGTGCCAGAAAACTACTTTGAAATCTTCATCGTGCTCTTCCAACCACTCTCGGACATTTGTAGCTGTGTGACATATTCCATTGTGGTGCTGGAAGGTCCCATCTGCCCCAGGAAAGATAATCAGCATATATGGGTGTGCGTGGTCTGCAAAAATAGATTCATAAGGAATTCGGTCCATAGTGCTTTCTACAGGTGGACACAAAGAATGCCACGATAAAATTCCACAGACCATATAAACACATTCCCCCTGCAGCTTGTGTCCAGCAGTAGTTGAAGACTGTTTGTTCTCCGACGTTTCTCGCCTTATATTCCAACGTTGAAGCAGAAAACGTGACTCATCGGAGATGGCAGTCCTTTTCCAATCAGCTGAGGTCTAATTCCGATACTGCGCGTGCAAATGTAAGCCTTTTCTGTCGTTGTACTTTCGTTAACATAGGTGCAGTGACCATCCGTCTGCATAGTAGTCCCGTACGCAGCAGGGTTTGCCGAACTGCCGTTTCAGACACACTTTCGGTAGCTCCTGGTTCATTCATCCAGTGAGTAGCTCCAGTAGAGCGTCTGGATCGGCCTATACGAACCTTCGGAGCCGACGTTCACCTCTCACATTGATGTCACGTGGTGCTCCGCGGTTTCCACGTTGGTCACTCGCAATGGTGTCATTTCTCCAATCGCGAAACACTTTAACCACAGCAGCATGCGAACAGTTCACAAACTGCGATGTTTCAGAAATTCTGCCACCCTTGGCCCGAAAGCCGATAATCATCCCTTTTTTTGCAAATCTGATATATCGCTCCTTTTGCCCATCACAGCAACGAGTGATATGTTTTCAGACTGCCTACAGAACACCTTATATACCCTCTATGCCAGCTCACGACACGTGCCTTTGATATTAAAAGTAGGACGTCGTCAAAATAATGTAACTCGAATTTATATTTTCGGTTAGCATATCTAAACAATTTTTCTCAATTTCTCTTGAAACGTCACAGAGATTGCTAGTGCCATGAGATCCTTTCAATCTAATTTTTCCCAGTTTTGGCTTTCGCTCTGCGTTCGCTTGTAATCAAAAGGGAGCCGCCGATTGTAACAGTGATTTTATCACTGGCACAAGCGGACTTGGAGTACCGACTTCTTTACAGCTCTGTCGCAGTTGTCATAAACAATGATTTTGCCACTAGAAAATGCACTATCAACCAACAAGTAATTGGACACATGTGATAGCAAAGGAAAACGAAATTTATTCACCTTCAATTGTTGGTGGAGCCTAAACGAGCGGCGATTACAGCTGCGACCCTCCGAGGCATAATCTCAACCAGACGTTGTACGACGGCTAGCGGTATTTTCTTCCACTCGGCTTGGAGAAGACAGGTCAGTTCCTTCACCGATTTCGGACGGTGGGGGCACCCCTCAAGTCGCCGCTCCAACTCGTCATGGAGGTGCTCGATAGGGTTAAGGTCCGGGCTCTGCGCAGGCCAGTCCATTCGATTAACCCCATTGTCACCATACCAAGCCATGGTGGATCTCGCAACATGACATGTGGCATTGCCATCCTAAAAGTAACATGGGTTCATCCCGTAAAACTGCCACAACGTAGGAAGCGCATGGTCATCCAAAATGGTGCAATAGGTATCGGCGTTGAATCTACTAGGAATTGCGACCAAGGGTCCCGTGCCATACCAGGAGAAACACCCCGTAGCATAATTCCATCGCCGCCGAACTTCACAGGTGGCACAATACATTCCGGCAGGAAGCGTTCTCCAGGCAGACGCCAAACCGAGACCCTGGCATCCGAACGGTAAAGGGTGAACCTTGATTCGTCGCTCCAGAGAACCTTTTTCCATTGTTCAACGGTCCACTGTCGACGTTCTTTGTCAAACGTTAGCCGAGCAGCGTTATTGGACTTGGTGATCAAAGGCTTGTGGGCGGCAGCACGTCCATGATAACCGAGCAGATGGGCTTCCTTACGGATGGTATTCATCGAAAGTACACTTCCGGATGCCTGTTGAAACTCCTAGTGGATGTGACCCATCGATTCTGTGCGGTTCTTCCGAATTTCTCTGGCCAGCACCCGTCGGTCTCTAACTCCCAGTTTTGTGGGTCTGCTGGGTCAGGGCACATTCGGACAGTCACCTCTAATCTTCCACTTGCCAATCACCTAGGCCACTGTCGATTTTGGGTACTTCAACTCGCTGGATATGTCACGTATGGATCGGCCACTTTTTGTGATACCCGACGATTACACCTTTCTCGAAATCAGAGAGCTCCGAACTGCGTGGCATCTTGCATGCAACTGGTTGCGTTGTTGTTTCCCACACGATATTTAACGGCGGCGGCAGTGTCGTGTATCAGGACCGCAGATATCGTCGATTGCAGGGGTGTCCAATTACTTGTTGGTACATAGTGTAGTAAAACTGGACTAGTAGTCCGATTTGTTGCCGTAGGAATATATAAACAAACGTTTCAAAGCTTTCGCACATCAACCACATGGCTTTTTCAAGAAAGGAAGACAGAAACTGCAATTTGAATAATAGAAGGCTTTAACAATTTGAACGCGGTAAGTTGACTTGACGAGGAATAGACACGACGTAACATTCATTTAAAGACACGACGTATCACGTTGTTGGTCACTTGGCGTCCTGTTAGGAAGAAAGTGTTACTTGAAGAACTGGTTACAAATTCGTGGCAACTCCAGTGAGACGCTATCATTGCAAGCATCAAAGCATTACTATTGGTAATGATCTCCAGGTTTTCTCGAATGGCTGTACATTTAGGTGTAGAGTAGGTATTTAATTTCTTTGTATCATCATAAATAGGAGTAATTGATTTAAATTTGACTTTTCTGGATACGGTCGTGGTTACTTTACCTTGCTTTTTTCCGTTTTAAGCTCGTTCAGTTTTCTGATCCTAAACAAACGCTTGGTCGTTTGGAGATCATTACTAAATCATGGAGATCATTGCCAATAGTGATACTTGTAATCGTAGAGTCTCTCTGGAGTTGCCACAAATTCGGAACAAGTTCTTCAAGTAACGCTTCTCTCCTACTAGAGTACCGCGTGCACAACCAACGTGATGCGTCGTGTCTTTAAATGAATATTATGTCGTGTCTCTTCATTGTCAAGTCAACTCACAGCGTTCAAATTGATAAAACAAGCGTTCCATTGGGTTGATACATAAGTTCATGCCGGTTTTTTCACCGCACTACAGGAATGTATTACATCAGAAGGAAAAACGGAATCAATCAACTATGTATTTCCCCTGTCCCACTGTTTACAATAATGTTCCAACGTCTGAATAGGTCTGCAATGCTATACTTGAAAACACGTGCAGGTTTTGCTGCGAAGAAATCATCAAAAAAATTCTGGAGATCATCATTGTTGAACGTTCTGCCACGAAATGCATTCGACAGAGATCGGAACAGGTGATAGTCTGAAGGGGAGACATAATGGGAATAGGCTGGATGTGGAAGGAGCTCCCATTTCATGTCCTGAATGCCCATTTTGGTAATGTTTGCACTGTGAAGCCGTGCGTTATCATTTTGGAGAAGGACACCATGGTGCCGATGTGGCAGTTTCTGCTAAATTGCACCCTCCACACCGCGGAGTTGCTCACAATAGAGTGCAGCGTTGATGGTCCGATTCCTCTGCAGCATTTCCCAGTGAATAATGCCTTCCATGTCCCACCAGACACACAACATTATCTTCGCAGGATGAAGGTCATGTTTCGGACGTGGTGTGGACTTCTTGTTTAGGCTTAATCATTCCCTCCGATATCTGAAATTCACGCACAGGCACCACTTGTCATCTCCAGTAACAATACGTGGAAGAAAAGGTTTGGGTTGCAGAGAACATTCGCTATAACGAGCGAGCAAGGAACCACATATGACAACACGCTGATTCTTGTTGTCCTCGGCGAGAGTGTGAGGCAACCAAGACCCCAATTTCTGGACCTTCCCCATACGTTCCAGGTATCGCACCACTGTGGACTGATCACAGTCCATCTCAGTGGCCAATTCGCGTGTGGTTTGACGCGGATCTAAGTGGATCAGATGGTACAAACGATCCTCATCAAAGTGAGATGGACAACCTGAACGTGGAGAGTCGTTGAGGTCAAAATTGCCGCCTAGGAACCGCTCAAACCACTTGCGAGCTGTCCTCGGAACAATAGCATCGTCTCCATACACAGCACAAATTTGTCGCGGAGCCTCGGCGATAATGGATCCCTTTATTAAAATCCTAGAGGAACAGATGTCAGAAATGTTCATTCCTCTCTACTCGACACTTAATGCTTTCGGACTTGAAAATCAAAAAAAACATTAGCCGCAATCACACAGCGCAATATGATTTAGATACACGATATTACTGGCTATATTTTGGTATACAATTGGCCATTTGCACTGTCACTACTGGCCTGGATAACACTCATGACATAAAACGGCATGAACTTATGCATCAACCCAATACCCTGGCGTGCAAAAATTAAGGACGAGACGGTTTTTCGAATGTAACGTCGTACAGAAGCGCTCCACATCGACTCAATCATACCATAAGATCCCAAAGATGTAAGAATATGGGACAAGTGAGCAAAACCGTCCAAACAAAGAACCCAAAGGATGCAAAGGCACTTTATTGAAAAGGTAGCTTCAAGCACAACTGGACAGAAGACAGAAACGTCCATGTGACAGGCGGCTGCCAAGAAAACTCCAGCCTTTAGTAGGGGATATGATCACAGCTGACTGCGTTGCAGGATATACAACGTCTGTACATGCTGAGGACGAGGTTGTCAAGGAGCTCTTGCGGCATCGCGGCCAATTCCTCTTGTTGCGCTAACCGCAGCTGCGGAATCGTTGCTGGCGGCTGGTGACGTGCTGCCAAGCGTCTCCCGAAAAGGTCCCACACGTGTTCGATTGGATTTAGGTCCGGGGACCTTGCGGGCCAATCCCTGCGTTGAATGTCTTCACTCTCCATCAGCTCTGCGACAGCCACTGTACGATGAGGTGTAGCGTTGTCGTCCATGAAGAACTCAAGACCCAAAGCACCTCTAAACAGACGCACGTGAGGCAGGAGAACCTCGGTACAATAGCGGACACCAGTGACTGAACCTCCTTGAAAGATGTGGAGGTCAGTACGGCTACCAAGCATGATACCGTCCCAAACGAGAACTCCGCCACCTTCAAACCGGTCCCTTTCGATGATGTTGGAGGTGTGATTGCGTGTTGCCTGCTCTCTCCATATGTGTATACGTCCAGAATCGCTCGTCAGACTAAATCAGCTCTCATACGTAAAAAGAACTCGACCTAATTGTTGATGTGTCCAGTTCTGGCGTTCCTGGCACCACAGAAACCGCCGTCTCCGATGAGCAGGTGTTAATGTCACACACCGTACTGGTCGTCGTGCAAATAGACCACGTTTGTGCAACCTCCTGGCCACGGTAAAACACGATAACGGACGTCCAGTTGTCTGTTGCATGTACCTTGCGATTTCTCCCGCTGTCTGCCGTCTGTCTCTTCTCGCCTGTAGGACAATATACCGGTCGTCCGCCGCCGTGGTTGCTCGTGGACGACCACCGCTAAACTCTCGGACAGCTGTTCCTGTCGTTTGAAATGCTCTCCAAGCTCGTGAAATGATGCTGTGAGCGATCTCGAACTCCTCGGCCACACTAGTCACACTTCGACCTTCTTCCAACTTCCCAATGAAGCGACCTCGGGTCAAGTTATCCAGATGTCGTCTACTGCATTGCCTGTTGGCCATATCACACGGTGGCAGCAACTTGACGTCGTTCAAACCGATGTGCACCGTGCAATAGCTTTCACCGAATTGCTGAGCGTATACCGCCCGTGTGCTTTATACTATTTCGACACTCCCCCCCCCCTACGTCATGCTGCATATATGCGCATGCCCTACCATACCGGACCCTAGTCTATCTTCTGAGTGGTCTATCGGTCCGTTCTGCCTGCTCGTTCCGCTGTTATGCTGATTTCTCCTCTTCGTCCTTAATTTTTGCACCCCAGTGTATTATTACCTTCCTTGAAGGAGCCGTCTGGTTGATGTGCGAAAGCTTGGAAACGTTTATTTATACATTCCTACGCCAATAAATCGGATTACTAGTATAATTTTACTATTTTCTACATAATTGGTGTATTTTACCTCGTTATTATAATTTGGTTTTGTCAGTGTTAGAAGTAAGACTGTGTCTCGCAGTTCCGAATTCTTTACAGCTCCATCACCGCTGTCGTAAACAGTGATTTGATTTTAAATTTTATAATCACCGTTACACCAGTGGAACCGTCACCGTTGTCGTGTGACACGAAATTTGGTTTTAAGCCCTCCTCTACCATTTCCCAGCAAGATAATGCTCGGAAACACAAAGCTCGCCTTTCCTAGGAGTTCTTTTTTTTTTTTTTTTTTTTTTTGATTGGAGGTTTAACGACCACCGTGAGCAACTCAATGGGCTATAAGCAGTCGCCCGTCCCTAATTTAGGGTCACTGGTTCCAGGGAAGGGAGAGAGCCAGTGCCGTAAGACAAACACAACATCCATGCCTGACCGGGATTCGAACCCGGACCCCTTACGGACGAATGATCAGAGGCCAGCGCCTTAGACCACTGCGCCACCGGGGCGGCTTCCTAGGAGTTCCTCAGTATTGTTGCGGCTCACCCAATTGCCAGACAGGACCTCGGATCTTTCTCTTATCGAGCATATCCGGGACATTCCGGGAGGTTATCTGTCGCCATCACGGAATATCAAGCTACTTGAGCAGCAGTTGCAGGAGACTTGGGACAGTATGTCTAAGGAAAATGTCAGAGAATGGTTTGACTGCATGCCACATAGGGTATTAGCGGGCAATGCAGCCAAAACTGACTTTACGAGGCAGAAACCTCTAACAGTATAATGCTCTTCTAAAATAGAGTCTTACTTCTGTGGTATTGTAGTCACTTCTTAACTCTTCTAAAATAGAGGCTTCAAAATAGTCTCCTAAATAAAGTCTTACTCTTCTAAATAGAGTCTTACTCTTCTAAAAATACTCTCCTTTAACTCTTCTAAAATAGAGTCTTTAACTCTTCTAAAATATAGAATCTTTAACTCTTCTAAAATATAGTCTTACTTCTGTGGTATTGTATTCACTTATTAACTCTTCTAAAATAGAGGCTTCAAAATAGAGTCTCCTAAATAAAGTCTTACTCTTCTAAATAGAGTCTTACTCTTCTAAAAATACTCTCCTTTAACTCTTCTAAAATAGAGTCTTTAACTCTTCTAAAACAGTCTTACTTCTGTGGTATTGTAATCACTTCTTTCATTCACCACAGTGCATTCACTAAGCTTGAGAAAGCACAAATTTGCCGATAGCGAGACTCGAACCCCATCCATCTGCTCCGGAGCCGAATGCTTTCCCAATTAGGTTACAGTGAAGGAATTTATCGTTGCAAAACAGGACGTCTTAGCATGTGGGTCGCCTCTGTAGTACGTCACTTGCTTAATTACAATCTGTCGCTTGCTTTGCGGTACGTCGGTTATTTTCGTCCAGGATTGTAGGTACTTCAAGAATCGCGAGTTTTCTACATCTGCGTATACCAAATCTTCAGCGCTTTCATCGTGAGTTAAAGAAAAAAAAAACATTTGCTCTACTTCTTTCGGGTGGAGTTATGTTAAGTGTATTTTTCCTGTTCGTTAGTGTTCGTCATGACTCAAAAAATTGAAAATAAAACGATGTGCTATGTGTTAGGTGAAATTGTCATGTTTTTTCTTTTCTTTTCTTGTTTTTTCTTTTTTTTGTTTCATGTTTTTTTTTGTTTTGCAGAAACGACTAAAAGCCTTTCTTCTGAGACGAGAGACCTGTCAGTTTGAAAAAGATAAGGAAATAGGGGACATAAGAGCTGAAAAGGAATACCATTTGCGAAGAATGTCAAAACATTCAACTACGAAACGAAAAAATTCACCTGGACATTTATTTAAGTGCAACAGGTTATTTCGTTTCAGTGGGAATAATACGTAAAAACTTCTTAGTGAAAAAAGGAAATCGTGTCACCCTTTCGTCGTGGAGATCAGACGGAGGAACAATCTTTTTCTTTAGCTACAAATCAACTTATCTCTGGTATACAGACTGCAATGCGTTTTATACATTTAATCTGCATCTCACTCTATGGTATTAGGAAATGGGATGCCGAGATATCTTTATCACACATATCTAATCATTTACGCTGCACGTTTCCAGTTGCAATGTTTTAAGCCCAAATGCTTTCGTCAGAATTTAAAATACGGAAACTGCAAAATTAAGACTAGTAACTCATTTACGTACGTGTAGGAGTTAAATTACTGAAGAAATTCAAATTAAATGAACTACCATACAACGATAATTTTCTCACATGAACAGTGTAAGTTATTAACATCAGTCTGAATTTAAACAAGAAAGATGACACCGAATTTTTGGGTGTAGTAAGCACGTCTTTTGAATCCGTTCTGACGCAAATTAAATTTATCAAAGCTATTCAAAGTCAATGGAACCGGTATGGAAAACAATAGTATCTGACGGAAGAAAGACGTTTTTCAATCGGGCTTTTTAATCCCTCAGATATTGCTGTAAACGGAATCGTGAGCTGACCAAACTCTTAGAAACAGAGATATCGATAAAAATAAGATTTGACTTTACGTCCCTTGGTGGGAAAACCATGCATTATTTTAGGAAGAAAGTATTCACAAAAGGTTTATCCATATGAGCGGTATCGGTCCAAAAAAAAAAATTTTTAGTCGAGTTTTTAGGAGCCCAGATTTTGCTACAAATACATCAGAAATAGAAATTAACACTTATGACCCCTGGTGGCCAAACCATTCTTTACCAAACATTAGAAATTACGTGAAAAATATTTTCCATCAGGTCTTGTATGCGATACAGGAAGAATTTTTCAAATCGGAGTTTTAGAAGCAGAAAACGCAATTTACCATTGTGCGCCCTAGCGGAAACTCTATGATTTACTTGAAAATTTTGAGTTTATAGGAAATACATTTTGCATCGGAAACACTATACAACAAAGAAGAAATTTTTCAAATCGGACTTTTAGAAGTAGAGATATTGACAAAAATAAGATATACATCTACGCCTCTGGCGTAGAAACCATGCATTATTTCAAGAAGAAAATGTTCCTAAAATGTTTGTCGACATGAGTAGAATCGGTCCACCAAAGACTTTTTTTCAATCGAGATTTTAGAAGCTCATATTTTGCTGCAAATACATCAGAAGCGGAAATCAAGACTTACGCCACCTGGTGGCCAAACAATTTTTTTACAAAAATTTAAAATTACGTGCAAACGATTTCCCATCAAGAGCTGTATCCGGTGCAGAAAGAATTTTTCAGATCGGAGATTTAGAAACAGAGATATAATGGGACAGGCAATTTAATCTTACGCCCCCTAGCGGAAAGTCTATAAATTACTTGAAAATTTTGAATTTATAAAAAAAACATGTCACACTAGAAACACTATCCAAGAAAGAAGGAATTTTTTAAATCGGACTCTTAGAAGTCGAGATATTGACAAAAAAATGATACACATCTACGCCCCCTGGAGTAGAAACCGTGCACTATTTTAAGAAGAAAATGTTTCTAAAACGTTTGTCTGCATGAGTAGTATCGGTCTACAAACGACGTTATTTTCAATCGAGAAAGTAGAAGCTTATATTTTGGTGCAAATACATCAGAAGTGGAAATTAAGGTTTACGCCCCTGGTGGCCAAACCATTTTTTTACAAAAATTAGAAATTACGTGCAAATGATTTCCCATCAGGAACTGTATCCGGTGCAGAAAGAATTTTTCAGATCGGAGATTTTTTTTTTTTATTGTAGGTTTAACGACCACCGTCAAGCAACTCAATGGGCTATAAGCAGTCGCTCGACCCTAATTTTGGGTCACTGGTTCCAGGGAAGGGAGATAGCCATAGCCGAAAGACAAACACAACATCCATGCCTCACCGGGATTCGAACCCGGACCCCGTACGGACGAATGATCAGAGGCCATCGCCTTAGAACACTGTGCCACCGGGGCGACATCGGAGATTTAGAAGCAGAGATATAGGGGAAACGCAATTTACCTTTACGCCCCCTAGCGGAAAGTCTATGAATTACTTGAAAATTTTGAAATTATATGAAAAACATGTCACACGGAAAACACTATCCAACAAAGAAGGAATTTTTCAAATCGGACTACTAGAAGTCGAGATATTGTCAAAAATAAGATATATATCTACGCCATCTGGCGGAAAAACTGTAAAATATTTTAGAGATAAAATATTCCGAAAAGGTTTATCGATGTGAGTGGCATCAGTCCACAAAAGAATGTTTTCAATCGACATTTTAGAAGCTCAGATTTTATGGCAAATACATCAGAAGCGAAAATTAACTCTTACGCCCCCTGGTGGCGAAAGTATTTTTTACCAAAAATTCGAATTTATATGCAAAAGATTGTGCATCAGGAGATGTATCCGCTGAAAAAAAAAATTCAAATCGGAGTTTTAGAAGAAGTGTTATCGGGAAAAATGCAATTTACTTTTACGCCCTCTAGCGGAAAATCTATGCATAGTTTGATAAAGAAACTATATCCAAAATACTCTTCGACACTAATGGAATCGAAAGATAAAAAATTTTTTCAAACGGATGTTTAGAAGCAAATATGTGGATTAAAACGCATTTTTGAATTCGACATCATCTGCATTTACGCCCTCTAGCAGTGCAATTGTACATCGTAAAAAAACGAAATAAAGGATCATCATTCGCATATTTCAAGCTTTCGAACGCAAAAAGAATTTTTCAAATCGGACTAATAGTTGCAAAGATACCGTGGGTACAGGCGGACGGACGAACGTACTGACGGACGGACGGACGGACAAACCGATAACATAAGCACGATCTTGTTTTACAAAAGACGTGCTAAAAAGGAGATCTTTCACGCACAACTTTAGCTAGTTATCAATTCGAGGAGGAAGTTACAATAAATGATATAGGAGAGGCTAGGAACGGTTTTAATGTTTCGTTGCATTTATTTTAATCTCTAATATCACTTTTTATAGGAGGCTTAACGATCACTGTGAGAACCTCAGTGGGCTATAAGAGTCGCCCGTCAATTATTTACGGCCACTGACTCCAGGGAAGGGAGAGAGCCTGTTCCGTAAGACAAACACAACATCCATTTCCTCACCGGGATCACAACACGGATCAAACTCGGACGAATGATCAGAAGCCATTGCTCAGAATACTGAGACCCCGAGGCGGCCAAAATGACGTTACTTATGTCTGAGTATATTTATCAGCACAGAAATACATTGGACTGATTTGAAGTTCCACCCATAGATTAACTTTTCATAAACACCGAAGAGCGAAGACATTATAACGATCACGTTACAACAAATTGAAGATACCGGTCGTAAACGACTGAGGTGTACACGTCATGAAACGGCATAAATATCGTACATGAATGTGAAACGAATTCCCGGAAGAAATAATTCTTCAGAAATACATGGAAGGCGATACAAAATGTAATAATTGGTACTGATGTGCCATATTGTCACTGTTGTACATGTAGCCATTCTTTCAGAAAACCTAAAAATTACATTGCGCTGGTGCGGAAATCGAACCCGCACCTCCCGATTACCGGTAGAGAGCATGCTATCCGTTACACAAAACAGCACAAGGAAGTTCTAAGAAACAGAAGCAAAGCAGATATATCTTAGAAATCTCACAACATTTCACATTTGCGCTAGTCGAAGCAACGACAAGCTGCATGGTAGCGTCCCAACGACCATAGCCGGGTCGGGTGTAGGTCTTTTTAAGTTCCAGAGTTTCATAGAACATCATACATATATACACTATCTACCAACAAGTAATTGGACACCTGTGATAGCAAAGGAAAACGAAGTTTATTCAATTTCAATAGTTTGTGGAACCTCCACGAGCTGCGATTACAGCTGCGATCCTCCCGGGCAAACTCTCAACCAGGCGTTGTACGACGGCTAGCGGTATTTTCTTCCACTCGGCTTGGAGAAGACAGGTCAGTTCCTTCACCGATTCGAACGGTGGGGGCACCCCTTAAGTCAACGCTCCAACTCGTCCCAGAGGTGTTCGATATGGTTCAGGTCCGGGCTCTGTGCAGGCCAATCCCTTCGATTAACCCCATTGTCACCATACCAAGACATGGTGGACCTCGCAACATGCAGGTGGCATTGTCAACCTGACAGTAACATGGGTCCACCTCGTAAAACTGCCACAACGTAGGAAGCGCATGGTCATCCAAAATGGTGCAATAGGTCTCGGCGTTGAGTCTACCAGGAATTGCTACCAAGGGTCCCGTGCCATACCAGGAGAAACAGTCCCATAGCATAATTCCACCGCCACGGATCTTCACAACTGGCACAATACATTCTGGCAAGAGGCGTTCTCCAGGCAGACGCCAAACCGAGACCCTAAGGCTTGTGGGCGGCAGCACGTCCATGATAACCGAGCAGATGGGCTACCTAACGGATGGTATTCATCGACAAAACACTCCCGGATGCATGTTGAAACTCCTCGCGGATGTGGCCCATCGATTTGGTGCGGTTCATCCGAATTTCTCTGGCCAGCACCCGTCGGTGTCTAACTCCCAGTTTTGTGGGTCCGCCGGGTCAGGGAACATTCCGACAGTCTCCTCTCATCTTCCACTTGCCAATCACGTAGGCCACTGTCGATTTTGGGTACTTCAACTCGCTGGATGTGTCACGTATGGATCGGCCATTTCTGTGATACCCGACGATTGCACCTTTCTCGAAATCAGAGAGCTCCGAAGTGCGTGGCATCTTGTATGCGACTGGTTGCGTTGTTGTTTCCCACACGATATTTAACGGCGCGGCCGTGATGTGCATCAGAACCGCAGATATCGTCGATTGCAGGGGTGTCCAATTACTTGTTGGTAGATAGTGTATATTAGTCTTTGGACAACTTAATACAAAAGCTATTATAGCTATCAAGAGTAAATTTTATATATAGGATTATGTTTGTTTGTGGGTGAAATAATACTATAAAAAGTACATTTCACCTTCTTTAAAGATACTGAAAATCCTTGTCACTTTAAAAAATGAAATTGCAAAGCATTTTGTTGCTTCGAAAAATCAGGATGAAAAATCCATAATTTGTGAAAAGTCCTCCTACAGAAAAAAATTATTACTAACGTATTCTGTAAAATATTAAGCTACAACAGAAAATAAAATGACTAAATCACTCGTATGAATGACAAAATTGTTTTAATTGCAGCGCAATTTGTTTCACGATGTACGTGATTCGAATGTCCGCGTATCTGTGGCTCAGTGGTTAAAGACGTACGTTACCTGTTCAAGCGACCCGGGTTCAATCATGACTGGAGCGGAAGGATTATTTGGGGAAAGGGCTGAAAAATGCTGAGTCGTTGGTTTTGCGAAATTTCAGTTTAAATACGGGTAAAACCTGAAATGGATTTTTCTGTACCAGACGGAGTTTCTGACTACGGAAAATCTGTGAAAATACTGAAATTCAAATAAACGGGCACTTGAAATTTCTGAAAACCACGAATACCTACCGGCAACTTTTCTGCACATTATTTGGAGAAATTTTCCGTGAATTCGCATCACTTATATTTTACAGTGTAATCTACTCAATAATAACACAACAGAAAATACAGGTTATTTAAAACGATTTGTCCAATTTCAAATGGCCGTATTTTCAAAGTTTACAAATATAGAGTGAGTAATGAATGACACACCAATCAAACGAAAAGCTGTGCGAGTTTTACCTTAAGTTTTTAATCCTACTAGGACTGGTGACTTGTGTGCTTTTATAATCTCTTGCTATCCGTTAGATAGAATAATACACTTACGCAGAACATCAGGACAGGCATTTCGAAAATGAGACTTCGAAAAACAGGACTTAATTTTTTCCGCTGTTGCACATTTGTGTGCAACAAGCAGATAAGTAGCGAGGGAAAAAAAATGATTGGCCCTTATACTACCGGCTCCTTAAATAAGGAATAAAATAATAATAATAATAATAACCCTGATTGTGGCTGTTTTTATATTTTTGTATTTCTGTTGTTTACTCAAATTGGGAAACTTAAACCTCGATCGGTGTAATCTTGTGATCACACCACCTCAGCTATGGTTACTCTGACATGTCAGGCAAGAATCAACAAAAGTAAACCTGAGAAAAAGATTTTAAACCAATGGGGGGGGAAATCTTTTCTCTCATTGGCTGATGAGTAACGAAGCAATTGCGGACCCGTGAGGAACACTGAGCAAATGGCCAGTTTTGTTTTATCCGGTGTTGAAAGTCGATTTTCCTCTGGGAAACTTATTCTGTGTGTGATGTTTTTTTTTTAATTTCAGGTTCCCCTTTTCCCGTGTCCTTCCCTTCTTTTCCCCTTGTACTCATCTGTGGCAGCGGTGTTCCGGGCATTTTTCTGCGGAGAGAAATATCGCTCAAAACGGCTTGTTGTTGCAGGTAAGAATGTAGCGCAGCTTATAACTTCACTACTTAACGGGAAACCCTTTACTCCTTGTGCTCTAATATTTCCATACTTTTCTTTCGCGCTATTCTATCAAGGCAATCTGCTCCTAACTCTCTTAGATTCTCTTTCACCTGCCAAAAGGCGCATAGCGCTGTGGGTTCGGGTCTCTCAACCTAAGATAGGAATCTTTGAATTCAAATGAATCGCTTAGTTACACGAGCAACGCCGAAACGATAGTTTATTTCCACCCATACCCGCTCCAGCATGTCCGTTTACACTGACTTAACTGCAGTAACAATGCTGTTTTGAGGTTATCCGGGGTTACAAGCAACGTGGACACGCATACGGTATTTTTAACGTACCCCAAAAGAAGAACTTACACGTCGTAAGATCCGGTGAGCTAGGCGGCTAGCTGTAGAGCACAAAGTCATGGGGTCCACTGCGACCATTCCAGCTGTGAGTGAGCACACTCCGCTGAGGAAACGACGAATAGCGCAATGCCAATGAGCCGGCGCCCCATCTTGCTGTTAAATGTAGTCGCCAGAATCTTCCTTCTGTTGTGGAAATTGGAAATAGCCAGTTCAGCAGCACATCCAAATAGGAGTTGCCAGTCACTGTTTCCCGCAAAAAGAAAAGTGCCATAAACCTTTGCTCGGGCAATGACACAGAAAATGTTAATTTAAGGTGTGTCGCGCTCATGGTCGATTGTTGCATGCAGATTTTCCATGTCACATACGCGAATGTTGTGACAGTTCACCTTTCCACTTAAATGAAAAGTTCCTTCATCGCTGAACACCTGGCGGCGAGCAAAGTCATCGACCTCCATAGCATCCTGTATGAGTTGGCAAACGTTCTGTCGCTTTAACTTTTCCCCTGGCTTTAGGCCCGCAACAGTTGCAACTTGTATATCCTTAGAGCCTGCAACAGTTGCAATCTGTATGGCCTTGGAGCTTGCAACAGTTACAACCTGTAAAATTTCATAATCAAGCGTCTTCTCAAAACACCCAAAACTATCGTCTGAGGAATTTCCAATTCTCTACTGGCGCAGTTGGTTGACTTCCTCGGGCTACATAAGAAACTCTCTCTGATTCTTTGAATTACACTTTATCCTCAGACATGTGCGATCGTCCTGTGCTCTTACCTTTTACACAAACATCCTGTTTCCTCGAACTGCCTATAACACCAACGGATACCCTCAGCACGGGGTGATTTATTTCCATAACGTTTACGAAACTAACACTGCACGGTGACTACCGATTCACACCTCGAATACCGCAGCACACAAAACGCCTTCTGCTGTACGGTCACCATTTGCTTACAGACTGTCTGTCACGAAGCCACAGCGACAATGGAGTCGTCTCGCGGAGACCTACTAGAACTCGGAAATTTTTTCTTTCATTTGGTGTAACCCAAAGTTTACACAGTTGATATGTATGGAATTATGCTCTTTTGAAATCAGATGAGTCACTTTGAATAACCCTGTACAGTCAATATACACTGCCGGAAAGTGAAAAAAAAGAACACCAAAAACTAATTTGCGGACGATCATGAAATTTACATATGTTAATGGAGTCAAGTCTACGTAGGTGTGATGTTAATTTCGGGACCAACCGGTGAGCGCTTACGCCACAGCACGGCATAATATATAAATTATCGTCGGTGGTATTTAAGGAGTATGGCGAAGTGAATGTAATCAGTCGTCGGCGTACGGACACGTGCGAAGACCCTGAAGAAGCTGCAATGCCTGGACATGGGAGACGTGTACGATTTCAGAAGTTATCGGACTTTGAGCGAGGTCATCTAGTCGGACTCCGCGAGGCCGGGTGGTCGTATCGTCCTATTGCGGAACGAATTGGACGGGAAGTATCGGTCTTGGTACGATGGTGGCGTAGATGGTCCGAGGAACATTCCCACACGAGAAGACGTGGAACCGGGAGTCACAGACGGACTGATGAGCGGACCGATCGATCGACGCATAAGAAGAGCGGCATTGTCAAGCAGAACATCCACTGCGACGCGAATCCGAGCTGCCGTTGCACCTGAGGTGACTGTGCGAACAATCCTCAACCGTCTACTGGATGCAAGACTACTCGCACGTGTGCCTCTGGCATTTGTACCTCTGACTTCAGCCCACCATCAGGGACGGCTGCAGTGGTGCCGCCAACGTCTGCACTGGAGAACGCAATGGCGATCTGTCGTGTTCAGCGATGCAAGCAGATTCTGCTTGGGAGCATCCGATGGCCGTATGCGTGTTCGCAAACGCACAGGGGAGCGTCTCCACCCTTCTTGCATTCTCCAGCGATACACAGGGCCTACACCTGGTCTCCTGGTGTGGGGAGCGATCAGCTATCACTCCCGTACACAACTAGTGTTTGTACCGGGTACGTTAAACATCAACAACATCATTCAGCCCGTTGTACCATTTGTAAAGTAGGTCAATCGTCGTGTTTTCCAGCAAGATAACGCACGCTCACACACGGCATGTGCAACGCAACATGCACTTCAGGGTGTGAGACAACTTCCATGGCCTTCACGTTCACCGGATTTGTCCCCCATTGAGAACGTGTGAGATTTTATGGAACAACGACTTATCTGGTCTCCACAGCCAGCCACGACCATCCCCGATTTACGCGTCCAGGTTGAGGATGCTGGGAACTCAATACCCCAAACTTACATCCAACATCTGTACGACAGACTCCATGCCAGAATTGCACAGTGTGATGCAGTTCATGGCGGTTCAACCTCGTACTAACCATGTTACATGGAAATGTTATTTTTCAGTTTACCAGCAAATACAGCTGTATTTTGCCATAATGTTTTGATCCCGTTGTTCTCTGTATTGCGTTATTATGCTGTATAAATTTCGTTGGTATCAGACGTCTCCTTCTTGGTGTTCTTTTTTCACTTTCCGCCAGTGTATATAGTTAAAAGTCAAATTAGGCAAAAAACACCCCCGTATCATCATGCTTTTCATAAAAATAAAAACAAGAAACGCCAGTGGTCGCTTTCTAAAAGAACTCTTACGTGACGTAAACGTCAGCGATCGCTTGATGAGAAAAATGTTCACTCGAAGCACACGGGAGCAAAGACAGACTCTTTGATTGGCATAGGGTGGACTGTTTTATGCGCAAATATTGGAGTGTTCGTAGTGCAAAGAGTAGACTGAAGGGAAAAGATTTGACTTTTTAAAGTGCAAAGAGTAGACTGTTTGAAGGACAAAGAGTGGACTGTTTGAAAGGCAAAGAGTGGACTGTTAGAAGGGCAAAGAGTGAACTGTTTGAATGGTAAAGAATGGACTGTTGAAGGACAAAGAGTGGACTGTTTAAACGGCAAAGAGTGGACTGTTTGAAGGGCAAAGAATGGAATGTTTGAAGAGTCAAGAGTGGACTGTTTGAAGGGCAAAGAGTGAACTGTGTGAAGGGCAAAGAGTGGACTGTATGAAAAGGCAAACACGCGCCTACTACTGGAACTGATAAAAAAAAATTTGGAACAAATAAAAAATGTTACTGTAACTGATAAAAAAAACACTAAAACTAATGAAAATTGTTACTGGAACTGATAAAAAAAATAGTAAAACTAATTAAAATTGGTTACTGGAACTGACAAAAAATGTTTAGAAGATTCTGAAAGTTGGCTAGAGGGTGGTGCCTCGGGGACATTTCCAAATAAATAGCTTTTTATATTCGAAGCGGGACAGATATTCTCACAGCGCGACCAACGACGGGTTAGAAACATGAAATTTTTTGTTACGAGTTGACTGCCAAAAAAACATTACAATTTCTAACAGAATAAAGTACCCTAACATGAAAAAAACTGCCGTGGGTAAAGCTTTTAAGAACGTCCAAGGTTCTCTTTTCTCATTTTCACAGCTTTTTATTCCAGTTAGAAAAACGCAAACGAACTAAGAATCCCACTGTAAAAAGGAATAGTCATATACTTTATCTGGTGGAACAACCAAAATTTTATTCACGAAAAATACGTAGGATAGTAGTGAAAGTTTTATTAGGAGATCCAAACTACGTGTTTTACGTGGGGTAATATAATTCCATTTTGTGTAAATCCAAGGTAAAGGAAATATCCCGTTTACTGTAATACGCTTGTAATCTAATATGTAAGATATAAAAAGAATATTCTTCAATTTCCTGTTTTCAGAGAGGTGATACGAAAAAAATTCTGATTAACTTGTCTCTAGATCTTGTTTTACGCTTTCCAACCGTTGGTTGAAAGAGCGTATATGCTCCAGTTTTGTCCGTCTGTTTGTCCGCACGATAACTCGTGACAAAATGGTTCGATTTCGATGACATTTTAGTATGTGGTTGGGGACAACATCGGGATGAACCCTATTGAAAATGGACGAAATGGTGTCAAAGATCAGGACATAAGAGCGGGGTCCATTCCATCGCCCTTATGCGTCATAACGTACGTAAAAATGATTGGATTGCGTCAAACCTTTATCATGCTGTTCCGGAGGTATATTGAACCGGTTCTGTTGAATATAATTGAAATGGGGTTAAAGGTCAGGGCACAGGAGCGAGATTTATTTCACAGCTACTATCCACATAACTTACGTAAAAATGCTTCTACTCAGGCAAACTTTAGTGTGTTGTTCCGGATGAATACTGAACCAATTCTGCTTAATATCATCGAAGTGGGATCAAAGGTCAGAGCACAGGAGCGAGATTTATTCCACAGCCATTATCCTCATAAACTGAGTAATAACTTGCGTAAAAATGCTTCGATTGCGACGAAATACAATACGTTGTTCCGTAACGGCTTTGAAAGCATTTCCGCCAAAGAAAATTTTTGTCAGCAATTGCGGGCAGTGCGCATGCGTGAGATTCGTTAGCCATTATTTTCGCACGATAACTTCCGTGGAAGTTGCCCGATTTAAAAGAGATTTTTAATTATAAAACGGCTTATGTGTGATAACTCTCTTGATAATAGAAATAGGTAACACGGGCACAATGGAATTTATTTTTGATATATGCGAAACTCAAACGTTATACCGTAGTTTAGTCCACTCAAAACCAAGGCATTTTCCCTATGATTTCTGGTATGTTGGAAAGCGTATCGTAATCAAGGCATTGCATGATTTTACTAACTTGTCGATTATCGAGTTACTTCATAAATAGCAGAAAGAACATATTCAGTACACTATTTGTTCTCTTATGTTGTTCATATAAGTACAGGCTGTGTATAAGCAACATAAAAGAACAACGTGACCGTCTGTCACTTGAGTTTCACGCACACACATGGGATGTAAATACACAGTTTACAGCCTCTCTTCGATACACATCAACTAGACCCTCTGGTGGTTCATCCTGTTTCGTTCTGAAGAGGCTCTGACGACCAACTTAATAGCGATATAACTATGCCAATGGGGTTACAGAAAATGCTACTCCACACTCACTAACCCGCGTAACCAGCGCGGTGAATTATGGTAAACATTCGCAAAGGAATTCACAACTTCAACTTTCGGCTTTATTGTCGATTTGACTCGTGCGTCATCCCAGTAGTACGTCTTCTACGTCATATCACGTAGTGCGTGACACTGTGCACAAGACGACGTGAGCAGTGTTCATTTCTTGAATGTACCTTTTGCAGACCTTTGCTGTTTTGCGTAGTCAGTTAGTTGTTTTCCCATTTTGGCACCATTCCTAGTACACTTCAACAGAGGCCATCGAACAACCCAAAAGTGTCGCCGTTTCAGAAATGGACACATTATCCTAGCGTGATCCTACAATTTGGCCTTTCTCAAACTCGTTAAATCGTTGGTTTTACTCATCACGCCCGTAACTTCAAACTCAACTGAACAAGCACCTCCTTATATACACTCCTATAGTGTACAGGCCACACACATCCTTGCTACTCCACAGGTTTAACTCCCTTTGCATAAGGGTGGGCGTAATTTACTGAGTAGCCAGTGTATATGCTTAGTCACTATAAACCATTTTAACGAATATTTAGAATACTGCACTTCCTTTTGGGAAGACTGACTACCTACTGTTACTGTTATCAACATTTCTATGTAATTATCACTTGTGGTGAGTTGTCAAATCTTTTCATGGGGATTCACATATTGAACATAGGAGTGATAAAACTTATTGGAAATGTATATCAGACGATTAGTAATAGTACACTAAGGCAATAAACTCCTTTGGTGCTAAATTATTTAATTTTTAATCTCGATAAAATGCGCGTTGAACATCCGACGATTTTCTAGATCACTTTCTCACAAATGTATATACAATTTGGTACACCTTATTAGTAACTGATTTGGCTACAAGAAGGCTGAACGAGGAATCATATACGTATTTGGAGATGAAAAGTTCGAGCTGGTGTTTTATTTACTGAGATAGGGAGAAGAAAATTAACAAAAACGGGCAAACTGAAAAGGTAAAATTCTCTTTTTAAATTAAGATTTTTCCATTTTAGTTTGCACGTTTTTGTTAATTCTTATGAGGTTTCTGTTTCAATTTTTGCTGATCATAGGTGGATATCGCAACTTACATGGCAGATGTGTAGCTGTCGCAACATTAAAAAAAGAACGTACTGTTATTTAAAAAATCCAAGCATACCTTTTCCTTTAGTTCGTGTCATAATCATTTCTTCAAACGAAGTGTTTCGAGAGCAGCCGATGTTCTGTGGTTTTAATCGAGGAAACGTTTTAATCAGAAAATTTCTCTTTTCCTGTGTACCTGGAGGAAAACAGAGGCACGCTCATTATAAACACCATCTTCATAGCTGAGAGAAAAACTAACTACATTTCATGTACATTGAATACCATACTGGACATTTTCATAAATTCATGACTAGAATGACCGAAGTAAGGTTCAAACCAGTTCTTTTGGAAATGATTATTTCATTCCCCGTAAAACTAAGTTAGATAATTTCGTGATGACAGAAAACACTTACCGCGTATTTCAACTTCTGAAACCTTAAGTCTTTTTACCTACACTTCCTTTAAAATTTACCTCTCGCTTTTAGGATATTTAAACAATTGTGTTGAAATACGTATATTTCGTATACAGAAATTGTAGGGAGATCACCGAAATTGTGTGTGGATTATTTAGAATCTGTACGACAGGAAGTGGATTTCATAACTGTGTTTTGATGAGCTGAACTCTTCATGGCAGAGACATTTCATGATTGTGCTTTGATGTGATAAAATCTTCATGGTATTGACAGCATTTCCTAATTGTGTTTTAGAGCTGGACTCTTCGTGCCGAAGACAGCATTTAATGGCTGTGTTTTAATGAGCTAGACTCTTCATGGCAAAGATAACACTTCATAATTCCGTTTTGATAAGCTGGACCGTTCATGTTAGAGACAATATTTCATAATTGTTTTGATGAGCTGAACTCTTCATGGCAGAGACATTTCATGATTGTGCTTTGATGTGATAAAATCTTCATGGTATTGACAGCATTTCCTAATTGTGTTTTAGAGCTGGACTCTTCGTGCCGAAGACAGCATTTAATGGCTGTGTTTTAATGAGCTAGACTCTTCATGGCAAAGATAACACTTCATAATTCCGTTTTGATAAGCTGGACCGTTCATGTCAGAGACAATATTTCATAATTGTTTTGATGAGCTGAACTCTTCATGGCAGAGACATTTCATGATTGTGCTTTGATGTGATAAAATCTTCATGGTAGTGACAGCATTTCCTAATTGTGTTTTAGAGCTGGACTCTTCGTGCCGAAGACAGCATTTAATGGCTGTGTTTTAATGAGCTAGACTCTTCATGGCAAAGATAACACTTCATAATTCCGTTTTGATAAGCTGGACCGTTCATGTTAGAGACAATATTTCATAATTGTTTTGATGAGCTGGAATCTTTATGGCAGAGACATTTCATGATTGTGCTTTGATGTGATAAAATCTTCATGGTAGTGACAGCATTTCCTAATTGTGTTTTAGAGCTGGACTCTTCGTGCCGAAGACAGCATTTAATGGCTGTGTTTTAATGAGCTAGACTCTTCATGGCAAAGATAACACTTCATAATTCCGTTTTGATAAGCTGGACCGTTCATGTCAGAGACAATATTTCATAATTGTTTTGATGAGCTGGAATCTTTATGGCAGAGACATTTCATGATTGTGCTTTGATGTGATAAAATCTTCATGGTAGTGACAGCATTTCCTAATTGTGTTTTAGAGCTGGACTCTTCGTGCCGAAGACAGCATTTAATGGCTGTGTTTTAATGAGCTAGACTCTTCATGGCAAAGATAACACTTCATAATTCCGTTTTGATAAGCTGGACCGTTCATGTCAGAGACAATATTTCATAATTGTTTTGATGAGCTGGAATCTTTATGGCAGAGACATTTCATGATTGTGCTTTGATGTGATAAAATCTTCATGGTAGTGACAGCATTTCCTAATTGTGTTTTAGAGCTGGACTCTTCGTGCCGAAGACAGCATTTAATGGCTGTGTTTTAATGAGCTAGACTCTTCATGGCAAAGATAACACTTCATAATTCCGTTTTGATAAGCTGGACCGTTCATGTCAGAGACAATATTTCATAATTGTTTTGATGAGCTGGAATCTTTATGGCAGAGACATTTCATGATTGTGCTTTGATGTGATAAAATCTTCATGGTAGTGACAGCATTCTAATTGTGTTTTAGAGCTGGACTCTTCGTGCCGAAGACAGCATTTAATGGCTGTGTTTTAATGAGCTAGACTCTTCATGGCAAAGATAACACTTCATAATTCCGTTTTGATAAGCTGGACCGTTCATGTCAGAGACAATATTTCATAATTGTTTTGATGAGCTGGAATCTTTATGGCAGAGACATTTCATGATTGTGCTTTGATGTGATAAAATCTTCATGGTAGTGACAGCATTTCCTAATTGTGTTTTAGAGCTGGACTCTTCGTGCCGAAGACAGCATTTAATGGCTGTGTTTTAATGAGCTAGACTCTTCATGGCAAAGATAACACTTCATAATTCCGTTTTGATAAGCTGGACCGTTCATGTTAGAGACAATATTTCATAATTGTTTTGATGAGCTGGAATCTTTATGGCAGAGACATTTCATGATTGTGCTTTGATGTGATAAAATCTTCATGGTAGTGACAGCATTTCCTAATTGTGTTTTAGAGCTGGACTCTTCGTGCCGAAGACAGCATTTAATGGCTGTGTTTTAATGAGCTAGACTCTTCATGGCAAAGATAACACTTCATAATTCCGTTTTGATAAGCTGGACCGTTCATGTCAGAGACAATATTTCATAATTGTTTTGATGAGCTGGAATCTTTATGGCAGAGACATTTCATGATTGTGCTTTGATGTGATAAAATCTTCATGGTAGTGACAGCATTTCCTAATTGTGTTTTAGAGCTGGACTCTTCGTGCCGAAGACAGCATTTAATGGCTGTGTTTTAATGAGCTAGACTCTTCATGGCAAAGATAACACTTCATAATTCCGTTTTGATAAGCTGGACCGTTCATGTTAGAGACAATATTTCATAATTGTTTTGATGAGCTGGAATCTTTATGGCAGAGACATTTCATGATTGTGCTTTGATGTGATAAAATCTTCATGGTAGTGACAGCATTTCCTAATTGTGTTTTAGAGCTGGACTCTTCGTGCCGAAGACAGCATTTAATGGCTGTGTTTTAATGAGCTAGACTCTTCATGGCAAAGATAACACTTCATAATTCCGTTTTGATAAGCTGGACCGTTCATGTCAGAGACAATATTTCATAATTGTTTTGATGAGCTGGAATCTTTATGGCAGAGACATTTCATGATTGTGCTTTGATGTGATAAAATCTTCATGGTAGTGACAGCATTTCCTAATTGTGTTTTAGAGCTGGACTCTTCGTGCCGAAGACAGCATTTAATGGCTGTGTTTTAATGAGCTAGACTCTTCATGGCAAAGATAACACTTCATAATTCCGTTTTGATAAGCTGGACCGTTCATGTCAGAGACAATATTTCATAATTGTTTTGATGAGCTGGAATCTTTATGGAAGAGACATTTCATGATTGTGCTTTGATGTGATAAAATCTTCATGGTAGTGACAGCATTTCATAATTGTATTTTAGAGCTGGACTCTTCGTGCCGAAGACAGCATTTAATGGCTGTGTTTTAATGAGCTAGACTCTTCATGGCAAAGATAACACTTCATAATTCCGTTTTGATAAGCTGGACCGTTCATGTCAGAGACAATATTTCATAATTGTTTTGATGAGCTGAACTCTTCATGGCAGAGACATTTCATGATTGTGCTTTGATGTGATAAAATCTTCATGGTAGTGACAGCATTTCCTAATTGTGTTTTAGAGCTGGACTCTTCGTGCCGAAGACATCATTTAATGGCTGTGTTTTAATGAGCTAGACTCTTCATGGCAAAGATAACACTTCATAATTCCGTTTTGATAAGCTGGACCGTTCATGTCAGAAACAATATTTCATAATTGTTTTGATGAGCTGGAATCTTTATGGCAGAGACATTTCATGATTGTGCTTTGATGTGATAAAATCTTCATGGTAGTGATTCATAATTGTATTTTAGAGCTGGACTCTTCGTGCCGAAGACAGCATTTAATGGCTGTGTTTTAATGAGCTAGACTCTTCATGGCAAAGATAACACTTCATAATTCCGTTTTGATAAGCTGGACCGTTCATGTCAGAGACAATATTTCATAATTGTTTTGATGAGCTGGAATCTTTATGGCAGAGACATTTCATGATTGTGCTTTGATGTGATAAAATCTTCATGGTAGTGATTCATAATTGTATTTTAGAGCTGGACTCTTCGTGCCGAAGACAGCATTTAATGGCTGTGTTTTAATGAGCTAGACTCTTCATGGCAAAGATAACACTTCATAATTCCGTTTTGATAAGCTGGACCGTTCATGTCAGAGACAATATTTCATAATTGTTTTGATGAGCTGGAATCTTTATGGCAGAGACATTTCATGATTGTGCTTTGATGTGATAAAATCTTCATGGTAGTGACAGCATTTCCTAATTGTGTTTTAGAGCTGGACTCTTCGTGCCGAAGACAGCATTTAATGGCTGTGTTTTAATGAGCTAGACTCTTCATGGCGAAGATAACACTTCATAATTCCGTTTTGATAAGCTGGACCGTTCATGTCAGAGACAACATTTCATAATTGTTTTGATGAGCTGGAATCTTTATGGCAGAGACAGGATTTTATAATTGATTTTTGATGAGATGGGATTACGATGACAGTAACGGCGTTTCATAACTGTATTTTTATCAGTTGGGCTATTCGTGGCAGACACAGCATTTCATAAATGCGTGCTGCTGAACTTCATTTTTGGGGGAAGCAACATAACTTCATCATTTTGTTTTAAGGAGCTCAACTCTTTGTGATAGAGACAGAATTTCATTATTCTGCTTTATTAAGGTACAGGTATCTTTATTTCAGGGACAGTTACGTTGATGAAATAAAGATACCTATACCGTTACTTCTTTACGGCTCAATGCTGATCTGCACTTTATTGATGAAGCAGTATAATATCATAAATGTGTATTTAGGCCCCTGAATCTTTGTGGAAGGAATAGAATTTCATAATTGTGTTTGTATGAACTGTATTCTTTCTGACGAATTAAGAATTTAATGAAAGTGTTTTGAAGAACTACACTCTATGTCGGAAGAGCAATACATTTTATAATGTTTATATTTGATGAGCTAAATTTTTTATGAGATGTATATTTCATAGTTGTATTTCTGTGAGCTACAGCCAGTCAGGACTGCGTTTTCAACACATCGGCCATTTTTGCAGGCACAGTGGATAACAGCTGAGTCTTGATGGGACGGTATTTCATAAATGCTTTCTGCAGGGACGGTATTTCATAAATGAGTTTTGATGAGATGAACAATTTTTGAAGGGACAGTATTTAATAATTGTGTTTTAACGTGACGAAGACCGTTTTTGCAAGGACAGTATTTTATAACAACGTGTTGATGTGGTCTTGCCTCTTCGCATCCAAGTTATTTTATAATTGCGTTTAGATTTTATACGATGGCCATCCAGAAAGTTAAGTACATTTTGCAGGGAGACAGCATTTTACAATCGCTGTTTAATGAGCTGAATCCTTTATACATATATATGCACCGTGTGTCATAACTGCGTTTTGACGAACTGGGCAATTTTTGCAAGCACAGCATATGATAGTTGAGTTTTGATGAGCTGGATTTTTTTACAAGCAGTGTGTGTGTCACAGTTGTGTTTTGATAGGCTTGACATATTTTAGAGTGTGTCAATATTGCGTCTCCATGAGCTGGACCCTATTTCGCAGGGACAATTTGTCAGAGTTGTGTTTTGATGAGCTGGGTTCTATTTTAAGGGAGAGTATTTCAGAATTGTGTTTCGATGATCCCGATTTTTTCTGCAGGTACAGTACTTCACAATTGCGCTTTTTATGAACTGGACACTTTTTACCGAAGCAGTATGTCAAAATTGAGTTTCGGTGAGATGGACTCTTTTTGGAGACACAGTATGTCCCAATTACGTTTTTATCAAGTGAACCTTTTTTTACAAGATGGTTGTACAATAGCTATCCAGAAAGTAAGTACCGTTGCGTTTTAATCCGGTGAACCCTTTTTACAAGAAGATTATACGATGGTCATCCAGAAAGTTAAGTACCGTTGTGTTTTAATCGGGTGAACCCTTTTTAGAAGAAGATTATAAGTGGGCAATCCAGAAAGTAAGTACCCTTGCGTTTTTTTCAGGTGAGCCTTTTTACAAGACGATTATAAGTGGGCCATCCAGAAAGTAAAAACCGTTGCGTTTTAATCCCTTTTTACAATATGATACGAAGAACATCCAGAAAGTAAGTACCGTTGCGTTTTAATCAGGTGAGCCCTTTTTACAAGAAGATTATACATGGGCCATCCAGAAAGTAAGCACCATTGAGTTTTAATCAGGTGAACCCTTTTTACAAGAAGATTATAGGAGGGCCATCCAGAAGGTAAGTACTGTTGCATTTTAGTCAAGTGAACCCTTTTTATGAGAAGATTATAAGTGGGCCATCCAGATAACTAATTTTTAATGTGCGATGAATTCTACATACCTTAATCTATTTTTCAGCATGTGTTGTTGTTGGAAGTGAATGTTAAGGGATTTGTCATATCGTGGCACAAGTATTTGGATATTTTCCTCACAGAAGTTTGCCGCCTGGGTTTTTTGTTTTTTTTTTTGATTGGAGGTTTAACGACCACCGTGAGCAACTCAATGGGCTATAAGCAGTCGCCCGTCCCTAATTTAGGGCCACTGGTTCCAGGGAAGAGAGAGAGCCAGTGCCGTAAGACAAACACAACATCCATGCCCCACCGGAATTCGAACCCGGACCCCATACGGACGAATGATCAGAGGCCATCGCTTAGACCACTGCGCCACTGGGGCGGCCCGCCTGGGTTTAAAGCCACCGCTCAATCCTCATCTTCAGGTCATCGTCATCATTGAACCACTGGCCGGCAAGTAATAATTTCCAGTGACTGTAATTTCCAAAAAAATTATAGTCACTGGGCACCAAGTCTGTGATGCAAAGACGGAGAACCAGTTGATGCCATCCAAATTTGGTGGCCAGACTTTTGCGTTACATTCGGCGCATGAGTTACTGCGTTGGCATGCAGAAGAACAACAACTTGCTGACCATGTCGTGCCGTTCTTTTACGCTTTCCAACAGTGGGTTGAAGAAGTGTATATGCTCCAGCTTTATCCGTCTGTCTGTCCGCACGATAACGTGCGTAAAAATGGTTCGATTTCGATGAAATTTTACTGTGGTAGAGCGACCTGGGGACGAACCCTATCGAAAATGTGAGAAATGGGGTCAAAGGTCAGGACATAGGAGCGGTATCCACTCCATCGCCCTTATACAGGGTGATCCATTTAAACCAGTACCCTGAAAACACCTTACATTTTTGCAAGGGATCGCGCAAGGAACTTTTTTTCAATAGAAGCAGCAACTAACTCCTGGAGAATGAAAACCGCCAACGTGAAGAAGTTTATTAACCGGAAATGTAACTCAGCTCGTAATTTGTTTGTTTTTGCGTTGTCATTCACTTGCGTGCATTCGGAAACATGCAGTACTCTGTTCCAGAGCGTGTTTTTTAGTGAAATCGTATTGGGTAACTAATTCTGTCATCAAAACGCAACGAACATTTCGAAGAGAGTTTGGAGTTCGAAAAGTGCCAAGCAAGTCAACAATTCTGTCGATGGCAAAAAAAACTGGAGCAAACCGGTTCTCTTCTCAGCGGTAGCGGTAGACATCACCCTCCGATGCCCCAAACGCGTGTGGACAATGTTCGGCAACGTTTACTTCAATCTCCGACGAAATCGTTGCGCAGATTAAGCCAACAGACAGGATATTCATACGGAACTTGTCAAAGGGCAGCAAAAAAAGCGAATATTCAACCATTTAAAGTGCACGTAATCCATCAGCTGCAGGAACCGGACAAGGGAAAGAGAGTAAGTTACTGCAAATGGTTTCAAAATTTTCTTAATTTGCAATCTGATATTCTCTCCATCACATGGTTTACGGATGAAGCCTGGTTTCATCTGTCAGGCTACGTCAATTCGCAAAACAGCAGATACTGGGCTGCCGAAAACCCAAACGTTATGTGTGAAACACCGATGCATTCACAGAAGGTTGGTGTATGGTGTGCGGTTTCGTCTACGAAAATATTTGGCCCCATTTTGTTTCTCTGAGACTGTCAATACTAACGTTTATTGCCGCATATTGAATGAATTTGTGGAACAACTTGATCACATTGAATTGACAGAGGGCTACTTTCAGCAGGATGGTGCTACGTGTCACACATCGAAAGTCTCAATGGAACTCATAACCAGCTTCTTTGATGAGAGATTAATTTCAAAAAACATATGGCCTCCCCAATCTCCGGACTTAACTTCCCCTGACTTTTTTATGGTGCTACTTAAAGGAGAGAGTTTACAAAACCCATCCAAAAACATTGGATGCATTGCGTGAAACAAACACGACTGAAATTGGCAATACTCTACATGAGACATCACTGAATATGGTGTGGCGTGTTCAACTGTGTTTACAAGAAAATGGAAGGGAATTTCAACATTTGCTTTGATAAAATGATTCTCCAATACCACATGTATA